>CAXKVI010000004.1:15320020-15465275 GCA_964058755.1 Campiglossa producta | reverse complement strand
GGGGACATTTTGGGTTAATTTTAGAAAAGGGAAAGAAAGGAAAGTAGAAGGCAAGAAAAGGGGTGATTTTGGGGGTCATATTGGGATCATTTCAGATGATATTGGTTATTTTGAGTTCATAATGTGGTCATTTTGGGGTCATTTTGAGACCATTTTAGGGACGTGTTGGGGACATTTTGGGTTAATTTTGGGGTCATTTTAGGATCATCTCAGAAATGATTTTGGGGATCATCTCGGGGATGATTTTGGGGTCAATTTAAGGTAATTTTGATGGCTTTATAAAGATAGAAAAAATATAAAAATTGTGGAAAGAAAAGTTAGGGAAAGGAAAGGAATGGAAAAAAAAAGAAAAAGAAAAGTAGAAAAGGGAAAGAAAGGAAAGTAGAAGGCAAGAAAAGGGGTAATTTTGGGATCATTTCGGGGGTCATATTGGGGTACTTTGAGATCATATTGGTAATTTTTTGGACCACCCTAGTACCCACATACCAATTAGCAATTTCATATTAAAAATTATTGATCACCGATAGTTTTGAGTTTTTCTTTGAGTCATTATTACCAAAGAATCGAATATCTAAATAACTTAATAAGTGTGTTAATTTAATCATCGTTAATAATAAATACCCACACATAAATAAATATGTATGAGCATAATTTATTTAAATTAATTATAATAACCCATAAACAGTGAAGCGCACAGTTAATTTTTTCTTGATTGCGCATTTTCGGCTTTGGTTGTTCTTGTATTTATGAGCACAACAAACTTTACGGTAGCCTAATTTTCGCGCTCGATTGATCATTTCTTTTGTTACTTAATTGTTATAAAATATTTCTTTTAAAACACCTCCAATATTACGTAATAATTTAGAAACACGCACTTTTGCATTTATATAAACATAAATACAAAAACTACTTACATATGGGTCATTCCATGTCAAATCGACACAATTCTTTTTTATGTTGTAACTTTTTCAAAAATCGACCGTTGGGATCACTTTTTTTCAAATTTTTATTTTTAAATGCAGTTTTCGGGAAAAAAAAAAAAAAAAAATTAAAAGCCCAGATACATATATGTATAATTTTTTTTCTCGAAAAAAAAGTCCGACCCTTTTTTATTTTTTTTTTATTTTTTAAACTCCAAAAAAAGTAATGAACATTTTAAAGTTTTTTTTTTAAATGCTGTAACTTTTTCAAAAATCGACCGTTTGGGATCATTTTGTTTTTAAATTTAAAAAAAAATTTTAAAAGCCCAGATACATATATAACTTTTTTTTCGAAAAAAAGTCCGACCCTTTTTTATTTTTATTTTTATTTTTAAACTCCAACTAATTCTGCAATAAGCTCCGTTGAAAATTTTTTTTTTTTTCATAAAAACGTTTTTTTTAAGTTCATAACTTTTTTTGAGTTGGGGAAAAAAATTTGAAAAAATTCTAAAAAATGTCTTTCGGGGGTTAGGAAAAGATAGCAAATCTTTAGCGAAATCAAAGGTGGACAGGTAAAAATTTTGTCGATTTGGCATGAAATGACCCACATATAAACTTTGAGCAGTTAGCGGCGGCCGCCGTGGTGTAGCGGTTAAGTGTTCGGCCTTCTACACCAAGTCGTGGCGGTTCGATGCCCGGCAAAAGTAACATCAAAAATTATTTAGAAAAAGGATTTTTCTAAAACGGGGTCGCCCCTCGGCAGTAGTTTGGCAAACTCTCCGGGTGTATTTCTGCCATGAGAAGCTTCTCAGCAAAAAATTCATTTGCTTTGCAAGTGCCGTTCGGAGTCGGCAAAAAACTGTAGGTCCCGCCAACTTGTAGGAAAAACTCAAAAAGCAACACACCACAAGTTGGAAAGAGAAGCTCGGCTAAAAATCTCGTTAGAGGTTATGATGATAACCTGTAGGTATATCGCCGCCATTAGTTTTTTTTTTTTTTTTTTTTTTTTAGTTACCAAGTATCTACTCAAGCTCAAATAAATTTTGCAGCCCGGCATATGTCTGACTGGTATGTGAAATAATTACAGCATTTTTATTATGACCATGCGTGAGAGTTTTACTCAATGACTGAAGTTTTGCACTCAACAACGGACAGGTTTTTCGTTGTTTGGTTGAAATTAAAAGCTCGATGTGAAGTAAATTTATCACGGGTGAAAGAAATTATATGCACTTTGGTACACGAATAAATATAAACATTTATAAATCAACAAGGTACTTTAGGTTTATTAATCAAGGACGTAGCTACCAAAGTTTCTACAGGGTCCCCCCTTTATGGATATTCGAACGACTGAACGATATTGACGATGTCCAACTAAACGACATTGTAATTTCTTTCACTCAAATGAATTTACTTACTAACTATCTTCAAGGCAGTTCAAGTCCTTTTCCAACTTGATAACGCCTTTTCTGGACTTCTTTCTCTTGCGCCGTTAGCATAGCGGGAAGGACCATTAACCTTCTGTAGAGTGTTTTTTCTCGAACACTCCAGGGAGTGTAATGGGGTGTAGTTGCAGTGTGACCTTTCCCATTCGCGACGCTGGCTTCCTCGTTCGTGCACTCTGGGCAATCTGAGCTATCTAGGCTCGCGGCGGAAAGAGAGGGAGCCCCGGTGTGCCCACTCTGACATGCTTGGTTTAATGACTCACCAAGGTCTGTTCACCATGAGGTGCGGCTGTAAGCGGACGTCTGTCTTGTAGCAAGAGCTCGCGCTGGGTTTGGAAAATAAAATACCAATGAAAAAACAACGTAACAAAGCCTCGGATGAGAACCCTCTTAAATGTTGACGACCCGGCAAAACGAATGAAGGCTGAAGATTTGGATATAAGGGCATGTATCTGGAATGTCCGAACCCTTTCAAGGGAAAGTACCGCTGTCCGACTGGTTGATGTTCTCGTTAACGCAAAGGCTGACATAACCGCCCTGCAGGAAATGCGATGGACGGGACAAGGAAAGACAACCATCGGACCTTGTGACCTATACTACAGTGGCCAGATACGCGGCAAAGTGCGTGGTTTAGGATTCGTCGTGGGAAAGAGATTGCGCCGCCAAGTGCTATCATTTACTCCCGTGGACGAGCGTTTCGCTGCGATCCGCATCAAATCGAGGTTTTTCAATATACTGAGACTGAGGAGACGGACGACTCAGAGAAGAACTCCTTCTACGTTAAACTTGAACACACTTATGATCGCTACCTCCACCATGATATCAAAATCGTACTCGGCGACTTTAATGCCAAGGTGGACCAGGAAGGAGTCTTTGGTCCCACAGTTGGAAAATTTAGTCTCCACGATATATTTAAAATCCCGCAACGGCACTAGGTTGATTGACTTCGCAGCTGCTCGCAATATACCAAGCCCTCTAGATGCCCTCTGATCAAATAACAATAAACCATATTGATCATGTCATGATCGACGGCAGACACAGCTCACGTGTTACTTTGCACTAAGTAGGCAATTGAGAAGTTAAGTCCTCCCTCGAAGAGCAAAGATCACGCTCTATAAGTGTCTCATCATACCAATGCTGATGTACGGCTCGGAATCATAGACAGTGTCAAGAGAAAAAGGGATGGTCCTAGAAGTATTTGAGAGATAAGTTCTCCGGATGATTTATGATACCTGTCGTGATGCCAACGGCGAGTATCGAAGGAAATTTAACGATGAGCTCAGCACAGCATCGAATAGCATCTCGGGTGCTTAAAGGAGAAATAGGGATGGGCTGTCAACATGTCTTGGGAACCACAACCACTCCGTCACCCTCCTTGCCATGCCCCTGATAGGAACAAACCCAACTACATATTCACACATGAATATGCGTGAGTCAGGCCATGGTGTGTAAGAAATATAAAGCCTAATCAACGTTTGATTGAAGCGGCAAAGCTCTAAAATGTTTGTGCGAAATTATTGCCAAATGAAAATATAAATTCTAAAGAGTTTTAATAGGAAAAAAAATTATTGTGCTTACATTAAAACACTTAGGCAAATACATTAGAATGAGCCAAATGAAAAAAAATAAAATTTTTGAAGTTATCTTCTTAGGTGGAAATGCAATATTTTTTATGGAGAGTAAAATTTGAATGGGAAATAAAAGAGGGATCGGAAATGCACAACGGAAATGAAAAAAAAAAAACGCAGCGAAATTGTCATTGCATCCATTTTAACACTTTCTACTTGGGTGTTGCCACTTCGGACAGTTTACATGGTTGCCACCTATCTAAATTTTGTTTAAATATTGAGGAAGATATACTAATATGGGTAACAAATTAAAGGTATTTTCCGCCGTACTCCAACGAATCCATTTTCAGGCAGGGTTGCCACTTAACACAATTTTATTTATTCCTTCGTATATCGACCAATATCTCGTGAAGGGCTGAAGTGATTGAACTAAACTTTGAAATATAGATAGTATGATTTTCTCTAAGATTTTCTACTTAGGTGTTTGCCACTAGGCGCGATTGACAGGATTGCCACCTATCTCAATTATTTTTAAATTTTGGGCAATATATCAAACTATTATATTTTCAATTTGGGTTGCCAATCTCAATTTTTTTTTATACCCAGCGTACCAGTACTACCAAAATGGTACTATAATTTTGTCCACATAACGGTACTACGAAACGGCACAACATAATCAAGATAGATATAGATTTCCATATATGAAAGTTCTTAGGTTGAAAAGAGGAGTTGATTAAGGCATGTCCCTTCATCTGTAAAAATTAAGATATTTGCATGAAATTTTGTATACAAGTTACTTTCTGGCCAAGGTAGGTTGCTATTGAAAATGGGCGAAATCGGATGATAACCACGCCCCCTTTTTCGATATCGAAAATTTAACCAGTTGAATCAACTTTTTTTAAGAACTGATAGCAATATTCGAAAGACTAAAGGAACGAACTTGCATTTGTAATGTGCTAGCACTGTTGTCACTTTTGTGCTTTTGCTTTTGATTTGCTTATTTTTATGTAAGTGTTTGCTATTATGCGTTCAGCCAATACAAAGTGATCAGAACTAGCAGTAGTCACAACCTCACTTACGACTGATCACAGGCGCATCCTAGGCTAATCGCATTTTTTTTTAAGGGAGTGTACTCCTTCAGGAGTTCGCATTAAATTATTAAATGGAGTATTTGCTACTTAACGGAATATTTAATACGTAAAAAAAAAAAAAAATATTTGTTCAAACTTCGCGAGACGCTTTTTAATATTCCACTCGTGAATCGTTCAAGAATAATTTATTTATTTTTGTATTTTAAATTGAAAAGAACTGAATTGTTTTCGATTTTGTTTGTTTACTTGAATTTCAGTTAAGAACCTACTAGTGGTGGTGTTGAGTCGCATAAATCAATTTAACGATCAGAGGGCAATAAACTAAAGACTGAAGCAACGAACTTGCCTTTGTCACATTTGCACTTGTATAGACATGTAAATTTACAGCAACACATTTATATACTTATATATGCGATATATGTACATTTAAGCATTACACTGCAATGCTACTAAATTACGAAAACAATTAATGAATAATTAATTACTTAATTTAAGCTATTGTTGTAAATGCTGATAACAATTATGGGAGATGAGGTTATTTTATTTACTTGTTTGAATGACATAAATATGCAAATTGTGTTTTTTTTTTTTTTGTAATTTCCCAACTACATATATATAACTAAGTGTGAGTCTATTATTATCATTATTTGCCATTTTCCATGAAAAAGTTAATGGTTTGAAGAAAGTTGTAATCACTTAAGTGACAGTATATTTTCATACATACAAAGATGTCTTTCAATGCAATGTCTGAGACTTTAGCATGTCTGAAAAGATGACGCATGTTGATTTTAACTGTTCCCATAAAATTTTTCAAAAAAAATTATTTATAAAAATGCTTCTATTGCAACTTCACACCTATTTTTGACCACACTGACCTATCTTTTGTAAGGTAATAAGCATTAGTAAAAAAAAAAAAAGTAATTAAATGTATATAAGTTGCGACTTTTATTTTCAAATTAACTCCGTACATTGAACTCATCTTTAAGTTCGCGCATAATTTATAAACAACAACAAAAATATATATGCAATCAATGAATTGGTCTATTGTATAATTCGATGTTGATTTTAATACAAAAAAAAAAACAAGTAAGGAAAGCTGTCTTCGGCTGTGCCGAAGGCTAAATACCTTTCATGAATAAGCGTCACGATTTTCACTGTTTGATCCCAGTACAGCCTGTGTGAATTTAACTTAAGCTCATACCGAAATTATCGGAACTATCGATTATATGGGGGCGATGTGTTTTGTTGGTCCACTCTCATTGATTTTTTAACATCGACATTCCACATTCTAAAATAGCAATAGTTACGAAATTTAACGTTCCTACCTATATAATTGCAGGAGTTATCTACCAAAATCCATTTATCGGAACAATCGATTGTATGGGAGCTATGTGAAATATTTATCCCATCTCAATGATTTTCAACATCGATACTTCGCATACAAAAATAGCACTACTTACAAAATTTCACGTTCCTAGCTCTTTAATTAAAGGAGTTATAGCCCAAAATCCGTTTATCGGAACAATCGATTGTATGGGAGCTATGTGAAATATTTATCCCATCTCAATGATTTTCAACATCGATATTTCACATATAAAAATAGCGATACCTCCAAAATTTCACATTCCAACGTGTTTAATTACAGGAGTTATAGCCCAAAATCCGTTTATCGGAACAATCGATTGTATGGGAGCTATATGTTATATCGGTCCGATCTTGCTGGTTCTGACAAATGATTCCTATATTGGAAAATGGTGGCCGCACACAATTCACAATTTCAGCCAAATATCTCAAAAACTGAGGGACTAGTTTGCGTTCAAACACACGGGCAGACAGACAGACAGACAGACAGACGGACGTACAGACGGACATGGCTAAATCAACTCATCTCGTCATCCTGATCATTTCGCTATAATTATTGATGGGTCTATCTCTTCTTCTTCTCATACTTACAAACATCGGACCAAAGTTATAATACCATTTCATGTACATGAAAGGTATAAAAACAGCGTTGACAACTCCAACAAAAACACGTAAGGAAGTCTAAGTTCGGGTAAACCGAACATTGAATACCCAGCGATAGTTTTCAAAACGGGATAAACATTTATGTTATTTTCGAAATTTTTATCCCCTGCAGGGAAATCAGGCACAAGTTACACAAATTTCTGGTTCAGAAGTAGATATAAAGTGGCCAATAAGAAGTAGTACGTTAGTGTTTACATTTTCACTAGTTCAAAACCAGTGTTTGAGGAGTCATTAAAAGTCATTTGGATTCGTATTTGAATTTAAGTTTTTGTATTTAAGTTATATTCGTTGCTATGCTTAGAAATGGTTCAGAACTATATAAATAGTGCCATTAAAACGAACTAGATCCAAACTGTAAAATTTTGTACTAGTTCCAGGCTGGAACATCGCAATTGTTAAATTCGCCAGTTGATTTCATGTATAAAAGATAGTTCGCGAACTAGTACTGGTTCGGAACGCACTAAAAGCGAACTAACTCTGAACTAGAGATTTCCCCTACAGGGTATAAAAAAGATAGTTCGCGAACTAGTACTGGTTCGGTACGCACTAGAAGCGAACTAGCTCTGAACTAGAGATTTTCCCTACAGGGCAGGTATTCTCCTTATAATGTTAGTAAACCCTGTGCCAAATTTCATGATTCTACCATTATCAGTTTAAGTTTTTAGTTTTCACAATTTAAAATATATGGGAAAAAAGTGTACATTTCAAAACTCATAATTAGAGAATCCAGGGCCTGGTTAGAGGACGATTTTATTCAATTTCATCAGGTATACTCCCAAAGATACTAGTATGCTTTGTACCAAATTTCATCGTTCTGTCGTAATCAATTTAAAATGTTACGATCAATCGAAGTTTTTCTCCCTTAAAAGTGGGAGGTGCCACGCTTCTCATGACACAACCGGCTTTTACTCTTGTGTTTAGTGTGAAAAGTTGCATTTTAAACTGGAAAAACATGACATTCTGTATGTGTTTCTATCGATAACAAGCTGATTTTTTCCGCATCCTGAAATGTACATATGTTAGATTGCTTTCACAAACTGGTCTTTGAATAGCGGATTTTCTTTTGCCACCATTCTGAGCTACAGTTTGTGCCTAAGCATAAGCGTGAAAAATCCAATCGCCTCAACGGAAGGCTATAGCGTTCAGCAGAATCAGTTCGTCAATACGTTCAAATAACTGACAGCAAAGTAGACTGCGGGTGTTTGTATGCGTAAAATCAGATACGACGGATACGGCAAAATATAATTTGCTAACTGACGTATTGGCGTACTGATTCTGTTTGAGCTATAAGGTATCAACACACAACAACAACAACAACACACCTTATTCCTTAACTCGATACTGACTTCACTTATAAATATAACACTGCATAATTTTAGGCATTGTTTTAGTGCATTCAATGCGAACTCTACTAATAATCTTGATTTTTTTTTTCAATTCCAGCTCAGAACTAACTTTCTAAATTAACAACCTGAAAAAGTATTTCAAAAAGCAGACAATATGGACTACAAATATTTCCTGATCGTTTTCATATTGAACGGTAAGATTTGTTCATTCGTCTATAATTAAGTTTCGGAAGTATCTATCTCTGAACATACATCAAAAGAGATCGAAAAAATGTACCAAATCAAGCGCCTACAAATTATATTGCAAATTTATTTGAAACAAAAATTCTTGTGGCAATTATGTTAGCATAATTTTAGGCGTTTGATTTTGATATATTTTCCGAACTCTATCCATTAACGCCTAAAAAGAAAAGGGTCTAAAAGTATGCAACAGCAAATTTCAAATTTAAGACTGTCAGAAACAACACTTGCATACTTTTAGGCGCCCTAACTATAACTTTCTTTGTGCGATGGATCTTTGTGCGATGGAGTTTCAGCGATATCGCAAGTTGCTGTCCGACTGCTGATTCTATTGAAATGCTTTCAAAATAAATACCTACTAATCTAATAATTCTATATCTTTTACAGTTAATCCTCTCTCATCAGTTCAGGGCGATGGCACTTTCGTGACGCAGACAGTTTATGGGTTTTTAGATTTCACAACAACAATAGGCAATACAATTATGGTATTCTCACCACAAAGTATTCCAGCAGTTGGTATGTATGATATTAGAAATTTCCCTTACTTTACCACTTAACTTTATTCATGGGTCAAACGTACATTCCCATTGAGTGCTTAGATCCATCAGAATGTCTCAATCACCTCGAACGCCTTCTTCATATATACAGAGTGTGTACCTTGTGCAAATGAGCCAATATTTTTTCCCTCTTTCTGCCTACAGAATCGCCATTCAGAGTGCATGTGTTACTCCAGATGGTTTCTTGTCAGCGGGTTTCCTAGTTTCCTCTTTTTCTGGTTTCCTCGTCAGAAAAAATTTTCGCCCGAGATCTGGAGGTAGTAAATATTTTTTATTTGTTTATCATCTTATCTTAGTTCGTCCTTTTTAGAGGGTCGAAAGGCTTTTTAACCGTTTTTCTTGACCGCATGTTCTTTACCGTCCACAGAGGTCGACCCAGGCTAGTGGGATGGATTTACAAAATAATTCAAAGCTCCACTGGTATGTTTAAGGCTTAAATAGCTGCTTGACTGGCTCAGTGAATAAAGAATCTTCTCATCGTAGTTGCACTGGGTAGCTTCCATCCACTGATTGCTTGCGACTTCCGCTTGGAGGACAGTACAATTATCACTCAGCTTGAACGTGCGGCTTAACTCAAGCCCCTGACAGAAAATTCCTCCTTCAACCTTCTCTCTCATATCCAGCTCATCGCGCACGGCTCCAAATGAGTCCTTCGCTCCATTTCCCTGTCGTCTGCTGTCGTCGCAACACAGTAGTCTCTTTGACCCAGTATAAAATCGAAGTCGGTAAGAGATCTGGAGTGCTCGTAGTAAACTAGCCTGTAGACCAAATCACAAAAACGGATTGTCTCCCGGTTCGTTGGAGCCTTATCCGTAACATCCACCGGGTGTGGTGGGGAGTGACCTTAAGAACTCTTTTGAAAACCAGCCCAAAAGAGGCTGCCCATCTATTAACCGTCTCCATGTGAGCCTGTATAGCATCCCGCAGAGTTTTCATGAATTTAACCCTGTACAAAATTTCAAAGTCCTTAACGTGGGCTATCACTGAGCAGCCACTGACTTCAAGGTCAATAAGAGTAGTGGGAAAGACTTCCGTCATGTGGAGAATCTTTGTTGAGATCCCACATTACTCCGCTACCACAGCTCTATTTTACAGGAGCTTGTCTCTGAATTTAACCAGAGTTCAACTGATTCTTAACCCATTCAATGTTCTTCCGATATCACTGAGCAGAACGGTGTTTAATGCCCTTTTCATATACAGAAAACCCCGAAGATGATCTCCTTGTGATCTAGGAAGCCCTCCTTTTGTTCCACTATGTGATGAAGCGTGATCCGGGAAGTTGCTCTTGCACCCATAGTCGAGTTTAAGACTTCTTTGATGCACGGTGCTGGAGGGGTTCTAGCCAAGCCCGCCTCTTTCCCTACCTTTTAGTTGTCTTCTTTAGGCGTCGAGCAGTACTGGCTGGTTGGGTTTTACTGATCCATAATCCATATTCCGGCACGCTCCGGTTATCAGCACCTTGTGGTACGTAGCCCAAATACAAGCGGAGCGTAAACCCTGGAACTGGGGTCGGTGTGGACTATAGCCTCCTTTTACGATAGGCATACCTATCTCGGGTATATTCAAAGCCCCCTAATCCTCAGATTCGCGGTTCCTTATTTGGAGCAGTGCAAAATAATCCTCTGTTTATAATACTCGAGCTCTTACATTGCTAATTTGCTCTCCCCTTCTTGCAGAGAAAGTTGATATACCAACAAATATAATTGAAACAAAGCCGTTAGTTGAGAAACCACCCGAAGAAGAATATATCAAACCGACCAAGTCGACAGATTCTGATGAGCCACCAACGAGTACAACTACAAAAGCAGCGAGCGCTGATGAGATACTAACCAGTAAGCCAGCAAACGCTGATGAGGTACTAACCAGTAAGCCAGCAAATGCTGATGAGATACTAACCAGTAAGCCAGAAAACGCTGAAGAATTACCAACGCAGGAGCCTGTCAAGGAAATGAATTCCGAGGTTCCCCAACCTGAGAAGCCTGCAGAGAAAATGGACGTACAAAGCAACGAAAAAAGTATTCAAGTAGTAACGAGTAGCTCGATAGTTACCTCTGCGCCAGCTATACCAGCTGAACCTCTTCCGGGGAAGAAAGACGATGAAAGCCACATTGTTAAAGCTAAAACTAAGAAAAAAAGTAACAAAAAAAGTAATAAAGTAGCAACGAGTAGCTCGTCGGTAGTTATGGCTGCCCCAGCTGTGCCAACAGAACCAACTGAGCACATTGAGCCCGCCGAAGAGCAACCAACTTTACAAATAGAGAATAATGTCTTTGAATATGATTTACTCTCACGTCAGCCAACCGAATATGCCGAGGAAACCTATCGTGTAATTAACAACAAAGCAACGAGCAAGCCGCGTAATAGACACAATCAACGACACACGCAAGAGAGTGCTCCCTTAGCTACTGTTTTGCCCGAAAGCACAACGCACCGATTGAAAGCCAGCCCTGCTCCACACAACAAAGCCCACTCGCCAAGCGGACCAAAAGTTAAAAAACCAAAAATACGAGCTTCCGCGTCGTCATCATTACGTGTGCTGAAAACGACAAGCCCCTCGCTACCCAAATCACCCCCACCACAAGAACACAAAAATAATCGCCCTAATAGACCGAGTGGCAGCAAAGGTTATCGAGCTAAAGATAAAGATGAGCAACAACAACAACAAGAACAGGTAACGATAACTGAAGTTACCGCTGAACCGTCACAAAGTAGTCGAAGTCACAAGAAGAGTTCGACGCGCAGTAAACCAAAAAGGTAAGTCTAATAAAATATTTCAACTAGTAAAGCGGATATATATCGTACTCGCTACTTGTTACAGAAAAAGTAAACATAACCGATCAGGCGGTCACAAAAGTAGTGCCATTGTATTGGCAACCACAGCCGAACCAACACGCAAATCATTCCGTACCAAAGTGAGACCGTCAAATGTAGACGATCCGCAAGCTTCAACGAGCAGCATTTATATGTTTAAATTGAATCGTACTCCCGGCAGATGGCAGTATACAACAACACCAAAACCACGCGTCGCAATACGAAAAAATGCACCCGATAGCAATACTACCAAGGAAGTGGATCCATTTGCTGGCAATACCAGTCTAAATGTGATATCGGAAAATGTTGACTTGGAGTCGTCGGGTTCACAAAATGGTGCTGTTGTCAATAATATAGATCAAGGTGGTGGTTATCAACATGCGGTCGAAACTTTGAATGTAGAAATATCCACACCAGCAGATTTTAAGGATACCTATTATGAGTTGGCGACCATTAAGACGCCTTACGCTTTTCAGGTAAGAAAACATATTTGGATGTTGAGTTGAATTGAGCATATTGATCAGGGGTGAAGGGGCTTCTATAGCTCCGGTTTATGTAGCAGAACCACTTTACATATGTACATGGTTTCCACACATCACGAACGTACTGGCCTAGGAGCTTTGATTTTCAGAGCAGAAATATTCTAACCCTTAGAGGGGGGTAATGATCTCCAGGTACTCTCGCGACTCCTTTTGATTTTTCCTGAATCATTTGCTTCGTGTTCCCTGATCCCTAATGGGGTAATTTTCGACACCAAAGCACGCCAGCCTTTCTTTTTTAGCGACAACTGTTGCCAACTGGAAACACCAAGGGAGTTCAAGCCATCCTCCACCTGTTATTTTCATCTCAGTCGAGGGGAGGCCTCCTCGCTGCCGAATTCGGGTGCCGATATGAAAAATAATACTTGAATGAAAAATGTATTGTGAAATGCTTCGGGACTTTTTCGGAGAGAATGTTGGGACTATTTAGGGATGTTCGATATTATTTTGAGTAGCATTTGCGGTATTCTTCAAGATGATTTCGGGTGTTTTCCCCCGAAAAACTGCTAAAATTATCCCACAAACAATGCCGAAATTATCTCGAAAAAGTTTCGAAATGATCCTCGAATGGTCCCAAAACAATCACTTACAATCAGCCTCAGTCAGATAGGTTTCGAGATTGCTCCCTTCGAAAATCGCACCTGGTCCAACCTCTTTGGGTTCAAAAAATCCCAATATATATTTGTTCTAATCATCAAAATTACACTCTCTTCCAGGTCGGTGGCTTGAAGAAGACACGTTTCATAACTGTCACCTCAACAATAGAAAAAACTCTCACACCCGATCCAACTGAAGTGCCAGCGCTAGATGGCCCGCTAACCGAAAATATATTGGCAACAACAAAAACGCGTATGCCCAGTTTGCAGCACGATACCGCCATCGCAACGCTCAAAGCTTTACATATAGCCGAAAACGAGGAGACGCCCAGTTTAGAAACCGTCGTGGACTCATTTAGTACAACAACACAAAAGTTACGCACACAAGTGCTACCCATCGTCTATGATGCGCTCAATGAAACATCATACGTCACACTTACGCAAACGTATGACATCACCAGCCTTATAACGGTAACAAAAACATTGTCACCGCTCGAAACTGATATGCCGTTAAGTAGTTTTACCGATTTTGGTGCTAATTTGGATGAAGCTGGCTCTGAGATAAATCTAGAACTCGAATTTGGTGATGAAGATAATGGAGCAGAAAATACAAAAGATGAAAAACCTTATAGTCCCAAATTCTCAGATATAGCTGATCTCTTCGGTAAGGCGAGTGGTAATCTGACAGCTGAGGAAATACAAAGATTGGCAATGTGGAAGCTGCAGAGTACGACGCAACCACAACCACAACAATTCCCATCGCTTATATTACCCAGCATGCCACAATTTACACAACCGCAATTTACTCAACCGCAATTTACACCCGAGTCCACATTGCCATTCCCATCGATACAGCCGTCCATCAATCCATTCCTATTGCCATTGCAGCAATTCCAAACGATTACGTCAAGTATTGTACACGAAACGATTGCCACACAAACGAATAGTAAAGTGTTGAAATTGACATTCGGCGCACGTACCGCGTACACGACGATCTTCTCGAGCGCAGTTGTGCCGACGCGTGCTACGAGTTATATCACAACAACAATACCGGTGCAACCGAATGCGGGTGGCGCATTTCCTGGCTACTATCCTCCACCACCATATCCACAATATTATCTAGGCTAATAAGTTTTCTAAAATTCATCTCGCTGCAAAAGTTCAAATTTGTATTTTTGTTTGTTTGTATATAGTTTTAGCATCATTCTTTTGTTTTACACTCATTTGGTCCTTCACAAAAAGTATTTGTTCATTTATATTTTTTACGTACATACATATGTACATGTCGAATTTAGTAAATATGAGATTAAAAATTATTTTTATTAAATTTTTTTGCTGTAATTTTATTCTTTTGGTTTCATAATAAAAATTAAAACAAAAATCTATATTTTTGGAATATTATTCCTGAATTTTAGTCACAACACCGACCGCCTCCCTTCACCTTCTCCTGCCTTCACCACCTCCTCCCTTCACCTTTTCCTCCGGCACCCTCTTCCCCGGCCCGCTTTGCTTCATCCCATCTCTCATATCAGGCCTTGGCAACTAGCGGGACAACTGTCCGAAAATCAGAGAACCAAATTCGCACAGATTATTATGCTCTTTGCTTGGCCTCTTGAACAACGAAATTGCCGCTGCGCTTGTGAGAGCGCTATGACCGCACTGACCAATCAATGTCTCTTATTATGCTCAGTCGCTCACTTTCAAGCAACGAATCAAAAACATACGCTGTTGTCTCGGTTAGCGACGAAGCAAGAAGTGATAACATAATTTGATGAGTGCGATGATCGCTCTTTCACCAATATACCGTCACTTTCAATTCTGCCGGGCCCTGATCCATATACCTTACACACATTCGATATCGCTTCCTCCTCAGCTCCCACAATTTCTCTATTTCACTCTTGCTTGTCGTCTCCCCCTTAACCACCATATCTGTAGCTGAATCGCTCTCTCTCACGCTTTATCACTCAAGTTTCCATCTGTCTTTGCAACCACCTTCCATATCTCATTCCCGCATTATACCACCACCTCTGAAGGTGATCGCCGCAAAGGATTGTGTTAGACTCGCCATCTTACACTACCAATGCGCTCTTGTCCAGAGACCAAACGATGATTCCCGCTGCGGGGTTTTTTTTCTAGACCGATGTAGAGCTCGCAGAAATGGAGAGAAATCAGTAAACTGAAACAGATTGAGAAAGCGGGGATTGGAAATGGAAAAGAGAAATGGAAATTGTGAGTAAAGGAAAAGAATTTGAAAAATTAAAAGGAGAAAACAAGTGTACCGCAGTATAAAATGAATAAGTTTGAGAGAGCAACGATATTTTGAATGGCTGGAGGGTTCGGAATAAATCATTTATTAATGCATTATCGATATCGGATCAATGTATAAACCACGAATGCATATGTTGGGTGGAATTATTCGCGAATGCATTCGTGAGTCAATGTGGGAACGTTATTGGGATTGTTTTCGGAGCAATTTTGAGCCGCTTTCGGAACTTTCGGGATCATTTCGGGAATTTTTTGGGACTCAGATTGTTTTCGGGATAATTTCGTGAATTTTCGTTATAATTTCGTAACAAATGACTAGAAGAACGGTCATGAATTTATTCGAGAATGCATACGCGAAAGTGAACGTTGTGATTTTTTATGCGTTCTTATTCTCGAATACGTGTTCAAACTTTTACTTTAATGTTCACGAAAGAGCGAGAGTGACTGTTACCGAACCCTGACTTCGCCACAGGCGCGTTCTGGGAATTACTCATTTATGAATATTCAAGTACGTTCTTTTGCATTTGTGTTCGTGTTCGTGCAGAAGAACGCTTCAAAAAACCACACTGTTATCGTTCACGTATACATTCGCGAATGATATCGCTAATTACTAGAACAATAGCATGCATTGTATGTTTATGAACATGAACGACAAAAAGAACGTTCTTACATAGACTCGTGAATGTATACGAGAATGATTCGCGAATGCGTTCGTGAATTAGAACGCTTCAAAAAATGCATACCTTTCACGTTCACGAACACATTCGAGAGTCATTCTCGAGTCTTTGTAAGAACGCTCTTTTTGTCGAATTCTTTTTTTTTTTAAGCTCATTTTGCGTGATATGTGAAGAATGCAGTAAATAGCTTTAAGCAAAACCAATTTCCTTATACAATTTCTTCTGCAAAATAATTGCCTTTGTGAGCAGCCTCGTAATGCATGTTTGAAAACAAAAAACCAGTTTGTATTATTTTCATATTCTATGCAGAATTTCATTTAATTAACAAATAATTACACAAATACAATAAAAATTAACAAACTTAAAACACAAATGTACGTACGATTTACAGCAAAATTATGATATATAAGTTTATGTATGTTTATGTATATATGTATGTGTTTGTATGTATGTATGTATGTATCATTTACTACTTCTATGATAGGCGTGTGATTTCGAATAACATTGCAATTGCACATTTAACGGCTGCTAAAGCCCAGTTTACATACATACATAAATATTTGTTAGTATGTATGTATGTATGTCTACGCTATAAGTTTGTATGTATGTTAGCATTTATGCAGATATTAAATCCACATCAAAAAGGTGGTACAACTATAACTACACGACCAGCGGTCAAATTTACCACATTGATTGTTCTAATAATTTTTTATTTTTATTTTATTTTATTTATTTTTAAATTTTTTTTTTATATCCTTTTATTCTATTTAGTATATTTCACTTGTTTCAAATGCAAATTCGTACTTGTTTTATATATATTTATTTTTTTTTTTTAAACACATCGTTGGGCCATTGCTACACAAAAGTGCGTCAATTAATTAACATTAATCACTTTGATATGCCCATTTATTATGTTAACGCAAGTTGTTTTTGTAAATGTTTTTATGTGTGCGTTGGTTTGTGTGTGTTCCTATTTGTGTGTGTGTATTTTTTGGCAAGTCAAATTTTTTCGTTTTGACACTATTGCATTGACTCCATTAAACCTTTTTCATATATTTTGGTTTTAATTCATCATCAGTCAGGGTATGCATTAGGGTGGAGCGCAGTAAACCAAAAAAAAAAATATTTTTTTTTTTTAATTTTGGGTACTAATTGAAGCTAAAAACCGTGTATAATATTTTAGTACATGTGTATTTTAGTTCGATTATAATTATTTGGGTAATTTCAAGCTTTTTTTGCCAAAGATACCACAGCTCGAAAATTAATTTCAAACCAGCGATATTTTTTATCTAGCTTTTTTCAAAAATTGACGCATCTGTGGAAACAGCTACATCGAAAACTATCTGAAATTTGTATCTGGCGTTTTTTTAGGTTTCAATTTGTCCATTTCTGACAATATTTTCATCTTTTTAGGGCCTTCTTTCAGAAAATCCACCAAATTTGGCTTTCTTGTAAGGAAATTTTAATTTTTAATATCCCAAAATGAAGAGCATTGTAATTGAATCAAATTTTGTGGAATTTCGCTATAAGTTCTTACCCTTTCTGCCACTCTTTGTATCTTTATAGGGTCAGCAGAGTGCTCTTTTGTACTTTTTTTCAGTTTTCACTGCCTTTTTTCAGAAAATCCCCCAAATATCCTAAAATGTGAAATGTTGTGTAAAAATAAAATTTTGTTAATTTTCGAAACAATGTTGGTGTCGGAAAATACATTTCTATACCACCAGAGGAAGCTTTACTTTTAATGCCTTTTTTTACTTTTTATGCCTTTTTCCCGAAAATCCACCAAATTTGACTTTCTTATGGTGCTATTCCCATTTTTAAATATCCTAAAATGCATAACGTTCTCAGAAAGTCAATTCCTGTGGATTTTCGCAGCAATCTTAACGCTTAGGTACTATTTTATTGGATTATAATGCCTTTTTTCCGGAAGTCCACCAAATTTGGCTTTCTTATGGTGCTACTCCTATTTTGGAATATCCTAAAATGTTGAGCTTTGTGAGAAATACAAATTTTGTGGATTTTCGCAACAATGCTGGTATCGAGAAATTCCTTTCAGACACTGTTTTTTATTTTTTATGAGAGAGTAAATTTTTGTGGATTTTCTGTTTTTATTTTTGAAATATCCTAGAATGAAGAGCGTTGTAAGGAAGCCCAGAACTGTTGGTGTCGAGGTACCCATTTCTGACACTAACTATTTATTTTCGACTGCCATCAGATGGCGCTTTCGTACATTGTTTTTAATTTAGTCCTCTTTTTTCGAAAATCCACCAAATTTGTATTTCTTATAATGAAATTTCAAATTTGAAATAAGGGGGGTTTGAGGTGGTTTTTGATCGCCTCAGAAATATTGAAAATTTACAAAAAACTGGCGATATTTTCAAAATCTCAGATTATAATTTTTAAAACTTTTAGATTTTACGGATTTTAAAAACCAAAAATTCAAAAATGAATATACCAAAATTCAGAGTTGCCATGCTGTTAAAAATTTTGGTACATTTATTTTTGAATAAAAATAATTAAAATTTTTTAGACTTGACAAAAAAAAATTTTAAAAACTCTGTGGCAGTCCTATTTTTCTCTATGTTATGGTAGAATCTACTTTCTTTTCAAGTTGGAAATTTGTGTGTGACTTCTTTTTTGGGTTTTACAGTTTTTCTAAAAAAAGATTGCTTAATACTTGTATTTAAAACAAAAAAATTGGGTTTCCAGAGTTGCCATACTCAAAGTTTTCTTAACTAGGCACTAATTGAAATTAAATGCTAAATATTTTTGAATCTTTCAGATTTTAAGGAAACTAGTATTATTTTTTATCAGAAAAAATTAAAGAAGAAACTAAGTTAAATTTTTAAGAACTTTTTTATATGACGCTCCACCCTAATGTTTTTAATATTCATCGATATTTTTTTGCTACTTTTGTGCATTGTTTGTTTTTTTTTTCCTATGATATACTGCTTTCATATTCATATATATTTTTCTTGTATGTATGTGTGTATTTTTGTTAGTTTTATGTATTTGTTCCCAAAATAGTAGTTAAAAAAATTAAGTAATATAGATAGTAGATATTTTATGTAAATAAATCATCTTCGAAAAATATTTAGTCTAAACAAAAAAATCACTATTACACATTTCAGTATTTATAATAAAAAAAGTGTTTGCTTAAAAAACTGAAATACGAGTTGGAGTTGGTGCTTTTTATTCCTCTTCTTCTTCTTATTATCCACTTGCTCGTTCTTTTGCTTTTCCTGTTTCAGTTGCTCCTTCTTCTTCTTCTCTTTCATCTCTTTCACCTCCTTCAACATCATTTTCAAAATCCTTTTTGTAGTACATTCCTTGTATTGTTTTTGCTAGTTGGATCCATTTGAGACTTTGGAAATTGAATTACTTCCCGTTAATATATACAAAGATTTATTAGCGTCACGTTCGCTTCCATAAATTTTGCCTGCTTTTCGTGCCATCGAACCCAAAAGCTCTTGTGACTTTTTATGTGCGGATCGTAGCGAAAATGCCCATTCCTTTAAACCGATTTCATCCTGCAAACAGTGAAAGAGGTTAGTTTAGTAACGGAGGTTAGTTTAAAATAATTGCCCACTTACGGAATTTGTGAGAACTAGCCTTCCATCACGTGATCCATCGTTAACTCGTATTTGTATGCACTGTTCTCCTTTGTATTGTATGAAATCGGATGATATATCCTCGATTTGGTCCATAAATATTAGCTCTGGCTTATTGCTACCACTCTCTGAATACATCTCTAATCTGAAAGTGAAAATTTAATTTCATGATTATTGGGAGTCAGTAATTTAAAAGAAGCAAGCCGTCTTCTTTCATCATCATCATTTATTGGCGCTTAACCGTCCAGGCGATCAAAGCACGCCAGTCATCCCATTTCAGCGACAACTAGCGCCAATTGGAAGCAAGCAACAAGAGAGGTCAAGTCATCCTCTATCTATTGTTACCAGTCGAGGAGCCCCCACCCTTTAAATTGCTGCACTATGGTCAGATCTGCATAATGCTCGTACAGCTCATCGTTGAATTTCCTTCGATAGTTGCCGTTGGCATCACGAGAAGGAACATAAATCTTACGGAGTACTTTCTCTCAAACACTTCAAAGACCATGTCATCTCCTCTCGGCACAGCGTACCGGGTTTATATCCGTCCAAGGACTATCAATTTCGGCATCACTTCCCAAAACCTTCGGGGAGTGTTTTTGTAGGTACCAACAACAACAACACACCACAGGTGTGATGAGGGACTACTAGAGCCCGATCTTTCTTCTTCGAGTGTTGGCCAGAGTGATTCTTCGTTGGATTTCTAGACTGATATTATTTTCGGTGTCATCTGTCGCTCGATTTATCTTCTCAAAGATCTACTTGAAGAAATCGCACGAAAGGGAATCGCTCTGTCTAAAGCCTCTTGAGGATTCAAATGGATCAGAGAGGTTCTTTCTAATTCGGATGGAGCTGTTGCAATTGCACAACGTCCTTTGGCATAGGAGTATGAGCTTTGAAACTTTAGTCATGCTTTTCGGACTGTCGAAAGCGACTTTGAAATCGGGAAAGAGGCGGTGCGAGGCCACTTGCATGAGTCTTGACGTATCGTGAAGATCTGGTCAATGGTAGACTTACCAGGTCTGAAGCCACACTGATAAGGTCCAATAAGCTCACCTACGATGGGCTTCAGTCTTTCACACAATTCGCTAGATGGAACCTTTTGTGACATTAAGGACACTGATTCCGCGGTATCTGGTGCGGTTAGCGACATCGTCTTTCTTTTGGATTGGACAGAGGACACTTAACTTCAAATTTGGAAGTATACTGTCGTCCGACCATATTTTGCATGAGAGGTCATGTATGCTTTTTGACAACTTTTCACCTCCGTGTTTAAACAGCTCGGCAGGTAGGCTGTTCTTTCCAGACGTTTTATTGTTTTTGAGCCGGGATTTAGCTATACTCATTTCATCACAGTAGGGCGGTGTGACATTTTTTGCAACCGTCAGGTATTATTATAAAAGTGCTACCAACATAACTTAAGTAAGCTCCATACGTCGGTTACCAGGGCCTCATTATTGCCCTTGCAGGAATTGGCCCCGGTCTTAAAACTTTCCGTCATCCGTCGTTTCTTTTTATAGATTTTTTGGGCACACTGACAGACAAGCATCTGAAGCTCCTCACACTCATGCCTTTCGGCCTATCGTGCCGTGCCCTTGCAGACAGCATCCGTCTGGTCGAAGGCATTAATCTAGCCCAACGAAGAAACTGCATTTTCTAGTTAGCGAGTGGTAGGAGAGGATAGGACAGACTCCCCAGCATGGAAGGTCTTAGGTAGATATGCAGGCGAAGACATTAGTTTGGTTCAACGTATAGATGATAATAGTGCAGTTAGCCACCGACGGACGTAGGAATGCTCAAAGTACGTTCAACGTGCACCTACGTCGGTGAGTAAGCACTTCCATAGCGCTCTCATAAGACAGGTCGTTCCAGCCGACACGTTACGCGTTCGTGGGTAACTCGGATTTAAAGAGCCCATCAAACTTTTTGATGCGTCAGTTGTGTTCGTCAAACAAAGGATTCCACTTCTGAATTTATACAAATGTTCAGATCACTAATAACACTTACCGATTTGGATAAAGTTTAGCGTATTTAGTTTGCCAAAGTGATGCAAATGAGCCGCCTAATTTCTTTATGTAACCATGTAAAATGCAATCCGATTCCTTTTCATCTGCATCAAAATGCTGTTTTTGTTTGGCCTTCTTCTTTTGTTCGATTTTATCCGTTTCATTGTTAACACTTTCAAATACTGTTTCGGCGATTTCTTGTTGCCACCTGAAAAATAAAATGTATTTTTATAATGTTCTTCACATTGCAATATACATAGGTATTCCCTGTCAACCAGCGCTAGCCATGGTGAAAAAAAAATCAATAAATAGTGCCAAAAATGAAAGTCAGAATCGAAATACCAACGCATAATTCGATAAAACTCGATAATTCGAAAAGTTCCAACACTAATTAGCAGCTTCAACATGCATAGCAAAGGAACTCCTCTGAACAAAGTTAACCACCTTTTTATCCGCCTTTTTGGGAAACGCGAACCGGCAATTTCCCAAGATTTTATCCGCTGCTAGTTGGCAAGGTTAACATTTTCAAATAACTATTTACCTCTCGGAAATTGTAAGTGGAAAGAATTTATATAGCTCTTGATCGCTATCTGTTAACTTGATGCCTTTCGTATCCTCTTCATCGAAGGAGCCAATGTCAAAGGCATCAGCGGCATTAACTTCGCCTCTCGGTGGTATTAGTGGAGGTGTATATTTTTGAACGTAGACCTGATGCCAGTCTATACCCGAGAAGAATGGATGCATCTTTACTTCGTCCGCACTTTTTACGAGAAAAGTATGTAATTAGTTAAAATTTTAGTAGAAATATTTATGTGAAAGTTACTATTTACCCATTTCCCATGCATCCCAGTCGTTTTTCAACCTCTCTCTGTAGCAATGAATCCAAAAGGCTTCTGAGCTCTGGCGTAAAACAATCGGGTAGTTCAACGTTCTATTGAAAACAGGGGGACTTATAAATTAGCATATAATTTTACACACACAAAAGATTTCACACTCACCATAGTCAAGGTCATACGATCGATTTCGTGTTTATCTTTGGTTTTGTGTTGTCTGAACGGTGAATGACCCTTTAGCAATTTATATAGCATACAACCGAAGCTAAACCAATCGGCGCACGAATCATATGCTGTACCTTTCGAAAGCACTTCGGGCGCCATATAGCCGTGTGTGCCCACAGATGCATGTGGCTTTTTTCGCGAGTAATCACATGCCAAACCCAAATCCGATATACGAATATGTCCATTTTCATCGAGTAAAATATTTGCCGGTTTTAAGTCTCTATAGACTATAAATCGTTTATGCATGTGTTCCAAGCCCAAAATTACCTGAAATGTGAATAATACTGCTTAATACAGTGCCTTTTACTATAAATGCATTAATATCGTAAGGATGGAATCAAGGGCTTTCCCAGCTATTCAAAAACGTTCGCAAAGAGGCGTCTTTTATATATTTGCTTAGTAACTATAGATACTTTTTTTTGGGTTTTTTCATTCACTTTCATTCGGTAAAGTTAGGGCAACAGCCCCCTCCTTCCACCCCCCACCCCCCTGCCTACGCCCTTGGATGAAATGAAGAATGGAAAAATGTATATGAAATCTATGAACAGGCAGTCCATCTTGGCTAGGTCATGTTTTATGTTCCAAAAGCTAATAACCCCATTAAATTTAGTTTAATTTTAAAATTACCTCAGCAGCATAAAACTTCATCTCATCCTCATTGAAGACACCGTGCTGTGATAGATGATAATGTAGATCGCCGCCATTCATCAAATCAAGTATGAAGCACAGTTTATCCGGTGTATGAAATGCGTACGTCATACAAACAATGAAAGGACAGTCCATCTGGAAAGAGAAAAAAAAAAACAATTGTTTGAGCATAGGTTCAACATTTGGACATAACAGTGACTAAAAATAATGATTCTCTACTTATCTCGAATAATCAAGCTGCTACCTCAAAAGTACCCTATCTCAGTACGTCATTGAAAAGCGCCCTACTTCTTTCAAAAACGGAATGAGAAATAAATTTGGAGATATATCATTCTCCAACCGTCTACTCGGTTTTTTTAAACTAATAGATTTATCGCGATTTGATCGAATCTGATAGACTGCAATTTATTTTTTAGTTGATTTTATTTATTTAAATTGATTTTTGTCCCTAACTGGTAATCGTGTTTTGTTTAAATGTTATCGACATTTTTTTATTGATTTTTCGTTTCGATTGTTATAGATATGAGTTACTAATATCACTAGATTTTTATCGCCGTTTTTTTTTAATTATTTTCGATTTATCTTGTTCTGAACATATGTTTTTGTTTATATCGATTGTTGTTGTTTGTATCAATGATTCCAGCTTTTAAGGAATCATATTGGGGTTTATCAGCAATTCCAACGGAGATTCCCGTTGGGAATGATTTGGGGCAGTCGATACATACATTGTTATCGATATAAAGAAATGGGATCTATCAGCTACTCCGCCGGAAGGTGAAACTCGATAGAAATTATAAAATTTATCGAAATTGTTTAATGAATTCCGATAAATTTCATGATTTCTATTGATTTTTCCGTTCACGAAATACCTGATAGTCCCCAATATCTCTTTTTATGTCTAGAATATTTTAGCAATAAAACTCATCCGTATTTTTTTACTCTACCGATAATCTTTTGCGATCTTGATTTGGAACTAGAGTTGGGTTTTTAGTTCAATGAAAACATATGATCGCTTCTAGTTCATTAAAATCATTGAACAAGCTCTATATGATTTTATCCCGGTCACCTTATTGAACTTAAGTTGAGCTAGTCTAATAGTTTGGAATAGCAACCTAACTTGAGTAATTTCAATTTAAGTTATATTTTAATAACATGCAAATTAAAATTTAGATTCACAAAAAAAATGTTTTCTGTTTTTCGATATATGATAACGTGGTGAGTTTCTAAGATAACTTACAAAAATTATCGACTGAAAAGTTGCCACAGAAAAGTTTAGTTCACTTCATACCCTGCCCATAATTGACTGTGGGTAAAAGTGTGCATCGAAATACCAACTCATAATTCGATAGTTCCACAATTTCCAACTCTAATTAGCAGCTTCAACATGGATAGGAAAGGAACCCCGCTAAACAAAATTATCCACTTTTTATTCTCTTTTTTGGGTAGCGCTATCCAGTAATTTCCCAAGAAATTATCCGAATATGGTTGGCAGGATGAATAAACCGACCTAGTTAGGTTAAAAGATTTAGTTCTCTAGTTCTTTAGTTAAAAAAAAAATACCCAATTCTAGTTGAAACCATTCTCTCTACAAACAACCGCTGTTCACAAAACACTACAAAAAATCACTTACCCCTGTGCTAACTGCTTGCAACATTGTACGTTCGTTCAACGCCAACATTTCGCCCTGTTTCATTTTGATACGCTTTTTATCCAAACATTTCATGGCATACATTTTGCCAGTGTCAGCTTTTCGACAGCCATACACTTCGCCAAAACCACCACGTCCGATAATTCGGTGAACACTAAAGTCGTTCATGGTTAACTAGAGTGAGAAATTCCTTAGTTATAAAGTATTCGACATTAATTTAAAAAAAAATATTCGAACTTACCTGGATATTGAGCTCTAGATTCTTCCATTGGCAAAATCGTGTGAATTTATCGCTAAAAAATGCATGAAAATCGATATTAATCCATAAAAATGAGTTGAAATCAGTCTGATTTTCATTAAGTCGAAATTTGACAACTTTTATCGACTTTATCGAAATGAGCAACCAAATCTCGATAAAATCGATCAAATTTGACATCATTTGACGTAATGAAAACCAACCCTTTTTCAATTGCTGTTAACTCACCTTTCCAAGAACTTCTTGAATGGTTTGCCTTTTAGGTGATTAAATATCTCCTCGATGTAAGGCTGTAATAGAAAAATAGAAAGAAAACAAAATTTTGAATAAAAAATTCGTTTCTCATGTTAACAATGTGACAACGCTTAAACACTATCGCCAAAAAAAACTCTAAAACAGTCCTGATTGCGCCTAAAAGTATGCAATCCGACATATTGCCGGCAAAATTGAAACGCTACTGAGAGTAGGTATGTCTGCCATGTAGCAAGCACCCCTGCAAGAAATCGTCACCACTGTGACACATCCCGGATGCATCCTGTACTAATTTTAGTTATTGTTATTATTGGTCGATATTTAGGCGAACTTTCAAAATTTTGTGGATTTTTGACCAGTCGAATAGTTTTTATCAAATTAATCTTTTGAGTTTTTGGCGAAAACAAGTTGAAAAATGCTACAAACAATACCAATTACGATGTTTGCAATTTCGATCTTGTTGAAGGATCTTGTCAGACCGCTTTGTATTGCCGCATTTTTACAGTGATAGCTTTAAATATTGTATATTTTTAGGCGCAATTAGTCTTATTTTGGAAGCCGAGTTTTAGCGTTATTAATTTTCAAAATTCGATATCCGCACTTACCTCAAACAAATTAACGGGTACTTCATTTTTCAACAGATATTTCTGTACGCTGGCGACAGCTTCTTTGGAATATTCCTGTAAGGTAAATATATTTATTTCTTAATACATTGCAATTGTGTTTGAGGTTATTGAGGTCACTTACATATGTGTGCGAGAGCATTTCTTCCATAATAAAGTTGTCGTATATTTCGCGTGCCAATTCTTTACGTTCTTCATAGCTTTCGGTTTTTTCGAAATTTTTTATCTACACGAAAGAGAAAGAGAGAGATTTTGGCGTTATGTAGTAAAATATTTTATATAAAGATTATAATGACATGACTGGTAGAGATTTGCAAAGACCAATTCCAAGATGCTTTCTTTTAAACAACTGCTATTTGGTCTTATTAGCTCATGGAGAAGAAAAGTGATTCCCCGAGTAAGAAAGATCACGATCTATAAATTTCTCATCTCGCCTGCCCTGGCTTGGAATCATGGACGGCGTCGATAGAAGGTGTAATGGTCCAAGAGAAAAATTCTCTGAAAGATTTATTGTCACCGAGAAGCCTTTAATGTCAGAAATACACTCTGAGAGTTTTCCAAACTACTGCCGAGGGGCGGCCCACTTAAATCAGCCATCGAAGTTGCTCTCTATGCAACAAGTGCTACTTTGGTCTTATTAGGTCAAGGAGAGGAAACGTGATCTTCCGATGAAAAAATATCACGCTCTATAAGTTTCTCATCATGCCTGCACTGGCTTGGAATCATGGACTTCGAGACCGTCGAAGGTGGAATGGCCCTTGGAGTAGTCAAGAGATAACTTCTCCGAGAGATTTATTGTCACTGAGAGGCCTTCCATGGCAGAAATACACTCTGAGAGTTTTCCAAACTACTGCCGAGGGGCGACCCCCATAAGAAAAACGTATGTATCCACTGTCATAAGATCTATCGAAACCGTTGGACTCTTATATGCTACGTCATGTTTTTACCGTACGTATGTCTGCCTGTCGCGAAGCAGCGTGACTTTGATCTCATCTCAACGTCAGCAAAACATTTGTTTTGAAAAGCTGTCGTAGTTCGGCGAGCACTTAAAACCATCTGTTTGGATTAGGGTGCACCATATTTTTATGGAGAACATTTTTCCTAACCTAAGAAACAAGTGAGACCATAAAGACGTCATCTTCAAGATGTTTTAAGTTTAGTGGGTCTATCAGCTATTCCCACGAAGCTTCACGTTGGGAATGATTCGTGAAAGTCGATAGATATTTCATCGACTTAATCGAAATCCTCTACCAAATGTCGATAAAGTCGATGAATTATCTATCAACTCTACCGAATCATCCCCAACGGAAAGCTTCGTCGAAATAGCTGAGACCGCCAGATAACGATATTATAAAACATAAGCCCCAAATCAGTGTCAAAGCTCGCCAAGCTTTCTCATATACAGCACCTTACAGATATTGCTGCTGAAGCTCAATTTCTTAAATTTCATCATAGAATAAGATGAATATGCTTACCTGTTCGTAAAATTTGAGCTGTTGTATTGGTTCGTCCGAGTCATTTTCACAAAAATCCTTGAAGAGCAAATACCCTTAAATGAGACAAAGGCATTGTAAGCAGTCGATACTTTAGAGTAAGGACTTTGATTTTAACTTACCTAATATTTGATTGAATATTTTGTGAAAATTCAAGTCGTTCTCCTTTTCCAAATACTTATACATAACACTCCGGACGCTGTTGAAGAATTGGAAAGAAAAGATTAGATAATATTAACACCAGGCATAAAAGAACTCAGTTTTCAGTGTAAGTTTGAAATCGCACTGAAGTTTGAGCGGCTAATTTGTATGGGATCAACTCTAAACAGCTTTGTTTGTGGTTTAAACCTGCACTGAAAAACCGGACCTAAGACAAACTTATAACTAGATCAGGGCCCGGCAGATTTGGAAGTGTGGGTGTATTTGTGAAAGAGCGGTTATTGCACCAATGAAATTATGTTATCGCTTTTTCCACCGCCGCTCACTAGAAACCACCGGGACCACAACCACAGCGTATGCTGTTCCTTCATGGCTTGAATATGAGCGACTGAGCATAAAAAACGTCATCCATTGATTGGTCAGTGCGATCATAGCGCTCTCACAAGCGCAGCAACAATCTTATTGTTAGAGAGGCCAAGAAAAGAGCGTAAATTTGGTTCTCAGATTTTCAGACATTTGCCCCACTAGCTTGCTAGACCTGGACTAGATACATACGCGCCGATGGGGGTGTCTAGCAGTGTTGACTTTTATTTCTTTCCTTTCATTTATTTTCCTACCATATTCTTATTATCATTTCCTTTATTCCCCTTTTTCTTCTTTTTTTATTTTACATATATTTTCTAATTTTTTTTTATTTTTTTTTTCAATGGAATTTGCTTTTACTTTATTTTGTTTAATTTCATTTTATTCAATTGTTTTTAATTTCCTTCCCTTCCCTTCCCTTACCTTACCTTCCATTCCATTCCATTCCCTTTCCTTTCCTTTCCTTTCCTTTCCTTTCCTTTCCTTTCCTTTCCTTTCCTTTCCTTTCCTTTCCTTTCCTTTCCTTTCCTTTCCTTTCCTTTCCTTTCCTTTCCTTCCCTTCCCTTCCCCTCCCTTCCCTTCCCTTCCCTCCCTTTCCCTTCCCTTCCCTACTCTTCCCTTCCCTTCCCTTCCCTTCCCTCCTCTTCCCTTCACTTCCCTTTCCTTCCCTTCCTTTCCCTTCCCTTTCCTTTCCTTTCCTTCCTTTCCTTTCCCTTCCCTTTCCTTTCCTTTCCCTTCCCTTTCCTTTCCTTTCCTCTCTTTCCCTTTCCTTTCCTTTCCTTTCCTTCCTTTCAATTGTCTTCAATTCCCTTCCCATCCTATCTCTTCCCTTCCCTTCCCTCACCTTCCCCTCGCATATCTTCCCATCCTTTCCCTTTACTTCAATTTCCTTGAATCACGGAGGCAACATTTCTTGATGCATAAGATGGACTAATTCAATTGAGGGCTTGAATAACTCATAACATTTTTATTGACAGCCTAATGTGGTTGTTTATGTGTACGCACACACATTATATAATACATACATATGTACGTATTTATGTGCTTATTCAATTAAAATTTTCGATTACCTATTTGATTAAAGATTCTTAGTACATATTTATACATTTTCATTAGCTTGGTAAGTTTGTATCCGTGTGCAGCTGTGATCTGCTTCAAGCTGATTGGGCGTATTTTGGAGTATGGGTACTAACTATTCTACCTTCCTACTCGTGTTGTGCGGTTCCGAGTGATTAAATACTCGATTCCAATGAAAACCAGGTGTTTACATTGATTCCGATTCAGATTGGTAATTTAAATTCAATTGCGAATGTATAAATCAGAAACCTGTTTAATTCAACTTATGTAGTTGGGATCGCCACGTTTCTCTGGTGTGAAAATGGAGGTGTCGATAGGAGAAAAGATAGGGGTGTAAAAGTAGGTCGCCTCCCAGTTGGTGCACCCTGGGTAACGCTAAATGACCTACATAGCCTACACGGCTAGTTTCTTGTATTGCCGGTTCTACGAGAACGGTACCAGTACTTGTGCTGTACCCATCGTGCCGAAACGACCCGGGCCGTTTTCTTATATCGACCCGGCCTAGAGCAATACACTCGGGGTGACCCTGTCTGACATTTAGGCAGGGCTACAACAACAACAACAACAACATAGGAGAACTGCGTAAGTTCACGCGGGGCTTTTAATTTGCAACTGCCAGATTCGAAAATAACGCAGAAGAGCAGGTTAACTTTTTTGAATAGCACAACTTCACACCTCATATTCTGTCGCCGCTGGGTAAATGGAGTTTACTATATCGGGACCTCTTCTTTTCCCGATACCACCACTATACCTATTTTGTTATCATTAAACTTCGACCGTATCAATGTAAGCTTTCCGGCAGACGTTATCCCGCCAAAAGGCAGACCTGCGTGAACTTCAGATTGTACAGACATCGACCTGTTAAAATTTTATTATATACTAGCTGAACCGGCAGACGTTGTCCTGTCACAAATTTATTGCCCTGCATGTTTCTCTAACCCGATCCCTATATCTTTCTGAATCCCCATCCCTATCCCTAGCATCAGGCTCTGAAAGGCTATATGAAAAAACTGATGGGTGCTGGATTTCATGTCTAGTAGAGTTTTTTATTAAAAAACAGTGTCGTGTGACCTATTGAAGTTCTTGGTTTTGTAGTACAGTACTTCGGACTAATACTTGAAAGTATAAAACCGGTGACCTAGTAAGTAAGATAAAGATTATGCAGGGATCACTCTCACTACCCTCCTAAATGGAGAAACCGAGCAGTTACACAGAGAAGAACCCCACCCCTGCCTATCGTAAAGGCTACTAAAATCAACAAAAGTTAATGTCGATGGCTATGATGCCTCTCATTACCAACATTCTTCTTTCGTACAGAAGAAGGGGGTGAGATGGCCTAGCAGGTTCCACTGATTATACCAAGACCTACGGAAAGTGTTTTTGCCGCTACAACAACAACAACAAAAGCCGAGAAGAGCCCGACCCGAAATTGAACCACCCGAATACAACGAGATACAAAAGGTAATATCGCGATCGATGGATTTCCACCTGAGCTATTCAAGTAAGCTCCTATGCAGAATTTGATGGAAAGAGTGCTTGCCTGCCTATTGGAGTCTTAGTGTTAAACTAACTAATGGCGGCGATATACCAACAGGTGATCATAACCTCTAACGAGATTTTTGCCGAGCTTCTCTTTCTTTGTGGTGTGTTGCTTTTGAGTTTTTCCTACAATTTTCTTTTTCTAAATAATTTTTTATGTTACTTATGCCGCGCATCGAACCGCCACGACTTGGTGTAGAATGCCGAACACTTAACCGCTACACCACGGCGGCCGCCGTCTAAGTGTTATCTGCACAATATTTAATATCGCAAGCCTATTGTACAAAAGACTGAAACCCACCATAGACCCAATAATTGCACCTTATCTAACCCCTGGTCGTGCGTTTTCTTCAATTAAATGCTGGAGAAACGAGTATAAAACGAAGGACCTTCTATGCAAAAAGTCAGGGTATTTGCACTGTTGACAGCCATCAGTTCTAAATAGTAAAGGACTTCGTCTAACTAGGAACCAGCAATAATGTCAGCTAAAACTCCAGTGGAGAATTACCCTTGTCTATAAACGTTACTTTGTACTGAATAGGCAATTGAGAAGCAGACTCCCAGCTCGACGAACAAAAGTGACGGAATTATCGTCCTCTACCCGATTCCGATATATAATGTTGTACGACCAGTGGGCAGACATCGGCACAGTCAAACGATTTAAACCTCAGCACCTTGGTTGGCTTGGCCATGTGAAGCGAATGGAAGAAGATGCTCCAGCCCTTAAGGTATTATTATCGGATCGAAGGAAGGACCAGTGTAAGCAGAACTGGTTCAACAAAGAACCGACTGACGATATATGTTGAACGACCAAAATGGTGTAAAAGTAGGTCGCCTCCCAGTTGGTGCACCCTGGGTAACGCTAAATGACCTACATAGCCTACACGGCTAGTTTCTTGTATTGCCGGTTCTACGAGAACGGTACCAGTACTTGTGCTGTACCCAACGTGCCGAAACGACCTGGGCCGTTTTCTTATATCGACCCGGCCAAGAGCAATACACTCGGGGTGACCCTGTCTGACATTTAGGCAGGGCTACACCTCGCTACAACAACAACAACAACCAAAATGGAAAAAAGAAGAAATTAATTAGATGTATATTGGAACGATTTTTCGTCATCCCTTGTCAATTTTGGTTTTGTAACAAACCGGTTTCGGCCATCTTCAGTGTTTGATTTCGTTCTGAAATTAATTATAGGCGAGAAATTTAAAGGAAAGAGAGCGAAGGAAAGGAACACTAAATAAAGGTACGGCAATGAAAGTGAATATAAAAATAAATGAAATACACCGCTCGCGGTGAGGCCCCTTCTGAGTACTTGCTTGAAGGACTTGCCTCATGACACAACTAACATGGCTTCTGCGCGACGACTTCGACATGTGGTAGGGCTGGGATAGGTTAAAGTGTTTGTTTAACTATTCGAATAGTTGTCAACTATCATTTTGGGGTAATTTTGGGATCATTTGGAAAAAATGACACCACAATATCCCCGAAATGACCCAAATAACGCCGAAATTATCCCAATATGAACACAAAAAAAACCCCAATATCCCCAAAACGACACCAAAATATCTCCGAAATGACACCAAAATAAAAAACATAAAAAATTACCCCAAAAAAACCTCGAAATGATCCCAATATGAACACAAAATGATCACAAAATGAAACTAAAACGACCCCAAAATTACCAAAAAATCCCCGAAATTACCCCAAAATGACCCCAACAAAATATCCCAAAATGAACACAAAATGACGCCAAAATATCCCCGGAGTAACTCCAAAATGACCCCGAAATGATCCCAATACGACCACAAAACATCCCCAAAATGACCAAAAAATCCCCAAATATGCCCACAAAATGATCCCAAAATAGCCCCGTAATGATCCCAATATGACCACAAAATGACACGAAAATATCCCCAAAATAACCAAGGAAAAGAAGGAAGAGAGAAGGAAAAGAAAAAAGAGGGAAGGAAAACAAAGAAGGGAAGGAAAAGAAAGAAGAGGGAAGGAAAATTAAGAAGAAGGAAGGAAAAGAAAGAAGAGGGAAGGAAAAGAAAGAAGTGAAGGAAAAGAAAGAAGAGGGAAGGAAAAGAAAGAAGAGGGAAGGAAAAGAAAAAGGAGGGAAGTAAGATAAAGATGAAAACAGTTAAGTGAAAATAGAAGGAAGGAAAAGAAATAAAGGCGAAGCAGAGGATCCTCAATCCACCCGGTTGCCCAAATCCGGTTCTCCAGCTCCGTATGTACATCACTACCTCATACGTACTGTATTCATTCACATCGCACTCAGCATACCCACGTACATATGTATAAACACAAATATGGACTATAGAGATATGTATGTATGTAAATACATACATAAATAAATTGTACATACCTGGGGTCAGGCAAAACAAGCCTTTTACTAGCTCTTGCTGCTGGTGTACATTTGGATTTCTCCATGGCCATCAGATAGCTGACGTCCGCCAGCACAGCTTCCAAATCAGCCATATTTGAGCGTTGAACTATGTGCCTTCGTTATACACTTTATATTTTGTAAATGATGCGACAAAAAAAAAAATAAATAAAACAACAACACAAAAAAATATACTTTTTCACTTTCTTTGCAGTCGCGATTAAAAAAAAAATTTACGAATCCGACGAATATATGAACCACACCAATAACAACAACAACAACAGCAACACCAAGTACCTACTGCAAAGGTACCGACGACGACGATCTTCCAATAACTAAAAGACGTTGCATTTCTTTACATTTTTGCCAATTCTTTGTTTTCATACATACATACACACGCTGGACATATGCACAAGTATACTATATATATATATATAATTTTTATTGCACTTTCCTTGAGTACGCAAATTTCTTTTTCTTTTTACAAATTCATATTTTTTCTCTTTTCAAATTTATTGCAAATTAATTAAAACTTATTGTACATATTTTGGTGCACGCTCACACACGCACAACCAATTGACCAAAGAAATTTAGTTGATTTAATTTTTTCTAAATATCTAATGTGTATCAATAATACACAATCCGATCCAATCAGAATGGGATACCAACTTCGCAGTGTACTAATTTACGAGCATGGAGATAATCATGGCACTTGTGATGAGCGCATGTCAGCGCAGGGTTGCATTCCAAGTTGAATTTTTACGCTAAAAATTATGGTCATTGAAGGGTTAAGGTATATAAAATTATTTTTTTTACGGTATTGTGTTGATACGCTGCAGATTACACTAATCGACACTTCACAGACGTGAAACAAAAACAAAAGCTGTTCTGAGTAGCTTTCAAAAAGTTCTAGAGTTCCTGAAAGGAAAAAAAAGTTCTACAAATTTGGACCCAAAAACCGATTTTTTAAATTTGTCCAAAAACTGAAAATTTAAAAAAAAAATGTTCCAAACCCGGGAATTTAAAAACTGTTCTGGGTAGCACTCAAAAAGTTCTGGAGCTCCTGAAAAGAAGAGAAAAAGTTCTGCACATTTAGACCTAAGAAACGATTTTTTAAATTCGGCCTGACAACTGAAATATTCAAAAATGTTCCAAAACCGGGAATTTAAAAACTGTGCTGGGTAGCATTAAAAAAAGTTCTAGAGTTCCTGAAAGGAAAAAAAAGTTCTGCAAATTTGGACCCAAAAACCGATTTTTAAATTTGGCCTGAAAACTGAAAATTTCAAAAATGTTGAACACCGGGAATTTAAAAACTGTTCTGGGTAGCATTCAAAAAGTTCTGGAGTTCCTGAAAAGAAGAAAAAAAGTTCTGCAAATTTGCACCCAAAAAAATTTGGTCTGAAAACTGAAAAATTTCAAAAATGTTGAAAACCGGGAATTTAAAAACTGTTCTGGGTATCTTTCAAAAAGTTCTAGAGTTCCTGAAAGGAAAAGAAAAGTTCTACAAATTTGGACCCAAAAACCGATTTTTTAAATTTGTCCGAAAACTGAAAGTTTACAAAAAATGTTCCAAAACCGGGAATTTAAAAACTGTTCTGGGTAGCTTTCAAAAAGTTCTGGAGTTCCTGAAAAGAAGAGAAAAAGTTCTGTAAATTTGGACTTAAAAAACGATTTTTAAATTTGTCCGAAAACTGAAAATTTTCCAAAATGTTCCAAAACCGGGAATTTAAAAACTGGTCTGGGCTACATTCAAATATTTCTGGAGCTCCTGACCTAAAAAAACGTTTTTTAGGAGTTCCTGAAGAGAAGTTAGGTCCAAATTTGCTTTTTTTCTTCTTTTCAGGAACTCCAGAACTTTTTGAAGGCTACCCAGAATAGTTTTTAAATTCCCAGTTTTCAACATTTTTCAGTTTTCGGACCAATTTTGTGTAAGTTTTTTTCGGCGACATGCCAACTAAAATATTTTCAAGTAGGGTTGCCACCTTACTGAAGTATATTTGTATAGCCGGTACTATCTCGGGAACAGCTTGACCGATTGGATGAAATTTGGCATATAGGTAATATGATTGGTTCTAAGACCATCAACTTTGTGGTTGCCACTTGGGGGGTTACAGGGTTGCCACCTATCTGAATTTTTTTGAAATTATGGACCGAGATATGGTATCAAATGAAAGGTATTTTCGCCGACATACCAACTAAAATATTTTCAAGTAGGGTTGCCGCCTAGGGTTACCATTTTACCGTATTGTATTTGTATTGTATATTTTTGGGATCATATTTGGATTATTTTAGGATCATTTAGGGGTCACTTCAGAATAATTTTGGGGTTATTTTGAGATCATTTGTAAGGGATTTTTGTGTGACGAATAGGTTCAAAAACTTTTGAACTGATTTTCGCAATATTTGACAATTATGGAGAAGTCCTCTTACGTAGACTATTTTTTCCGCTAGATGCCGCTTGAAGGAAAAAGAGGAAAAAAGGACTGCCACACCTATCCAGCTACGCGATGAGGCATCCCTAGGGACCCTGATGACAAAAAGCGGGGAGTTAACCTGGTATCTACGTTACCCGCAGAAGAAGAAAACGAACGAATTTGCAAGAGCAAAGGCATACCTTCACAATTAGAGAAACAGAGAATGTGCAACGGAGTTAAGAGAAGGATAGAGGAGACCGAACTCGATAAACAATAACCATGCAGCACTAGTCAATCTTTTTCATGCAATTAACGAAAAAAGTGTAACATTATAGAGGTACTCTTGGCAAATTTTTGCTTCCTACTTTCATATTATTCAACCACTTATCCTAAAACTCCCATGCCCAAATTAAAATTTAAAATTACATTCTTTAATTATTTTATTCATTTAAGTCTATACTTCAAATTTACGATAATACCATGCAATTAAATTAATTAATTTAAAACCTTTCTGTGGCTATACGTTGATATTTCTTTAGTCTTACATAACTACAATAAATGTATGTGTATTTATTTATAACTTGTGATGCCATTGATTATGTTGAGCACCATTTTGAGGATAAACGGACGAATGTACCGGATTACATTGATCATTTAAGGAAGTTGGTCCTAATAATGGTGACCAATGCATCTGGTAAGGATTGGTGCCAATTGGCGCAGTCGTACTATTACCATATGTATTGGCAAAAGGTGAAAAATAATGCGGATGTGGATTGTATGAACTATAGGCGGCATAATCTGGAAAATGTGTTGAATAATCGGGCACATTTTGTACTCCACCACCACCATGCATAAGGCTTGAGCTGCTACTGCTATTCTCTTGCACACTCGACGCACCGCCATATGCATCGCTTCCAGCCATAAGACTATGATTTTGATTTAAATTTTGTGTCGTATGAGAACTTTGCGCTAAATTATTATAATGTTCATTATCTAAATTATAATTGGTTCCATAAAGATGATGTAATTTTGGCTGCTGTTGTTGTTGATGAAATAATGTTGAATAGGGCGATTGTGAATAGGGCGATTGATGTGGTGGTGGATTTAGGTGAGTGTGTTTTAATGACGATGCTGAATGTTGCTGGCTTTGTTGTAATGACGATGATGACGATGATGAGGAAGGTGTTGAAGATGCTGATGAGGCAGATGATACAGATGGTGGTGGCGTATAATCAGTTGGTATTGGCATCTCTTTTTGTGGTAGTTTACGTTTAGTGTAATTACATGTTTGAAATGAGTCAGTCGGTGTTGGCATCATATCAGCTGAAAATAAAATGAGACGTACATATGTTTGTTAGTTTGATGTTAAATTGTATGCTATAACACTATAGGACAAAATCAACTTTTATTCTGGGTATGGGACCAAACCAACTTTTTTGAAGAGATTAAGACATAAGTAAAAAAATGGTGTTCCCCATTTTTAGAAATTCGAAGTTGGGCCTATCGAAGATTTGGTTTTCTAATTGTATTGTTTAAAAAATTTAAAAATGTTAAATGTGGGTGTGTCCTTCTTGCTCCACTTTACTTGTGTAATTTTATTATATAATTACAAATATACGGCCTTGGATTTTTTCGAAGATCTCAATTTCGCCCTGTATAGCGCTTTTACATACGCAATTATTTTACTTATGTTTTAATCACTTCAAAAAAGTTGGTTTAGCTGTGAAAAGCCAGCAAAGAACTGTCAGCAATAGAGAGTTTTGTGAAAATCTCTCAAAAACTCAAATTTGCTAATTTTTCGTCTAACAGGAATCAGTAAAAACTTACAGGCAATAACAAAATGCATTCTTTCGCTGCTGAATTCGCCTTGATTTGTTTTCAACAAACGCTTTTTTGATGAATTTTAATAGCCTTATATTTATGTAAATATTGAAGTATTTTTATAAGCTCAAGGCCGGTCAATAAATAAAACACAATGTTTTTTAAATTTGTATTTTAACAATACTGGTCGATATTTCGATTTTAATCTAAAATCATCGTCAGGAACATATGATTATGTTTCATCGCTTTTGGGAATAGCTATGAATAATTATGAAAAACTAGCAGCAAACGAACGAACGTGAAATATTTGCCAAACTTAAGTATGCATTTTAAAACGTAAATTTGGGCAAATACCTAAACTTTGCTTAGCTAAGGTTTGGCTGAAGTAAAACTTAAGTTTAACTTAAGTATTGATTGTAAAACCGGCTATTAATCTCCAAAGAAAGTTGGTTTATTCCAATGCCCAGAAAAAAGTTGATTTTGTCGTATAGTGTTAAGAGATCGGGTCGATAGTTTTCATTGATAGTGTGATCCTATTTTTAATATGATTTTTTATTTAATTTTTTTATTTCTATTTTTTTTCTTTCATTTTATTTTCTTTTATTTTTAAATTTTTTTTTCTATTTTTATTTTAATTTTTTTCTAGTTTTTTAATTTTTTTTTTGTTTAATTTTTTAAATTTTTTAAAATTTTTTTTTTTTAATTTTTTTTTTTGTTAAATTTTTTATTTTTATTTTTTTTTTAACTTTTTTTATTTTTTAACTTTTTTTATTTTTTTATTTTTTAACTTTTTTTATTTTTTAACTTTTTTTATTTTTTTATATTTTTTAATTTTTTATTTTTTAACTTTTTTATTTTTTTTTTTTATTTTTTAACTTTTTTTATATTTTTTTTTTTTTTTGGTATTCTGTTTCTTTTTTATCTTAGTTTGTTTTATTTTATTAAACTTGATTTAATTTCATTTTAATTACATTTTTATATAATTTTTTAATTTTTAAGTTTTTATTTCTTTTGCTTTAATTTATTAAGTTAATCAATTTTTTATCACTTTTTTATTGTTAATTTTTTATTTATTTTAATTTTATTTTTTTATTTTAAATATTTTTTTTTGTTTTTTATTTTAGTTTTTACTCTTTTTTTTATTTATCTAATTTCTTTTTTTTTCAAATTGTTGCAGTCTACTTTTCTTATTTCTTTACCTCTTGGATTCGCATATTTTGATAGATCCGGTGGGGTTAGTCCAACAAATGGATAACTACCCATCTGTTTGTATGGATATGGTGCTGGATCCACTATTGGTTTATTAGTGCTATATTGTGGTGGTAGACTTTTTTGTTGTTGCTGAAAATTAATTTAAATTAATTTAATTAAATTATTTATATGGGATTTAAATTAATTTTAAATTCTTACCTCATTTAAATGTGGAGTGGTCTGTGGTGTTGGATTACTCTTATCAATACTATGTTTTAAGGAATAAGCTGCATCCTTTTTCTCCTTTTCTTGATGAACATGATTTTGTTCATGCAGATATTGGTGTTGAGAGTTTTCATTTCGTTTCAATGCTGCTGATTCATCCATCTGTTGTTGGTGTTGATGTGGATGGTGTTGATGTTGTTGTTGTGGATCAATATGTTGCTGATGTTGTTGTTGTTGTTGGTGTTGTTGATCTATTTGTTGCTGATGTTGATGTTTGTGCTGTGGTTGTTGCAGCTGTTGTGTATGTTGGTGTTGAGTATGTTGATGCTGTATTTGCTGTGGTTGTTGTTGTATTTGTTGCTGTTGTTTTTTTGGATCCAATAGTTTTTGGCTACTTTTGCTTGTATTTTTAAAATCCGGCTTGGTGGCTATGTCGTTTGTATGCATGCCATATTGTTTTTCAATATTCAATTGATTCAATTTCTGATCATCCTTTTTTAGACTATCAAATGTACTATTCATATCATCTTTCTGTTGCATTTTCAAATCCGTTTTATATTGATTTTGCTGTGTGATATCTTTGCCCTTGGCAGGGCTGGCATCTAACGGTTTCTTTGTGGTGCTGTCACCGCATTTATCAAAACCATCTGCAGATTTTTCGCTCGTTATTGTACATGTGTTTTGAGATCCTTATAATGAAATATATAATTTTATTAGATAAATATAGGTAATAAGTTAAGCAGAATAGAAAATAAATTCATGAAGCTATATGGATAACGCTATCCATAGGTGTAAAGCAGTTTATTCTGCCTTTTTCTTCTATGTAATATTCACCTTTTGTCACATTATCGCCTTCCTTTTGTTTCGAATTTTCCGTTTTTGTTTCGTCGCCACCACTCTTTTTCTCAGCTGCATTATCACCTTCATTTGTTATATCAATAACTTCATCTTTATCCGTTTTAGTTGCTTCTGCCGCTTTACTGGACGTACGTATTGCAATAATTTTTCCACTTTCCAATTGCATATAAATACCCTTAGCCGATTTTAGCACCATAACACGTTGACCGGATTTCAGAATTATATTCGTTTTGTCATTCGAATGGGTGGGTATAACAACGTCTGCATGGAAATGAGTGAATATGTTATTAGTATAATATTCGAATATAGTTTCAAAAGATGACAATCATTCGTTGTATACAAACCTAAAGGTAAAGTCATTTCTTGTGCAGTCATGCCTTGTCGTTGCCAAACTTCAGCTGGTATCCAACGTGTTGAACGAATACCGCCACTCTTAGTTCCTGTCGTAGTTTTAGTTGTTTGCATTGGACGTATCTAAGGGAGAAAAGAAGATTCGCATTATTTTAGGATTAATTAATATTAAAAACATATTTAAAGTGATTCTTTAGCGTTAGATTGATTCCAAGTCAGGATAAAAGAAGAGCAAACTCATATAGAAAAGTCTCCAAACACTAACGACAATTTTTTTAATATGTTACCAGAAACCTTTCTTAAACCACTAGGAAATCTAGAGTAAATATTTAAAACAAACAAAAAGGCCTACATTCAATATAACATTGAACAGTATACAGGAAGGGTATTGGACCAAACTAATTGTTTTCAATGTTTTTTTCGAAATAAACTTATTTATCGGTTTTCGAAGTTCAATTTTGTCTAACTTCGAAAAAGGAAAAATTACTTTTTTCTATGTCTCAATTTAAGGCTCCAGAAATTTTTTGAAGCTTTGATTGCCGATTTTTTAAGCTGAAAATCGTATGTTAATGTTCGAATATTTGATTAACTAATGTGTTTCGTATATTCCATAAATGGCTATCATTCAAGTATTTGTATTCGAATAGTTTGATGGCAATTTAGACTAAGGATAAGTACACGTTGGACAGGGCTAAACTCCGTTACAACAACAACAACAACAATAGTACGAGCGTTCGAATATCAAGAGTTCTATCTTAATCGCTTCAAAAAAGTTAGTTTGATTTTGCCATACAGTGTAATATGCGACCACTTTAGAGACCTCTTAAATTTATATAAATATCACACTTTCCCAAAAGAGAGTAAGTAATTAAGATTGGGCTTTAGCTTAAGATTTAAATCCAGCTGTTGACTACAAAAATATTTGTAATTTTTTCTATACGAGCGCATACTATCCTTTGGCCTTGCGTTAGAAACATTATGGCATTTAATTATTTATTGGTTGTACATATGTATTGCATGCAAATTTACCGATGCAACAGGACGTGTTACAATACTGCCATCGTTACGGACAATGCGATACTGATTTTTAGTGGGCGCAGAAAAAGTTTGTTTAACACTCGCCTTCTTCTCCATTTCATAGCCACGATGTGCCTGCCTCTTTTCTGCTTGCGACAATTTCTTCTCCTTACGATCAACCAATAAACTGTCATGATAGAATGGCTCCTTCGACAGACCACCTTTATGTTGTTCAATTATTTTACGTATTAGCACATCTTCAAATGAGTCTAGTGGTTGTTTAAATTCTGGCACTTCCGACTGACTCTTATCATCATCATCATAATCATGACAAAGATTGGTTACATCCCGTATGGAGAGATGTGCTTCTGGATTGCATTCATCGACAACACGATCAGACATTCCTTGTTTTTTAATTTGTCTATCATAAATTTTCTTTTCTAAACATTTATCCATAACTATTCTATAAACGAAGCAAGGCTTTATTTGGCCATAACTAAAATAAAAGTATGTATAAAAAAGTGATTAATATGCGAAGAATTGTATGACACAAATAGAGTACAAACCGATATATTCTATAAACTGCTTGTGTATCATGACAAGGATTCCAGCTGGCATCAAAAACTATAACACGATTTGCGCCAACAAGATTAATACCCAGTGACCCAGCACGAGTTGAAATCAAAAACAATTTAACGCCCGCATTCGAATTAAATTCATTAACGAGACGTTCACGCTCTTGAGAAGTTGTTGAACCATCCAAGCCTGAAAGAATGAGAATGAAAGATTTAATTAAATTTGAATATCGAAATTATTATAAATTATATAGCATGGCTCATAGTTCGAAATTTTGAAGTTTCGATTGTCGATTTTTTCGATACTGAAAATCGAATATTACGCTTAGAGTACTAGATAAGCTACGATTATTCGAATATTCGATAAGCTACGATTTTCGATAAACTGCAAATGTTAGAGTATTCGATATGCTATGATTATTCGAATATTCGATGAACCACAAATTTTCGAAATTTCAATGGACTACGGTCACTGCAATACTTGTTACATTTTTTTGTTCGATCGTTGCGTGGGTTGTAAAATATGTTAAAAAATGTACACCCGGCAAATATTCGAACAACCCAGCATAAACGAATATTCGAATAATCCATCACCACCGAATAATCGACGACGCACGATTATTTGAATATGTAGCGGTATTCGAATTTTACTATCCACATCATCCCGTAAGGCAGGGAATAGTTCGAATATTCGCATATCAAGAGCTCTACTAAAAAGCTGCAAAGTTTCTCTATTTTATACCTAATTTGTTTTCAACTTACGAAAATAGGAAACGCCACGCGCCCAATGCATATTCGTGTCCGGCATATACGCCATTTGCAAGAAGGTTTCTATCAAATTTAATGTTAAGAGACTTTGACTGAAGAGCAGCACACGATCACCAAGTTTGACACTTTCATTTAATATACAAAAGAAAATTTCCATTTTCGGTGAATTCTCAACAATACCGGGACGATATTTTTTCATCAAATCAATAGCCCATTCATGTAGTGTGGCATCATCTGGTTTCACTTTGGCAACGTCAGCTTCATTGCCCAACCCATTGCCGCTGTCTAAAATTTTACAATCCTCTATAAAAGCCTCTGCGGTAGTCGTACCACTTGTGTTCGATAACATTGAACTGGTATTTGTGTCGCTTTGTAGTGCTTCATTTTTAATGACGGGGCATAACGTCATATCGATATCAGTTTCAACAGTTTTTATTTCTTTTGTATCCAAATCGACAATTTGCGAAGAACCGGCGTTTTCGTCATTTTCAGTCTCTTCGGCGCGTTGCGGCACCATACCAACATAATTCGGCTTCGATGTAGATTCCATATTTTCGCTGGCCGATTGATAAGGAAAATAGTTTACATTTGAATCTTGCCAATAATTTGGATTGCCATGTCCACCCAAATATGAGGGTACAACATCGCTAGGCTGTTGGTTGTAGGGATCGGTTAGTAGCGAGCTAAAGGGAAAAATAAAAAGTGGAAAGAATTTATTAATTTACTAGACTAGATGTACGCTTTTATGTGGCCCACTTCCTTACATATGCATAAGAAATGAAGACACAAAATAAATTTAGCTATGCATTCGTTATTGAATATTCGTTAAAGCGGCGATATGAAGTTTTGATTGAGATTAAAATTTGAGAAAATGGCTGATGATGCAGCGGAAATTATGCAACGGAAATAGAAATTGTAGCCGACTTTCAGGCGTATTTTGAAGACTTTGAGGCGTAGGCGATTTTCACCACGATTGCACAAATTGTAATAGTTAGGCCGAGCAAAATTCATGGGTTTTGCCACTTATGGAGGTTTACAGGGTGCCACCTGTCCCAATTTTTTTTTAAATATAGAGCTAGATATGCCAATTTGGGTATCAAATAAAAGGTATTTTCAACCGTATTCCAAATAAGATAATTTCAAGCAGGGTTGCCACCTAACCGCAATTTATTTATTTTTTCGTATATCTCGGGAACTGCAGGACCGATTTGAATAAAATTTGGCATATAGACAACTGGATTCATTCTAAGATTATATACATGGATAATTCGACTTAGGGTGGTTTACAGAGTTGCCACCTGTTTCAATTATTTGTTTTTAAATATAGAGCTAGATATGCCAATATGGGTATCAAATTTATTTATTTTTTCGTATATCTCGGGAACTGCTGGACCGATTTGAATAAAATTTGGCATATAGACAACTGGATTCATTCTAAGATTATATACATGGATGTTGCCACTTAGGGTGGTTTACAGAGTTGCCACCTATCCTCATTTTTTTAATAGAGAGCTAGATATGTCAATATGGGTATCAAATGAAAGCTATTTTCGGCGGTATTCCAAATATGACAATTTCAAGCAGGGTTGCCACCTAACCCCAATTTGCAACCCTTTTTACAACTCTCCTTCCTATCTTTCCTTGCCTTCACGCTATCTTCCTCCCTTTTTCTCTTCATTCCCTCCTTCCTTCGAATTGATCGGTTCCCGGTCCACTTCCCGGAAGGAAGAAATTGTAAATTTACACCATTATCGAATACACCTTATTCATATTTCGTTATTTCTGAATTTAAGAAGTTAACTTCTTTCACGGGCACTGGCTACACGCGGTTTTTTTTTTAGCTGAGTAGCAATAACGAAACAGAAACGCGTTATAAGTCCCTGAAATATTCTCTTAATCGAATTTTCTCAAATACCAATATAACTCGAATTTCTGAAGTCGAATTTTTCTAAACCAAAGAATAGCAGAAACCCACACGAAACTAAGGATAAGTCGAATTTTTCGAGGGAACACAGCGACAAATTAAGACGTGTCTTTTTAGTTTCTGTTCCTTGAACATTCGAGTTAAGGAAGCTCCACCATAAATTGTTATTAGTTGTAAAGTGTCATGGAATTTTTGACTCGATTCTTGAAAGTAAATGTAGACATTTTCCGGAAGTCCTTTCTCTTTCTAGTAATAGGAGGCTGATATAGGAGGTGCCAAAACCCTCCATTCTCCCATACCTTTACCATACCATTACTTTGAGGTCTTAGAGATTAACCTCATACAACTCCTTTCCGAATAAACTAAAGCTTCAGCAAGTTTTTAGCATGAACACACAATAAAAATATAGAAGAGATAACATACATATCAACATACCTTTTCATCAAATTGGTAAATTCTGTATTCGGTTTATGCGCCAGCAAAGCTTGTAAGCTATCGCCTCGTGTCATAGGCGTTGGTGATTGCTGCTCCATCGCCTTACAATCTGTTGCTGGAGAATTTACCGCTGCCGGTGGACTAAACTCATCTTTTGGTTTATTAGATTGCAAAATTTCTACAGTATTAGATGTGTCCATTGATTTATCTTCAAACGTGCTCGTAGTTTCTGCTTCAGGTGCGATCACCGTTCCAGCAGCAGCTGTAGGTGGTGGAGGCACAACTGCTGGCTCACCAATCACCTCAGTTTCTTCCATTTCCAATTCCAAATCAATTTCTTTCTTTTTCAAGAATGTATATAAAACATCTGGATGATTCCATATTTTACAACAAACTGCAAATGCTTTCAAAGGATTAGGAACAGATTTGGTACGCACAATATCATTCATAAATGTATCGTATAGTTGACGTTGAAACGTTGTCATGCGTGTTAGTATAACATATTCCAGTTTCTTTGGTAATGTTTGTTGTAGTACAACATGTGAACGACGTTGCACAAAACCGAGCAATAGCGAATGTAATACGTGTGCACGATAACGCATCAATTTTCGATCTTCTGGTGTTGAATCAATACATTGACCATTTTGTATGGGACGTTCGAACATATTACAAAACTCATTACGCGTACCCAAATAATTGGGACGTACAAAATCCACCATGCACCAATATTCAAGTAGATTATTTTGTAATGGATAACCAGTTAAAACAATTCGACGTCTTGTGCGTATCTGTTTGAGTGCGAGTGATATGCCAGCATGTGCATTTTTAATACGATGTCCCTCATCGCATATAACCAAATCGGGTCCAGGTTTAACCAACGCTTGATGTACGCTTTCCATTAGGCGTCTATTCATTTCTGTACCATTTCGTTCACAATTAACCGCTTTTGTGCTGCGCCTTTTTCGTGTTGTCATCAACTTTAAAGCCAACAAGCGAAACAGTTCATAGCCAATAAGTAAGACACCACCTTCCTCAGCCCATTTGAGTATAACTTTAGCGCGTGCATTCAACGTTTTATGTTGATCATTGAGAATGAAAACATCAAATTGTCTTGAGCGTACATGTTCGGGATTATCGCTGTATTTCGGTAACCACATATTGAATTCAGACACCCAATTTTGTAATGTATTTATAGGCATAACGCAGAGTACCGTCTTGGATGGTGTATGTCGTAGGAAGATATCACAGAAACAAATCACTTGTAGCGTCTTGCCCAAACCCATTGAATGCGACAGTATACAACCGAATCCGCTGGAACTTTTAAAACGTTTCGTTGATTCAATAATATTATCGAAAAGAAAGCGTACACCACCAATTTGATGTGGTTTTATAGTGCGTGCTATTTGTGGTGCTACAAATATATCATCTTCACCCTCAGGATGTCCAATATTAACCAATACGCGGCCATGTTCATCGCGCACATTATATGTATCTTTAACATGCAAGCCACTATTATTGGGATCGTCTTCCACTTCTTCATCCTCCAAATCATCTTCATCATCTGATAACATTATACAATCATCCTCAGAGGAGCTATCTTCTATTGTCACCACATCGCCAATAACTTGCTCCTCCGCTGGTTTAGCAGCATCATCATCATCCTCAATATCAACTTGTGCTGCAGCTAATGGTGCCATATCATCTTTCTGTAAATCGCTTTCTGTTTCATCTTTACCAGTTAGGCTTTTATCGCCAACACCACTTGCAAAAGTTGGTAGCGCTTGTGCAGCGTCAGTTTTATCAAGTTCTGCCGTAGAGGCAGAGGCGGCCGCTGTTTCAATATCCTCAAAGGGAGTTGCTTCACTCGTAACTTTTGCAAATGCGCCACTTGTTAACAGCGAAAGTACTTTATTTTGTGTACGCACAAAACTTCTATTTACTGCCGCTTGACGCTGTGTTTCACGTATGATTTTCTGTTGTTCAGCAACACGCGCCAAGCGTTCAGATTCCTCACGTTGTGCTGCTAGCGTATTTGTATCTAGTTGATTCTCATCATAAACATCGCGAATATTTTTACGCATATTTGCAGTCTTTTTCTCCTCCGCAGACATAACATTACTCTGTTTCTTTGCCTCAACAATTGCCTCATCATAGTCGATCTCTTTCTTTCTCTTTTGACCAAAAAGATCGCTGTTGGTGCTATAACCACCGCCGCTACCAGTAGCAGCAGGATAACCTCCTGGATTAGTAACTGTTTCTATAGCACTAGTTTGTTTCGTTAGAAAATCCAATGATGGTTTGACATTCATATCATTTATGTAAAGTGGATCGGGGTTGCTGAGATATTGCTGTTGTGGGTCATAAGGAACTTCCGCCGGATTTGTGTTAGGTACATCCGGTCGTAAAAACGGTTGGAATGGATCGGTGGTAGTCCTGTTTGCTGCTGGAGGATTCTGCGCTGCATTCTCATGGTATGTATCCAAGGGATTTTGGGAATCCATTGCAGGTCTTCTGGAAATGATGTGTATTTAAGATCTATTAATAAGAGGTTTGAATAAAATTAACATTATAAAGAGACTAAACTGGTGATTTTGGCAGCCGCCGTGGGGTCTTTGGGTATCGCAACACGGTAAAAGCAACACAAAAATTATTAACTAAGGAAAAAAGGTTTCTAAATGGATTCGCCCTATCGGCAGTGGTTTGGGAAAATTCATTCTTTTGCAGGTGCCGTAAGGAAGTCAACAAAAAAAAAAAAACAATTTTCGTCCAATTATAGAAAAAAAAATATTTAAAAGCAGCACACCACAAGTTGGAAGAGAAGCTGGACCCGAAATTATCTTTAGAGGTTAAAGTGATAGCCTGTTGGTATAACGCCGCCAACGATTTTTTTTATATTCGGCATTCTGGGCTTGACAGGATCAAACGTCGACGAAGAGGTAGTTAAGTACCTCTTAGCGATCTTCATTCTCTCCTAACCACTTCTTCACCAGGCGGACCGAATTTTGTTGGCAGCTAGGCAGGGCTGTATAGAAAAATAGAAGCCATTAAACGGATATCTGGAAGGTGGGGCCGGCGGTAGATGTCCACGCGGGTGGGGAAAGTTTGTAATGGCCAGAGAGATTCTTCTATGTGCCTTCCAAGCAGCTCACTACGCGAGGAAATCACCACAGCGGTTGAAGAGTATTTTAAGTAAGTTATATAGCGCATATCTCCAACTTATTTATAAAATTGCCGGTTAGTCCGGCAGCGTTAAAAGGTTCAAAGCTTTTAGCTGCCGACCTTGCACATGATGGGTAAGTTTACTGCTAGGTTTGTTGAAGGTGAGTTATGTAAGTTCTTCGGAAAGTGTGTAACCAAGAATAGCTCTAGGTTTACCAGAAGGAATTTCTCCACTGTTCCGTGAAGCAGGTGAATAAATGGTTGGTATCGTGTGGAGAAGAGTCGCAGTCAGTCTATATAAGTCAGAGTGTAACCTATTACAGTACCCAGATCGGGGTTGGGCCTCCGTGGAATTTCGCGTTGCTTTTTTTTTCAGAGTGCCATTCGGCGGACGGGAGCCGACTCTGCTTGTTGTTGTTGTTGCATGTTTTTGAGTGTCTTTCTGTGAACCAATGGATGTGTACCCGATACACTTCGGTACTCCTTTGCGGTCCCATCTGTCGAAGAACGGAATTCGAAAGATCAGTGAAACCTTGTAAGTCATGTCAACAGCTCCGCGCTGAAGCTTTCTTTGATTAGATATATCAAGTTAATAATATGAAAAGTTTCCATCTATCGATAAGCGCCCTACAGGTTCTACGTGTCAGGTCAAAGGGTTCTTATAACTAATGAACGAACATGGTATTCACATAAACCAGCACACTCGTTCCGATATTCATAAACATACCTACAAACATACAAATATTAATGAAGCAAACATAAATCTTTACGCATTTGCTTTTCGCATGAGGGCATCAAGATGCACAATCGCTCACATATACAAATAAGCATACACAAATCTTATGTAGATACGTAAACCTAGTATAGCTCGCTTGGAAAAAGGAGTGCCGGAATGTGAATGCGTTGGATTATTACTTGACACTTTCCATGTCCTAATCCATAAGAGAAGAGAAACTATTTTACAGCTTATAAATTATACAGGTGCGTTTACATATCTTCCAATTTTTCTAAGAAAATTTTTTCTGTTTAGTGTGGAAGCAATTAAAGTTGTTGCAAAAGAAAACGGTATTAATTTTCAATCGTTTCTTCACATCATGGCCACAACGTCTTCCACATTTTTTTCTTCATAATCAACGTGCTTTAATTGCATCTAAGTACAGGAAAAAGAAAATTTTCTTTAATGTACATAAAGAAAGATACATATGACCGTACATAAGTAAATCTAAACTTCGTTTTTTCAATCTAATCATAATATACACACAATTATGTTAATACATATATTAAATTATACACATGTAATGTTAGTGCAATCAATTTGTAGACATTGTACAGAAGTGCATTCATATATATTTCAATAACTGTTCTTATAATTAGCTAATATAGACTTATGTTGCATATAAACTAAATTATCATAAACAAAATAGATACCTTTTTTTTCTTTTGTTGCAAGTGTATTTCAAAGATTATAAGTACATGAAGAATTTCCACATATTTAGTCGAAGTAAAACACGAAAATATAGTTGTTCAAACACTTTATAACTTAAGCTATATATTTTTTAAGTTATTGTAGATCATTTTCTCAAATTAAATCAATTACAAGCAGAAAAATAATTTTTTTCTACAAACACTGCAATCTTTTCTTCACAAAAAACTAATCAACTGTTGTCAAAATATATATTGCCAAAAGGAATGTATGGAATGGAGTACAGGGTGATACAGAGTCCATTAGTGCTTATTTAAATGTTATCGAAAAATTTCGATACACTTTGAAATTTTGCTCAAGAAACCACCAAGAAATTCTCATCTCTACAAAAAAAAATAGGAAAAAATGTCGCCCTGGCTACTTTTGCAAGTTCTTATATTTTCGGGTACCCAAATAAAAACTGCATTCAAGAAATTACAGAAACCCTTTTTTAATAGGTTAGGGCCCACTCGTCGATTTTTATCGAACCACTTGTGTTTAACCCTTAAGCGGGCTACTCACCTGACAAGAAATGTCAAACTCCATATAAAAAAACGCTCAAGAAATGGTCAAGAAACGTTTTCACACGTCAAATTTTCTTGAGCCAATACTCAGCTCATAAGAAAAAATCGTACAATTTTCTATGCTTGGCAATGCCGCTTTACCTCAAGAAATAAATATGCTCGTATATATTTCTTGCGGTAAACGTGCAGATCCACGGTAAAGGTGAGTACATAATTGCCTAAACATATTTTGTGTATTTTTATAAGAGTAATTTGCAAAAAAGGAAAATTTGGTAAACGTCAAAATTTCTTGACCAGGCACAAGAAATATATGCTTGTTTTTTTCTTGAGGCATTTCTTGGCAGGTGAGTAGGCCTGATTTGACATTTGTCAAAATTCTTTGGAACTCTACTGAAATGGCAGCCTTGTTTTGCTTGCTTGAAGCGCTTCAAAGCGTTGAATAGCCCAAATCTGTATTTGACAGCGCTTTACACGCTTTACTATTTGTCTTGTTGTTGTCTTGTTTGTCTCATCCTGCATTTCTGACAGCTTTTGAAGCTTCTATTTGGCCATAGAAGCTTGATCTACGGATATGCTGCCTCTCACCTCTCATTACCCATCTTCTACTTTCTCACGGATGGAGAGATGACATGACCTAGAAGGTTCCACTGAACATACCAAATCGCTACCACGACATTCGGGCAGTACCGCAAAACTACGCTCAAACTGCAACCGACTTTTACATGATTGCTGCCGGACGGCCGAAGTCGGTTGGAATGTGAGCCTAGCCCAAGGAAGTACCGCAGCGTAACGGGTTAATATCCGGCCAAGCACTGTCAATTTCGGCATCACTCGCCAAAACCTTTGGGGAGTGTTTTTGCTGTTAACAACAAAAACAACAACAACAACAAAAGAAATACCATTTATTATATTTTTATTTTTATCATTTATAATATTTTGTATAAAAATGTGACAAATATTTATAAAATCTCAATTCGCAAACAAACCCAGGGTTTTTGGAAAGTTGAATGATATGTTGAACAAAAGTCGGCTGGCTACCACGTTGACACGAGTCAATTTCCGGAACCAACATGATATTGAATGCGCCGACAGCGTAATAATACATTTACACCGCACCAAATTTTGCAAATTTGGCGTTTTTTTTTTTCATACAAATCTCATTTTCCAAATTTGGAATTCCATCACATATGGCCTCATTCGCTGAACAATACAATCCACAGTTCCTTAAAATAGCAACCCTGCCTGTCTTCCACATTCAGAATAGTCCAGCAAGAACTTTAATGGTAAATAACGTGCATTATGAACAGCTGTAAATAACAATTTCAATAAGTTTTTTCTAAAGGATGATTTACAGGGGTCGATTTTCTGGTCGATTTTTGTCGTTTCATTGCGCTCTACCTTCAAATACAAGGTGTGAATCGATCGAATTGCTATTTACTCGGTGGAACGACAAAAATCGACTAAAAATCAACCCGTGTAAATCAGCCTTAAGAAAATGGACTAATTCTACCAAGAAAAGAAAGAAGCCTTCTTGACTTTTCATTTATTATTAATCTACATGTATTTAAATCATCACTGTGTTGTATTTTCTTTCGGTGGCTTCGTGTTCTGGTAAAAGTCTTGCAGGAAAGGTGAAGGCAAAAGCAAATTTGCCAGCGTAAACAAGTTCGAAATGAATCATTCAAATTCGCCAAATTTGGTGCAATGTAAATGTACTATAAATGATTAACTTATCGATTACGATAAACACAGCCAACTTAAATTCCATCGATCTGGCCATACGGTTTTTCACAAAAGTAACCACAATTTGTAACGAATTGCTAGCAAAACGCATCTTGGCGTGCCAGAATTTTTTCCAGATACGTTTTATTATACATATAATAGTACTCGTGAAGAATTTATAAATCTTTAAGGTATAATAAACTAATAAATAATAAAATAAACGATTAGAAGATGAATTTTAGGCGCTCTAGAAAGTGAAAAGTGTTTTGTGTGATTGGGGCGAGTGCTTTGCAGTTTTTCTTTTTGACATGTATGCATATGTGTACATATATAGCGAATTTTCTAAATGTCAGCCCCAAAGTTGTCGACTTAAATTGATTAAAATCCAACTATTTTCTATATTTCGTTATCATAAGCATTATTTGGACTTTGTGGTGTTTGCAATTCGCATTGTTTGAGATAAATAAATTAGCTGATTCATTTTCTATATGACCTACATGTATCGATAGATATACTTACAAATAAATATATGTATATACCTATGAATGTAAATATGTGCATAGTACTTCATCCGGTACAGGGAATATCTAAACGCGTTTGCATAGCTAAAACGAACTATGGTTCATACATATATTTTCGTGCTAATTACAAGTGCAGTACTACTGATGAAACACTTGTGTTATTAAATATGATATACTTATAGTAAATATAGTATGTACATATGTTCACATCATCAACGTAGTGCATATATACATATGTATATCTAATAATGTATGACGTACAAATTTGTATAGAGGAGTGTTCGATGCTACTTGCTTACATACATACATATTTGCAAACAGGATTCAAGATTACGAAAGCGTAAGTTCACTCAATGCAGGTTGGACATCCAAACCGACATCTTTTGGACACAGATTCGCCCCTGAGAGACATTAGGGGACATCTCCGTAAGCATTATGACGAGATCCGGCATCATATTTGCCGTTTGATTTGCGGTATTATAAGCGGGCCCTAACCAACATCCACACCGAGTCGGTTGACACTTTTGTCGGATCTCGACCTGTGAACACCGTTCTAAACAGTCGCCCACCCGATATTGCTGAAGAAGAACGCACCTTACCAAGGGAGACACGAGTCACCATGGTATAGCTTCGGTCTGGATACAGTGTGAGGTAAACTCCTACTTATCCAGACTGAATGATACAATTTCAAAAACATGCTCTGCATGTGGTAGGACCCCCCATGCTACCCTACATCTCTTCCATTGTCCTAATGAACCTACTCTTCTAACCCCTCTGTCCCTCTGGTCCAACCCTGTAGAGACTGCGCTTTTCCTTGGACTCCCGTTAGAAGAGCTTGATGAAGATCTTCGGAATGATCATACACTCTAGGCAGGGCAATGCATTGTTAACAACAACAACAACAGGACTCTGTAATCTCCATTATTCATGACCATTATCATAATCATTTTCTTTAACTCCTATTGGAGCATAGGGCCTCGACATAGACTTTAGCGGTTACGCTGTAAGCTGTGAACTTCTAAACAGCCATGCCGGTCGTAACGGGCGACTAAAATCCACTTCGACAACGTCTATCGTTCCCAAGACAGATGGGCTAGTACCACAAGGTACTATTCACGAGAACGTACCGGATTCATATCTATCACAGGACTGTCAACATCCGTACAACTCTGTCAGGTCCGTCATGTAACTTTTTTTTCCGACTAACCGAAGTACGGTCACAAGAACAACAACAACAACTGTCAAACATCCTGAAATTTTGACCAGTACTTACGCTAGCTTCAGATCATCTCCTTATAATAATAACAATACAACGGCTGAAGGACTTTATAAAACCTGAGCACGGTACAAACCAATTGAGGTTAGGGACAGCTTTACACTATTTACATACTTAAGCTTTGTCCGGTGAACGCCGTTTTGCATACTCCAACACCTCATGTTGCTGACGGGGAACGTCATCTTCCTCGAGAGAGGAAGACTGGACCATGACGTGCCGAATGTATTTTCGCCATGCGGTTCCTCTCCTCATAACTCCAACCATCTATTCATCCTGCTCTTCGGGGCCCACTCTTCTAACACCCATTTTTCTCTGGTCCTTTTCCAGGGCTCCGGTTAGAAGCCTTTGATGACAATTTAGGATAATGAAAACTACACGTTTGGGCTGGCTAGCCTTCAATAAGGAATCTCAAAGCTTAAATGCGTAGGACGGTCGACCAACCCAAACTGGGTAAGTGGAAACAATACCTAGAGTCATACAATCTCTTCGACGTAGGCAAATCATGGACTACGTTACAAGCTCCAGAAAGGAACCTACCTGAATGTTGCTCTCGTCTGTTACTTATTATTTTCCTGGAAACACTATTTCTACAGAATTCATTAAGGACGTCTGAGAAGTTTTGTATGTTAACCAAAAAAAATTGATAGTTCGATGGTACCGGAGCAGGTAATGTCAACATGGGAGTATCGTGTGTGTATGAATCTGAGTGTTTTTGTTCTTTTATTCGTTATGAAATTTTTTGTTAGTTAAGTGTTCCTGACCCTGTTTAGTCAAAGTAAGATTTTAATATGACTACAAAAAAATAATTCTATACCATCACATTTAGATATAAAATGAGAGAATCTGCTCATGACATAAGTCTTGACACTTGGAAGCAATGGATTTTGGAAGCCATTTCAAAAATACGCTCCCAAAAGCAAAGGCCAAGCGTTCAACGCATTTGCCAAGCTATTGGAAGTCATCACAAGTTCCACGAAGATATAGTTGCCGAAAAACTAGAAGAGGCCGTGGAGTCGGGTGCCGTCATAAAAGTATATAATAAAGGACTACATTCCTATAAAGCACCGATGGCTAAAAGGCGAATAAAAGTTGAAAAAAATAGTAACTTATGTAAAGTTGTTGCAAAAGCTGTACATGATTTGGGAGAATGTGAAGGCTCAACAATAAAAACAATTGAAAATTACATACAAAAGTTTAATAACATCGATATGGGACCAGATGTTGACTTTCGTGCTATTATAAAGAGCTCAATTAAAAAAGCAGTTGATGCAGGATTTCTTATACAAGAAGGAAAACTTTACAAGAAAGGTAGATCACTTACTACACCGCGTAAATCATCGTCAACATTGGAAGTTTCAGTAACGACTGTAAGTTAATTCATAAATAAGTGCATTCGATAATTCGATAATTTTTTCCTACATATGAATCTTTAAATTTTTTAGGGCGATGACAACTGTTCCTACTGTTCAGGAGATGCACAGAAAAATCGTAATGGTATACCAGAACCATTGAGCTCGTGCAAAAAATGCGGCATGTCATTGCATACGACTTGTGCAAACATAGCTGCTAAATGCAAATCTCAATCATATGTACTTTTATATATGTTGGTTACAAAAGGTTCCCTTTGGTACTGTAAAAACTGTGTTGAGTGCAGTGAGTGTACATCCACAGAGGGTGGGCCTTGCCTACTGGAATGCTCATCATGTAAGAAAACTTATCATTTAACTTGCTTGGATACTATACCAGATAAAAAACCCAAGCATCCATATAGGTAATTTTAAAATTGTGAATTGTTTAACCATTTAAACATTTATCACTTTTATTTTTACTTTTTAGATGCAAAGCCTGTTTATCACAAAATATCGATTTTGTAAAAAAGGAAGTCAAGAGAGGATCGTTGGATGTAGGAAAGAGTCGGTAAGTGCAATTGCTATTCAAAACATATTTATAATGAAAACTTACAGCGGCAGACGCCCTGGTACAATTCGGAAGTGGAATATTACGATGTAAAGAACGCAGAGCAAGTCTGTAATTACTGCAGGTGTATTTGCGTACTAACTAATGTCTGACTGTTGGGAGCTAATCTTTATAATCGCTGGTTACAGATGTGGCGTAGTAGTTTTAAAATTATACTAAGTTGAAGTAAGAAGTTTGGAACATACCAGCGTAAGAGGTAGTGACGTACACTTACAGAGGGTCAGATGACCTAGGGGGTTCCACTGGTCATAGCAAATCACAGTCCGCAAGGTAATGCGTGCCGGGTACCAAAAACCTTCGGGGAGTTTTTTGTCGCTACAAACATTAACAACCACTGAACTCTAGGTTCTTTTGATACGGCCATATTTGCCTTCAAATTTCTCGTTCATCAAAAATATTCAGTTGGACCCCTGGTGAACAATTGTACAGCGTTTTCGTTTAGAAATGGCAATACGACAATCGATTTTTAGTCACCAAATGTATAATTTTGTTTGGAGACAACCCATTCTCAGCGTTCAGTAATTTTTCGTTCTCTGTTACATTTTTCTTAAACAAATTTTTTCATACATTCGTTGAGTAACGAAATTATTTTTTTGTTTCGCAGAAGCCAAGGTTCGGAGTCAAGCAAAGCCTCAAAAGGTTCGCGTGCTGTGATTCCGTCAACTTCAGAATACGCTGGCATCCATGGTAAGGAATGGCCTGGCGGAAAATCAAAAGATAGACGTACTCCAGCAGGAGTTGCAGCTGCAACATGTAAACGACAAATTCTGGATGAAATGGATGAAAGCCCAACTACTTCAAAACTTTCCAAATATGACAGTTCCAAAGAACTATATAAAGATATTTCTCTAAGTCAGGCAATTAAATCCTCACAGAACCTACAAAAAACTATTGCACATAATTCACATTTGAAAATGTTTAAACAGCGACGACAGTTCGCTGGTTTCCTTAAAATGTCTCCTACTAGTGAATCGAAACGTAACAAAAAGAAAACACCATCGGACTTATCTTCATCGAGCTCGTCAAGTGATAGCGAAGAAGATGATAATATGGAATTCGATGATGACAACCAAGATGACAGTACATCATCGGGTTCATGCTCGTCAAGTTCGTCTGGTTCTGATTCTAGTGAAAGTAGCAGTGATAGTTCTGAATTTGATAATGAAGAAAACGATGAAGAAAACGATGATGACGATTGTGATTCAGATAAGAGTGAATCCAAATCGAATATATTCATTTCACAAATTTCTGTAAAAAAAGAAATAAATGTGCCTACAAAAAATTATACTACAACACCGCAGAATACTAAACCACCAAAAGATGAACATTGGGGTTTTGCTGCGGTTGCTAAAAATCGTGTGGATATATTTTCACAATCGCGCAATATAGAGTCTGATAGCTTTGCTTTGAAAAAAAGTAGTGGCAACCTTTTGACTGGTTTCAATAAAAATTTAGTAACAGACGAACCTAATACAACAACTAACAAACCTATAAATTATAAGCCGCCAATGCAAGCTGTGGCAAATGAAACGGAGCAATCTGATAAGAGAACACAAAAAGTTACAGCAAAGAAAGATAATTTACCACAAACCATGACTACAACGGAAACGGCAGTAGAAGCAGAAACGCCAACCACAACAACCATAACTGCAACACCAACACCGGCAACGGTGAAGGCAGCGCCAGTAGAAGGTGTAGCTAAGTCTAGCAGCAGTAAGGGCGCAAAAAAGCCTGTCGAAAAAGTACAGAAAAAGAAAGTTGCAACACTGATGTCGGCGCCTTTGGATACGAAAAAAACTGTATATAAGAGCGACGATGATGAGGTGCCATACTTAGATGAAAGCGCTGTAATCAAATATCAAATGATGGAAAATACAGATTATGCTAGAAGTGTTAAGCCACCAATTGAGGAAAATGAGGAAAGTTGTTCCAATGAAAAAGTCGAATATGAAGAAGTTTATCCGGAAAACCCTTTTGGTATGTATTATATGATGAAAAATAGAAATAAATAAGTAATTCTATGTTTATATAAGCAGGCCTAGTTCTGTAAATCGCTCTCGGTTAGTATTTTCGGTATTCTGCTTTTGTATTGTTTAACATTTTTGGTATTGTGTTTATCTAAATATTTAAAATGTAAATGTTAAGTGGCTATCTTTCAACTTAATGGCATGTGTTAAAAAGTGAAAATGGAACAAGTAAAAAATAGTTCAATTGAAAGATTTTAAAACTATTAAAAAAAAAAAAAAAAAATTGCAGAAAAAATATTTACGAGAATTATTTATAGTAAAAAAGATAAAATCTGAGGAAAAAAAGACAAAACTGATATATATAAAAAAAAAATTAATAAACAAAAAAAAAAAGTATGAAAAACAGCACTTAAATCTCGGATTCAGTCATCCCAACGGATTGTATGGAAACAAATTTAAATGTGCAGCTTTAATATGATTTAGTGGCCAAGACCTTGTCAACAAAAATACTTTCGAAAAAAGTCTGTCTAAATCTAGGGACATTTCTGTAAACACATATCTGCCTTGTAAAGCTGAGCAAACATCTGTTCAGAGTCGAAATGTAATAAGGGTAGTCATTTAGTCTCACTTGAAGAGAAGCCTCAACTGAACTGGTATTTTTTGTATGGAATTTATTTTGCCTTTTCCGGCCTTTTTTATCATTTCGGGAATATTTCAGTACTTTCTTTTTTCTATATTTTTGAATACATTTCGGGACTTTTTTGGGACATTTTCGAAATAATTTTGCGACTTTTTAAGGAATATTTTGGGAATATTGTACTACTTTTTGGGTTCATTTGTTGTCCTTTTTGCCATATTTTTAGATAAGTTTCAAAATTTTCTTGCGATACTTTCAAGACTTTCGATATAAATTCGGAGTTTTTTGAGCCTTTTTGTGACCTTTTCATAACTTTTCTAAAACTATTTCGGCATTGTTTCTTTCGGATTATTTCGAGACTTCCGATTGTTTTGTATTATTTGAGGTCTTTTTTGCCGTATTTTTGGAATAATTTGCGACTTTTGTGCGATATTTTCGGGACTTATTTTTAGAAAATTTCGGGACTTTTATGTGATTACATCGGGAAAATTTTAGTACTTTTTGTGATCATTTCTAATATTTTTTTGGAATCACTTGAGGACTTTTGGCCATATTTCAGTACTTTTTAAGATCATTTCCGAAGAGATTTTGAAATGATCCAAAAATGGTTCTGAAATGATCTCAAAAAAGTCCCAAAGTGATACTAAAAAAGTCACAAAATCATCAAAAAAAATCCCGAAATGTTCCCAAATTGATCTCGAAATCATCTCGAAAAAAATCCCGAAATGGTTCAAAAACCATTCTAAGATGATCTCGGATATGTTCCGAAATTGGTGTTCTTTTCGGATGATCCTTATTACAATCCCCAGATGATCCTAAACAAAGAAAGTTACCGAAACGATCGCAAAAACGTCAAGAAATGCTCCCGAAAACAATGATTGCGCAATGCTCACGAAAACAGTCCCAGTAAAGTCAAGAAAAGGATGATTGGCGTGCAGCTTAAACCCCAATTAATGACGATAAATTACAAGGTCCCGTTTGTTTTAGTTTTTTCAAAGTCCTTTTTTTTGGTGTTGCTTGTATTTTGCGGCTGTTCCAAAATAACTTCGATCTTTAATTTAATTGCAAGCGCTATCAAACGAATAACAACAAAGTCATACAAAGTCTCGCGATTTCTAGAACATGCCTGTCTGTATCTGCATACATATATTACTCACTACTGAAAATTTCCCCACCCCACTTCTATTGCCGTGTAGAAAATCAACCACTACCAAATGGCGTTGAACAAAGTGATATAACGATTTATAAAAAAATACGCGAGAATGCTGCAAAGAAAGTAGCAGAATTGAAGAGTTTAAATGCGCTAGCCAATGCGAGCAGTGGTGCAACCGGCGAGAGGTGTCCATCAGCAATCGAAATTGGAAAGTGGCATATTGAAACATGGTATTCAAGCCCTTTCCCACAAGAATATGCGAGGTAGGTTGAAATTGTTTACTTGTCTTATAAGCACTCTGGTTCCTATTAATCTTTCCAGACTACCGAAATTATACCTGTGTGAATTTTGTTTGAAATACACAAAAAGTAGATCTGTCTTGGATCGACATCAAAACAAATGTTTATGGAAGCAACCACCAGGCACGGAAATATATCGTCACAGTGATATATCTGTATTCGAGGTCGATGGCAACATCAATAAGATTTATTGTCAAAATTTGTGTTTGCTGGCAAAACTATTTCTCGATCACAAAACACTTTACTATGACGTAGAACCGTTCTTATTTTATATACTGACTAAAAATGATAAAAAAGGATGTCATCTTGTTGGCTATTTCTCGAAGGAGAAGCATTGTGCACAAAAATTCAATGTCTCTTGCATTTTAACAATGCCACAATTCCAACGACAAGGCTTTGGTCGTTTTTTAATTGAATTTAGTTATCTGCTGAGCCGTGAAGAGGGACAAGTTGGCACACCGGAGAAGCCTCTATCCGATTTGGGACGTTTATCCTATTTCTCTTATTGGAAATCTATAATTTTGGAGTATATTTATAATCATCGCAATGATGGACGCATCACCTTTAAAAATATTGCAAACAAAACAGGCTTGACCGTATCCGATATAGCGCTAGCATTTGAATTGTTAAACTTTATAAAGTTACGTAAAAACGAAGATGATATACGTTATCAAATAAATATAAAAGTGGATTGGGAAAAAGTAATAACACACTATAAAAAGTTACAAAATTCCAAACGCATTCCATTAGAACAAGATTGTTTACGATGGAGTCCACTTTTAACCAAAGCCGCGGTGTTAGCTGCCGATGGCATGAAATCATCTGAGGAAAGCAGCTTTTTAGATAGTTCCGCAAGATCTGAACAAACCGTCATTGAACGTATGAGATCGAGAAAAAACAATTCTATGATGGCAACAAATAATTTAGAATTTATAAAAAAGGAATTGAATACAACACAAGAGGCTATGCCTCCAACGCATGACAACAACAAAAGTAAATACGCCAATTTATCGAATGAAAGTAAAATGGCCAGCGCAACTGTGGAACTAAATTTTCAGAAGCGTAAAAGCGCACAAGTAAAAAACAGCAAAACGGATTTAAAAAACTCGTTGCATGAGGCGATTGCCGAAAGCAACGAACCGCCGAAGAACCAAGAGAATAATGAGGCAAACGAAAATAGAGCTGATGAAGAAAGCACTGCTAAAGCTGAAATGGTAAACAATGTTGTGGAAGCACCAACAACTACAGCAACTGCAACACCGTCAATCGCTAAAGTAGTAAACAATCATGAGGGCAAAAGAAGCTCACGCAAACGCCAACTGAGCAAGGATGACACACCAGATAAGTCAACAACAAATAACGCTACTGAAGAGGCGCAAATTACACCCAAGCCGGATAAGAAACGCAGAATTTATAGCTCACCAGTACAACCAGTTGTGGATAAGTTAGCAAAAGGTGAATTGGAGGAAGCTGTCATGAGCGGCGCAGATGATGACAAATTGACCAGTCGTGCACAAAGATTGGCAAATCGTAAACACAGTACACCAACGACTGTGTCTACCAATAAAAGGAAACATTTTGAACGACAAACTGAATTGAAAATGCATATAAAAGAGGAAGAGATCAGTGCTGTAGAGAAGAATGCGGAGCAACCAGAAATTATGGTAGAAACAGAAGCACCAAAAGAAATAATCGAAAAAGCTGCAAATGAAGAAAAAACAACAAAAAATTGCAAAAAGGAGAAACCCATAACAACAGTGCCTAAGCTGAGAGGCAAAAAGAGTAAGGAGCGGAAAATGACCTACATTGAAGAGAATAATGTGTGCGCTGCTAACACACATGAAAAAAACTCAAAGGAGGTTGCTGAAATGGAACAAAGCAAGCAGGTGGCAAAAAACCGTGAAGAAGCACCTGTGACTAGCACTTTTGAAGCAGAAACAGAGGAAAAGAGTATTAACACAGGCAGTGAAATGCGAGCTGATAATTGCAACAAAGAAGAACAAGGAGAAGAAGATGGTAATGAGAAAGAAATAGAGAAACCAGAACAGGAACCACAAATGCAAGCTTCACCTAGTAAAGGCGAACAGCCAAACGTAGCAACGGCATCGGGAAACGATGAAAAGGTGTTAGAGGCGGTAGCGAAAAAGACAAAGAAAACCTTTGCTGAGTTGATGGTAGAAAATAACGACTCAAATGCTTCGGAGCAGGAATTAGAGAGTAAATTGGAGGAAGAGAAACGAGAGAGACAAGAAGGCGAGACCGAGCGGGAGAGGGAGCGTGGGAGCGAGCATAAGCAAGAACAAAATGATGCTCAATGTGAAAATGTAGCTGCAGCAAATGCTTGCGTCGTCTCTAACACCACCGCGAATATTGATAATGAATCAAAAGAAGATGAATTGATCAAACAGAATGAACCCATGAAAGAAAAAGATACGCCAGTGAATGGAGCACCGAACGCAGAGCCGGAAACTGAAGCTAAAACCACGGAGACAAATGCGACCACCACCAAAAGTGAGCCCACCATCACTCCCCAACAAACCAAAATTGAGCCCACAGCAGATATGGTATCAGCAACAGCAATTGTTAAAGAGCCATTATGTAAAATAGAATTGATCGAAAGTGAGCCATCACCAAAAATGCCAGCACAAATTTCACCCAAAGATAATATAAAAGAAGATTGCGGAAGTTCACCACGCACGATTAATAGTGTTGAACGGAGCAAAGAGGATGAACGTAAAGATATGATAGAGATGTTTCAACAGCAACAACAACTGCAGCAACAACAACAACAACAACAACAACAACAGCAACAACAACAGCAACAACAACAACAATACCAACAAAGAAAAGATATTGAAAGCAAGTGTGAGTTGAAAAATATAGCGTCAACAGTACCAGCCAACCCACCACCAGCTGTAAACCCATCAGTGGTGAATATGCCTTTAGTATTGGGGACGACAACAGCAGCAGCGCCAAGTGCCGCTACGCCAAAATCAGTGCCGTTATCACCAGTGGCAACTGCTACAAAACCACTAACAACAACACAATCAGTGCTAACAACAACTTCAGCCGCAATGGCACAAATTAAAACACCGACACCTGCGCCAGCTTTAGTGGCACCAGTACCGATGCCAGCAGCAGTAGCACCAGCTCCTCCAGCAGCTGTTGGCCCACCATTACAAATACCAATACCAAAGGCGCCCACCGTAAGTGAGGCGCTTATTTGTAAAACTGATAAGCTGTTAGAAACCAAGCCTGTGGTGAATATAAAAAATATCTCACCACCTGCAAAAGCAAACAACAATATAGAAACCGGTATGGAAACCAAAGTGAATGAAGGCGGCAGGAAAATGAAAACTGCATTTGAGAATGTCATCGTTGATAGAAAAGAGAAGGCAGCAATGGCACAATCTAACGTAACTATGCATCATGACAATAACGAGATCAATAATAAAATAAAAATTGCACAAAAAATACAAGAAGCAGCCGCAGCTGCAGCTGCAGTTGCAGCCAATTTAGAATTGCAGCGTTCACAGTTGCAAGCGGCGGCAACAGCAAAAAAGTCGTTGAATCAAGCAGCAGCGCTTGCTAATGCAAACGCTTTGAATAGTAATCGCAACGAGGGGGGTGGCAGTGGTTTCATGAAGACCACGCCGAAAGATAAGCAAAAATCGTCAATTATTTCACATACGGATATTAAAATAAAAGAAGAAGATAAACAGCAGGTGCAAGTGATCACAAGTAAGGCAGTGGATGCTGCACTACTGTCATTGCACGATAAGAATCCTTACAATACAGCCGAACATCAGAAAATGCAAAACTCGGTGGATTTGAATAAAATTGCACCACATTTTCCAATTAATCAATTACCCAATTATCCAAATACACCACAGTATTGGCAATGGGATTATTATGGTTACAATTTTTCACCTTTGGATGCAGCAAGTCAAAAGAATCAGAATAAATTTGCCAAAGATTTGGCTACAACAATGGCTTACTCGCATAATTTTACACAAAATTTGTATCAATCAGCTATACAACATCATGCACATCAGCATATGCAACAGCAGCAACAACAACAACAGCAGCAACAACAACAACAACAGCATACAAAAGAAAAGTTAAAAAGCGAACGCAAAATGAGCAGCGTTTGCAAGAAAGAAGATGCCACAACAAGCAAGAGTCAATCAAATACGAATAATCTAAACTTTAGCAGTCGCGGCGATGATGCGCACAATTGTGGCTTTACAAATACACAAGCAACATCAAACTACAACCAAAAATGTAATGTTCAAGCGAAGTCGCATAAAATGTCTACAGCCGATCAAACGCAACACATCAAATCCTTAAATCTCTTGCCTAATGCCAGTTCAAGATTCTATAATCCAATTATATCATCAGTACCAGTTGCCACTAATGCACTTACAGCACAACAGGCTTTATGCCAAAAGGCAAGAAATGTAGCCGGTGGAGGTGGCGAGCACAATTTGGTGAGCGCTGCTGATGAAAATAAAGTAAAGTTAAGCGGTGGCGGCGGCATACATAACTCTACTGCTAGCCAGCAACAGCAACAACAGAGCACATCTCAAGATATATCCACCTCACTATCGTACAGTTCGGGTTCATCGAATCATTCGTCAAGCAATTTACATCATTATGATTGTGGCATGACAGTGCCAATGACAATGGATTCGCCAACAAGTATTGGTAGTGATATACAACAGAATACGACAAGTCCCATTCCATCGACTACGCCACATATTCAACAACAACAACAGCAGCAACAACAACAACAACAACAGCAATCACATTCATTTTCTGATTGCTCAATGCAAACACACTCGGGAAATACACCCATGCATATGGCCATACAGACTGCACACTTACAACAACAGCAGCAACAAGCAAATCTTAATAATTTGAATATGCAACAAACGAGTAGCTCACAGGCTTTGACCTCTCTTGCTAGCTCTCAGCAACAACAACAACAACAGCAGCAGCAGCAGCAACATGCACAACAAACGCGAAAAGTTAATCAACAGGTACATTTGAAAAGTTTGCTTATGGTTATGGTATCTACTAACTAAGCTTGGAGCTATCATATATGCTGGATTTTATTATAAGCTCCTTATGTTAACCTAACAATGATATACCCATTTCATGGATAAAATCGCCCCATCCTAATATATACAAATGTACGTAGTTTAAATCACCCATAAAACCATTTTCGGATAGCTTGAGAATAAAAAATAACCCCTGCGTGTTAGTGGTTGAGGTATGCCTGTCGTAAGAGGCGACTAAAATTCACTTTGATCCCAAGACAGCCGGACCGGATTCATATCCGGCAAAGTACTGTAAACATCAATATAGCCCTTTCTGGCCCGTCACGTAACTTTTTATTAGTGGATCTTTCGACTAGGCAGGGCGAAGTACTGCTATAACAACAACAAAAACACCAACTTAAAAAATAAAATAGGCATTAAAAACGGACTCCTCTAGTGGGAAAATCCCACGCCTCCTGGATCTAAAGGTTGTCCGAGAATTGCTCTACGTTTTTCGAAGTTGGCATAATTTTACTTACCATCAGTATAAGCTTTCAAAAATGGCAAAAAGGGCAGAAAATACATTTAATTTTATACCCATATTTGCATGTCTTGTTCAATATTAAACCAAAATTTAGAGAGGTGGCAACCGCTTTCCGAAAATTCACTTTTCCTACTCATTTATCCCGTCGTATTCTATGATCCATCTTCCACTTTCTCCTCCTTTTCTTTTTTGACATTCATTTTCCTTTTCTGTTCCTTTCTTTTGCCTGATCGTCTATCTTTTCCAATTCCATGCTTTCTTATTTATTCTTTTATTTACGATCTCTTTCTTCTTCTACACCCTTTTGGTATTCTGGCGGCTAAAGTTGCCGAATAGTTGCGTAACCACCAAAATAGGTAGTAACGCATTTTGATGTGATGTGATATGATATTGTTTTATGATGTGATTTATAAAAAGAATTTAAAAAAAAATTCAACCTTTGTATGTATGTATGTATGTATATTAGAGCGATGTGATTCTAACAAACAAACAGAATACGATGTGATGTGATATCTTATCTCTTAAGAGGTGATGTGATATCATTTGGCATGATGCAATATTTTAAGATTTATCATTAGGTGCACGCGAACTGATATGTATCCTCAAAGTCGATATATGACATCAAAAGCATGCAACACTCTATGTTTACCTTAATATTTTAAAATAGTTTTACCTTTCATTCAACCGTCGCTGTAGAAATAGGTTGGTATGATGTGATATAATTTTACTTGATGATGTGATTTAAAAACTGGATATTTTCTTTACAAAATTAACGGTCTCATTCCCATAAGAAGTGATGTGATATCTTTTGGCATGATGCCATATTTTAAGTTTTAAGGACATATCGCATCACATCACATGTTGTTGATAAAGTGTGATATCATAAACAAGTCAAAACATTGCATTTAAAAACTTTTTCAATTTTATCATAGTTTGAGCATATTTAACAAAATTTGTATATATCCTTTCATTGATATTCAGTACTAGTATCCAATCCATAGCTAATACTAAAATATTTCATTTTTCGTTGCAGGTCGAATTGGTAGCCAGTAGCTCGAATCAACGTTCATCAACACCGAAAGCAATTCGTGGCAGCAACTCTTCTGGTAATAATCAACAGCAACATCGTCAGCCGAAAAGCACGCCACCTGGTAACTCAGCTGTAAATGTATCTCAACAACAACAGCAACAGCAGCAGCAACAACAACAGCAGCAGCAACAGCAACAACAACAAAGTGTTAACAATAATCAAAATTTATTACAAACACAACAAGAACATTTACATAATATGCAACAACAATATTCACAATTAAGTGGACAACATCACCATCAACAAAATATGCACATTGATTATATAACATCAATACCACCAATTGGGCAAAATTATACTTCGAATGCTTCAAATTCCTATGACATAGTGTCTATGCCAGCAGTTATACAACAACGTATGGCCATTAGTAATTCGTCACATTCGTTATCTAGTCCACATCAACGCACGATTGATCAATCCTCGACATCAGCATGTGCTGTCAACAATTTTTATTTACAAAATAATTTAACATCGAATGAAGCTAGCTCCGTACGTGTACCCATACCAGCTACATCGGGTGGCGCTAATTCAAATGGTGGCGTTATTCATATCAGTCCAGATCCATCGGCTAGTTCTTCGAGCGGCAATGGTGATTCACAATTGGCACAGGATAATGTCTCTGAATCGTCGTCATCAAATACAGGTACTACTTCAACACAAGTTGGTAATTTATGTAGCCTTTCAAAATTACAACAATTGACAAATGGCTTAGATATTCAACCATGTAATACTTCACCAGCAGGCCAACAAGTTAATTTGACGCCACCACCACATCATCCAGTGTCTCACAATTCGATGACACCACCACCACATCTTCTGGTGACACAAAATCGCAGCCTAGGCACACCACCAAATATGCTACAACCACAAATCAATCCATTACAGTATCATAAATATTATTCAAGTAATATGAATATTGCACCAATTGCGACCACACAAAATGTGAATCGAAATACACGTAATACAGCATCGGCACCGGTACAACATATTGCCGTGTCATCTGTGACGACATCATCGACAACAAGTCGCACAACAAATGTTCACATTAGTCCAAATTTGATGGCACCATATGGTACATATCGCATGACCACGCCACAAACGGCAGCCACACCAACATACGCAGCTGGCGGTGATTATTCCAATTCGCAAATTCCAATGCAAATGGGTGTTATGAATATGCAATCGCAGTATCAGGATGCGTGTGCCATACAACGGGCACAACAAAATTCAATGTATTCAACTTACCCTCCCCCATATTTATCATTGAACGGGGCTATGAGAAGATAAAGTATTTAATGTATAAAAGTGATTGCTTGGAAAGTTTATATTTATATATACATATATATACTTACATTATATTACTACTACATGTTTTTGTTCGATCACGTAAATGTAAACACACACTATAAATGTATGTATATTTCATAAAAATAAAATAATTGATTCAATTAAAGTAAACTTATTTTAAATATTTATGTATACTAGGGTGATTCAAACAAATTTTCTCTTGGTCTTATCCTCCCAGAAGTGACTAATTGCTAAGAAAATACGTGTTGCAAAAAATAAGCGCTGTAACTTAAGCGTTGGAGGTCGCTATTTGTTTTTAAAAAATTTTTTTATTTTTTTTTTCAAAGTGAATTTTCTCAAAATGTTTAAAAATTAAAAAAAAAAAAAATTTTGCAAATACCTAAAGTAGAAGCTTCGAGGGTTTCAAAACTTTTTACATAGTGCGATTATCATTACTACAAAACTAACTAGCGGCATTTCAAAATTTTGAACTAGTGGCTTCAATGGCTTCTAGTTATGATAATCGCAATCTGTAACAAGTTTTGGAAAGTTCAAAGCTTCTACTTAAGGAAATGTAAGGGTTTCATTCAAAAACTAATTTGAAAAAAAAAAAAAAACAATAGCCATCTCTAAGGGTTAAGTCACTGCTTATTTTTGCGAGGCTTATATTCTTGTCAGTTACTAACTTTTGAGGGGGCAGGACCTAAAAAAACAAGCATTTTTTTTACTTGAATCACTCTGACGTATGTTTGTAAGTATACTGAAACGGTTTTCCGCCAACGTGCTAACGAAAAAAACACTGAAGATGGCGGAACGCCGAAACTTTGTCACAAAAAAAAAATTGGCGGATGACGGAAAGTCGATCCAGTATAAAAAGCTATCCATCCTGTCGGAAAATCAATGCATATATAACAAAAGTACAAAAAAAAAATTTTTTTATCCAAATATTTTTATATTTTTCAAAATATCAGAACGGTTAAACAGGGGGCAAATTCGTGTTCTATGAAGTGATGAAATAAAAAGAATTTCCATAAAAAAATTTAGCTCTGATCCCTTACTTTTCTGACTAAATCTAGTAGAACTGTCAAAATCAGAAAATCCGCTCTCAGTGCGAGAGCAACACCAAAGAGTACGCGATCGCAACATGTAGTCAGAATTTACCAGTAAAAAATCTGCTGACTAAATCTTGCAACTCTCTGACTGGAGAGAGCTCAATTTTTTGCTCTCACTAGTCAGAAAAGTGGCGTACGGGATCACTTTCCTATAGTTCGTGACTGTTTCTGACTATCTCTGACTGTCCAATTGGTGTAAGGGGTCAGAGCTTTTATGAAAAGAAACTTCAAATTCATACAAATTGGTTTCACGTTATCATTTCATAGAACGAGAATTCCCCCAGGACAAAAATGGTTTAGGCGACCAACAGAAACCGAAATCTGCTATGTGACATTATTCTGCCGCGAGTCTAAATAGTTGACGTTTCCCAGAGTGTACGAACGAGGACGCAAGAGTAGGGATTGATCACGGTCACACAGTTGGAGCTCCTTGCCCAACTATACAACCAGATCCAATTACACTCCACATTCATGTACAATGTCAAGAGATGAGATGGCTCTTGGAGTATTTGAGAGAAAAGTTCTTCGGAAGATTTATGGTCCTTCCCGTGAAGCCATCGGCGTGGATCGAAGGAGATTTAACGATGCGCTGTACGAGCTTTAAGGAGATCTGACCATAGTCCAGCGAATTAAAGACCAAAGGCTCCGCTGGCTGGTTTATGTCATGCGAATGGACAAAGAAGCTCCTATCGTCGCCCGAAATCGGAAGCAGAGAAAAAGGGAGGCATGCAAATATCCGAAATTACGATAGAAGTAGTACGTTCACGTATTTCGTAGTCTGAAATACCAGGGCCAGAATCGTGACATCCGTGATCGTACAACTCGTCACGTAAAATTTTGTTTTCGGATTACGACTTACGTGAACGTACAACTTCTATCATAGATTCGGATTTTAACATACGTGACCGAGTGACTGAAGGTATTCAAAACTTTGCTATCGTATCTAACAATCCCATTTCGATTATACGACTGACGTATCACGGAATTTTCTCTCGTCTGGTTTTCGATTCGTGATCGTATATAACGATTCGACCCCAGTTGTCATAAAACTCATTAAAAGTTTTCTTCCTGCAGGCATAAGCAAAGAAAAAAAGCGATCGTAGGCTAGAGCTGGCGCAGAGCAGTGAGTGTTTATGTGTGTATGCACATTAGGGTGATACTTAAACGAAATATGTATAAATAAGCCGATAAGCTGCTCTAAGCCTCAAATGCTCAATTTGCAATTGACTTCTCATGGCAGCCCAGTGGGGTAAAGCTTGTTTCGCTCCCATCTCCATTACTGAAACCATAGTAGCTGGAGCATCCAGTCGGCGGGTTTACTTCCAGCTGACTAAATTTTGAAGCAGCAAATTTTTAGAGACGCTTAATCTCCGTTTGATATGACATTGTCCCAGCTGGCCATTAACGCCATTCCCAAGGATTCAAATTGCCAATGCCTTAACCCAAGACAAAAATAGCATCAGAGTTTCGGTTTAGTCTAATGCACATACAGTTATGGAAAAATAATGGAAACACAATTTAAATTTTAAAAATTACATTTTTATTTATTTATGTGTTTTGGTAAATTTGCATTAAAATATAGCGAATTTTGTAAAAGAAACTATGTACATTAATAAAAATTGCAAAGTATTGGACCAAACCAACTTTTTTGAAGAGATTAAGATATGAGTAAAAAAATGGCGCTCCCCATTTTTCGAAGTTAGCCTCCAAAAGTTAGTTACGAGCTTTCGAAGTTCTAACTTGGGCACTTCGAAGATTTGGGTTTCTAATTGCTTTGTTAGGAAAATGGAAAAAAGTTAAATGTGGGCGTGGCCTTCTTGCTTCTCTTACTCGATTGGTGTACTTTTTTATTTGAAAGTGTATGTATGAAAAAATATTAAAAAATTAAAAATATGCGACTTTAAAATTTTTCGAAGATCTCACTTTGGCCTTGTACAGCACTCCTTGTATACATTTTCAAATAGAAAAACGACACCAATCAACGAAGAAAGGCAAGCAGCTCACGCCCACATTTTGCCTTTTTCAATTTTTTGAACAAAACAATTAGAAACCCACTTTCGAACATCCAATTTCGAAAGCGCGTAACTAAATTTTGGAGGCTAACTTCGAAAAAACGGGGAACGCGATTTTTTTAATTATGTCTTAGTCTCTACAAAAAAGTTGGTTTGGTCCAATAACCAGCCGGCTGTTGTACGGTGTAATCAAAGCTTAAAAAACGGCCATCAAAACTTTCAACTTTTTATCAGCATTTCTAAAAAAATTGTTGAGTAAGCAGTTTTGTAATCCAAAAAATTTTAGTATACACATTTTCTAGTTCACTCAAAACTTCGCCTTCATTTTTAGAATTTTTTTGTCAAGGGTCTTGAGTGATTTTTTCCATACAAAAGTAAAATTTGTAAATGCGTAAAAAATAATTTTAAATGTGTTCCTATTATTTCTTCCGCCACTGTATACACATACATAAATAAGGTCGTATGTAAATAAAATTAATTTTTTATCATCTGTAAGGTTATCACTGCACTTGAGTCATTACCGAATCTGAGCCCATTTCTTAAGAGAGCGGCATAAATTTTAAAACAGATGAGATTTCGACGTCGAAGTGAGCAGTTTTGTGGATATGAATGAAAAGGGAAAAGTTTAAGCAAATTGCAAAAAAAAATTAGTAAAAAAAAATACAAAAAAAAAAAACAATACAAAACATAAATAAAAAACAAAAAAAAATAAAAAACATTAAAAAAAAAATAAAAATTTAAAATCTTATCTTATCCAAGCAACAAACAGTGATGTCCAAATAAGTGTTTTCGTGAAGTGTGTAGTGGAAAAGTCGCGCATTTCCGCGTTTCACCCCACCTGTTCTTCTCCATGTTGTCTTCGTTAAATGAACGTTGTAATTCTGAGGACTCGCTCATTAATTGGTCAAATCAAAATGCTGTGGCTCAACGCAGTAAAAGTGTACCACGCATGTATGGTTGTGTGGAAGCTTTAGCTCACACACCACAGTCATCCGCACAACAATCAAATAATCAGCATAGTTTTCGTCGATCAGCTCTAACCTCGAGCACAAATCCTTCAAATGCGCCATCATCGAGTAATGAATGTGTGGTTGCCGTCTCCTTACCTGGTGTAAGAGGAACTAATTTTTTATCAGCTGTTAATTCTCAACGACTTTTCAGACAGCACAGTGATAGCAGTGCTTACACTAGAAATACCAACAACAGCCTTCATCGACAGCAACAACAACAACATCATACTTGCACAACATCCCGTTTTAGTTTTGCCGGTTGTGCTGGTGGCGTTGGGAGCAGCTCGGGTGCATTATTGCATTTATCGACAACGCGTCTCGATCCATTATCTCCAGCAACAACAGTGGGCTCATCGGTGTTGGGCGATAGTATGACGGAGATTGTTGTGAGTAGCTGGAGGAATAGTTTTTTTTCTTCTTTTTGTTGTACTTATATACATAAGTATGTGATGGAAAATTAATAAGTGATAATGAACTCGTAAAACGCATCCATACATTTATATAGTACAGTGGCGGTCATAACAATAGTGCGAAAGATTTTTTTTTTTCAAAAGACATCAAAAATTTACTTTTTTTTTTGAAAGTGTAAGACAATACTCTCCGAAGATTGGGGAGTGTTTTTCTGAATGAAAGTTCTTATCTGATTCACAGCACAAATTCATCAAGCGGCACCCTAGTAGCAACATGCAGCAACAACATTAGACTGGACTGCAAAAAATGTTTGTTACTGTAAGTCTAAAGACCTTCATAATTAATATTAGGCTTGAGAGGTCTATCATTGCTACTGTGGATTTTTGTAATACTTAAGGGGCCATTCCAGAGTAAACAGGTTTTGAAATTTGGTATAATTTTCTGATTTCACGTTTTTGCTTTGAAAATTTTTCAAAACTCAAAAATCAATATATTAATACCCAGCGATTTCTAACAGTTTCATCAAGAAAATTTCCTAAATAACCATGAAACCTGCGAATTTTCAAAAATGCTTCCTTAAAAATGCACGGTGCCACGCCCACTTTTAAATTCATTTTCGAAATTTTCTATATCGGAAGCGGGCATGGTCTAGAAGCGATTTCGCCCATTTTAATCAGGTATACTCCCGATAATGTGGTTATACCTTGTGCCAAATTTCACGATTCTACAGTATTCAGTTTAAAAGTTATGACCAGTTGAATTTTCAAAAATGCCTCCCATAAAAGTGGGCGTGGCAAAAAATCAAACTTTTTTTTTTGTATGGGCACCGACCCATATAGGGTTCATCCTACCAAATTATATCATTTTTGCCATTTCGGATACCGAAATATGTCAATTTATGTGATTTTCGAATTTTCGATATCGAAAAAGGGGGGCGTGGTTATCATCCGATTTCGCCCATTTCCAATAGCAACCTACCTTGGCCAGAAAGTAGCCTGTATACAAAATTTCATGCAAGTATCTCAATTTTTACCCAAGTTATCGTGTACACGGACGGATGGACGGACGGACAAGCTCTTAAACCAATTTTGTCGGAGTGGCCTTGCCACTAAAATCTTATTATTTCCCCCGGAGGACCCTGCAATGATCAGGTAGTCTGAAAAGGAGTTAAGGTTCCAAGGTTAAAAAAAACCCCGATTTGTCCGGAAGACTGGGAGAAGAGGTACCGGGGTTTATTCAATCTTTGGACCTTGAACTCCTTTTCAGAACACCTAATCATTGCAGCGTCATCCAGGTTGAAGTTTTGACGATAAGGGACGACGCGGCTAGAAGAAGAAAGGATATCTTCATTAGCATCGACTGCCAAACCGCATTCAAATCCCTTGACTTATATTTGTTCAACTCTGAACTTACGCTCAACTGTCGTTGATGGCCCATCTCAACTGCTTGAACCTTGTTAGGAAGAGCACTACCAAGCAGAAAGAAATAAGCGCACACTCCGTTAAGTCAACGAAATCCTCAGGGTGGTGGATATCCAAGCAAATATGTCTTAAAAGATCTCGATACATCTACACCCTAAGAAGGAGGGAAGTCTCCAAATTATTATGGGTACCAAACGGGCACTGCCTTATTGGGAAACACGCAGTAAAGATAGGTGTGGCGGGTCTTCTAAAACTGGCCTATGTAAGCCTGTGCGACAGCCACTTGAATCTAACCTAACCTTTCAGAAGATTAACCCCGAGCTCCCTATCAATCTGAGGTGAGCTGCCTCTAATTTTTATCCAATAAATTGGCTGTACCTACATTTTTGATGCCGATTTGGACTTTTTCAAAGCAGAAATACATTCGGAGATGTTGCTAACCACTTCCGACAATCGAACAAGTTTTTAAAAAACATGTATACCCAGTTCAGATATTACCTATCCTGGTACTCGAACCTAAGACCACGGCGACTGCCAGTTTAATTGACCATCTCCGACCAATGCCCACGAAGATATTACTCTGAGACAAGGGTTTGCGCAAGGGAGGAGGAGGGGGCCCGTTGCCCTTACCTTACAGAATGAACCTGAATGAAAACACAAGAAAACGAACCTTTATGTAGAGGTGGGAACGCTCTTGCTCTGAGAACTTACATTCAAGTGCCTGGAGCTGCCTTCAAAACGAGTCTCAAGAAGTCAACAAAACGTTTTAATTTTTCCATTACAAATAAGAACGACTAGTTTTCTAACTTTCTCTCATCTGTTCTAGGTCGATGAATTACGTACGCCACATGAACCTACATCTGAACTGCTCGATTATTGTAAACGCAAGGTGAGCGAGGCTAACATTTTTTTTAATAATTTGTTTTAAGTAATTAATTTTTCTCATTTACAGTTTCTGCGTCCATTTATAATAGTATTATCGTTAGTTGGAATCAATCCCATTCCGACTGATACATCGAAAATTTTAGGTTGCTTAAACTATTTTCAAGCTTTACTGGTATTAATTTTATTACTCTTCGGATATTTTCTACAGTACTTATGCTCATATCGGTAAACATTGTTTTTGTTTTATAAAGAAGTGGAAATATATACATACATATCGACAGCTGAGTGGAAGATCACCATATTTAAAAAAAAAAAAAATGATCAAAAAACGCTTCAACTCAAAATTTTTCAATATTACCCTATTTCACAGCTTTTTTAGATAACGTCTATCTCAGAATGAGTTTCAAAAACTCCCTAAAGGTATTAAGGCTGATTTACACGGGTCGATTGTCTGGTCGATTTTTATCGATCCACTGCTTTCCACCTTCAAATACAAGAAACGACAAAAATCGACCACAAAATCGACTCGTGTAAATGAGGTCTTAGGCCAGGGGCGGATCCACGGGGTGGTTTTCAGATTCAAACCCTCCCCTTCGGAATCCAAAAAGTCATATTTTTGACAGTAATACAACAAAAAATATAGTAAAAATTACTAAAAAAATATATTAAAAGTTACACAAAAATATAGTAAAAATTTAATAAAAATATAGTAAAAGTTACACAAAAATACACTAAAGATTGAGCAAAAATATAGTAAAAATTACACAAAAATGTAGTAGAAAATATACAAAAAATATAGTAAAAATTACAAAAAAAGATAGTAAAATTGCACAAAAAATATAGTAAAATTACACAAAAATATATTAAAAATTACACAAAAATATAGTAAAAATCAAGCAAAAATATAGTAAAAAATTACCCACAAATATAGTAAAAATTACAAAAAAAAAAGATAGTAAAATTACACAAAAAATAAAGTAAAAACTTACTAAAAAATATAGTAGAAATTACACAAAAAATATAGTAAAAAACTACACAAAAATATAGTAAAATTATACAAAAAAATAATAATACATCAAAAAATTTAGTAAAATTTACTCAAAAAATATAGTAAAAGCTACACAAAAATATAGTAAAAATTGAGCATAAATATGGTAAAAATTACACAAAAATGTAGTCAAAATTACACAAAAATAACGTAAAAAATTACCCATAAATATTGTAAAAATTGCACAAAAAATATAGTAAAAAATTTAGAAAAATATAATAAAAATTACACAAAAAATATAGTGAAATTACGAAAAAAAATATAGTAAGAATTACACAAAAATATAGTAAAGATTGAGCAAAAATATAGTAAAAATATAGTGAAAAAAAAAAGTAAAAATTACACCAAAAATATGGTGAAATTACAAAAAAAATATACTAAAAATTACACAAAAATGTAGTAAAATTACACAAAAAAATAGTAATACATCAAAAAATATAGCAAAATTTACTCAAAAAATATAGCAAAAGCTACACAAAAACATAGTAAAAATTGAGCAAAAATATAGTAAAAATTACTCAAAATACAGTAAAAATTGCACAAAAAATATAGTGATATTACACAAAAAAGATAGTAAAAACTTACACAAAAATATAGAAAAATCACACATAAAATATAGTAATAGAATTATACAAAAATACAGTAAAAGTTACACAAATTATAGTAAAAAATTAAAAAAAATATAGTAAAAATTTCACAAAAATATAGTAAAAATTTAATAAAAATATAATAAAAATTACCCAAAAAATATAGTGTACATACAAAAAAAAATATAGTAAAAATTACACAAAAATATAGTGAAATCACACAAAAAATATAGTAATAAAATTACACAAAAATATAAAAAAATTACACTTTGAATTTGACATTGCCCATACTAATGTAGGTATGTATTTTTTTGAAAAAAACAACCCTAAAATGCGAGTTTTGAGAAACTTTGAAACAAAAATGTCTTCGAAAAAAAAAATGTCCTTCCCAAAATATTGGATCCGCCACTGCTTTAGAGTTTAAAAAATGTCTTATCTTCCTTGAAAAATATTTCCAAATAGGATGATCTTCAACTCAGCCGTGGATTAATTATTTAATTTTCTAAAATATTTATCATTTTCCTATTTAGCGGCGATCGTGGTTTTATAGCACACGATAAAGATTTAACCTTCGAACCAGACTCAAACACGACCTACACAGTTGGCCAATTGCTTTTCGGTCATATTTTTCCCAATTCGCTCGATTTGGCTAGTTTTATATCGGCGGTGATTGTTTTTAAAATACTCGATCAAGAACAATTACAAAATTTAATCGAACGTGTTTTTCTCACAACTTTGGAACCGCGTCGTTTATGTAAAATTCTATGGTTGTATTTATTATTTGGATTTATTTTGTTGGCATTACTTTTCGCTTATACCGTTCCGTCGGTGCTTTTACAATCGCGTATCATACAAGTCAAATGGTTTACTGGGTTATTAGCTGACTGGGAATTGGCAACCAAGGTAGAGCAATTTTTTTTTTTCAGTGTAATCTTATGTATTAATTTGTTTTTGGATTTACTTTGCAGATCTGTTTAATTGTCACACTTTTTGTGCAGGATTTGGTCGAAGCAATAATCCTCTCCAGCTATTGTATTCAGTGCTATTTGCTACGTGTACATATTACCTCATTGTCGCATAAACTTTTGATGCATTCCATTGAGACTATCGATTGGATGCGGGTAATTATTCAATTAGAAGTATTTTATTATACCTCCTCATCTGCAACTGCTCAGAGCTTTAAACGGCGCGAGAACGCGCTTTTTGGGAGTTTCCTTCCTGTATAGCCTACGCCAGATCGCGGAGATGGACATAAAGGACTTGATAGCCTTCATCAAGTCATCTAAATGGTTCGAGAAGGAAAAACGGTGTCGATTTAGGAGTGTCAGTCCTGGAATTCTGCTATGTGGGGAATCCCAACAACTCAGAGGTTTTCCATATGGTCGAGTCTCGGGACTGACTTTTCTAGTGTTGGTAGTATCAGAGCCGGCCTTTCAAAACTGTCCTAAGGGTGCCTCTTCGGCAGCCACTTGAACCTAACCTAACCTAGGTCAATATAGTGCGCAAGGGATGTTTAAAAAGCAAACTCGGATAGAGCTATGTCTATTATGAATGCTCTCTCTCAGTGAGCGCCCCTACTTAGACCAGACCGTAAGATCCACTTCTCTCTGCCGGTCCAGGACATCTACATAGACTCCGTAGAACAACCATCGAGTTAGCACGTCATTACTTATATTCATATTAGTCGCCTCTAACGACCGGTATGCCGGGCATATTCTAAACCCCTAACCCGCAGGAGACTTTAAAAATCGAGATCGCAAGCTCTCTCTTCAGTTTGAGATCTCGAAACCCTCGAGATCATTTTCGAGAAATAATTGACCGAATTCAGAAGCCGATTTGTTTCCTGATTTGATCCTGTTAGATCATGACAAATTCATTGCCTTAAAAGCAAGTTCTGCAACGCTCCTTAGGAGATTCCTTAACAGAGGTCGCACGTTGTTGCCCTCCTCGTATACAGACATATGTCTGCCAAGCTCCTTTGCAGATGCCCTACAGAGGCCGCACGTTGTCCATTTCGAAGCATGTCCGAAGATCCAGCAGAGAGTTAATATGAGCCGGAGCCATTCCCCTGTTGTTGTTGTTGTAGCGAGGTGTAGCCCTGCCTAAATGTCAGACAGGGTCACCTCGAGTGTATTGCTCTTGGCCGGGTCGATATAAGAAAACGGCCCGGGGCGTTTCGGCACGATGGGTACAGCACAAGTACTGGTACCGTTCTCGTAGAACCGGCAATACAAGAAACTAGCCGTGTAGGCTATGTAGGTCATTTAGCGTTACCCAGGGTGCACCGACTGGGAGGCGACCTACTTTTACACCCCGAGCCATTCCCCTCAGAAGACACTACCTGAGTGAGGGAGATGATATGACTGCGGCTAAAACTCGAAAGAACAAAAGCAGCAGCTACAGACGGGAAATGACGTTAGCCCTTTCTCAGGTTAGCCTCCTTGGAGTAGCGCTCCAAATAAGTAGCGAAATGGGAGTCCAAAAAGGCAACGCATTGAAGCGTTTACGAATTTTAACACCTTTTTCCCACATGTTATAAAAAGCGTTTTTCTTCCTCGGATATGCGCCTTTGAAAGTCTTTTCAGAGCCTCTCTAAGTGGGTGAGCGCGCCACGCTGGCATTCCTAACATTTCACTCTGCGGACTCCTCTGGTTGGCTGGGTTGGAGCCGACACCTGGTGTATATTCCAAGTCTCATAAACCGCAGCGTCTTCCTACCTAACTTCTATGTACTAACACGTTTCTATCTTCTCTTTTACAGGAAGTACTAGAGTTTCACAAGCTTCTAGATCATCTAAATCGTCGTGCTGCCATTCCTGTATGTTTCTTGATCGTTATGAATTTGGCCTATGCCTTCGCTGGTCTAATATATATTTTCAACGATTTGGATTTCCACTATTCTGCATTGGAAGTTGTAATTTTGAATATCTTTAATGTGCTGCTGTGGCTCTTGTTGGGCGTTATTCCATTCGTTTTGGCTGCTTCGGTTACGCTCGCATGTCAAAAAGCTCAATCCAATGGCCATCATATCAGAGTTCGTCCTTTTGTATATCACAGAACATCATCGGATGATTTGAACTCAACTTTATTGTTTTCCTCGTCTCTACAAATGTCCGCTAAACTTTTTAAAATGCCAATTCAACCGAATTATCTTTGTTTCGCTTTATTATTTGTATCGACGCTTGTGCTCACGCTTGGAATGTGTCTTAATCCATCGGTTATTGGTATACTTTGAAAATGAATTTTTTTTGTTTGGAGGATACAAGGAAGATGTTTGTCTTAAGATTAATAGCACGTTCGACTCGCACTTGGGCTCGGGATTATAAAATTAATTTCTATTCTTCGGACGACGGTTCGGGCAGGTATTGAAACCAAGCTTGGGAAAAGATTTGATCGGAAGCCCAAAAAAGAGTTTTGTCGCCGTCCTTCGAGTTTCAAAGGCCTTTTATTACCGTCATATACGTTTTTGATGAAATTAATATCGCAGGTTCCGGGTCAATAAGCTAGTAGTTATCAGATTTTTTGTTGATGTAAAAGAAAATAAAAGTTTAAGGCTACTTTACACGAGTCGTTTTCTTGATCGATTTTTTGTCGTGCCACCGTGAAAATAGCAATTCGACTAATCGACAACCTGTATTTGATGGTTGAACGCAGTCGAACGTGAAAAATTGAATAGGAAATCGACTCGTGTAAGGTAGTCTCCAGAAACAATTAACATGCTATTCTTTTTTTTAGTATTAGGTCTGGTTTTCATTAGGGAAAATTTTGACAAATTTTATCGAAATAAGTCGATGAAATTTGACACCATTTGACCTAATGAAAACCAGCCTTTAGAATACCTGAAAAAATCTTAAGGATCATATTTCGATATATTTATCAGGCAAAAATATCGATAACACAGTTATCGGTCGAAAAAAGGTTGTGCATAAACTTTCGAATATTCGCACAAAATTGATATCAAACGAAAGGGGTAGACCACTGCTTTCATTTAGACTTGCGTTCATTTCGATATATTTATCGATAACAGTGTTATCGGTCAAAATGTGTTGGCGCATAAACTTTGAAATATTCGCACCAAATTGGTATCGAACGAAGGGGGAAGACCTCAGCTTTTATATGGACTTTGGTTCATTTCGATATATTTATCGATTTCGAACAAAATCGGTATCAAGCGAAAGGTGAAGACCACAGCTTTTTGCAAATTTGCAAATTTGGACTTTTTTCATTTCGATATATTTATCGATAACAAAGTTATCGATCATAATGTGTTGGCGCATAAACTTTCGAATGTTCTCACAAAATTGGTATCCAACGAAAGGGGAAGACAGCTTTCATTTGGACTATGGTTAATTTCGATATATTTATCGATAACAGAGTTATGGGTCCAAATCTGGTGGCGCATAAACATTGGAATATTCGCACAAAATTGGTATCAAACGAAAGGGGAAGACCAGGGCTTTTATTTAAATTTTGGTTCATTTCGATTTAACTTGTTTAAGCTATTTTTCCCATATTAGACCAAGTTTGCGAGGTATGGACCAAAACGTGGACCAGGTGTGGGAGCTTGAAGGTGTTTGTGGGAAATAGGTCTAAAATGAAAGTTATTGATGAGAGTTTTAAAGGGGAGTCATTTTAGGTCCTATAGGGATTGTGATTGGTTTAGGGATATTGATGACAAATAGAAAAACAGTACGAAAGTAGAAAAGCATATGGAAAGGATGGAAGTGGGGAAGAAGCATGTGGAACTGAAATGAGCAGAGAGAATCAAATTTAATAAATGCAGACAAGAGGAGAAGAGCTGGTAAAAAGCATACATCAGCTCTTATGCAGAATATGGTCAGACGAGTGATTGGAATTTAAATGTGCTCTGTCCAATCCACAAGAAAGTGGATTCCGCTAACCGCACCAACTACCGCGGAATAAGTCTTCTTAATATCGCATATAAGGTTCTTTCTAGCGTATTGTGTGCAAGATTGAAGCCCGCCCATCGTAGACAAACTGATTGGACCTTATCAGTGTGGCTTTAGACCTGGTAAGTCTACCATCGACCAGATTTTCACGATACGCCAAATCCTGGAGAAGACCCATGATAAAAGAATCGACACACAACATCTCTTTGTCGATTTTAAAGCCGCTTTTGACAGCGCAAAAGGAGTTGGCTTTATGCCGCCATGTCTGAATTTGACTTCACTGCAAAGCTTATACGGCTTTGACAAATGAGGTTGAGCAATACCAACAGGTTCGTGAGAATCGGGAAGGACCTCTCTGAGCCTTTTCAAACCAAACGACCGACGGGCTTAATAACACCTCGTCTTCAGCAGCACTATGATGAGATTCGGCAACATATAACAACGCGGTTCGATCCGTTGGTCCACATACAGGCCCTCACAACATCCACACAGAGACGGTGAACATCTTTATCAGCTCATACTGTCGGCACAACAAGAAGCACTGCTCGTTTACTTGGACACCGTTAGAAGAGCTTGATTACAATTTAGGGCAATGAGCGTCACGCCTGGATTGAGATATGTTTCGTTCTGTGGACATTTGACAAAACAGCTTTTCTCGAGATAAGAACACTTCCCAAGATTTATGTCATATATGTATATATGTAACTTTTGGGATCGATGAGGACTTTTGAAGGCTCTCTACCAAAATTTGGCTCTGAGGGAATTATTGCTACTTCAAGGGTATTATAATTTTGTCCACATAACGGTACTAGGTAACGGCTTAAAAAAATCGAGATAAATAAAGAGTCAAAATCCTTAGCGTGAAAAGAGGAGTTGATTAAGGTATGCCCGTCCGTGTACACGATAACTTGAGTTGAAATTTGGTATGCAGTTACTTTCTGGCCAAGGACGGTTGCTATTGAAAATGGACGAAATTGGATGATAACCTCGCCCCCCTTTATCGATATCGAAAATCACATATATTGACATATAACTTGAATAAAAATTGAGATATTTGCAAGAAATTTGGTATACAGGTTACTTTCTGGCCAAGGTAAGTTGCTATTAAAAATGGGCGAAATCGGATGATAACCACACCCTATTTTTCGATATCGAAAGTTTTACATATCTCGGAAGCTGAAATGGCTAAAATGATATAATTTTAGAGGTGAACCCAGCTGGCCATTAGATTACGATTTTTTGAAAAAAAATTAAGCGAGGAATTCTTTAAAATTTGACTGGTCGTAACTTTTAAACTGTTTACGGTAGAACGATGAAATTTGGCACAAAGCACCATTCTCACCCATAAAACTGGGGGTTTTATGAGATCCATTCCCACCACTTCCAAAAAAACTGGGGATAACGAAAAAGGGGGCGTAGGAAGTAGGGATATGGATTATAGGGATCGGGATAGAGAAACATACAGGGAAATAAATTTGTGGCAGAACAACGTCTGCCGGGTCAGCTAGTGTATATATAAATACGCCCCATAAAAAACTTTAGGTACCTCCTGTGAGCGAACCATTTCACCGATTTGAATGAAATATGCACCGATGGAAAGGAAAGTAAAAAGTATAAGTAAGTGAGGTATAGGTGGTATATTTTCAGGGTCGTCCCCGAAATTTAAGGATGGGGGTACGGGGCTAGCTACCACCACCAGATTTTATTGGTCGAGTTTTCGATCACAGGCGATATTAGTTGACATAATTCCGTAAGGTAAAATAGCTTAAATTGGTAGTTTAATTACCGCTGCGTATTTTATGTTCGGCTCACCCGAACTCAGACTTCCTTACTTGTTTGTAATAAAAAACGCTCACTTTTATAACGTATATCTATAAGTAATTTTTATTTTCAACAAAAAATTTGATTTTTACAATCATTAAATTTATAATTTTCACAATTTTTTCGTATTTTACTAAAATCATATTTTATTTAAAGTACATATTTAGCTAACATATATATAGTAGATACATATTTTTATACTAAAATTATAAAAAAAAAAATTCCAATTACTTATGTATGTATGTAAGTACAATATAATTTTTTGATTGTCAATTAACATACATACATACAATAGTAAATTAAAATTAAAACTAACGTTTAGTTACATACAACAACACTTTACAGTTAAACAATATTATTTTGTACATATATGTATGTCAATGTAATATGCTTGTAAGTGCTAATGTATAACAATTTTTGTTAACTTTTTACCAAACGTTTGAAATTTTTTTTTCGTAACAGACGATTCGTAATTTTTTCTTGCTTAAAATCATTTATTTGAAAAGATAATTAATATTTAAAAATAAAAATATCTATATTTATTGTATTTATTGCCAATTTTTGAATACTTTTCTTTACACGTTTTTGTTCATTATGGGCTACATATTTGAAAAAAAAAAAAAAATTAAAACAAATTTTTTTAAAAAATATATATATAATTAATTTAATTGTAATTATTTTTAAATATAATTATTTTTAATACATACATATTATCATATACATATGTTTTTTTCGATTTTTTAAATTATTAATTAAAACCTAAAACAAAATCAATAAATCTAACTAGTGCGCTTTCTTTAATGTACGTATGTGTGTGTATGCAAGAATTAAATATGGATGCGCACAAAAAAAAGTGTGGTTATGTTTGAACGATTTCTTAAACATTAATTTTTTTTATGAATTTGTTGTTCCAATGCTTTTCATGTGTGGGTTTGTGAATGATTTTTTTGATGTTTATGTTTGGCAGGTTTTTTTTCTCTAACAATTCACTCCTAATGTGTATAAACTGCTTTAATTCTATAAGCTTTTTAATAGCTATATGACACTACGTATTTTCTCTGGCTTTTTCTTGTATTTTTTCTATTTATTGTGCGAATGAAACGGTCTTGTATTGGCGCAAGCGGGCAAGCTATGTTAAAAAACTAACGAAAAAACAAAGAAAATACAAACTTGGCTGTAAAAAAACAAGCGAACAAGTTTGTATTTTTTATTTTTTTTTTGGCACTTGGACGTTTCTTCTTTGTTTTATGTGAAAAATTTTTTTTTTTTACATTTTAAAATTGAAATTCAATGGACATTCACACAGTTTTCTGCTTCATTTTCGTGCGTTTCTTGTGAAAAAAACAGTGCAGGAAAATAAAACAATTTTCATGTAAACAAAAACATGTCAAACGAACTCCAACCTAGACAAAAAAATGGAAGAACAAAATAGGGTAAAATAATAGTGAAAATACGTAGTGTCATATAGAGCTACAACAAAAACAAATTTTTTGAAATGGCAATGAGATGCATTTTTTGTATAGTTTTTCTAAAAAAAAAAAACGATAACGATTTGCTAAAATTATAATGCGCTCGGCTAGTGGTTGTTGTTTGTTGTTACTGAGTTACTCGTTCATTTTACCGTTGTTGCGTTTCACATCGCTGCTTTTGCCGCCACACTCGTTGCTGTTTATCTCTGTTGCAGAAGCTATCACTATACTAAAAAGGTATGGCTGCATTTTCTGGGTCTCGCGTTCGAGCTAGCAACGGCCTTATAGAACTTCAAAAATGAAACGCTTTCCAGTTAACGACTGTAGTGGATATATTGGAAAAAGTAGAAAAGTAAACGGTTATAATTAGTAAAAACGCATAACACAGGGTGTTATGTATGAAATAAAATATGAAAATTGTCAGTGCTATGCAATAGTGTAATGCAATGTAAATATAAAAATGTAAGAATCAAAATGTATGGTAAAAAAATTAAAAAATAAACATGTAAGTAATGTAAAATATAAAAAGAATCAAAAATATATTTAAAAAACATGCTCGCCAAACAATGAATCCAAGGTTGAAAATAATAATTGTAAAATTTATTAAGCATTTTTATTTTTACTTTTTTTAGATGCCTACGCTACCGTAGGATTTTTAGGATTTCGCCATGCAAACCAGATGATGAGCAAGCAAAAGCATATGCAAGAAGAAATGGTGTAAATGTTCTAGAAGGGTTTATCGATCACTGTAGAGGGTCGTTTTGAAAAGGATCTTCTTTAGTACCTACTTTCAAACCAATTGGACGGATTATTCAGTATGCAGTCAAGAAAAGTAATCAGAAGTGGAATATTTATATATGTATGCAGTAATTCAGAAGTGGAATAAGACCTTCTGCAGAGCTTCTCTTCCAACGTGTGTTGAGGCGCGTTTGATTATTTCCCCACAAGTTGGCGGGACCTACAGTTTTTTGTCGACTTCGCAAGACATGTGCAAAGCAAATAAGTTTTTGCTGAGAAGCTTCTCATGTCAGGAATACACGTGAGAGTTTGCCAAACTACTGCCGAGGGGCGACCCCTGGTATCGATAGACGGTGGCTTGGTGTCGTAGGCCGCCCACACTACCACTAACTACACCATGGCGGAATTTTTATCTGATACGTGGAATATTTATCACAGGTAGTTGAACTTTTCTTCATTTATAGCGGATAGTTTTCAAAATGCTTGTACTTAGTCTCATGCTGCGACCTATTTGTTGTTGTTGTAACGAAAGGCAGCCATGTCCTTAGCCAAAATTGTTATCAATGTCTTCTAACGGTAGTCCTATTAAACTAACAGTTTCTACAGGGTTGGATCAGAGGGAAATTGGTGTTAGAAGAGTGGACTACGCAGAGCAGATGAATAGGTGGTTGGTGTTATGAGAAGACCAGACATTCATTCGGCACCTCGGGGTTCAGTCTGGATAAGTAGGAGTTTAACCTGCTACAATATCCAGAACGTAGTTGAGCTAGAGTGACCCTTGGCTCTCGAGGAAGCTGACGCTTCTAGTCAGCAACGCGAAGTATCATGGATGGACTTCAGGGCCTGCACATGTATCTCTGGGTCAAACGGCAATATTGTAAGGTGCCGGATCTTATCAAAATGTTTACGCAGATGTGTCATTACGGTCCTAGGAGGCGGTGCTAGCTCGAACAGGAACTGCCTGCACAGCATTTCATTACGCTCCCTAACTGGGAGCATTTCTGCCTCATGATGTAAGTGAGTATAGGAGACATAAGAACACACCCGATAGTGGTTCTGAGTGCCCGCAGCTGGCTCCAATGAACGTTAGCAAGCACCGGCGACTATATCGTCGACGCATAGTTCAGGACCGCCGTGGTGTAGCGGTTAAGTGTTCGGCCTTCTACACCAAGTCGTGGCGGTTCGATGCCCGGCAAAAGTAACATCAAAAATTATTTAGAAAAACAATTTTTCTAAGCGGGGTCGCCCCTCGGCAGTAGTTTGGCAAACTCTCCGGGTGTATTTCTGCCATGAGAAGCTTCTCAGCAAAAAATTCATTTGCTTTGCAAGTGCCGTTCGGAGTCGGCAAAAAACTGTAGGTCCCGCCAACTTGTAGGAAAAACTCAAAAGCAACACACCACAAGTTGGAAAGAGAAGCTCGGCTAAAAATCTCGTTAGAGGTTATGATAACCTGTTGGTATATCGCCGCCATTAGTTTTTTGTTTTTTTTTTTTAGGTCAGGATCGGCCGACCAATTGCCTTATAGGTTGCCAGCAACATTTTTTTATCTTTACCCCAGGTACCGGTGGCTAGCGACTTGAGGATTTGTATTTTAGAGACAATTGCCACTGAAAGTATGGTATCGAAAGTCACCCCTAAGATATTAGGGTGGGCGACAGTAGGTAGTTTGTGATCACCTACGTCAATTTTAACTGCATGCCCACTTGCGCTGTCCAAGTCGTGAATGATGTCGCCGAGAACTTTGTTGGGGACAATGTCAAGATCCGAGCGGTGAAGAATTCGACAAGAGTGTAAAGAAAAGCTCATTGACGGAAGAGCCTGTTGCCAATATCGTATAATCGCCTGCGTATGAAACTATCGCGACTTCCTCTGGAGGAGAAGGTAGTTTCGAAATATAGAAGTTAAACAATAATTGGGAAAGGATATAATATTTTTTAATAAAATATTCATTTCGCATAAAAATGTAGTAAATCACATCAGATTCATTGTTACGGCGGAAAAATGCAGTTAATTAACTTTTATGATAATAAATAATAAAAATTCTTAAAATATAATGAGATCAAATCTACTAAGTTGTTTTATGAAGTATTTTATCTAAAACTTGTTTTAGATAGGTTTTTTTGTTGAGTTCATGAAGAGTTATGTGTATTTGCCGCCACTGTCATGCCAAATTTCGTTGTTTATTATGCTGATACTTTGGTTTTGAATTAAGTATAGTTAATGTTTTATTTTATTTTTATTTGCGTATTTTATATACTTCTCCTTAACATTGAGTGTTCAAAGCCATTTTCCATGCTCCATGCCTTGTATGCTTGTAAGATAACGTTATTTGTGGTAGACCTTTAATTAATGCTGTTAATTTAAATTAAATATTATGCAAGCACCTTTCCATAAGGTTTAGTATAGCTGAAATTCAAATCCATATCCAAAATGACATTTCAAATGTGTTAATACTTCATAAAGGCTTTATTTTTTGTTCTCGCATTTTTTTCATTTTTTTAGGTTATGTCCAAAATTATATATGCTGTAAGCAATGCGGATGTCAGTATGCAGGCATTTGCGTTTCAACTTTTCTTAATATTTATTACCCAATAAATCCGTTTTATTTGTATTATTTTAAAAATGTTATTAAATGTAGGTATGCTGTAGTTTATGCTGTTGATTTGCGTAGTGTATCATATGATATGCTTTTTGTAAAAATGGTGGGAGTGTTGTTGTATTTATGATTTTTTGGTAGCGTATTTGTTAGCGAATGCAAATAGAAATTTTTTAGATGCCCGTTTGTTTAATATGTAAATTTTGCAGCACCTATGTAACCCTGTTAATCATGACAGATGCTTTAGTGGAAGTAGAAGAAGAGTAAAAATGTGCAGTGGAATAAAGTGAAAATGAAAATAAGAAATAAACTGAATTGTCAATCAATACAAAGTGAGAAAACGTGTTAAGCTTAAACAAACGCGATTAGAGTGAATAATCACAGTTATTATATGAGTTGGAAATATTTTTTCGGTCGGTAGTGATTGTGGTTGTTACGAGCTTTGTGAGCAGTTAATATTTATGCACAAAAGTTCACGAATGAAAATTATACTTTTTATAGCTTAAAAATGCATTAACTAATAAAGTTCTAAACAAAAACTAAACTTCACCAACAAACGCCGTCTTTAACATATTTTTCTTTTAATTTCGAACAAATAGAAAATAGTAGTCAGAAGTGGACTATTTATGTAATAATTCAGAAGTGGAATATTTGCGAAATAATTCAGAAGTGGAATATTTATCGCCTGCTTATGATCCAGTGATAACTTGAGAAATAGGCGATCGCCGTGGTGTAGCGGTAAAGTGCTCGGGCTACTACACCAAGTGACCTGGTATCGACTCCTGGTGAAGCCAGCATCAAAAATGATTAGGAAAAATAATTTTCTAAACGGGGTCAGCCCTCGGCAGTTGTTTGGAAAGCTTCCATGAAGGTTTCTCAGCCAAAACTCATTTGCTTTGCAGATGCCGTTCGGCGTCGACAAAAAACTGTAGGTCCCACCACTACAAATTGGAAGTGAAGCCCGGCACAAAAATCTCGCTAGAGGTTACAATGATTGCCGCCATAAGCTTTTTTTTTTTTAACTTGAGAAATAAAATTGGACTAACGAATATAGAATATAATTACAATCACACTACGCATCATTCTCATAGAAAAAAGTTAGAATGGATAGATTCAAATCCCATGCGTTATTATTTTGAAAAAGTTTTAAATAATGAGCAGATACCTACAAAAAAAAAAAAAAAAAATGAGAGTCAAAAGAAAGCTTTTAGAATATGAAATGAGAGAGGAAAGAAATGATGCAGAGTTGGAGTAATGGCGAAAAATGCTAAGGAAGAATTGTAAATGACATGCGTACTTTTAAAAAGTTGAAAGTTTAGAATGAAATGAAAATAAATGTATTGAAAAGTTTTGTATAAATGATGAGCATTTTGTCAACAATGGCAAGCTGTAGTTCGCACTCTGCATTTTCTGTAAAATAAGTACTTGCAAGCATATGTTGTGCCTGCCACCTGCGAATTTAGCATAGATTATACCTTCTTCCTTATTGTACTCGTAATTTGATGAAGTGCTTCCTTCGCAATATAAACCAGGCATATTTTTTTATGGCCATATTAAACTTATACTATAGTAAATTGTTATTTGATATTAAAATTTGATAGAAAACGTGCTGCAATTCGGCATTACCTTTCATCCTCTACGACTGCATTAGTATAAATGCATGCATTGTTTTTTTACCAAGGGATTTTATGATGTAACTAAATTCATGCTTGACATAAATGATTATTCTTTATATAACTAAAAAAAAATTAAAAAAAAAAAAACAATCTATAGAGCAGTTCAAATACCAGTATGTAATTGTACCGATTTGTATGGCTAGTTGGTAATGTCCCTATGGTAAATTGGCTACCTCAGAACAATTCTAGAGCTAAACCATTTGAAGACATTAATTTGTCTGGCTCAATACCTAAGCGATGCTTCCAACTTCCACCCAGTGCGTTATTTTTTGGCAACTCGTTCTAAGCCGATTCCCATTCGAACATTCCTAGTTCCATTCGGGTTCCGGCTCTATTTCGGATAGTTGAGGGGTAGTAAAAACCGCCGAATGGAATTGAATGCAACTTTCACTGTTGCACTACTACCTAACTTAGGGCCGCTTGCATAAAAGCCGATAACGACTAATCGGTGATTAGTTTGACAGCTAACCGAACAAAATACGTAAATTAAACTCCAGTAACCGGGCGATTAGTCGTTATCGGCTTTTATGCAACCGGCCTTTAAAGTTTAAGATATATTTTATTTCGATTACGAAGTTATTGGCCGATTTCTGGGTTATCCAGACCTTTGGGCGGGATATTATCGGCCGGGTCTACTAGTTTTAAATAAACATAAAATTTAAGTGGCCTTTACTCTCTTTTAAATAAAGGACAAATGGAATGACCGGTGAATTTATAGTGAACTTCAAAATTAAAAGCTAGATGTGAAACGGCCTTTCCGTTTTTGCTTTCTACGTTGCGACCTAATATTGGCTTGCATCATTTATTGACGTTTAACCGCCTAGGCGATTTTGGCCGTTTCGTATCAAAGCACGCCAGTCATTCCTTTTTAGCGATAACTGACGCCAAATGGAAACCCCAAGGGAGTTCAAGTCATCCTTCACTTGTTGTTTCCATCTCAGTCGAGGCTTCCCCCTTCCTCTGCTGCCGGATTCGGGTGACGATATGAAAACTTTCTGTGCTGGAACTTCTTTGTCCATTCGCATAACATGACCCAGCCAGCGGAGCCTTTGGGCTTTAATTCGCTGAAGTATGGTCAGGTCTGCGTAAAGCTCGTACAGCTCATCGTTAAGTTTCCTTCGATACTCGCCGTTGGCATCGCGGAAAGGACCATAAATCTTCCGGAGAACTTTGCTCTCAAATACTCGTTTCTTACTTCAGGAATACCTTATAAAGGGGCATTCTAAGCCCAGAGTGATTATATCGACTAAAAGTTCAAACCATTTGAAAGGCGAATTTATCTTAGATTTTTTTCAACTATGCCCTATCTAAGCTAAAGTCATTCTATCATGTACTGACACTGTTGTTGTAGCAACAAAAACACTCCCCGTAGGTTTAGGAGAGTTGTGTCGATAGGGACAGTCCTTTGCCGGTTGCGAATCCGGTACGCTATTTGCGGTACTTTCTCGATAGTCGCGGGAGCGATTTGGAAAGGCCAGTGGACCCTTCTAGGTCATCTCATTCCCTACTTATGGGGGAAAAAAGAAGAAGGTTGGTATATAGAGGCATTATATCCGTAGATCACAAGTTGCACACCTCATACGACAGACATACCTATTTAGGGCGTGTTCTAAACCTCTAACTCGCAAAAATTATTTTTGATCCCACTGGTATTTGAATCACTCATTTTTAAATTTTAGTTTCAGTAGCATGCGGTAAGCAATCCCTTAGCTATCGTTAAATGCCACTACTTCCATGAGCAAACTAAAAGTTTTTTTATTTTTTAAATTTCTAGTAATAAATCCATTCCAGGCACAATGCACTAAATATTATGATCCGTATCCAAAATGGTATTTCATTGAGATTTTTTCGCTTACCAATTTTGTAAAATTTGTAGCTTTAGAACGATACAATTGATAGTAACAGTTGAAAATATTCGAATACTTGTTTAATGTAGCTATTCTACTTTTTATGTAGAGATTAAGGAGTGTTGTAAATTTTAGCCTGCCTTTATGTTGGTACCTGTCCAATTTTAACTGTCACCTGCTTGCAAAAAAAAAACAGCTGATGCCATATTACCGTTTGAGTGTGTAGTGAAGTAGAGTAGAATAGTGAGTGTTGGTGTTGTAATGAGTGTTGACTCAATGTGACATTACTACACATGCGAAGTTAATGCACTTTTTGTAATGCTCCATTTTTTTTTAGCTGAGAACATAAATTGTTAAATAAAAACTAGATTTTCACGCAATTGCAGACACATTTCATTTAATCTGTGTACGCAAGAGCTGACGGCGTATCAATTTTTGTGTTTTAACTTTATGTAATTTTTGCTGTTGTTGTTGTGCTTGTTGTTGTTGATTGGTTTGTTCTGAGGATGATGTTGTTGCGGTTGTTATGGTTGTTTTTGTTAAGGATGACTGTTGTTCTTGTTGTTGTTGCTCTTGCGTTTGATCAAGCAATCTTGACAAACTATTCGTATTATCAGCTATATAATTTGTTACATAAGCTGGTTGTTGTGTTGTTGTTCTAATACGTAATTCACCACCACTACTACTTCTTGTGGTGAGTTTATCAATGTGTTGTTCTTGTTGTTGTTGCTTGCGTAGTAATTTTTTATAAATTCTATTTTGTTGATGGTGATGTGTTTTGTTGTCACTACTAGCATGATTATTATTATAATGGAAACTGTTGCTACTGCTACTATTACCAACACTGTCAGCGTCATTTGCGTTTTCACTACTCTTTCTACTACTACTACTACTACTACTACTACTACTGCCAGTATTTGCACTTGTGGCGCTATTTCTACTACTTAAATATGGCGTACGTTTAAGAAAATGGCTGCCAAATGTTTCCGCTTGCGCGCGTTTTTCCGCTTCTTTGACATGCGTTTCGGCCTTGTTACCCACCACACTTAATGTTGACATTGTTGTGCTTGTAGTGGTGGTGGTGGCCGTTATGCTTGTTTTCGCCACATCTGTTGGCGTATTGAGTGCTTGTAATTTTTTCAAATATGCATCAATAAATGTGGCAGGACGTTGCAATTCCTTATTGCTGTTGTTGTTATTGCTGTTGCTGTTAATGCTACGCGTAGGTGCTGACGGTGGCGGCGCTTGTTGTAGACGTTGTGTGTGTTTTTGTTGTTGTGCATGATCTTGTGGTGCATTTAGGCTTGTTGTTGGTGTTGTTGTTGTTGTAGAGAACTTACGTTTTTGCTGTTTATCGTCAATTGCCTCATTGCTTGCGTCATCAACGTCAGCGTCTACTACATCGCCATTATTGTCGTCCTCATTGTCGTCGGCGTCACCGTCGTCACTGTCGTTGTTGCTGTCATCGTTTTGTTCTTCCTGCAGCTGTGTTGTTTGTTGTTGTTGTAATTTGGCAGCAACGCTAACAATATTACCAGAATTGAAATTATTTGTTTCGTTTGTAACATTCGGCGTAGTCATCGCTTTAACGCGACTTATACTACTACTATTACTAATCTCTTTACTACCATCGCTATTACTACTACTACTAACAATACTGCCAAGTGTACTACTACTATCGCTAGCGCTAATGCTATCGCTAGTTGTAGCACGCGTATGCAGTAGTCCTAGATAATATTGTAATTGCTTGCGTAATTCATGCGTGTAATATTGAAATAAGTTAGCTTGTTGCATGGGTTGGTGTGTGGGTTGTGTTGTTGTTGTTGTTGTTTTAATCAATTTTTGTTGTGGTTGTATTTGTGTTAATTTGGTGTGTGTTGGGGTTTGTGTTTCAATTGCTGTTGGCGTTTGCGTTGGGGTAAATTTTTGTAACGGTTCTGTTTCGTTCTGTTTTAGCAAAATTTTGTTTTCTTTCTTAACAATGTTACTCCTATTAATTTCCCAGTCTCTTTTGTCAGCTGTTGCTTCATTTGAATTAACAAATTCACCACTCTCAAATTTCTGCACAAACTGTTTCTTCTCCTTCGCACTAATATCAACACTGTCAGTACTATCACTACTATTCTCACTAGTAACCTTTTTGCTATCATCGCCATAACTAGTACTAGTGCTACTGCTCACGCTCGTTTTCACCACTATCATACCCGGTGGCAATTTGTCATGCTCTATTTGTTGTTGTAGTGGCATTGCTTGTTGCTCAGCAGCTTGGTTAGTTGCTGCAACGCCTGTCAGCGCATTCGCTTGTAGCACTGCTTGTCCCAATAGCTGTTGCCATTGTGGATTTTGTGCTAAAAACCTAGCTAAAAATTCAAAAGTACTTTGTTCCACTTGCCCTTGTTTATTGTTGTTGTTGTTGTGTAAATGTGTGTCCGTTTGTTTTCGTGGTGTGTACGTATCGATATTGTTTATGTTTTTTATTGTTAGACGTTTTGGCTTGCCGGAATCATCATCCTCGTTAGTTATGTTCTCTTCCTCATCATCATCCTCTTCCTCGTCATTTTCTTCATCATCATCATTGTCTTCTTTTTTATGTTTATCGTTTTTGCCAATATTTTCGTTTCCACTGTTTTGTTGTTCAAATAATTTTTAGTATGGTGAATTTAATTGATTTTGGTGGGTGTTGTGGTGGTGTGGTAGGTTTGATTTTTTTTCGAATTTTGGTTTTGGTTTAGTGTAGTTTTTAAGCAGTTGTTTGTAGTTATTGTTGTTGTAGTTTTGGGTATGTAAAAATTTAGTTTGATTATTTTGTTTGTTATAAAATTAATTTACATACTATTTATATGTACAAATATATACAAAAATTTACAAAGAAAGGTGTGTGTAAGGACCTGTGCGAAACGGTGTAAGAGCACTGTGGTGAAAATTGATTTACCCTGCCCACCAGCGCTAGCCATGGTGAAAACAAAATGCCAAAAATGATTGTGGGTAAAAGTAGGCATCGAAATGCCAACGCATATTTCGATTAATCGATAATTTAACATGGGTAAAAAAGGAACCTCGCTCAACAAAATTACCTACTTGTTTACCCCCTTTTATGGTTACCGCGACCTAGTAAATTCCCAACATTTTATCCACTGCTGGTTAGCAAGGTAAATATCTATCTCAGTGAAGCTTGCGTAATGAGAATATCCCAACGCACAATGGGCCCCTAACATATATACCCTGCCAACCAGGGCTAGCCATGGTGAAAACAAAATCAGAAATTAGTGCAGTACAATACCAAAAATGACTGTGGGTAAATGTAGGCACCGAAATACCTACGCATAATTCGATATAGCTCGATAATTAGATAATTTTCGACACGAATTAGCACTTTCAACATGGGTAGAGAAGAAACCGTGTTGAACAAAAGTGCTCACTTTTATATCCTCTTTTTTGGTTAGCGCGACCCAGTGATTTCCCAAGATATTATCCCCTGCTGAATAGCAGCGTATATGGCGGCGTTCAAATTTCTAAAATCAATATTTTTACATCAGAATCGCTTTATCTACCGTCTTAACCCATTAACGGTCACGGTTTAACCCATTGGTGAGCTATGTTTTCGTTTTAATTCCGAAATTAAATTTTTTCAATAAGAATCGGTATATCGATACTAAAAGAGGTAATCTCTAGAACTTTAACCCATTAGCGGTCCATTTTTGACCCATATTTTTTCACTAAATTCAGGAATCAAAATATTTACATCATAATGGTTATAGCTTTTAATCTTTAGAATCTTAACCCATTAACGGCCATTAATTAGCCCATTGGTGTCCTAATTTTTTTAAGACCTCTGGTTATTTTAATTTTTATTATTGTTTTGTCACTATTCAGCACATAACCCTCATAAATAGCTATTTTACTTTTTTACTGGTTATTCACCGAAAAAGTTGGAAAAATCAGCTTTTGATTGCTGAGTACTTTGTACTCTCAGTAGTCGACCCCTTCGCACAGACCCTAGTGGTAATTTTTTGAGGGGTTTAAAATTGTATAAATCGAGCCATAATCGCCAAAATATCTTAACAAAGTTTTTATTAAAAAAATTGTTTAATATTTACAAATTGATTGAACGGTAGTTATCCATTAAAGTGGTTATCATTTCTAAGTTAAATTTAATATCGAAAACTATTTTTGGCGGTTTTGGTGCGATATGCCTGCAAAAATTATATGAGTAAGTACACTGCAAAAAAATTTCGTAACAAAAATTATTCAAATTATTTAAAAGCATTTCTGTTTTGATATTTTCTACAGTCAATTGAAATTTTGTGTCGAAAATTAGTAACACATAAAAGTTTTAAAAGTTGCATTGTACTTTTACTTTATATACACAGTTAAAAATTTAACTACTTTTTATTTCAAAGTGTCTACCTATAGTCGATTCAAAATTTTTTCTGTGAGTTTTTTTCTGAGTTAGGGTACTCAAAGATTTTTTGTTTGCAAATTAGAGTGAAAACATTAATAAAATTACTCTATTGGTTGAAGTTTATAAAATGTACCCCGTTTCTGTAAAAAAATGACAAAATTCTCGATTTTAATGTCGTTATACTCGACTCGATGGAAAATAAAAAAATAAAAAAATGTGTCACTACCTCAAAAACAAGTGAGAAAATAAATCGACAAAATAAATTTTTTTACAGAAACAAAAAAAAAAAAATGAGTGTGACGTCATTATGGCGTCAAATCGACTATTTCAGTCGATACGATCCATCGAATTGAGTTACAGAAACGGGATACTGGTCATTTTGTTTTCAACGTGGTCCAAAAAGAAAAAAACTGTGGGTACCCTAATAGGAGTTTGATATAAAAAAAAAACAAATCTACAAATCATTAATTTTAGCAAAAAGTAACTTTTTACAAAAAATATTTTTCACAATGTTTAAAATTTTGTGTGGTAAATTTAAAGAGCGTATACTTACGATCGATATGTTGGTATGACATTCGAGGTGAGTGTTGTACAACGACCGTCCAGACATTGCTAATGGAAAATAGAAATTAACAAATTATCATAAAAGCTTTTGTAATGCAAATAATCAACTATGGAACTAAATCAAGGTCATTCAACCAGAAGCACCCATAGAGTGAAATTTTTTTAATCAATGAAATATATTTATACTCAGAAGTGGAATCTATTTTAAAGAACATCAGAAGTGGAATATATTTTAGAGAAATTCAGAAGTGGAATTATTTTTAACTAAATTCAAAAGTGGAATAATTTTAAACAAAACCCAGGAGTGGACTTTTTTTTTTTTAATTTTTAAATTAATTCAGAAGTGGAATATGCAAATTTTCAGAATCAATAAAACTTCATGCCTTACCATTCCATTGCCACATGTTGAACCCTCAGCAGCGGGCCGATAAGCCACACAATAACCCGTTTGCGCATCAAAGCAGAAAAGCTGCGCACAAACACGCTCATCCTTAAAGCACGCATATGTGCCACGATCACGACGACACTGCGCGTCCAGCGAGAGCAGTGTACCAGGTAGGGCGCGTCCCAGCGCGCTATCTTCATGTGGTGCATTATGCAAACAAGTAGCAGTATCGCCGCTGCAAAAAAAAAGAGAAAAATTTGTTATAAACTATTTTTTATTCAAAGTTTATTTGTTGTACTTACTTAAGAAAATGATGAAAACTTTGCACTGTGCATGGTGACCAACGGAAACCTCTTTCCGTGTGTCTTAAATCAGACATTATAAAGCCATCTTCCCAGCGACAACGTTGCGCACCCGGACCTCCAAGGTAGCTAGGTGGTGGTGAGCCATCGTGCACGGCGCCAAGCCTATGAGAATGGAAAATAAAGGGTTTTTAGTAAAAAAAAAAATATTAATCGAAGCTTACGGTACATTTACACCGCACCAAATTTTCAACACCGTTTACACTGGCAAATTTGCATTTGGCTTCACCTTCCCTGCAAGAATCTTCTACCAGAACAAAAAGCCACTGAAAGAAAATGCACTACCGTGATGTTCTAAACACCTGTAGGGTAATTATGAAAGAAGAGTCAAGAAGGCTTCTGTCTTTTGCTGGTAGAATTTACCCATTTTCTAAAAAAAGAACTAGTTGAAATTTTTATTTATAGCTGTGCATAGCGCAAAAGTTATCACACGTCAATTAGCCATTAAGGTTCTTGCTGGACAATCTTTAATGTGAAACACCCGCAGGGTTGCTGTTTTGTGGAACTGTGGATTATATTGTTCGGCGAATGAGATCCAATGTGATGAAATTCCTAATTTGGAAAATGAGATTTGTATGGAAAAAAGCACCAAATTTGTAATTTTCCGCCAAATTTGTGGTGTAAATGTACTATTACTGTTATAATTACTTTTATTTTTCTTACTATCTATGGTAGATGCATATTTTGCATTAAAATTGCGAAGGAAATGCAAACAAGTTTGTTTGCATATTTATGCGTATGTGTCAATACTGACAGCGGAAATTTCTTAAATGGCTTGACTGGTCAAACGAGCCTCTGGGAATGTTGTAAGTACTTTGGCGCATTTCTAACAGTGTAGTCTAGTTTGAATTTTTTAATAGACAAATTTGTAGAGTAAATCGCTGGAACATAAATGTTCAGAACAGGTTTTAGGCCAAGGTCTGGAAAGGTAAATCATCTCAATCAGGAAGGAGTTTAAAAAGGTAACGTGGGCTATCTAGGTTCTCAGCAGATAGAGAGGGAGCCCTGTTGGACCCACTCTGACAAAGTTGGTTTAAGAGCTCACCCGGGCTGACATCATCGTGAAATGCGATGGACTGGACAAGTTAAGGGGACAATCGGCCCTTTGTCGTCTACTACAGTGGCCAGACAAGGAGGAAAGCTGCTGGTGTTGGATTCGTGGTGGTAAAGAGACCCGAGATCTAGCGTTCACCCCCAAGGACAAGCGTCTCGCTACAGTCCGCAGCAAGGAGAGGTTCTTCAACTTAGAATTTATGTATCTGCGTCAGGGCCCCAACTGAGGAGACGGACTCCTACTATGATTCGCTTGAATAGAGGTATACATACTCGCTGCTCGCAACGTGATATCAAAATCGTGCTTGACGACTTTAATGCCAAGATGAGAGCAGAGTCTTTGGTTCAAAAATGAAATATTTGAACTCCACGATATATAACATCCCGCATCGATACTGGGCTGATTGACTTTGTCACTGCATCCAATATGATCGTCAGTAGTACCAGCTTCCTGCATAAACGAACACACCAGCCTACTTGGATGTCCCCTGATTGTAGAACAAGAAACCCATTCCCAATATCGAATCGGACCTTTACTTTGCAGCAGCTACGATCGCACACGCTTCTCCGCAGCGAAGAAAGTGCGCACAGTAGCAAAAGGAATGTTCGATACTTCTCCACTTTACTCTCATACTTGCTGGAACCGAGCACATCTCTCACTCATTACCTTTTAGGAAAATTGGAGTTCGTAATAAAAGTTTGTACAACTTTTCCCTAGTGGGTATTTACAAAAGCTTTCTACAGTTAATTTGGCAGCACTATTTCCATTTAAGCCTAGTATACAGTTTGTAAGTTGTGAAAGTGGCAAAATATTATTGCAACAACAGAAAAATACGAAAAATTAAGCCTCCCCCTTACCAACAAATTGCTATATTAATTTTACTTACAAATGTCCAACTTCGTGAGCAGCAACAATGATGCCGCTGAAACCGCCAGTATCTTCAATGATGGCAACACTGTTGACTTTTTCCAAACGTTTGTTCACAACGCAGGCACCGCCAACATATGCAAAACCTTCGCGTTTTTTGCGTTTCATACGGCAAGGCAGAAAAAAGTAGTTGATCGATAACGAAAAAAAATCGAAAGAAAAATTTTTCAATTAGTTTAATAATGTTACAGTAAAAAACTTGCTTAGCAATCAGAAGGAAGTAAATATATGAAATAAATATATGTATAAAGCAAAAACCAACAACCAAAATGAAACCAAAAAATATTTTTTTTTTAATACCAGTTTTTATTAGAAACAAATTTATGCCGCAAATAAAAAGCGCTAAAAGCCAAATTTGATAAAAATCGCTATGAAATCTGTGGCATGCAAGTTGGCAACCAAATTTTGGTACAATGTGTGTTTATGTTTGCTTGATTTTTTTAGTTGCTGTATGTATTCAAGGCGTGGCGCAATTATGACATATATTAAATACTATGTAGTATAAACACCGATAAGCAATCGATATGTTTTTTTTGCGTTAGTCAAAATGTCTTGTAAAATAAGCTGTGAATTGTTGTTAAGATCTTTATGTAAATTTTAATTTGTAATTTAAGTTTTTCAGTAAAAAATAATAAATATTTTTGTAGTTCATAGTAATCATAATAATGATAATAATAATAGTAATATTAAAGCTCACCTTCCACCTTTTACCCATTTTGTAAGCAATATTATTTAAAAAGATATAGGTTAGTATTGAAATAGGTATATGACATATGAACATAAATGGGTGTTATAAACACATGTGTAATAAGATTATAATCTATATTTTCGAATACATATATAAGTAACTAGGCCATATAATCATATCGGCTCTTTTTGAAAGACAAAACATAATGGGGTCAAAAGTTTGACAGATGCCCGCTTCATATAATAAAAATGGTTGAACATTTTTGCTCCGTAACGCATTCCACAAACTTTGTATGGCAGTTGATCCTTTCCCTGCTAACCAGCAGTGGATAAAATCTTGGGAAATTACCGGGTCGCGTTTCCCACAAAAGTGGATAAAAAAGCGGGTAATTTTTTTTTTTAAGGATTATCTAGTTATTTCGAATTATGCGTTGGTATTTCGATGCCTACTTTTACCCACACTCATTTTTGATTTTGCACAGCACTAATTTTTGATTTTGTTTTCACCATGGCTAGGACTGGTTGGCAGGGTTAAAGTTCTACTTCATATGCTTAACCCTTGTAGCATCTGAGACTCCGCTCATACAATCATTTTCTATTTTTTTTACTTATGAAATTTCACTCAGGGATTTACAAAACCGAGCACTAGCTCTGAAAAAATAAAAACTGTGACTTTTTAATATCGAAAAAAAATCTTCTATATATTTTGCATAGAACTTTTAAAGGTGTGGTCTAAGTCGTGATTTTATATGAAAATATGGCATTTCCTTGGCTAAATACAAAAAAAAAAATCAGTACAAAAAAAAAAAAAAAATTAATACTAATTTGGACTGACAAAAAAAGTGTATGTTATATCGTGCTACATCTCCAAATTATAATAAACAGAAAGTTTGGAATATTTTCTATCAATTCCAGAAAAAAATGTTTGCCCATATTTGCCCTTTTCATTGAAAGACGAAAATTTTCATACAAGTGACATGGCGTGCATGCATCAGCTCTTATGCAGAATATGGTCAGACGAGTGCATGCCTCCAGATTGGAATTTAAGTGTGCTCTGCCCAATCCACAAGAAAGGCGATCCCGCTAACCGCACCAACTACCGCGGAATCAGCCTTCTTAATATCGCGTATAAGGTTCTTTCTAGCGTATTGTGTGAAAGACTGAAGCCCATCGTAGACAAGCTGATTGGACCTTATCAGTGTGGCTTTAGACCTGGTAAGTCTACCATCGACCAGATTTTCACGATACGCCAAATCCTGGAGAAGACCCATGATAAAAGAATCGACACACACCATCTCTTTGTCGATTTCAAAGCCGCTTTTGACAGCGCAAAAAGGAGTTGCCTGTATGCCGCCATGTCTGAATTTGACTTCCCTGCAAAGCTTATACGGCTTTGCCAAATGACGTTGAGCAATACTAACAGCTCCGTCAGAGTCGGGAAGGACCTCTCTGAGCCATTTGAAACCAAACGAGGCTTCAGACAGGGCGACTCCCTTTCGTGCGATTTCTTCAACCTGATGCTGGAGAAGATAATTCGAGCAGCAGAGCTAAACCGCAATGGTACAATCTTTTACAAGAGCGTGCAATTGCTGGCGTATGCCGATGATATTGATATCATTGGCCTTAACAACCGCGCCGTAAGCGCTGCCTTCTCTGGACTGGATAAAGAAGCGAAAAAAGTGGGTCTTGCGGTCAACGAGGACAAGACGAAGTATTTGCTGTCATCAAAGAAAGAATCGGCGCACCTGCGCCTTGGCAGCCACGTCACTGTTGATAGTTACAAATTTGAAACTGTGAGGGACTTCGTCTATTTGGGAACCAGCATTAACACCGAAAATAATATCAGTCTAGAAATCCAACGGAGAATCACTCTTGCGAACAAGTGCTACTTTGGACTGAGTAGGCAATTGAGAAGTAAAGTCCTCTCTCGAAGAACAAAGATCGCGCTCTATAAGTCTCTCATCATACCTGTCCTGATGTATGGCTCAGACTCATGGACAATGTCAAGAGAAGATGAGATGGCCCTTGGAGTATTTGAGAGAAAAGTTCTCCGGAAGATTTATGGTCCTTCCCGTGATGCCGACGGCGAGTATCGAAGGAGATTTAACGATGAGCTGTACGAGCTTTACGCAGATCTGACCATAGTCCAGCGAATTAAAGCCCAAAGGCTCCGCTGGCTGGGTCACGTCATGCGAATGGACAAAGAAGCTCCAGCCCAGAAGGTTTTCCAATCGTCACCCGAATTCGGCAGCAGAGGAAGGGGGAGGCCTCGACTGAGATGGAAACAACAGGTGGAGGATGACTTGAACTCCCTTGGGGTTTCCAATTGGCGTCAGTTATCGCTAAAAAGGAATGACTGGCGTGCTTTGATAGGCGACGGCCAAAATCGCTTAGGCGGTTAAGCGCCAATAAATGATGATGATGACATGGCGTATACGTAACATTTTTTCGTAAGCGAATGTCCAAGGGAGGTATCCCCACCTTCATACAATTTTGACATATTTCATGACTAGCTTACATATGACAACGTCTTGGGTTCACTCCTTCTATTTAAAAAAAAAAAAACGTATGGAGCCGAAGCACGGTGCTCCGTATCAAATTAAGGAAGATTAAGCGAATTAAATGCAAGGTGTTTCGTATACATGTTTGAATAATAGAATATCGTAAACATAAATTATTTACATTGTATCGTAGCTGAGACGAGAGCCAACCAGAAGTCGGTAAAAAAAAAAAACAAATAAAAAAAATACTAGAAACGTCTCTTAAGAGGGCATTGTTACAAGTTTAAGAAATTCATAAATATTTTAAACATGAAAGAAAGTAACATGCAAAATTTTCACGTCAAAATACATTCATAGATACATACTTATTTACATACATACATGATTTATTTTAGTAAAAGAAAAATTAGTTTTTATTTTCGGTACTTTACAAACGAAAAAATTGTCATTGAAAAGATAATCACGTGCCTATAAGAAATACTACTAGAATAGAAGAAACGTGCTGAAGACAGTTTTCAGCTAAAGAAACACATAATGCTTGATTTAATGTGATGAATGTTGATACAAATGATAGTTCTGTCTGAAGATTTTGGTTTTGATAAATTTAAAATTTAAATTTCTTCACGACTTTTGCTTTTAATTTATAACGTAGTATGTACATTTGTTTTCGATGCGTCAATTTTGACATTTACCTGCTGTACCACGATTACATTCACCATAAGCTGTTGTACGTCTGCACATATCAAGTCTGTTTTTTAAATTTTTTTGATTGAAGAAATAACAAATTATTAAATATACGATATAAAAAAAATGTATCATAAAAAAAGAGTTTTAAAAGAGCTTGATAGTTGTAGAGTGTGAAAATGTGATCCGTATTGAAGATCAAATGAGTACAGATAATAGGTGAAGGATTGAGAAAAAGCTTGTAATCAATTTTAAGTAATTTAATGAGTAACTGGGCACTTACAGAAACCGATTTTCAGTTGTCATTCTGTAATTTTTGTATTATAAAATGCGTTTCACTTAGAAGTCATCTGCTTAAAAGTTTAGTATGAGAAGATAAATCGTTTTGAACTTACGATATAAGACAATACTTTTCCTAAATTGCGCTCTACTTAACTTAAAGTCTAAGTATACAAAGTTTTTTCGTCACTACTGGAATATTACTGCACTTTTGAGCAAAAATATAATATTATATCATTTATAGAAGTTACGATATTGCGACAGTACCTATATAGGGGTTTTAAAAAAAAGTTTTTGTAAAAGAAGTTAAACAAAAGTAGGATATGGTTCCCCAAAGTAATAAATTTATTATATTGGCTTATAATATGTATATGTATAGCAACTAGTAGCCTTTAAGCACTTACAAACTTACGATATTATATCGTAAATATTTTTTAAAAATTATTGTCACCTGCCATCACATTACTAAAGTATTGAGAAAATTATAGTCTAAAATCATTAATAGACTTTACGATATTGCGAAAATCAGCCAAATGGAGGATATGGTGTACCAAACTGGTAAACTTACGATATTCATCTAAGGTTGCTAGAGCACTTACAAACTTACGATATTATCTATTTTTTTTAATTTGCAAAATTTTTCAGTCAATAGTTATTAAAAGTTTTTATCACATACCTTCACATTACTACAATTATAGTCTTAATTCAATAAAAGATTTTACGACATTAGAACATTCCTCTTTTTAACGATTTTAAAAATAAACTTTGTCTGAAAAACAGCTTATAACAAGAGGAGTCAACCAAGAGAAAAATACGGTATCCCAAACTAGTAGACTTTCGATATTGGCGCATAATATTTGTATATGCTAACCTTTAAGTTCTAAACAATTTACGATATTAGCTATTTTATTCTTAACTTACAAAATCCTTGACTCTATACAAGACAATAAGTAATACAAATTTTACGATATTACGCAGTCTAGACAAACTGCTGTGAAAACTAAACTATAGCATAAATTGTATCAGTATTATATTGAAATAAAAAAATCAGAATATAAACTTTTAAACTTACGATATTAAAATATATGGTATATGGTTTTGTACTAAATGTGTTTTATTACCTATGCATATACTATCTAAATTTATTTTAAAATAAAACTATTTTTCTAATAACGGGTTTTAAGTTTACGATATTGTAAATACGATATAAAGACTCACGTCTTTATCATAGGATTTTAGAAATTTTGTTTTCCACGATAAAAGTACTATTAAGAGAAAAAATTAGGTTTTTTCTTTTTAAATAAATTTTACGATATTAGCAAAAAAAAAATTATTATAAACCAACTCCAATTATTTTTCTTAACCAAAATTAATAAAAAATATTTGTTAATAAAAAACCTTAAATGAACCAAATTATACGAAATAAAATTTTACGATATTAGCGTATATATAGTTTCATCATATATATATAGTTTATCCTCGTAATTAAGACATTTTATCACCTATAACTCTAAAAAACTCAAACCAAATGTCGAATATCGCTACACTGCACATTTTTAAAACTTACGATATCACCCAAAATATGTGTGTGCTGAGTTGTGTTCTCGTTTTAAATGTGTTAATATGTTATGTTTTGTGCCAATTATTTGAGTGAATAAAATTTGTGATTCTACTATATTTTTTTCTGCTGATGTGTATACCGTAATTATTTTGTTGAAAGTGTTTTGTGAAGTGTGCGAGTTTTATGTGCTGTAATTGTAAAACTGTAATGCAACTAAAAAAATATGTGTGCTTTTTAAAATGTTTAAAAATAGATTTGTACTATGTAACCCACAGCAAAAGCTTCAAAAATACTAACATAACCTAATCCAGCTAGGGTTAATTTAAATAACGTATTAGCGTACTTTCCAACTAAATACATGAAAATCGTATTGTAAAAAAGAAAAATTTCAGATTTTTACCCGCAGTGCCTTTGGTGCAACGACCGCCTTTACGTCTTCGACACATATCGTACCTGCATTTTGTATATACATTGAAGTAAATGTATATCGTTTTTTTGAGATTTTTTTATATACGATAAAGGAAATAAATTGTAGAAAAAAAGTTTAATAGGGGAAAAAATTTGTAGTAACAGAAAAATAAAGTTTAAAAGAAGTAGTATGTTGTGAAGTAAGAAATAAAAGAAAAATGTCATGTTATAAATTAATGATACGATATTCTATAAATGCCAGCTGTCATGGAAAGTGTCATTACAAAGATTCACACCTCCATAAACAGCTGCATTATTTTTTCATTTCTAAATTAAAAAAATGTTTTTCTTTTCTTTTTTTACTACTATTACACATGCTCTACTCACTTTGTTATCGCCACTGCAATATCGTAAACGGGTAAACGTCGCTCACGGAATAAATATTTGCCCATATCGGTTAAAGCAGCCGCTGAGTCGATGGCATCTCGTCCGACACGATTTCTTTCCAGGTATGGCGTTGCATCTCTTCCCTGTTTTTGGAAGTTGTCAAAAGCAGACGCGACGTAAAATTGTATTTATTGATGGAATGAAAAGTATATGAAAAAAAAAAAACAAAAAACAAAATTCGTTAAATGAAATCAAAACGATTGTGTAATCTTAAAAAAATAAGGAATAATAAAAAATAACGTTATGACGAAAATAATTGGAACATTATGGCTACTGCTTACGTGTTTCAGCCAACTAATTGGCTGAGTGACAGCACATATTCGAGTGGGTAGGAATGACAGTTTCACATTTTAAGCAGGTGGCATTTTTAAGTAGTAAAGTTGAAAACTCATATGCGTTTATTATTATTATTATTTTTTTTTTTTTGAGAGCGAAATAAATTGCGCAAGCGAATGCTCTTTAAGTTGCTACTTTTTTCATTAGGGTAGCTATAACTTTTAAGTATGTGGTCTTAGTTGTGACTCTGTACAAAAATATACCATTTCTTTGTTTATATAATGAAAAAAAATCAGTGCAATCGACCAAAACTTAAACCAAAAATAGCCAGTAAAAATTATATTTCATAAATGCTTCAAAAAGTTTGTTTCGCCTACATCTTCTAACTATAATAAAATGAAAGTTTGGAATATTTTCTATGGATTGCAGAAAAAAATGTTTGCCCATATTTGCTTCCCTTTATTTAATGACGCAAATCACTTCAAATTTCCATAAAAGTGACATGACGTATACGTAACATTTTTTTTGTTAATGAATGTGTAGCTATAGAGAAACAAATAATAGATGCTGCAATATGAAGTGCTGGAGGAGCTGTAAAATCAAGAAATAATGATTACAGAAAGTACTAATTTATTTTTTTTTTGCACTGTCGAGGCACCTTCTGCGAGTAACTTATGTGTTTGACTGCTCAAAGAACAGCGGCAACTAAGTTAAGTAAGCTGCATCGCCTAGTCTGTGCCGGTATAACAGGTGTAATTAGAAGTGCCCTGCTGACGCTTTAAGTGCCCTTGTGGGAATACCTCCTTTACCTATTCTGATAGAGAAGGAGGCCACACTTGCTGCATTGGGACTTCAAAACATTTCCGATCTAAAAATCGGAAATATGACAGGTCACATTGAGATAGATAGTCCTATATTGCAAGTAAGTGATGCAATAACTTCTACGTTCAGGATTATGCGAAATTTTGAAGTTTCGATCGTAGATCGAGTGCTCTGGGACACAGGGAACCTTTATGCTGAATCCGATTCGGAGATTTGGTATACGGATGGATCGAAGCTGGAAGATGGTAAAACCGGAGCTAGTATCTATGGACCAAATTACAAAAAATCGGTACCGATGGGTAACTACCCCACTACTCCGGAAATCCATGCAATATAAATATGTGGGCGAGAATGCCTCCGAAGAAGACTATCTTCTAGGCGAATCTACATTATGTCGGACAGTCAGGCCGCCCAACGTGCTTTGCAGTCTTACACTACAACTTCGAAGCTTGTCGATGAGCGCGTCGCAGTACTTAATGATCTGGGAGCCAAAAAACAAAGTTTTGTTAGGTTGGGTCCTAGGGCATGAAGGACATGACGGCAACGAAAAAGCAGACAAAACATGGTGCTCTAACAGCGTTTTATTGTTCGGAACCCTTTTTTCGGACTCACCAAGGCTCACGTAAAGACCATAAGCAACTGAAAAACAAACAGTTTAGGCAGCATTGGCTTAGCAGCCTAGGACAGAGGCAGACCAAACTCTTTATAGAACCCGCACAAAGAGCATCGGCCAGACTCATTAATCTAAGAAGTGTGGATCTAAGAACCCTCATTGGGTATTATACGGTCTGCGCCATCACCTGAGTAAGCTGAATCTGTCAGATACAAAATTTTTGAGTTGGAACTAGAAAAAGTTAAGTTTTTTGTATAGATCCAAGTCTAGGTACCCCTGGACAATTTTTGGTATAGTCAATACGTCTCATGAGGCTAAAGCGGCAAATACACTACACGAACATTTCCGCGAACATTCCCGTTATGTCATGTTTGTGCGAACTTTTCTCTCGTGTAAGGTGGTGTTTGCCAGTTCGCGCAAATGTTCGCCAAAAACCAAAATATTTTAATTTTTGGCGAACATTTGCGCGAACTGTTCGTGTGTGTATGGCGAAATAGCTCATAATCGTAGTAATTTCTGAACGGAACAGACGTGCGCGGAAACGTAAAATGGACAATACAAAATTTCTGAGTGAATTTATTGAAATGTATAAATCTTTGCCATCATTGTGGCAAGTAAAAAGCAAAGATTATTGTAATAGAATTAAAAAGAATAATGATTATGCGACTTTAATCGAAAAATTAAAAGAAGTAGATCCTGATGCCAGTAGATCCGTATTCATCGCTGTCTGAAAGAGAACTAATGTTCGGCCAAAAGTTCGTATGGTGGATGGCCAAAGCTGCGAACAAGATTGCGGAATGTTCGAGGAAATGTTCGTGTAGTGTATTTGCCGCTTAACTTACGCGATTTCAATCATTTTTGGAATCTATATATATATATAAATACGCCACATGAAAATCTTCTTTCTTACTTACTTCCTTCAAATAGCCTTTAACCGCCTAGGCGATTTTGGCCGTTGAAATACCATTATTGCAAATTTTACGGAATTGCATATTAACACGCTTGTGGCGCACACTGCAATCTAACTACACCCTAAGTGCACGCAAATTGTGTTCATACCTTTAGAATAAGATTTTGTCATGCAACTCTGCACGTCTGCAAAGTGATTTATAAAATTGAGTTTTGTGGAAGAGGCTATACAATTCTTTTGCATTTTTGGTGATGAGCTGCACCTGTTAGAAAACGTTTTACCCTTTATGCACTATATAAGCAAGTGGGAGCAGCTTGATAACGTGCGCAATAAATTCAAATTAATAAAAAGAAAAGATAAAACAAAAAATTGCAGCAAAGAAGAAGACAACGAAAAATTTCGCAAATATCAGCAGTGGGATCACGTTTAACCTTTTCGTGTCAACAGTTAGTTATAAGGCAGTTCATAGTGTAAGGTAATACCAAAATACGGGTGCAACTAACTAACAAAAATTGAAAGAAATAAGAAAATAACAAAAAAACAAAACTTTATGCCGCTACTTGTAAAGTGAAATCAACAAAGAGTAGCATCTTCAATTCAAGCTTTTTGCTAGTTAGCGCTGCTGACGGACCATAATCGCAAAACAAAACGATTAAAATACATAACAAAGTTTGCCATAACAATTTACTAACCTTTAAAAATCCAATATTAGTGTCATTATGCAATGAAAATGTTAACATTTAACCAACAACAACAACATACCGAAACAGGCAGTGCAACAAATCAATATGGCTGGTATTAGCGCGCATTCAATGTTGGTGTTACTACTGCTGCTGGTGTTGCTATTGGCGCTGTTGACTGCTGTCATTAAGTTTGTGTTGCGTCAGCAACCAAATAGACGCCACAAAGATAAGGTGGATAGTAGTAGACAAAACAAAAAAAATATATAAAAAAGTGAAAAACCACTGCTAATATGGGTAGCGTGATTTTAAAAGCGTGTGGAAAAAAGTGCTATACCAGTTACGAAGCTAGTGTCTGCTGTCATGGAGGAGGAGGAGGAGAATAAGCAAAAGAAGAAGAAGAAGAGAATCGATAGTTAGCAACAACAGTTGCAGATGTAACGGCCTTACAATTTGACGCTACCAACAATGCAATTGAATTAAAAAAAAAAAACAAGCGCCGTTGATCATTTGCATTGCTAGATAAATAACAACAAACGGAAACAAGTTTCCGTCGCTGCAGCAAATTGCAGTTTTAGATATGCGTGAAAAATCGTAGAGCCAAAAATATACATAAACAAATCGCAGTCGCTTCTGCCAACAACTGGTTGCAGGAATTCCTCACCAGACGTTGGCTAGCAGCACTTTACGGAAACATGATTTTTTTTTTTCAACATTTTATTTTTATTGACGTAAATGTGAAGTGCTGCTGTTGCTCGGCAATGCTGCAATTGCAGCAACATATGGGCAACAGATGTGTAGTAAAACAAAGTCAAAGTCGTTGTTGTAAGACTTGAGGTTTTGTATAATACTCAAATGCATTTGAACTAGTTTCAATTCACTTGAAATTGAAATTTGAATGCTGTTCCACTGTTTCTACTGCTGTTGCTGCTGAAGGTGAACGCTTGAAGCGTGAAATTGTTACAAATCTGTTTTGAAGGAAAAGTTATATTTGAATGCTACAAATGTTAATGGATTAGTGAGCTGAGGCTGACATTTAGTATTTCGTGATTTAGTGGAACGTGTTTTAAGGTTTTTGGGAAAAGGAGATGAGAGTCACTCTTGCCAACAAGTGGTACCTACTAGGTGTAATAGAAAATGATGATCCAACAGCTTCGTAAGCGCTGGGAAGGACATCACTGAACCCTTTGAAACCAAAAGGGGCGATTTCTTTAACTTGATGCTGGAGATAACTCGAGCTTTGGCATTAACAAACCGTGCCGTAAGCTCTTCCTTCTCTGGACTGGACGAAGAAGTGAAAAAGTGGGTCATGCGGCGAACGAGCCAAGACGATGTATTTGCTGGCATCAAAGAGGGAATCGACGAACCTGCCACTTGGCATTCAGTTCACTGTTGATGGCTTCAAATTTGAAACTGTGAGGGACTTCGTCGACTTGGGAATCAGCAATAGCACCGAAAATAATGTCAGTCTAGAAATCCAACAGAGAATTATTCTCTCGAAAAACAAAGATCAAGCTGTATAAGTCTCTCAACATACCTCTCTTGATGTATGGCTCGGAATCAGGGACAGAAGAAAAGATGAGATGGCCATTTAAGAGAAAAGTTCTTAGGAAGATTTAAGGGCCTTCCCGTGATGCAAACAGTGAGCCATCATCATTTATTGGCGCTTAACCGCCTAAGCGATTTTGGCCGTTGCCTATCAAAGTATGCCAGTCATTCCCTTTTAGCGATAACTGACGCCAATTGGAAACCACAAGGAAGTTCAAGTCATCCTCCACCTGTTGTTTCCATCTCAGTCGAGGCCTGCCCCTTCCGCTGCTGCCGAATTCGGGTGATGATAGGAACCCCTTCTGGGCTTTTTTGTCCATTGGCATGACATGACCCAGTCAGCGGATCCTTTGGGCTTTAATTTGCTGGACTATGGTCAAATCTGCGTAAAGCTCATACAGCTCATCGTTAAATCTCCTTCGATACTCGCCGTTGGCATCACGGGAAGGACCATAGATCTTTCGGAGACTTTTTTCTCAAATACTCTGGACATTGTCCATGAATCTGAGCCACAGCGAGTATCGAAGGAAAATTAACGATTAGCTGTACAAGCTTAACGCAGATCCGCAGAAGCTGCAGTCCAGAAGGGTTTTTCCACCGGCACTCGAATTCGGCAGTATAGAAAAAGGAGAGATGCCTTGACTATGATGAGTAGAAAAGGTGGCGGACGATTTGGTTGTTCTTGTGGATTGAATGGGGTACTTTGATACCCAAAGACTTAATGATGACGATTTCAGCTAGTTGTAGCCCCTGCGAGTTAGGGATTCAAAGTATACCTGTGGTAGGTGTGGTTGCCGTAAGAAGAGACCAAAATACACTTCGACCTGCCACAAGACGCTGTTCATCGGAACGTACCTGGATCATATTCGGCCTTCCAACATCTTTAAAACCCTGTTTCGTCCGTCATTTCCCCTTTTATAAGTCGATGAGCTGCCTGGGCAGGGAGAAGTACTGTTACAAAAACAACAACAATATGTGAATGATTTGTTCAAAGAGCATTTCTGACATCTGCGTTTCAGTAACAGATCGAGCTCAAAAATTGCAGCAGACATGGAAAAAATCTATTTAGGCGTCTACACAGAATCGCTACTGTTTCGCAGTCAACATTTCCTACAGGGATGATACAAATCGTGATGCATTTACAAATGCAGCCGATGGCAAATGAAATTCTTGACTTAAAATGACATACACTGGAGCGTTGTGTACTGAATTTTTAATTGCAACAGTAGTGCACAAACGTTCCTAACCGACAAATTTCGGCAACTGTCAGTTATGTAACGTCAATATAGCTACTGTTATGATTCTTTGTTTATTGTTCAACATTTCATCACAGCTGCGTGTTGGCATTTTGATTGCTCATTGCGCACATTTTCGGCAATTAATAACATACAGCAGATGCCCTTGATACGATTTATGACCAAAATGCTATTATAATTCAAAAACTGGCAGGAGAATACTAGCATATGAGAAGTTGTATTGATTTATAATTTTTTGATATGGTCATTGAAGATGCATTGTTATTGCGTAATAATACTCGGCAATGTTTTAATTTGCATGCATTTTTATAGACCATGTGTGGTGAGTGCAATGAACTCGCAAAATGCAAATAAAAATTATAGTTGAGAATAATAATGTATTGTGAGACGATTAATGGTATTATGTAAGTGCTGTCGGTAATGATGGATGGGAAGCTACGCTGCAAGACAGGTCCTACGACCATTATATGAGCCTTCAGCTGAACGGCCATCAGAGTGTAGATCAGATTTGTACTAGCAATATGAAAAATCTGATGTCTCCATGAGCAATGTCTTGTGGGGTATTTTAGAGAGATAAGGATAGTGAATAAACAATCGATTAGTACTTTAATCGATACATTTTTGTAAGTAAAAATAATTACACACTTTAAATCGATTTTTGTAAAAAGTGCAATCTCAGCTCAGGGGAACAAAAAACAGCGTAAAACTATGTACACACTACAGCTGAAATCACATAGTTTCGTCTAAGCCCATATCAACCAAAAATGACTCAAAGCTCCCAGAAATTGAAAGATAAACATAATATCCACTCACTCACACTATATTTTCACCAAACAAATTTTTATCAACCAACTGTTGACACATTAGGGGGCAAATGTTATATTTATTTTAATTTTACTCCAGATATGCAAACAACTGACATAATAGCAGATAGTAAATAGTTGTTGTAAATGCCGGTAGCACGTAAACGTTGGCGAATCAGTTGTTAAAAAAAATTCAATTTTGCAAAATTTCGTAATCGAGCGATAAAAGGAAAAGGCTTTTAAATAGAGTAACAGTCAAAATAGCTTGACCCCACCAAATCAAACCAAATGTGGCATGCCATTGTGAATTATGGCAGACAACAACATATTGTTATACGAAAAGGTACAATTGCGATTGTTGTCAGGCGAAACGTGTAGGCGCGCATTGGCTGTTGTTGAGCATTTCGTAAGAAAAACTTTATTCGAATGGAAAAAGTGCAAAAAAGGGAATAAATGGAAAGGTATGCATTGGATTGGGGAAACATTTTTTTTTGTTAAAAAAAAAATATTAAAAATTTAGGTGCATATAGTTTTGTAGAAAATTTAACTCCATATAAAAACGCTTTGAACCAAATATTAAAACAAATATAATCCAGCAAAAATTATACTTCATAACTGCTACCTTTGACACAGCGTGCTACATCATCTAACTATAATAAAATGAAAGTTCGGAATATTTTCTATCGATTTCAGAAAAAATTCTTTGCTCATATTTGCCCTCTTTATATTTTCATAAAAGTGACATGGCGTATACGTAAATTTTTTTTGTTAATATTGTATTGTTATTTTGCGTATAACTTATAAAGGATAATTAAAAAAAAATCAGTGCAATCTACCAAATATTAAAGCAAATATAATTCAGGAAAAATTATACTTCATAAATGCTACCTTTCGTACAGCTTGCTACACCTTCAAACTATAATAAAACGAAAGTTCGGAATATTTTCTATCGATTTCAGAAAAAATTCTTTGCTCATATTTGCCCTTTTTTTTAAACGACAGAAAATCACTTCATTTTTCGTAAAAGTGACGTGGCGTATACGTAACATTTTTTTGTTAACGAATGTGTAGACATAGAGATACAAATAATTGATGCAATACCTACTATTGAAATGCTTTAGGATGAAGCTGAAGACGTATGAAATAACGATGGATCAACCACTTTGAGCCGGTGCACTCTCGAGTCATCAGGCTTTAAACATTTGTAGGGTTTTTTCATTTATAGTTTTACCTAGAATTACATTAGGACTCGATTGGAGAACTGTGATTTTCTCGGTTTGAGTATTATGTCCCACTTGGTTTGAGTACAATATGTTTCTCAACATTTTTCCGAGTCGTCCTCTAAAGTTAGAGATTAGATAATGGGACTGGATATATATACTCTTCATCTATTAAAAAACTTCAGTGTTTGTTGGAAAAGCACAGGGTGTTGTTTGCTAGGGCTAAGACCAGATCTTAGATTATGATTAGTCAGTCTAATGTATATGCGCTTATTGTAGGTGGTAGAATAATCAAAAATGCGGCAGCAGTCTCAAGCGACTGGCAGTGAGTGCATGGAGAACTTATAATGTGTTTGGTGGCACATGCGGAAAAGTCGGCATCAATCAAAATACGATAAGATATGGGTTAAAATAAATATAGACAATCTTTTTTTTCTAAATAAAGTATTTTAAGGATTAAGACCAAATCACAAAGATTTGGCTAGTTGCATGCTGAATATGTTTTGCAATAGAAATTAAATACATTTAAAAGCTATCAACGCGTGGGCTAGCACGCCATCCAACTTTTAATAAAGAAAAACAAAATACATAAAAAGTATGTGGCGGAAATGAATGTATGCAAACGGGCTCAGTTACAACGCGTACAATTTTCATTTATTGCACTACAAAAATTTTGTTTGAAATACATTACCACCAACCATTCCGAGTATACACGCACGCCGTCAAATGACAGTTGCTAAGATTTATTACTGGCTATAAGCAAATTTAAGCAAATTTAAATCATATGAAAATGAATTAAAAACTTGGTAGTTGAACTTTTTTGAATTACTTAAATGCATGACAGAAAATTTATATCAGCAATAGTTAGTATTTATATCATTGCTGACTTCGCATTTAATTCCATACACATATTAGACAATCACAGGGTGAGCAAAAAGAAAAAATTTAACTACACGCAAAATCGCACATCACTAAAATCGATAGCGTCTGCTACCTCTACTCTAACAGCTGATTGAAGCATGCAATTTCGTTTGGGAAAAGTTGCTGATTCTCGGTAAATATTTGAGAAATAATATGTTTGGTGTTTAATATAACTTTCATGTTTGTTTCACAGGAGAATGTTGTAAAGTTTATTGTGTTTCAAAAGAAGTAAATAGAAGCTTCTTCTCTTTTGCTTTCACAGGCGACTTATGGGAAATTTATTGTGTTTCAAAAAAAGAAAATAGAAGTAAAAGCACTGGCTTCATGTGGATTGCTGAAGAGGGATTTGCTTGCAATCCAGAGGACTAACTTACTGAAGATGAGACTATAAGCCAATTATCTCACCCGCCCTGGTAGTATACGAGAGAAGGGTTCTTTGTAGGACATAGTTCGGCGAATGAAAACCTAGTGGTTTCGGTGGCTAGGTCGAGTTGAAGATGCTTCGACGCAGAAGGTATTCTTATCGGCTTTCCGCCGGTGAAACGATCAAAATCGCCTAGGTGGTTAGACAACTATTTAAGGGAAATAAAGAAAGAATAGAATTAGCACTGGAGTTCTGGATATTTAGTCCCAGCTGGTCCATTGTATTTTTGGACTTTACATTTCGTGTTACCCTGTGCAGTCTAGACGCCAAAAAGTGCTCAAGCGAAAGATATCATTCCGCATAGGTGCTCCTTAAGGAAATTGCTAATTCTTAATCCAATCAAATGACCAAACCCGCCAAAAAGTCAAAGTCGAAGTCGAAACCAAAACAAAACTAACACCAAAAAAAACAAACAAAAAAAACAAAAATCGTTAATAAAATAAGTAAATCACACGTTTTGGTGACGGTTGTCAAAGGCGTGAATTTTGTCTGTCATTCGAACTTGCGAAAGTAAACCGGTACAAGCAATCACAGTTATAATTTTGGACACTCCAGTGAGATGTGTGAGTGTGTCTGCCAAGAAAACTATAAAAAAGTTATATCCGCGCCTTTAGTCTGTCGCCTGACATATCGCTCCAATATATTTATTAAATTCAAAGTTTATGTCTTGCAATAAGCGACGACATTTTTATTCTCTCTTATTTTGGGGGCATTCATTTGGAATATGCGGATATAGACAGACACAAATACAAACAAACGTGCCACATTTAGTTTGAGTATCATTGCAGGCTTGGAATTAATGTGTGCTTTACAGACATGTGGCGAGTTAATGACGTTAGCCTAAACACTAGATACATACACATATACATATAATCATTATTCACAAAATACATACAAACAACTATATGCCCTTTAACCTTGTATGATAACATAATAACAAAGAGAATACGATAGACAAGTATAAACCTGTAAACATCTTTTCAATAATTATATTCGGTGATAAGTAACAAAGCATTATGATAACATAATGCTAAACATGTAAACATCTTTTTATCACCGAACAAACAATAGTTAGAAATAAGTATAAATAGATGTAAGCGTAAAAATGGAAAACAGTTCCGGAAATAAAACGAGACTGAAATAAACTCTTGTGTATTTTTAATTTTTAACACGGACTCATAACTGGGGGCTCAACCGCGATTAAAAAGCCATATATATATATTTTTTTTTTGTAATGTAAAAAATATATATAAAACAATTCCACGGGAAGTAGGACTTCCAGCACTAATGTCTGAAAGAACTGCTTAAAAAATTGACAAAACTAAATTCCTGAAAAATCGGAATTATAATCAACACGGATAGGTCTTGAAAAATAGATAATCCATTAAAATTAAAAATAAAAACGAGTCCCGAAATCAAAGGACATCAGTTTGAAAAAAATGACAAAATAAATAAAAATAAAAATCCTGAAAAAATTGGAATAACAGTTAACCACGGTGAATCCCGAAATCAACGGTCATCATTTTCAAAATGACTACAATACAAGACATAATGGCCACATTGGGAAACTTGGAAGTATTTAAGAAACTTCCAAACTTTTACGGCGATAAGAGACAGTACAGGTCATGGAGAAAACGTGTCTGGGCAATAATGGAGAGCATCAAGAGTTATTCCACAACACCCGCATACTACGGAGCAGTATGCCTTGTGCATTCGAAAATTAGAGGAGATGCATTTACTATTTTAAGTTGCCAACCAAACCAATTTAACTTTGATGCAATGATTAAATGTTTGGATTATATGTACGATGAACCACAAGAATACAGACTTAACGTGCAGGTGCAATACAATAAGACTGCACCTGTCCACCAGAACCTACCAATGGAAGCAGATCATTCATATCAAAAAACAGAATCACTAAAATGTCTGAATGAAAAAACTCAGGATTATACGAATGTGATCAATACAACAGCAAAAGCAGCAGGCGAAATTATACCAGAAACAGCAGAATCGATACTCAAAATCAAACTGAAGAATATAGAAGTTGTAGCAAAACAAAATGAAAACTATTATAAAGAAATTGGACATAAAGAGAAGAAGAAACAAGTACGCACAACAAAAATGAAAGAAACAAATTCGGCAAAAGTGAAACGGAAGTATGCAGCATGGTCAAAAAGCAAATATTATGGCAACAAGGTCAAGAAAATTAAGTCAAAGAAAAATATCATAGTGAACACAATACAAAAGGAAGTGAAGAAAATGAACGCAACGAAAAATGGTACAATGAGCACAATGCAAAAGCAAAGCGAAGAAAACATCAAACCATACGTACGGGATAAAGGCGGAGGTAAATAGACATCATATTCTTTAAAATAGGTAAATAAAAGAATATACTTCAAATGTGTTAAAAGAAAATAAATAAATAATCAAAATAATATACGTAGGTAAAACGCATGTAAATCATAAAGAAGAAATCAAAATGTAATAAATGCATATTATAAATTTAGTTATATCAAACAATTATATATGTACATATATTTACCTCGAGAATAGTATCAGTTAAAATTTATTCCATAATTATCTGTATTCTAACATTTAACTTAAACATACCTACATACATACGTATATAAAATTAAAATAATGTCGACGATAGGAAAAGAGACGCCCAATAATCTTCAACCACAGTAGATTTGAAATGAGGACATTTCATTTTAAACAGCGGGGAGAGTTAATGACGTTAGCCTAAACACTAGATACATACACATATACATATAATCATTATTCACAAAATACATACAAACAACTATATGCCCTTTAACCTTGTATGATAACATAATAACAAAGAGAATACGATAGACAAGTATAAACCTGTAAACATCTTTTCAATAATTATATTCGGTGATAAGTAACAAAGCATTATGATAACATAATGCTAAACATGTAAACATCTTTTTATCACCGAACAAACAATAGTTAGAAATAAGTATAAATAGATGTAAGCGTAAAAATGGAAAACAGTTCCGGAAATAAAACGAGACTGAAATAAACTCTTGTGTATTTTTAATTTTTAACACGGACTCATAACTGGCGCGAGGCGTGACTGTGTGTGACTTGGCGAATTGACGCAATACTTTGGACAAATAGACTCGTACCAAAAATTATGTAAAACGTCAATTAAGCAATTTGAAGTAATATAAAATCAAATTTAAAACTTGAAGCTGTAAGACGGCCCGTAGAGGCGTACAATGGGTTAATTGGAAGAAATTTGTGACAAAGTCAAGTATGTGTATCTGCATAGAGAGTTAATGCAGGCAAGTTAAGGTTGATTTAAAATCACTCAACAAAACGTAAATCGCACAGCACAAAAATCGTGTACTGTTATCGATAGCATGTGCTACCTCTAGACTAACAGCTGATGAGAGTAGGCAATTATAATTTGGTAAAGTTGAGAGTACCAGTAAATATATGTTGAAAAATATATTTACTGTTTAATGCACTTTTTTTTTTGTCCAACAGCTGACTTTTGGGAAATTTATTGTGTTTCAAAGAAAAAGAGGAGAATTCATCGGGCATAGTCATAGTCAGGAAGTAGGTTGTACTTTTTGACACTATCTCTAACTGCCTATCTGCCGAAGAAGCTGACTCTAACTTTAGTACCTATATTTTGCGACAATTTTTCTAAAAATAACCCACTGTGCGCAGCATATTGTTGCTCAGAATTCAAAAATTATTTCCAGTATTCGGATTAGGCAAGAGAAATGACAAACAAATAATCATACTCATATATTATCAAATTGTTAAACAAGAAATTATAGCTGACAAGCAAAGAATTTGGATCAGGAAGTACAGTAAATAACAATTTCCAACGAATTTTGTTCTGCATGGGTTATTCCATAGAATATAACCTTACCTACATTTTGAGCATGGTGTAACAAACTTAATTTGTTACGAGTGAGTAATTATGTACTAAGAATAAGTAATTACGAAAAATATATACATTTGACGGAATAAACTTATATTTACGTATGCATGAGACACAAAACTCGGGCTTATGGATGTTGATCTGGTTGAAGGAGAGGAAAGGAAAGGAAAAAAGGGAAATTCAAGGAAAGGAAGGAAAGGAAATTAATGAAGAGAAGTGGAAATTAATAAAAAGGAAAGGAATTGAAAGGAAAGAAACGGAAATAAAAGGAAGGGAAGGAAATTAAAGGAAAGGAAAGGAAAGACAGGAAAATTCAAGGAAACGGAAAAAGGTAAGAAAGGAAAGGCAATTGAAAGGAAAGAAAAGGAAATCTAAGAAAATGAGGGGAAATTAAAGGAAAAGAAAGGAAAGATAAGGAAATTAAAGGAAAGGAAAGAATTAAAGGAAAGAAAAGAAATTCAAGGAAAGGGAAAGAAAATGAAAGGGAAGGGAAGGAATGGGGAAGAAAGGAAAGGATTTGAAGGGAAAGAAAAGGAAATTTAAGAAAATGAAGGGAAATTAGAGGAAAGGGAAGGAAAGGAAACGGAAGTAAAGGGAAGGAAGGGGAAGGAAAGGAAAAGTAGAAAGGAAAAGAAAGGAAAGGAAAGGAAAGGAAAGGAAAGGAAAGGACGAAGCTATTACCTCTTCATGCCAGCGAAAGCTCCGACCAAATGTATTAGCAAAAAGCTACAGAAGTCTAGAAAAATCAGCTCATGCTTTCACTTCGATATCTCTTGATTCTGGCTCTCACTGTGAAGTCGCACTATCGACTCGGGTGCATCATCGTGTGGGAGCCAACACACTCAGACTTTATGTCCTAGTCAAGAAAATGGCATGTAACACGAATAAGTTTGGACCGACCTGTAAACTGTTTGCTTGTAAAAAAAATGTAATTAATAAATAATAATTTATGCACAATCACGCATGTCCTTAATTGCGTTTATGCAAAATTATTAAGCAACCACAAAAGCTCATTTAATCAAACATGAGTAGGAGCAATTAAGCGGCTGGTCATTTGTATCTTGTTTCATAGCAACAAACTTCAAAAGTGAATAAAAAAATAAAATTAGTGTTTAAAATATGCCACTAACAAAAAAAAAAAACTATGAAATTTATAAAAATAAATTTCAAAAATTCAAAAAAAAAATTATTTCAAAAATCCAAATAAAAAAAAGCATTTTAAAAATTTTGCAAAATCAACATAAATATTTTCTTGTAAATTTTGTAACCTGCAAAAATGTCTAGACACTTACAACGAACAAAACTAGCACAAATATACAATTTTTTTTTTTTTTTTGTTTGCTGTCGTGCAACTAGTTTCTCAGCAAGTTCTATCGAATTTTCGCAATTCAACTATTTAATGGTCAACGAAAAATGTGTCTGCTCATCATTATCGATAGCAGCAATAACAAGCCATATGTGAGCAGCGAGGTACGGTGAAATATGTACATTAGGGTGTGCCATAACTTGACATTTCTACTGAAAATTATTATGAAGATAGAGAATAATAATTCGATAATCACGAAAAATTTGGAAAAATTCCGCTCTCAAATGACACACCCTAATGTGCATACGTCAGTACAACAAATAGTTGATTATCGCATCTGCTTCTATAACTTTGCGTAAAATGTACAGTTGACTCGTATTCTAGACAAGATTTATCGCTCGTTACTACCAAGACTTGGTTAGCAATAATTTTGTACTCATTTGCCAATGTACAAGCTAAGTTGCGTCTTACCTAACTAGGCTAAGTAGGTGGCCCAGTCAACGAAGCATGTCTCCATTTGACCAAATGCTGTAAGCGAGAGTGATGCGCTACTGTTTGACGGGCTTGTTGTTGCGCATGACCTTCAATTAATGTTGGCGTGATTTTTGATTTTGGTTTTTTAATTTTGAAATTTTGTTTTGTTTAATTCAATTTTTTTTTTACCACAACTCACTTAATTGCGTCTTCATTTATTTAGTTGTAGTTATCAAAAATCAGAGAACCATTGCAAATTAGCCATATTTAGTAATGCGAGAATTGCGTAACATTTATAGATATATTTTAATGTTTTTTAAATTGTAGTTGACAAATCGACATTTCGACAATGAGCATTCTGCATTGCGCAAGGCAAACTTTGAAAGTTGATTTTTGTTAATAGTTACATAATAAGAATTTGTAATTTATTAACTTGTTTGCTTAATTGCATTTGATGGGTATTCTTTAGGGTCCAAGATTGCTTTGGAAATTAAAAAATTTGGCACAGGTGTTTAAAAGTATCGAAATCAGCTTAGTTTGGGGCAATTGTGGTAATCAGAAAACTAGATGATTTGGAATACCATTGCCGACCATTTCATCGACATACAGAGCGTAAAGTAGGAAAACTCGATATCTTTATAACAACCTCCTTTATTAGAGATTATTTCATATCGCATCACATCACACATTATCATGCATATTATCTACTATGAGATCACATCACATCGCTATAATCACAAGTTTAAAGAGTATATTTCATCGTCCATCATCACATCAAATCCGACATCTTATAACATCATGTGATATAATATCATATGATGTCACGATATCATATCACGTCATATCGCGTTAAGAATTTTGCAATGTCGATATTCAATCATCACATCATATCCGACATCACATAACGTCAAGTGATATAATATTTATTTATTTATTTAATACAGTCTACAGAAATTAAATTCTTACAGACTAAACTGCAACTAGCATGGAATTACTAATTAAACAGCAAAAACAAATTCATTCAAAAAAAAAACAAATTCATTCATTATATGATGTCACGATATCATAGCACATCTTATCATGTTAAGAATTTTGCAGGAGTCGATATTTAATCATCACAACAAATCCGACATCAAATAACGTCATGTGATATAATATCATATGATGTCACGATATCATGGCAAATCATATCACATTAAAAATTTCGCAAGAGTCGACATGCAATCATCACATCAAATCTGACATCTTTTAACATCATGTGATATAATATCATATGATGTCACAATATCATAGCACATCATATCACATTAAGAATTTCGCAAGAGTCGATATTCGATCATCACATCAAATCCGACATCACATAACGTCATGTGATATATTATCATATGATGCCACGATATCATATCACATCATATCATGTTAAGAATTTTGCAAGAGTCGATATTTAATCATCACATAAAATCCGACATCACATAACGTCATGTGATATAATATCATATGATGTCACGATATCAAAGCACATCATATCATATTGAGAATTTTGCAATGTCGATATTCAATCATCAAATCATATCCGACATCACATAACGTCATGTGATGTAATATCATATGATGTCACGATATCATATCACATCATATCATGTTAAGAATTTTGCAAGAGTTGATATTTAATCATCACATAAAATTTGACATCTTATAACATCATGTGATATAATATCATATGATGTCACGATATCATAGCACATCATATCATGTTAAGAATTTTGCAAGAGTCGATATTCAATTATCACATCAAATCCGACATCACATAACGTCATGTTATATAATATCAAATGATGTCACGATATCATAGCCAAATAATATCACATTAAGAATTTCGCAAGAGTCGACATATCGCTAGGGTAACAAAAACTGTGCATCACAAAGAAACTATCGATACTATCAGTAGTGCCATCGATTATTTTTCAGCACTAACAGCGTATTTAAGCGATGGATGGATCCTTTGACCATTTTGCTGAATTAAGAGGCAGGCAATGACCAAGGAAAATGGAATTTGGTGGCAGCCATAGGTGGTAACTCTACCTAGGAAAATTTTAGGTGTTACCTGCCCTAAAATACATTTTTATAAATAGGTGGCAACCTCTTAACCCTTTTAAAATATGACTTGGAAAAAAATCGAAAAAATTCATTGCCTGCTAAGAAGTTTCACTTCTAAATTTTAGCACTGAAATTTAATAGTAGCTATGTAGCTACTTTAATGACCAGTCGTTTCGTGCTATGATTAGCTTTATCAGCTTGTTAGAAGTATTAAGCGCTAATTTTGCTATGGTGTGATAAGAGTTTTTTTCATATTTTTTTCCTTTCTATCTAAAATCTCAGCTGTCACCCATGCTGTCAGCAGCCAAACAGTACGCCATCAAACCACTAATATTGCGCTGTTATCTCATTATTTTACCAATACAAAAGTGTGAAATATGTGACAAAAAAAAACACATTTTTGCTAAACTTAAAATGGCAACCGCTAGGGGACCAGCGGCTTAGCTTCGATTTTTTTTGGGCTACTGTTTGAGTTGCAATTTATTTTCCATAATATTTTGATAATTTTTTTTAAACTTTGATTTATTTTTTCGCACATTTAAATTGTTTTGCAAAACTTCTTTTTTTATGCCTTAAATTTATTTGATTTATTAGCAATTGATAAAGTGATTGTTGATACGCGTTTATGCGTTGGACGTTGAACAAATAGTTTAACGCTTGATGGCAAACGAAAAAGCAATAACGTTATGCAAAATGTTGTTCAAGTAACCCACAATGCGTTTAAAATTTGTGATTAAATGTATTCGCTGGGTTTTGAGTTAATTTTTTTCTTCTGATTTACTTTTAATTGCTCTAAAATGTTTTGGTTTCTTTTTGTATTTTTTTTTTGTATTTTTTTTCATGAAAAATATGTTTTATTAAAAGCTTTTTTAATTAATTGCAATCGTTGAAAATTGGCATACACCTTTTGAATAAATTCTGTTCAAAGTTCTCTTGACTTGTGCGTAACGCGCCCAACTTCTGAGTGCTACTAACAAATTGCTATTGGAAAATCGTTGTTTTGCGTTTACTCAAATTTATTAGGCGTTTATGGTCATAAAGCGCTTACTAGACTTGCGCAGCTGCGCAAAGCACACTGCATTTAATTTATTTCTCTTGAATTTGCGCAATCGTGGTAATTAATTGTGCAATACAAAAAAATGAGTTGGTTTGAAATGAAATATAGAATTTTATGGAAATTTGATCGATTTGCGGTAAGGACATTCATAATTGTTGGCATTACAAGTAAAATAAGTGCTTTAAGCTTATAACTTGTTCACATTAGTTCAATTTAAAAAGCCATCGCAATTTAAGTTGCAGTTTAAGTTTGTACTTGAAACGATACCATTTGAAAATTAGAAATTTTGATCATATGTACTTCAAATATCATAACCACAAAAACTGTATATGCACCATCTTCTTACTCTTACAGAAAGCTTGAAAAGCTTATACTATGTTCATATTACTTGAAATTAAGCTTCAATCGTAGTTTTAGTTAAAGTAGAAGCTCAAAGTAATGCTTGTTTGAAAATAAGACTTGTATGAAAGATAATACTTGTATGAAAATTAATACTTGTATGAAAAATTATACTTGTATGAAAGTTAATACTTGTATGAAAATTAATACTTGTATGACAAATAATACTTGTATGAAAAATTATACTTGTATGAAAAATAATACTTGTATAAAAGTTAATACTTATATGAAAATTTAATACTTGTATGAAAATTAATATTTGTATGCAAATTTAATACTTGTATGAAAACAAACTTGTATGAAAAATAATACACGTATGAAAATTAATGCTTATAAGAAAAATTAATACTTATTTGAAAATTTAATACTTGTATGAAAATTATTACTAATATAAAAGTTTAATACTTGTATGAAATTTAACACTTGCATGAAAATTTAATACTTGGGAGAAAAATAATATTTGTATGCAAATTTAATACTTGTACGAAAACAAACTTGTGTGAAAAATATTACTGGTGTGAATAATAATACTTGTATGAAAAATAATACATTTATGAAAATTAATACTTATATGAAAAATTAATACTTGTATGAAAATTTAATACTTGTACGAAAACAATGCTTGTTCAAAAATTACGCTTCTAAGAAAAATAATAGCTAAAAACAAACAGTTCAAAATCTGCGTCAGACTGTTGAACCAATTTTAAGCTCATTGCTTTTGCCCATTTTCTTAGGCCAATTAATCACGAATATTTTGATTTCATAGTGCTCTACTTAAAACTTTAATGCTTAAATATTCATTAAAGTAGTTGTTTGTTATTGCAAAACTGCTGTTAAAATCACAACATGAAATGCGATTAAAACTAGTAAACAAGGAAAAGCTATAAAGGCATAAAAGTAAAGATTTTCATCATTAAATTCATTGCTGGCTTAATTAGCGCACTCAATTAGCGAAATATTAAAGCAACTTGCAGTACAAACATTGGAAACCCAAATTATAAGTGACGTACCTGTTTGCGGAAGGGAATGAAAAAAATAAAACAAAAATTGATTATAGTGAACGTAATTGGTTGAAGCTTTAGTTGTAGAGGGCAAATATCAGAGCAATTAAGGCGCTGAATTTAATTTTTGATAATACCAAATTTACTCAATTTAATGGGCTTTAAAATAATAGTTTTTTTTTTAATAAGATTTTTTGCTTGTTTGTGTTGTTTACTTACCCTCGAAATTATAATACCAGCAATGCTAATGCGTATCCTTGGTCCTTTCAATAAACGATAACGCAAATCGACACCATTCCAAAATGAGACAAAGTAACGTTTCACCTGAGAGAGAGAAAAGCAAAGGTAATTAAAAATCAGCAAAACTTAAAAAAGAGAGAGAATCTGTTTGCAAATTTATTTTAAAAATTATTGATGAAGCAATTTTGATTTTGGTTAATTTCTATAAAGGTAGCCTTATCATTATTTTTCAGCATCTCCTTTTTAATACATTTTTTGAAATATGAAACAGCCACATGAATGTATGTGGCATAAGCCTTTCAGCCATGTTCATTCTTGTGATTAATACCAGAATTTTTCGCTATCTTACTTTATTAATCTAAAAAATCCTAGAACATAAAAAAACTATCTCTCATTCTAGCGAAAAAGTTCTGAGTAAGAATATTTGCCCCAAGCACCATCATAAATTGAACTCGCACAAATCGCTATATAAATGCATATATGTGCTCATATCACGTCTAGGTGATCTTTCAGTTTGCGCTTGCTTGTCTCACAAATGCACGCTGTCTGACTGACAAGTGCCGACAATTGCTAGTCAGTTTTGATTTATGAAAACGCGATATGGCAAAGAATTTAGTTTGTGGGAGTTGGTAGCGTAAAATTTATGAGCTAAACAAAATATGCTCTAAGCTGATGAAATATTTAAGAAGAGTAAAGTAGAAAAATAATGAGCAAGAACTGCTGATATGAATGCTCAAGTTTTTGATGAAATGATTGAATTCTTACAAAATTGATGCTATCACGAGCGGTGCAGTCAAAGTGAACGCCAGTAGGTATGGAGTGTAGGAGTGGTGCGACGTGTTCGAATGAGATGATTGAAAAAGTTATTTGTGGAAATGAAAAAAAAAATTATTTTAAAATTTCGTAAAATGCATATATAATGGTATTTGTAGAAGGAGTTCTTTTCTTAAATATTTTACTACATTTTGTTGCATTTAATTTATTTTATTTTGTTTTATTTTATTGAACTATATTTTACTTTATTTTTTTAATACTTGTATGAAAATTTAATACTTGTATGGAAAATTAATACTTGTATGGAAAATTAATACTTGTATGGAAAATAATCTTTCATGAACTTGTATGAAAAATATTTCTTGAATGAAAAATAATATTTCATGAACTTGTATGGAAATTAATACTTGTATGGAAAATTATACTTGTATGAAAGTTAATACTTGTATGAAAAATAATACTTATATGGAAAATTATACTTGTATGAAAATTAATACTTGTATGAAAAATATTTCTTGAATGAAAAACAATACTTGTATGAAAATTAATACTTGTATGAAAAATAATACTTGTGTGGAAAAATATACTTGTATGAAAAATAATACTTGAATGAATAATAATACTTGTATGAAAATTAATACTTGTATGAAAAATAGTTTTTCAAGAACTTGTATGAAAAATAATACTTGTATGGAAAATTATACTTGTATGAAAAATAATACTTGTGTGGAAAAATATACTTGTATGAAAAATAATTCTTGCATGAAAATAATACTTGTATGAAAAATAATACTTGTATGAAAAATAATACTTGTATGAAAGTTAATACTTGTATGAAAAATGCTACTTGTATAAAAATAATACTTGTATGAAAAATAATATTCCTATGATAATTGCATAAAAATGAAAAATAATACTTGCAAAAAAATTACTACTTTCAGGAAATATAATATCTGTACGAAGAATAAAATAATACTTATTTGAATGAAAATTTAATACTTGTATGGAAATAGTGCTTTTATGAAAAATAAAACTTATATAAAAAATAATACATGTATGAAATTTAATACTTATATAAAATTTCATAATTGTATGAATACCATGAAAATAAATAATGAATGAAAATAAAACTTGCATTAAAAATTTAATGCTTGTATGAAATTTAATGCTTGTATGAAATTTAATACTTAATACTTATATGAAAGTTAATACTTGTATGGAAAAAATTACTTGAACTATGTAATTTAATTTTTTTAATTATTTAAATTAAATTAAAAAAATTTAGTATTTTTTAATTTCATTTTAGTAAATTTTAATTAATTTATTTTTTTACTTTAATTTGTTTAATTTTATTTTCTTTCACTAGTCATCGAGAGGGCAATTTTTAGCTAACTATAAAAATCTAAATCATTATACAAATTAATTACCTGCAAATTATCACCACCATGCAGCCGATAACCATCATAATCGATAATTACCAACACTTCTGGATAGATTGTGTAGGGCACTTGACGCTTACTTCGCGTACGTGACTCCTCCGCTGAGTAGTTTTCCAATGCATCATCCAATTGCTCTACCGCTGCTTCATCGTCATCCAATTGTACGGAACGACGCTGTCGGCGTTGTTGTAAGCGTTCAAGCTTAACGCTTGTGGCTACATCGTCAGGTTCCATGAAAGCTGAAGGGAAGAAAGAAATAAAGAAAACGAGTCATTAAGGGCTTGGCAAAAAAAAGAAGAAATTTGTAACGAAAAGGTTAATTGAGTTGCCATCGATTGAAAGCAATTAGGATTTTGTGAATATTTTTTTGGTCGAGAAAGGAGATTTTGTATCCAAATTGTAGTTTTTATTTTTTAAAACCTAGTTGTAACTTTTAAAGCGGAAATCGTTTTCATTTGTTATCCCTTTTCCTGATATTCACATGACTCACTCTTCTCTTAACTTTAAGTACTTAATTATTTTCGGAAATTTCCGCATATTTCAGTAGCCGAACTTTTAATAGTAGCGATAAGCATTTAAGTGCCAACTAGCAACTACAAAGTAAAGCAAATTTTCGAAGCAACCAGTTTTCGGTTTTATTTTAGTTTTTTAAAAATTTTGTTGTATATAAATTTATTTTGAGCAATGCACTTTTTGAATAGTTCAACTTGAACTTATGGTCGATTATGACGCTCATAAAAATTTTAACAGTTCATTAACATACAGATAAATAAAAAAAAAAATACTCTAAATTTTTATTTATTAATATGTTGCTCATGAGCTATAAAAACCCTTTGTGCTTCATTTTGGAAATCATAAAAGCTAATTGACTTGCTGCAGTGTGCGAATTAAAGGTTCACCTTTGCGGTTAATAAATAGTTTATGACTCCAGTGACTTCTCGATCTGAGCCAATCACGAAAAACCATAAAAAACTGGGCTGAAGAGTTTCGGTTGGTTAATTTTTAGTCATGATGTAATACTTTTAGCAATAGAAAAAAATGAAAGTGGATACTCATAAAAAAATGTAAGTTTTTATTTTTTCAAATTTTTTCTACTCACCAAAATCGCTTAAATGCTCTAATTGTTGTGCTTCTCTTTTGTACACGACATGATGCGTTGCATCTGGATTTGGACTGAGTTCGTGTGGCAGCGGTTTAATCACAATCTCATGGCCAATGCTGCCCTCCTGTAAGAAAAAGAAAAAAAGAATTAACATTGAAGTGCGAATTTTTATGCATTTTAGAAAAAAAACGAATTGATTGTGACTTCTAAAACAGTTGTATGTGACTCATGTAAGAGTCGTATATGAATTATGCAAAGGTCGAGTATGACTCATGCAAGAGTTGCAAATTACTCTATTCCTTTCCATTCGTTTTCATTTCCTTCCTACTCCTTTACTTGTGTTTTTTCCCCTTCATTTTCTTTGCTTAATTTTATTTTTATTTTTTTTTTTATATTCATATTTGTAGTAATTTGCTCTGTTTTATTTTTATTTTTTTGTTAATTTTTTACATTATTTTATGTTATTTTATATAACTTTATTTTTACTTAATTTAATTTAATTTTATTTATTGTTATTTCCTTTTCTTTAATTTTGTAGAGTTTTTCTGATTATTATTATTTTTATTTTATTTTATTTTATTTTATTTTATTTTATTTTATTTTATTTTATTTTATTTTATTTTATTTTATTTTATTTTATTTTATTTTATTTTATTTTATTTTATTTTATTTTATTTTATTTTATTTTATTTTATTTTATTTTATTTTATTTTATTTTATTTTATTTTATTTTATTTTATTTTATTTTATTTTATTTTATTTTATTTTATTTTATTTTATTTTATTTTATTTTATTTTATTTTATTTTATTTTATTTTATTTTATTTTATTTTATTTTATTTTATTTTATTTTATTTTATTTTATTTTACTTTACTTTACTTTACTTTACTTTATTTTACTTTACTTTACCTTATTTTATTTTTTATATTTTTTATTTTTTTTTTATTTTATTTTTATTTTATTTTATTTTATTTAATGTTTTTTTTTCTTTAATTTTTTAAGATTTTTATTTTATATTATTTTTTATTTGCCTTCATTTTCTCTTATTTAATTTAATTTATTTTATTTTTTTCTTTTTTTAATTTATTTATTTTTTTTGTTTTTTATATTTGTTATTTCTTTTTTTATTTTAGTTTATTTTTTTTTTATTTTAACTTGTATTTTTTATCTTATTTTTTTTAGTTTATTTAATTTTTTATCTTATTTAATTTTTTCAAAAAAAAGTTTTTAAAAGTTTTTTTTAAATCTTATTCGGTGCTTTTTAATTTAATTTAATTTTTTTCATCACATATTTTTTTATTGTTTGGGATCCGACAATTGGTTATGAGCCCAGCTGCACTCACAAATTTTTATGAAGAAACCCAGAAAAAGTTCGGTACTTCTTGTCGAACCGAAACTTAATCTCCATGACTGAAGCCAAACAAAAATTCGAAATTCATTCAATCTTCGTGTGGGCTCTAACCATAGATGCCTATGTTTGATAAAACTTGAACTTCGCTACGTGGTATTACATAAACTGCATCATTGTAAACTGCAAACCTGCAGCTACCTTCTCGATGACATTAACACGTAGAGTAGGCACAAAAACATAAAATTTATTATTATTGAATAAAAAAAAATTAAAAAAACTTCAAATCAACAACCTTCAACTTGTCCGTGAAAAACATGATACTCGTGAGTCTTTTACCGTCTAACGGCAAATGGTTTTATTAAATAGATATTTATTAGTTCCAATTTACATAAATTCAAATTTAATTCGTTATAAATTTAGTATGAACATAAAATTTGGACTTAAACGATATATGTAAATGTTGTTATATTTTACAGCTCACATGCAGTTTGTTACATATTTAGATGGTATGTTGACTTTTTTTTTCAAATTCATGACCGTTATTACATTGTTAGTTTTGGTATTTCAAGATGTTTATGTTAACCAAAATATTAAAAGTGAACTAAGAAATGCAAATTAATATATAAAACAAGTTAAAATTATATAAACAAAATTTGTTAATGAACTAATAAGAATACATTTAGTTGCATTTCCTGTATTAAACAAATAATACAGTTACGCTAACCGCTTCTGCTTGCTATATTTGGTGACTTACAATGACTTGTTGTATGTCCTTGACACTGGGGCGTATACGTAACATTTTAATTTTGTTTGATTTTTAATTAATGCTTTTTGTGAAGCCAGTAAAGTTTAAAAATCTGGAACAATTTATTAAAATCAAGCATTTTCTTAGGAATGCAAACAAAAAACCAGTTGAAGAATTTGCAAAAAAATGGTTGTGAAGAATTTGCAAAAAAATGGTTGTCGCGGTTAAAGTGCGAATTAAAATCATACTGTCGACAAAAAGCTTGAGGAGATATATTGAAATAATGGTCGATTAATCTTTCTGTTATATGAATTTTTTTGGAAACTTTTACTTTGACTTTTTTGGCGTTGTATAGATAACTACAAAAAATAAAATTTCCCAAATTACCTTAACAGCCCTATTGCGCATGGCTTGAAAAATTTCGCAAGTAAAAACTGTTTACTTTTGCAACCCGTTGCCATAATGAAGCCATTTACAAAAAGTGAAACAAAATAAATGATTTTTACGTTATTGGCTATAAAATTCCTTTAAAGTACTTGAGCAAGACAGCAACAAAAATATTTTCATATATTCTCGTATTTTATTTATTTAAAAACAATAACAAAAATTCACAAAAATTCAATTCTTTACGCTAGCGGAGTCACTCACACAAACTGAAGAACTGTGGAGTATTTTGAAAATATTTGCCTTAAAATGAAATATTTTATTTTATATTCTTTCATTTTGTGGAATTTTATTTCATTTATTGATTAATTTTTTATTTTATTTAACTTTTTTTAATTTAATTTTATTTTATTTTATTTTATTTTATTTTAATTTATTTTATTTTATTTTATTTTATTTTATTTTATTTTATTTTATTTTATTTTATTTTATTTTATTTTATTTTATTTTATTTTATTTTATTTTATTTTATTTTATTTTATTTTATTTTATTTTATTTTATTTTATTTTATTTTATTTTATTTTATTTTATTTTATTTTATTTTATTTTATTTTATTTTATTTTATTTTATTTTATTTTATTTTATTTTATTTTATTTTATTTTATTTTATTTTATTTTATTTTATTTTATTTTATTTTATTTTATTTTATTTTATTTTATTTTATTTTATTTTATTTTATTTTATTTTATTTTATTTTATTTTATTTTATTTTATTTTATTTTATTTTATTTTATTTTATTTTATTTTATTTTATTTTATTTTATTTTATTTTATTTTATTTTATTTTATTTTATTTTATTTTATTTTGTTTTATTTTATTTTATTTTATTTTATTTTATTTTATTTTATTTTATTTTATTTTATTTTATTTTTATTATTTTATTATTTTAATTTATTTATTTTATTTTATTTTATTTTATTTTATTTTATTTTATTTTATTTTATTTTATTTTATTTTATTTTATTTTATTTTATTTTATTTTATTTTATTTTATTTTATTTTATTTTATTTTATTTTATTTTATTTTATTTTATTTTATTTTATTTTATTTTATTTTATTTTATTTTATTTTATTTTATTTTATTTTATTTTATTTTATTTTATTTTATTTTATTTTATTTTATTTTATTTTATTTTATTTTATTTTATTTTATTTTATTTTATTTTATTTTATTTTATTTTATTTTATTTTATTTTATTTTATTTTATTTTATTTTATTTTATTTTATTTTATTTTATTTTATTTTATTTTATTTTATTTTATTTTATTTTATTTTATTTTATTTTATTTTATTTTATTTTATTTTATTTTATTTTATTTTATTTTATTTTATTTTATTTTATTTTATTTTATTTTATTTTATTTTATTTTATTTTATTTTATTTTATTTTATTTTATTTTATTTTATTTTATTTTATTTTATTTTATTTTATTTTATTTTATTTTATTTTATTTTATTTTATTTTATTTTATTTTATTTTATTTTATTTTATTTTATTTTATTTTATTTTATTTTATTTTATTTTATTTTATTTTATTTTATTTTATTTTATTTTATTTTATTTTATTTTATTTTATTTTATTTTATTTTATTTTATTTTATTTTATTTTATTTTATTTTATTTTATTTTATTTTATTTTATTTTATTTTATTTTATTTTATTTTATTTTATTTTATTTTATTTTATTTTATTTTATTTTATTTTATTTTATTTTATTTTATTTTATTTTATTTTATTTTATTTTATTTTATTTTATTTTATTTTTTATTATTTTATTTTATTTTTATTTTATTTTATTTTATTTTTTTTTTTGTAGCCGAGTATCGTTAAAATAACCCACTTTGCGATTTTTCTCTGCACACATTCAGCAAGGCAGGTGAATGAACTTTGAATGCTGCTACCTTCCGCATTCTTGTTACACTTGTTACATATCTACTTGGTTATATATATGCAGTTATCTGTATATTTGTATGGCAATAACTTAACGCAGGAGTATGCACTCCTACAACAACATTAAACTGACATTTTTGTCAACTTTTATGGCCTAAAAAAGGTAAGTAATTTTTTTGTTGCTTAATTAAATTGTTGGCTACATATAATGGAATGATGGGATGGTATGAGCAATCAGAAGCACAGCCAGAAATGAAATTTTTTTCTTGGTGAACTATGCTTAATTTTTTCTTATTTAAATTTTTATACACAATTTATTTACTTAAGATTTTTATTGTCACTTTAATGTCTTGTTTGGCGTCGAATTTAGAGTTTTTTTTTTGGCGGATTTTGTTTTTCTCAGTTGTTTTACACTGTATGAATTGAATCTAGTATGGCTTCGGAAGGACTTTTTTAATTCAAGTTAAGTCTTACCAATTTTTTCATAGGGTGTGATTTATATATTCTCAATAAATTTTCAACGTTTTTACGACATTTTTGGCGCCAAGATTATAATTTGCTTAATTTTTTATTTTCTATGTGCTATGTACATATCCTCATATTCTTTAAATAAAAAAAATAATTTATAAATGCTGCTCTAAAGAGTCTGCGACCTTTTTTGAGAGACCTAACCCAGTGAACTGTAGGCCTCGTAAAGTAAAGTTTTTGTCTCCTTTTAAATCAATGAACTCTTCAGAGTATGATACTAAAAAAATACTAAAAGGCTTCATTCAGACAATATCGCACTTGCCGTACGAAAGACTTAAGAAACGAACTTCCTTCTTAAAAGCAATTATACGCCAAATAGGTAAAACAAAAAGTGTCAAATATATTGAGAAAATTTCGTGGAAAGCGTACAAATTAAGTATCTGCATTTTATTGTGGTGACCATAACAAAAAGCCCATGACAACGCCTTTGTACAAAAGACTTAAGACACGAACTTGCCGCAAAAAATTTAACAAATGAAAGAAAAAATTACTTCTTTTGTACTTTGCTGCCGTTTAAATTCCTTTTTTATGACCAGCAGTTGTCCAGAAATCGAGTGCTGAAAGCCTTCCAATAAACCACAGCATGCATGAAAAAGGCCAGGAAATGTCAGCTCAACGAAACGACACGCCCTGCGCAAACTAGCCGTGTAAAATTAGAAGGAGTAGGTTTAAATGTGTAAACAATTTTTAGATATTTTTTTGCTGATATTTTTTAATACAAATAGTTAAATAAACCAAAATGAAAAGTATAAAAAATTGTCACAAAAATATGTGATGCAAATCTAGTGTCACAAAGTAATTTATTACTTTTAGTGTCACACAAAAATAGTTTTTGATGGCGATAGTTGGAGGTGGCTAAGCTGGCCTATATATTTGCTCAAGCGCTGACTGAGTAAATGGTTTTCAAAATGCAGACAGCCAGATTAGTGCACAAGCGCATAAGTCTCCGTCGCTGACATGAACATTGGGTGAGCTGGTGTGCGCAAAAAAAAGCAAAATTTTTGTGATCCAGCAAACAAGTAGATTTAAGAAAATTTAATACTTTTTTCGTAAGTTTTTCATTCATACTATTTTTTTTTTGCACGACTCCATATCGTTTGCTGTCATAAAAGCTGCTACTCCAAATATTTCAAAAAATTCGTAGCTAGGTCTTTTTTTTTAAACTAAAACTCATTAATGTCTAAACCCCAAATTCATTAAAATGCATTCTTTACATTCATTTTCTGATTTTTTTTTTACTTCTTTGGGTGTTGGTTTTTCCGCATGCTGTCACTAACTAATCGAATTAGAAAATTAGTTTAGTGGCGGCTGCGAGCTTTTAATTAAACATTCGGCAACTTTTATAAAACTCATTTGTAAAAGTCAAAAATGTGGCAAGAAAAAATGAGAAAAAAAACTATGATAAACGAGTCAAAATAAATAGTTAAACAAGGAAATAAAAGTATGATTTTAGTGAAATATTTATTAGCTATTTTGTTTGTAGTGCGAGCAGTGAACTGGATTCCAACAGTGAAGGCAGATATCTTAGTGAATTTTTTGTTAAGTAATTTTTTTGCTAAAGTAACTAGGTTAACGAAAAACTCTCTGGCGGGGATTAGAGGTGTACATTTTTATCGAATAAGGTTTTTAATTTGCTGAATTTAGCTCAGAAGGTTTTGTTATTGATATATCTTGTCACTTAACTAACTTTTTGGTACGCAGAGATTTTTTCAATAATAAACTTTTTGAACAGTCCACATTTTGGGACAGATTTTGTTGGAGATAATTTCTTGTCTTGGAAATAAAAAAATGCATTACATAGATTTTGTGACGGTAAAATATTTTTTGAGACACATTTTTTGGACAATATTTTTTGGTAAAATTTTTGGGACAGTACACATTTTTGGACAACTTTTATTAAGCGAATGTGTTGTCTTGTGTATCCAAACAAGTTAGTTACACAGATTTTGTGACAATAAAATATTTTTTGGGACATACACATTTTTGGGACATACACATTTTTGGGACAGTACACATTTTGGGACAACTTTTATTAAGCTAGTATCCAAACAAGTTAGTTACACAGATTTTGTGACGATAAAATATTTTTTGGGACACACAAATTTTTGGGACAGTGCTTTTTTTATAAATTCAATGAACTATACCTTTTAAAAGTAGGAAAATCATATCTCAAATGGTGTTTTTATACTCTGACAGTTTTTTTTTTTTTGATTTTGGGACATAATTTTGCAGAGATATACATATATTTTGAAACCATATTTTTTGATTCAAACCTTTTTTGGACATTTACTTTTAAACAAATTTTTCTTTGGTACATTCAAATATTCGGGTCTTATTTTTCTGCATTTTTTTTTATTGGCAAATTAAAAATTTTGGGGTACCTTTTTATTAAGGTAATGTCTTGTCCCGCATACCCAAAAATGTTCTTTTAAACAGGTATTGTGGCTTAACTTATTTTTTTGGGACAAACGTACTTTTGCGACAATATTTAAATTAAAATTAATCAAAAAATTATCTTTTAAAAATAGATGATTCAGATCTAAGTTTTGAGTTCATATTTTTTGAGTTTTTTTTTCGATTTTGGGACAATCTTCTTGAGTCAGATATATAAATTTTTTGTAAACTATATTGATTGATACAGAGCTTTTGAGTCATTTATCGACTTTGAAGAATTTTGTTTGGGACAAGCGCATTTTTGGGACAGTTGAAATTTTGAGACAACTTCTGAAGAAGTAATTTCTTATCTTGTATATCCCAACTAGTTAATTAGACAGTTACTGTGACGATGAAATATATTTTGGGACACTTACATAAGTCAATAAATTAACCATAAAATCATTTGAAAGTAAATGATTCAGGTCTAAAAGGGTGTTAAGTTTTGAGTTCATATTTTGTGTGTTTTTTCGATTTTGGGACAATCTTCTTGAGTCAGATATATACAAAGAATTTGGAAACCATATTCATTGATTCAAAACTATCGAGCAATTTTTTGGGGCAATCACATTTTTGGGACAGTTTATAGTTTGAGGCAACTTCTGAATAAATATTCTCTTATCTTGTATATCCCAACAAGTTTTTTACACTGGTATTGTGAAGCTTAAATATTTGGGACAGTTTTCTTTGATAAATTCTATAATTTATTCATACAAGCATCTTTTAAAACTAGGTACATAGATGAATCGTATCTAAAATGCGGCTAAGTTTCGTGGTCATATTGGAAGCTACATATATTGTTCGATACGAAAGCTTTCTAAGCATTTAATATAATTTTTTTCGGACAGCCGATATTTTGGGACGTCTATGTCTTGAAATCAATCAGGATACCTTGTTGTGATCATGCTCTGGGTCCCTGAGAAAATGCATTTTGCTAGAAAAAAATGTTTGTTCGTCTAAACATTGTTCAATGGTCCGAAAATTTAAGTTCACAATTAGTCCTGAAATTCGAATTTGACCATAAGTTCCTTAAGTATAAACATTTCGAAACTACATATTTCATTTCAAACAGCAAAACAAGCAATATAACAAATCACTCATCAAAATCAAAAGACTTAGGCAACGAACTTGACTGAGTTTTACATTTCAAAACATCAACATTGACAAAAAAACGTTTAAAATTCACTTCTATTTATGTATGTATATTTGTAAATATGCATGTATTACTGTCAAATTTTCATGAACCCATTGAACTCTTCTTTTTTTTCCTTCTCGTTGACCTTAATCCATTAATCAAACAGCAATTTTTGGACTTTTTTTGGTTTATGATGTTTATGACGTTGAACTCTAAAGTTCAATTAAAATAATAAAATACATTTTTAATAGCTCGCGTGATACTAAAATTTAAACTTCAAAAAAAAAAAGACGGCACAGCTTATTTATGTTAACTAACGAATTTTGTTATTTAATGTGTTTTTTAGTTAATTGACATATGATTTATTTTGGTTTTTTGTTTGTTGTCTGCGGCTGGTGTATCGATTTCAAAAGTTGGACTCTATCTCGATTTTAATTGTAAATTTCAATGTCAAGTAGCAACATTAAATGTTGATGAATTTTTACGAGATTGGTGGTGCTGAGGGTGATGGTGCACTTAACTTAAATTTTTGAATGCTTAGTACAATGAAAAGTTCTAAGTTTGGACATTTTTGCCGTCCTCGTCAAATATTTTTTTCATTTTTAATATAATTTAAGTATATATGAATATTGAGTAACAGAAAATAATGGCTCAAAGCTGGAGCGAGTTTGAAAATCAATACGAGAATGTAAAACAGTTTTAGTACACTTTTAGTACTAGTTAAAACACAAAAAACTAAGAGTATAACATGTTTTTGTGATCTACCGTTTTTAATTATGTTGTTTTCACGAGTACTTAATTGTACTAAAAATTTAGTACACCCTCAACAATGTTAATTCTGCATCCCAAAGAAAACCTAAATCAGTTAAATAAAGATCTGGCGTTGAAAAGTAAAAAAAAAATGGAGTTTAAAAAAATTACAACAGCCAATTCCAAGATCAAGTACTAAAATTCTATAACAATTCAGTTTCCTAGAGAAAGTTATTTGCCATCTTTTAAGTATTTTAGTGAGCTCAAGGCCTTTGTAAAATAAAACACAATATTATGGTTTGTATTTTACATATATTTGTCAATATTTCAGTTTCACTCTGAAACCATCCTCAGGAACATAAAAATATGTTCTATCGACTTCGTTTTATTTTTCAAAGGCCTTGAGCTCAATAAAATACTTAAAAATATTTAAGTATAAGGCTATTAAAACCCATCAAAAAATGTTATCCGTCATCATTAAATCAGTTAGTTTTGCTGAGTACGGAAATGTACTAGATTTTAGTACACTTAAAAAATTAAATTTCTAAACCCAAATCAAAACTAAATTTCAATTTTATACAGGAGAAAAAATGCCTTGTTGTTAAACACTTTACTACCGAAACATAAAAGTTAAATTTCTTAAAAAGATAGTACTAGTTTCTAAGGGTACAAAATTTGTACTAAAATGTAATATTTTACATAAAAAACAGTCGATTAGATTTTAAAACATGTTTTATGCTCTATCCGATGCATTTCGGGTAGTTTAAGCGAGTACTAAAATGTACTAAAAATTTAGTACATCTCAAAAATGAAAAATCTGCATCCTAATGAAAGCTGTAAATTAAAATCATACAGTAAAAATGTTAAAATAGCGTACTACATCTAGGAAAAGTGTCAAAAGCCATTTTAGTACTAAAAAAACTATTAACATCAAACTGTGACTACTTTAAGCGAACTCAGGAAAATAAATTTATCTTTAGTATACTATGTATTTGAGAACACATATTTGCGCATGCATTTACATACATTTCACATTTAGTAAGTACGTTGTCACATAAAAAAGTTCTAAAGTTTTAGTACCAAAAAAACCCGATATACATTGGGTAACTAATTCATGTGAATTGCTACATCTTGGAATAGATATTTTCGTTAAATTGGCTTGCTTTCATAAGGTGTTAGAGACCAAAAGTATATTTTTAGAACACTTGATTATATATTTAGTTCATGTTTTTAGTACACGTTTAGTATAATTTTTTTGGTATAAATCCAGCATGCTATTGGTTTCAGCAGGTCGCAAACCAGTCATCAGTCATTTAAAGAAATTGACAGATGTTCTAAAATTTATTACTAAACCATTCCAAAGTCGCGAAGTGGATTTGATGAACATTACTAGAACTTGAAATATCACTTGTTGTTAAGAAAGTGAGCTTCGTTAGTGAAATAAAGCCAAAGAAATATTTTTAAAAATATTTTTAAATTATTTTACACATTGCTTAATTTTCTTTAAGTTTTCTAAAGTTTTAGTACTAAAACAATCCAATACCAATTTATTGTTAAGTTAGAGAGCTTCCCTAGCGAAATGAAGCCACAGACATATTTTTAGCATACAAATGAATTATTTTATAGTACAAATACAACTATTTTTAGTACAGTTTTATTCATGTTTCTTGAAGTTCTTCTAAATCTTTAGTAGTAGAACAATTCAATACTTAGAGGTTAATTAGTTTGAACATTTCTACAAAGAAGGCGTCAACGCATTCTAAACCGAGAGACATACCATAATACCACACAAAGTCAACAGCAGCCTAAGCCTTTATGAAGGCTAAACATTAAGATGCATGAGTGCTTACAGAAAACATTAAAAAAAAAAAAAAATTAATGCAAAGAACTAACACAAAAGCCTAAGTAACAAAAGTCGCCTTTGATTTCGCGTCATGTTTTTCAATTTAAATGGCAGACCGCCAACATACTGACTTTGACCATTAAAATCGAGTCAATAGCAACCATGAAATTGTAAGAAGTAAAACAAATTCAATTAAGATTTGAGCGACTTAGAACAAGTGCACCTAAAAAATGTTACGTATACGCAGTGGTGGGCTGGGCATACCTGAGGTGAGAAAAATTTAGAAAAAAAATATTAATTCTTGGTTTGGCTTTAACATTGAAATTTGCGTTGCATTTTAGAATATATTTCGGCAGCGAGAGTTGATGGTAGCACCCCTCTCGCGGCTGTAATCGCAGCATGCTGAAGGCTTTTTTTTTTTTGTTAACGAGCTTAGGAGATTAATGCGCGCACTCAAGGCAACGCAGCAGCTGAGGTGCTGTGCGGTGGGTGGAAGTTTTCAAAGTTTTTTTTTTATTATATTTGCGGTATTAGATTGTATTTTAGATAAAGTTGAATAGATTTTAGTTATTGAATTTGGCCTTAGTTATTTGTTCTAACCACTGTCAACTGCCAACACTTGGCCTAGAACAAGTTCTTGCTATTCGTTCTGTAAGTGTTTGTTAGCTGTTTGGCATAAAGTGCGTGGCCAATGATAAATACGAGCGTATAAAATTGTGGTTAACTAAAAACAAATATATTAAGTTCTAATGTTGATCTCTTTTTGTGTTTTTGCTAAGTACATTTTTCATATTTTTTTTTTTTTTTTTTTTTTTGTGCAATTCAATATCAAGTCATATTTCAATAATTTTATAACGCAAATATTTATTCTATGCGCAGCAAGAAGTTCAATGTGAGCTACTTTTGTTCTAAATTTTTTAGTAAGCATTGACTACAGTACTTAGTTTAGTTGCGACTTTTTTTTTTTTTTTTGTTCAATACTTCAATTTTTTTTTTTTTTTTTTTTTCAAATCAGTTTTTGGCTTGTTTTCTGTCGGCCAACTGTCAAAGTCAATGTATGACGGCGTGGTTATCCTTGTAAAAATATATGTTTTAACCACAATAGATATGTAAAGAGATTAAGAAAAAAAAAAAAAAAAACCAAATGGTCGTTAGTGTTGTAGGCTGCCAAAACATGCATTAGTTATATACGCACGACTTACGCATAATTGGCTAATTGACGCATTTAATTCACATTTAATTGTGAGGTGAGGTGATTTTGTGACCTCAACTAACTTGTTGGGTTAAATGCTTGCTGTGGCAGTTTAAGATATAATGCTGTTAGGCAAACACTTATGTAAATATTTATGAGGAGCGAAAAAGTATTTAAATTCATATGATTTATAGAGTTGTGAAAATAATTGAGTTTGAATTTTAGTTGAGAGGCATTAATAATAAATGAAAAATTCTTGTTTGACGGTTTTAAATTACCGCTTGTATGTGCACCTATGAAATATTATTTTGTATTGAGTTTTGCAATGTGTACTAAATTTTTAGTACTATTTTCGCATATTGTAAATGTTTATTGCAAGTAAATTGAACTTAATTTTTTCTATATTAAATTTTTCTGTAACGATTCAGTACACTTTCGAAAGAGTAATTAAGTTCACGATGATTTCTAGTAGATTCCATATACAGTTTTAGTACAAATTTTAACATATTTAAGCACAGAAATGTTTTTTGTACACTTTTTAAAGTTTTTTTTTTTAATTTTGAATTTATTTTGGTACCAACCAGACTTTTAGAACACTTTTCAAAAATGTACTAAATTTTAAATATTCCTTTCCAAGCCGATTTTTAATTATCAGAACTTTTAAGTCATGGAGTAAATTTTTAGTACTCATTTGAAAATGTTTTTATAATTTTTTTGATATTTCTTCAAACATTATTAGTGGGGTATACTTTTAGTATAAAATGATATATTTCAAAACTTTGTTCAAGGTTTTAATATTAGTTTAGCACCAAACACATTTTTAGTACACTTTTGAAAGTGTAATTAGATTCAAATTGATTTCTAGTAGCACCAAAGATATTTTTAGTATCTATTTTTACAACTTTTTTTGGTATATTTTAGTACCAAGCAGATTTTTAGTACACTTTTCGAGAGTTTTAAAAATTTGAAATACTCAAAGAGAATTTTTATTACAACTTTAAGAATGTTTTTTATAAAAAAAATAATTTTGAATTTTTTGAAAGTTTTTTAGCACAAATTTTAAGGGTCATATTCAAAAAAATCACTTTTTTAAAATATCTTTAGTACTAAGATTTTACTAAAACATTATTCTTTTAGAATTTCCTAGGGTGTAGCCCTTTTTACTATTTATTTTTTAGTACATTTTTAGTACAACCTTTTAATATCTTCCAATTTCGAAGAAACATTGTTTTTAAAACACAAACAGCTGTTTTTCAATATATTTTAGTACCTTTTTTATTACAAATTCTCGAAAATATAACCCTTTAGTACTCAGTGCATTTTAGGCTCAAACTTTGAAACTTTTTATTTAGTTAATTTTGTAACGTAGATTTTTTAGTACTTAGAATGTTTTTTAGTACTAACAGTACTTTTCAAAGTTGTGACTAATTTTTAGTACACTTTTGGTACGAAGTTCTTATAGTTTGACTACCTAGAAAGTTTTAAGTACGTAATCAACTTTTATTATTTTTAAAATATTTCATATTATTTTTTTAATACTTTTGAGTACTAAAAATAGTTTTTTAGAAAGTAGCTATATATGTAGTGCTTAACAAGTTTTTAGTTTGTGTAAGCTGTAATTAAAAACATAGAAGTTTAATTTTTCAAATTTTAGTACAGTTTTAGTACTAAGTCCACAAATTTTTTTTTGTGATAATAATTTTTTTTCCAAAACATTTTATAAATAAAATGGGGTTTTCAAAATGCTAGGTGTGTAGTGAAACTTATGGAGAGTTTTATAAACGCTTTCCGAGCCATTGAAGTACTAAAAATGTACTAAGTGGTTAATTTTACCTATGTAAGTCCATTAATGTATACATTTTCTTACAAAAATTTCGAGAGGTAAATTGAGATGCTATTTCAGCTGAAAATTAGAAAAAAAACTCACAAATTTTAGTTAGTACAGTGTACTAAAAAAATTTCTTTTGGAAAAAAGCTTATCAAAAGGCTTTACCTTTTCGAAAAATGTTTGTAAGCTTTATGAACTGTGCTAAAAGTGTACTAAAACGTATTAAAAGCACGTATACCAAGAGAATTTAAAGTTTATTACTGCCTATTTCAGACTTTGATATCAGAATCTGAAGTAAAATCCATTTTAAATAAAAAAACTTTAAAAGAGAACTAAATTCACTAAAAACTCTTTCGTAGGTATCCATAAACAAAATACATTAGAAATACTTGTCATTCATAGTGAGCTGTAGTTGATGTTAATACCTTTTTTTGCAAAGCACTCAAGCATAGAAAAGCATTTTGCACATAACAAAATGAATCTGAAATATGTTCATATTGACAGTGAAATATTTATTTTATTAAGGAAGTATTTTTTGTAAAAAATTCCTACTGAGTATTAGCTTAAGGTGAGATAAGAATACAAGAAGACAAGGTAAAAAAAGAAAAAAAAAAAGTAACGTAAAGCGATTGTCAAACACATACCTGAGGCGCTGCAGAAAAGGAGCAAAACCCGAGAGACAAGACAATATGGCATTTTTATTTTTAAACTTAAATCTGAAGGTGCCAGGCGAGCTGACAAATAGCACAGGTGGGCGATGTGTTTTTTTTTTGTATCTAAAAAATGTAGCTGTCAGTGACTTTGCCATCACTTTTCGCACGACTCATAAATACACGTATCTATATTCAAATGTCATTAGCTCATTAGAATAATAATGAAGCTGTTAAGAATTTGCGTGAAGCATCAAAACATGTTTGAATGCTTTGTATAGGGCTTCAAAGAAGTGTCTGATGCATAGTAGATATAAGCTTGAAGTGAATAAGTAAGTAAGTAAAATATTTTATATTTTTTCCCTAAAGTCTCTATTTCGCCTCTAGCAAAACAACTTCTTCATCTTCATTTAAATTGCCGCGAGCTACAAGAATATTTATTATATAACAAAGCAATGACAAAACTCACGTGACTGCTCTAAAGCAAAAAAAGTATGCAAAATTAAACACATTTTTCGCACAAACATGTTGCCGCAACAAATAAACATTGGCAACATGTTGCTGCAATAAATCATTTAACGCTCAGTCGAACAATTAAGTTGCTACCGGCCACGTAAAGATATTTACACATAATTCACTGTCAGCAGCACAATGAATGAATAGTCGCCGCCAGATAAGTTGTTTATGCGCTTATTTTTGTTGTTGTTTCTTTTTACTGTAACTTTATAACAATGAAGACCATAAACGCATTGAATGTCAAACAGGTACAAATATTTGCTCAATTACACTGGTTATTGCCTATTTGGCGCATAGTGGCCCCAACTTTTTTAGAGGAATTTCTCTTTAGACGCCACGCCCACAAAATTATTTTTTTTTTACAAAGCTTGTAATGCCTATTATTGCTTTTTGTTGTTGTGCAATTGCTCTGTAAGTGGAAATAGACATTTAAATACTCAAATGCTGGCGGGTAGAAAAATACACGATATTATCTCTCAGCATGTCGCTGCGGTGGTAGAAAGTGAGGAACATCAATAATTTAATCGCCCGTTTTGTATGCGGCGCCCGTGTTGTACAGCTGGCCATTTATGTTTATGTCACATGTCTTTTAGCAACATGTGTGTGCTGTGTATGCGAACATTGAACTCGAAAGCGCACATCAAATTTGTCTTTAACTTTTCCAACTCTTTTGAGGTAATAGTTTTTTATTTTTACTTTTTTACTCTTAGCGTGTATTTAGGTTAAGATTTTGCAGAGCGAACTTGAGAAACATAAAATACATAAACGTTACCTTAATTCACAAAGTTTCTTGCAAAGCAGATAGGGCATTTTGTGAATTAAGGTAGCGATTTTTAATACTTTGAACGAAAGACTTAAGCAACGAACCTTACTATTAAAATAGTCAAGTTCGTCGCTTAAGTCTATCGTCTACGTTGAAAAATTTTTTTTTTCGTTTTGCACAAAATAACTTCCCTCATCAAAACACCCCCTGCCTCACCCGTTTCCTTAACCAGCAACCTCTTATATAACTTCAGCCGTCTGTCACTCATTAAATATGGAACATTGTAATATTGGCACGAACTACTAATTGCAATCGATACGCTTGTTGTCGGCGCGCCAACACTCTAATCAAACTCTTGTAAAATGTTCAATTCATTCAAATCAAAAATATAATATTCCTGTTTTAATTGCAGCGACAACACTCTGGTAAATGTATTCAAATTAATTACATAGTAACTGTTTTAAAACACTAGTGCAAGAGTTGACACATTTAAATAGCTTGAAATTGAATCGATAATGTTAAGAGGGTAAGAGGTGAGCAGTAATAATAAAATATAAATGTTAAACGAAACAAAGCGATCAATCATACATGAAACAATGGTTCAACAATTAAATGTGAATTTCTTAGCACTATATCAGTGTTTACTGTTTAGGA
>CAXKVI010000004.1:15262520-15315020 GCA_964058755.1 Campiglossa producta | reverse complement strand
CGGTTCCATAAAAATAAGGAATTGTTTCCAAAAAGGGACTGTTTCCAAAAAGGTGACTGATCACAAAAAACCAACGATTTCAGAAAACTTTCCGATTTTACAACAAATAATTGCCCTGTAGGGAAAATCTCTAGTTCAGAGCTAGTTCGCTTCTAGTGCGTTCCGAACCAGTACTAGTTCGCGAACTATCTTTTTTACATGAAATCAACTGGCGAATTTAACATGGCGATGTCCTAGGCTGGAACTAGCACAAAATTCGATAGTTTGGATATAGTTCGTTTATTGGCACTATTTCTATAGTTCTAAATATAAATTAAGTACAAAAACTTAAATTCAAATACGAATCCAAATGCCTTTTAATGACTCCTCAAACGCTGGTTTCGAGCTAGTGAAAATGTAATCACTAACGTACTAGTTCTTATTGGCCACTTTATATCTAGTTCTGAACCAGAAATTTGTGTCACTAGTGGCTGAGTTCCCTGCAGGGTGGTTCAAAAAGTCACAGATTGGAAAAAGTAACTAGTTCCAAACAAATGACTTCTTCCGAAAAAGTCACTAGTTCCAAAAAAGTATCCCAAACAAACAAATGACTTCTGCCGAAAGAAGTCACAAGTTCGAAAAAAGTATCGGGTTAAAAAATTGCTGCTTTACTAAAATATCACTGGGTAAAAAAAAGTCACGGCTTTAAGAAAGTGACTTCTCCAAAAAAATCACTGATTCTTTCAGGTTTAAAAAACAAAAAAACAGAGAATACAGAGAAGGTAACCGATTTCGGGAAAGAGTAGTTCTAATAATATGACGGGTTCAGAAAAAGTCACGGGGTATAAAAAAAGTCACTGGTTGTGAAAAAGTAACTGTTCCCAAAAAGTCACTGCTTGTGAAAGAAGTCACTGATCCCCAAAAATCACCGGTTCTGGTTCCAAAAATTGACTGCATACGAAAGACGGCACTAAAAGTCCCAAAAAGTAAAAGGTAAAAAATTACTGCCTTACCAAAAATCCACCGAGGGGGGTGGGGGGTTGAGGCGGGGGACAATCGGTTTCAGAAAGTGACTTTACAAAAAAGTAATTGGTCACACAAAAAATCACTGATTCCGATAAATTTCCTATCTTAAAAACAAAACTAGTTTAGAAAAAACTGCAATTGGAAAAAAGGAACTGGTCACAAAAAATCACCGATTTTAAACAAATTTCCCTTTTTCAAAAAAAAAAAAAAAATGGCTAAAAATATCACCTACTCTATAAAAGAATGTCAAACGTTGGAATTGTAGCAGGTTTCCGACAAGTTACAAAATAAGTAAGTGTTTTCCAAAAAGTCAACTATGAAATGAAATTAATGGGTTCCAAAAAGTTACTCCTTGTAAAATATTTTGTCACGGATTTAAAAATGTCACTGGTTATAAAAATCACCGGTTCAAAAAAGTGACTAGTTACAAAATTAACGGTCTCAAAACGTCACTCGTTCAAAAAAGTGACTGCTTACAAAATTACCGGTCTCAAAAAGTTACTCGTTGTACAAAATTTTGTCACGGGTTTGAAAAATCACCGGTTCCAAAAAATCACCGGTTCCAAAAGTTACTGGACAAAAGAAATTACCAGTCTCAAAAAGTTACAGGTCTCAAAAAATTCTGTCACGGCTTTCAAAATGTCACTGGTTCCAAAATATCACTGCTATTAATGTTTTCCAATCTTTAAAAGTAAAAAAAAGAAAAAAATGTATGTATACAGATTAAGGCCAAAATTGGGAGTCATAACAGCAAGTTGATAAAAAATGTCAACACTACAAAAATTATGCATAAATTTATATAAAAAAAAAATACTACTAAAATCAGTTAAAAAATTGGAACAATTTGTGCCAATTAATGGTTTAATTGCCCTGATTTTTGCTACTCGATTATGTTGCCACAAGTTTTTGTGTTGTTGATTTTCGTCAATTATTATTTATGTAAAATTTTGATGTTTTTTTTTTTTTCAAAATATTGAGGTGTTGAATGAAAATTTGCATATTAGCAAAATACTTCCTGCTTCGGGTGTCCATAACATATCCATAAAATTGTTATAGCCTGCTCTATTTGTTGCTCCAGTAGCAACTGATAAGCCGCACGCAGCCACTGTAACGCCATCAAATTAGTTATGTAGCATAACACTTGTTCGCCCAGAAAAAAAAAAATTATTTCATATTTTGTGCCATTTCGATAGATTTTTTCTTGTTTTTTTCTTTGGCTTTTGGTTACGTAGGCGTGGCTAAAGCGTGGCGTGGTGCTTTGTTGGAAAGTTTATATAATAATAAAATTTAAGAGGAGTAGGCGCATTTGCGATGGAGTTAATGAAAAAACAGACTATGAAATATTTCTCAATTTTAGGATCAGAAAAAAATTTCTTTTTGAGTTTATTTTTGTCGAAATTCTGCCCTCAAAACTGTTGTCTTTACATTGAATAAAGTCAGAATAGGTTAGGTAATAGCACATCGTAGCTTAAACGAAAATTGAGGAAATAATAATAATTCCACATGCTCTGCTGTTAATTTTTCCTTTTCAAGTGAAAAATTAATACCATCAAAATTGTGTTCCTGTTGCTGCTGCTGCTGTGCTTTATGGCATAAATAAGCAATAACAATAAAAATAACAAACAGCAAGCAAGTATGTTTGTTAGCATGGCACATGCACAAAACTTGGTTCGACAACAAAATTCCTAAGTGCAAAACGACACCCTGTTGCACAGACTTGCATGCGCTAGCTTCATCAGAAACACAACACCTCATAAACAAGAAGGAATGCGGCGATCGGTGGGAACCGCGCCGTCAGCAAATCAAGAGCAGAATCGACGACAGAGCGGCGGCAGCGTAAGCTAGGTTTAAGAATTTATTATCTCTGTAAGTTAGTTCTAAGTTTGAATTGAACCAATAAAGGAGCCTTCAGCTCCCCAAAAAATATATTTTTTTGTTTTAGTCACACCGAGTGACATAACTGGCGCCCGAGCAGGGACCGCCAGCGCGTCGAAAGGTAGTACGCCTGAAAATCAAAAAGTAAGGCCGCGAATCGATAACCACCGCGAAAAAAATCAAAAGCAGCAGCTACCATTCGACAAGGAGTCGGAACAAAATACGTCAAAAGGGCTTCAGTACGTAAGGAACGAGATAACCCTATGGTCGCTAAAAACCCCAACTCCAGCGCGGCGATGCGAATAATAGTGTAAGGAAAAAAGTTCTGAATCAAAACAGAAAAAGTGTAATCGCTAAATTTGGAATAAAAAAAATTGTGTAAATTTAGTTAGGGTGGATACCTTGCCGCGGTACGAGGGCTTAAGTCGATAGCCACAGGGCTACGCTGCCCTTGTGATCATAGCTCCGTACGGCACTTCATCACGAGAGCAGCCTAGCCTCTCTGGCGCGACGACAAAGATCTTCCCCCTCCCAATCCAGGGTGTTATGCGAAACCGTGCCCATTGGACGTTTGCAGCCGGGAGGCAAATCGTGGCTGTATTTGAACGGAGCCTCTCTGACACCGGGTCGCCTCAGAGAGTAAGCATGGCCTTACCGCGGTACGGGGCTCTGCCGCGGCGGACGACACATTTTCCCCTACTCTTCCCTTGACCCTAAGCTGGCCTTGTCCGGCGATGGGTCGTACGAACAAGATGAACTCGAATAACCTGAATAAAAACGAAAAATCTAAAAAACAAACAACGCCAAATTTCACTCCTCAGCAAAGGAGAGCTATGGAGGAGCAGGCGAGGAAGCAACAACAACGCCGGAGGACAACCTCCGTTCCACAATCAAGGGGGGGATCGACAGCGATGGCAACTACGAGTCGGTCAACCAACCCTCTATCGAATAAGATTGACTTGATGGGAGCTAGCACCAGTGCGGTTGCCAACGCAGCTAAGCGGACAACGGCGGATGCTAAACTCCCATCAACCGCTGATATGAAAACCAGTATCTTTACGTCTGTGGCAGCGGTCTCACGACCTGGCCTCGGAGTTTCGAAGGAGAAGGAAGCTGCAACTGAGATGTCGGCAAGGAGAGCGACCGCGATGGCAACTACGGGTCCGCACTCCAGGGAGACATCTCCCCGCTGCTTCACATACCACGAGAAAAGATTGGCTGCAAAGATCCTGAAGAGGTATGAAGGGGTACCGCAGGAATCACTGTCGCCGAATTCCAGTAAATCTGTAGAGCTAGCGAAAGCTGTGATACCGGATTTCCAAAATTCGTACATGCCAAAGAGGTTAAAAGTTAACCCTTTCAAGCGCCAGAGATCGGATCTGGAGTTTATTCCCCCTCCCAAGCGGCATCAGAATACCTCTGGAGCGGGCAAACTAAGCTTTGCTGAGGTAACCAAGGACAGGATCCTTATAGGCGTCCTTGACCGAGGCAATGACCGTCTGGCCATCCCCAAGGACCGGTGGCGTTACGTGCGAAATGAACTCGGCAACATTCTTCTCAACGTTGCTCCGGAGTTTCCGGGTAGTTCGGCACGAGTAACGGATGCGGGTTGGCACCAGGGTCAAATTAAATTACTCGCATGCGAGGATGCAAAAACCGTAGCACTGTACAAGGCAGCAGCTGCTAAACTGGGTGAAGTCTACCAGGGCGCAAAGATAGAGGTCGTCGACTGGAAGGACATTCCAGCTCGTCCAAGGGCAAGGGCGTGGATTCCGGCCATCCCTGACGAACCCGAGAGAATACTCGGGATGCTACGGCTAATGAATCCGTCCCTCCCAACGCATGACTGGAGTGTCAATCTGGTCGGGGATGCGGTAGGGCCCGACAGACAGGTGGTGTTCACCATGAATAAAGAGTCAATCGAGCCCCTCAAAAGGTGCAATGGCCTAGTACACTACAGCGTAGGCCAGATCGTTATCCACGTATATCGTGGTGATGCTCAGCGCGCTGCCTTCTCGGCTGCTCCGGGGGAACCGGAAAACTTATTACCAGAAGAGGAAGCGGAGGATTCCGATGCGGAAAGCATGTTATCCGCCACGTCTCTTGGCGATAGTGCTGTGAACAACTCGGAGATGGAGGACAGCCCACAGGACGAGGAAGTCCTCGACGTCACGGTGGTAGCAGCCAACGCTGAGCGACTAACATCTAACGCTACAGGCAGCAGGACTCCTGCAACGCCACATCGGGCAGTTAATCGGAACAACTCGTCGTTGATAGGCAACCTCCGGGATGGAGCAAACCTCGACGATATGGGGACGGCAGGGAAGTCTGTGCGCTCTCATGTTGGTGGTGCTTCAGATTAATTTGCACAAATCTAAAGTGGCTTCGGCTGCTTTAAGTAGTCGTCTTTCTAAAGGCGACGTGGATGTGGTCCTCATCCAAGAACCCTGGGTCAATAGCTCGAGAATCTGCGGATTGGGGACTAAGGGCTTCAAGCTCATTCGAGCCAGCGAGGAGAGCAAAGTCAGAACGTGTATTTTGGTCAAGTCTGAGTTGAACTCCTTTCTCCTACCTAACTACACCAATGGTGATATTACCGCTATCAGTCTAACGGTCGACAGCACCCGCCTGACGGTGGCGTCGGTCTATATGCCCTACGACGCCGAAGAACCCCCACCACAAACGGAGGTGAAAGACCTGGTGTCAAATTTCTGCACGGGTAATCTTATTATTGGAGCGGACGCTAATGCTCACCATGTCCAATGGGGGAGCTCCGACATCAATGCCAGGGGCGAGTCTCTGTTTGATTACCTCTTAACAACCAACCTGGTGATTTGCAACGTGGGTAATGAGCCTACTTTTATCACTAAGACCCGCAGGGAGGTCATAGACCTCACTATCTGTAGTGAAGGCGCTTATGAGTGGGTCAGAAAATGGCGGGTTCTGGAAGAACATTCTTTCTCCGACCACCGTTACATAGAAATGGTTTTAGACTTTATTGTAGAACAACCAATCATGAAGCGCAATCCACGTAACACTGATTGGCAGATACACAATGAAATATTAGACAGAGACCTACCAGTACTGCCCTCACAAGCCCCCTCATCAGTAGAGGAGCTGGAGGATCTTGTTACTACATTTACATCGGCGCTCTCAAATGCTCTAGGACAGGCTTGTCCAGTGCCAAAACCACGCGGTAAACACAGGCCACATTGGTGGTCCTACGATTTGGACTCGCTCCGAATATCATGCCGGAAACAATTTAACAAGGCCAAGAGCTTCGGCTCTGAGCCTCATTGGCATGAATATAAAGCTAAACTAAGGGCCTACAAAAAAGCTCTGAGACAGGCGAAGAGAACCTCGTGGAGAAATTTCTGCACTGGCGTCGAAAAGGTCGACGACACAGCGAGACTTAGACGAGTCCTCTCGAAAAGTCAAACAACCATCAGCTATTTGCGAAAGCCTGACGGATCCTGGACCAGCACGGAAGAGGAAACCCTTGAGCTGCTCTTGAATACACATTTTCCGGGGAATCTGCATGATGCACCACTAGCACCTGCAACAAACCTGGCAGTAAATATACCCATCACTGAGGAAAGAGTAAGGTGGGCAGTTAAGAGCTTTGAACCGTATAAGGCTGCCGGGCCGGACGGGATTATCCCCGCGCAACTTATAAACACGTTGGAGACATCAGCTAAATGGCTGGTATTTCTCTTCACAGCCTGCCTGGCTCTCAACCACATTCCGGGCTCCTGGAGAAGCGCCACGGTAGTGTTTATCCCTAAGGCTGGGAAGGCATCCCACTACGAGCCAAAAGATTACAGACCGATCAGTCTCTCGTCCTTTGTACTCAAAACCTTTGAGAGGATACTAAGCGACTACCTTTCAACGACTATTGATAGCAACCTTATCTCTAGCTATCAGCATGCATACACCAAGAGTAAATCAACAGAAACTGCTCTGCACAGCCTAGTATCTGTCATTGAGAAATCGCTGTGTGAAAAGGACTACTGTCTCGTGGCCTTCTTAGATATTGAGGGGGCTTTCAACAATATAAGCCCGGAGGCGATCAACTCCGCTCTAACTAATCTGGGCGTAGATAGACCTCTAACTGGTTTAATTGACCAACTTCTAAGAGGAAGGAAAATAGCTTCTTCACTTGGTACGGTCGAGTTATCACGCTATGTCACAAGGGGAACGCCCCAGGGTGGTGTTCTTTCCCCGCTTTTATGGAACCTCACAGTCAACTCGTTGCTACGTGACACAAGCTGGGGGGGCGGGAAGATAGTGGCATACGCAGACGATTTAGCTATTGCATTCAGAGGCAAGTTCCCACAAACTCTGTGTGACCTGATGCAAGTAGCACTGCGAGAGGTTTCGAGGTGGTCCTCTCGCTGCGGACTTAGTATCAACCCGGGGAAAGTGGAACTTGTCCTCTTCACCAACCGGTACAAAATACCGCCACTAAGCCTACCAGAACTAGATGGCACGCGCCTGGGCTTGTCGGATAAGGCCAAGTTTCTAGGCATAGTTCTGGACAGGAAACTGAATTGGAAGGAGAATGTTCTTCAGCGCCAGAAGAAAGCTTGCATCGCTCTTTACACATGCAAAAGAGCCATTGGCAAAAAATGGGGGCTCAGCCCTAGAGTATGCAGTTGGATCTACACGGCCATCATTCGCCCAATCATGCTGTATGGAGTCGTCGTATGGTGGCCGGCACTGAGCAAGACAACATACCTGAATCTGTTGCGGAAAGTCCATAGATCCAATATGATCTGTATAAGCGGTGCGCTAAGGACAACGCCCAACGAAGCCCTCCAGGCCATTCTGGGCATTTTGCCACTTGATCTGGAAGGGTTTCGGTCAGCGGCGGCATCAGCTCTGCGCCTAAGAGAAACCTCCAGTTGGGGTGCGGGTACTATTGGACACTCCAGTATTCTGGAATCTTACAGCTTTCTCCCTCTAAGCACAGATCGTTGTACGACCACTACAGTCGGGGATAGCTGCTTCAAAATAAACATTCCCAGCAGAGAAGACTGGGAGAGGACGGATTGGTGTCCCGAAACAAATGGTGGCACTTCCATATACACCGACGGCTCGAAGTTGGACGGCAGAGTTGGAGGAGGGGTTTATTCAAGGGATTTGGACCTTGAACTCTCCTTCAGACTACCTGATCATTGTAGCGTCTTCCAGGCGGAAGTCTCGGCAATCCGGGACGCCGCGGCCTGGTTAAGCAAACGTGTTATCGGAGGAGATATCACTATTTTCAGCGATAGCCAGGCGGCAATCAAATCCCTTGGCTCATACACGTTCAACTCTGAACTGACGCTCAGCTGTCGTCGATCTCTTCAGGAGATGGCCCAACAGAACCGCGTAAACCTCATATGGGTCCCGGGACATAGGGACATTGAGGGAAACTGTAAGGCAGACGAGCTTGCCAGGCAGGGCACGACCAAGCAGGTTCTTCGGGATAAAGAGCGCTTAGGTATGCCGTTTGCCACATGCAAACTAATGCTGAAGGAGCACACACTCCGTCAAGCCAACGAAAGATGGCTGCAATCCCCAGGGTGTCGGATATCGAAACAAACCTGGCCAAAATGGGATCTTAAAAGGTCTAGACGCATTTATGCCCTAACTAGGAGGGAAATCTGCATATTGATAGGGGTATTAACCGGTCACTGCCTCATTGGTAGGCATGCAGAAAGGCTAAGTGTGCCCTACCGACGATGCTGCAGGAGTTGCAAAGATGATGAGGAGGAGGAAACGGTGGAGCACCTCATCTGCAACTGTCCGGCTTTAAGCGGCGTGAGAACGCGCTTTTTGGGAGTTCCGTTCCTAGATAGTCTAAGCCAGATCGCGGAACTGGACATAAAGGACTTGATGGGCTTCATAAAGTCATCTAAGTGGTTCGAGGAGGAGTAACGGTGTCGGTTTAGGAGTGTCAGTCCCGGGATTCTGCTATGTGGAAAATCCCAACAACTCAGGGATTTTCCATATGGCTGGGTCCCGGGGCTGACTTTCCTTGTGTTGGTGGTATCACAACGGGCCTTCAAAACTGGCCTAAGTGTGCCTCTGCGGCAGCCACTTGAACCTACCCTAGTTATAAAAAAGAAAATAAAAGAAGGAAAATTGAAAAGCCAAAGAGAATTCTGAAGTCGCTAATGCGAAAAGAAAAATAAATCGAAAAAATTGTGTAAATTCAGTTATAAAAAAGAAAGTAAAAGAAGGAAAATTTAAAAGCTAAAGAAAATTGTTAAGAGGAAAAAGCAAGAAAAAGAAAAAAAATTGTTAAGTCGCTAATGCGAAAAAAAATATATAAATTGAAACAAATTGTGTAAATTTAGTTATAAAAAAGAAAATAAAAGAAGGAAAATTGAAAAGCTAAAGAAAATCGTGAAGTCGCTAATGCGAAAAGAAAAATAAATCGAAAAAATTGTGTAAATTTAGTTATAAAAAAGAAAGTAAAAGAAGGAAAATTGAAAAGCTAAAGAAAAATTGTTAAAAGTTAATTATAGAGAAGAAAAAAGTGTAATCGCTAAAGCAAAAGGAAATCAATCAAATCAAATTTTGTGAGTAAGAGTAGCAGAACAAGAGTGAGTAGTTTCCTTTTTATATATCAACAAAGAAGAAATGCCAGGTACTTCCGCAGAAGAATTGGTGGAGCGGATTAACCAGATGCGACTCGATTACGCAGGTGGATCCGACCCCCCCTCAGACCCCCCAAACCCTTCTGTTCCTAATCCTAACGTAATAGAGTCCGTGGTCCGAGAGGTGCTTGAGCGGATGAACGCACCTGTCATCGGTGACTCCACGGGCATAGAATCAAATATTATACTGAATAGAACTAACATGAATGATCTGGACAGAATACCAGACATGGTCAAATGCCTACGGGAATTCTCCGGTAAACCTGGAGAGTTCAGTTCATGGCGAAAGAGCGTCGACAGAATCCTCAAGGCATACGAAGCCTTGAAGGATACTCCCAAATATTTTTCCATTCTGCACACCATAAGGCACAAAATTGTCGGCGACGCCGACACTGCCCTTGAATCCTATAGTACCCCACTCGAATGGAATCAAATCCGCAAGTGCCTGATGATGCACTATTCCGATAAGAGAGACATCGGTACCCTCGAGTACCAGATGACGACGTTGGCTCAACGTCATGATGATATTTCTACCTTCTACCAAAAGGTTTACCAGCACTTGTCGCTGATCTTGGACAAGATTGCATGTCTTGACCTTGGCGAAGAAGCAATAAGGACGATGACAAATTCGTATCGGGAGAAAGCTCTCGATACCTTCGTACGCGGGCTGAACGGCGATTTACCTCGCCTTCTCAGCATCCGCGAGCCCACCACCTTGCCTCAGGCTCTAAACTTGTGGCAAAAATTGGATAACATGTCCTTCCGCATGAATCATGCCCACACCGTAAATAAATCCCTTAGTCAACTACCTCCAAGACCCCCCAGATATAACATAAATAATAACAGATCTTTTTATCCTGACCTAACTAACACGAATAATAATAGACCCTTTTACCCCGAACTCACTTATTCGGTGCCCTTACCGCGGAACTATAACAACAACAACAACTTAAGAAACTACAATAACTATAGAACGTCCAACATGAATCCTCGAGGACAACCAAATCAAGGGAACTTTAATAATCGCCCAAATAATAATTTCCAACAACAATACAACAGCCGGCCCAACATACCACAACAACAATACAATTCGGGTTTTAACAACCGGCCCAACCTACCACCAAAGCCACCAGTCCCAATGGAAGTAGACCCCTCCCTACACTCTAGGCAGGTCAATTACCAAAATAGACCTAACACCGGTTATAATACCCAGCCCCAAGCCCAGAAACGCCCACCTTCCTCACAACATACTCGCCCTCCCAACAAAATGCAGCGTAACTTTCACGCAAATACAGGCCCATTGAATTTGAATGATTACCAAGGAGATCCGGACCCGAACCGGATCTACGATACTTACCCCCAAGACGACTATTACGGAACATCCCAACAAGGAAACGGGACTACAGGGGGACAAATAAACTTTACTTCCGAAGATCAAAACCAAACTGAGCCCGACTTGATTAATTTTTTAGATTAACGCCGTCCTCGCTTCCTTACTATGAATTCGTGACAAGACGCGGGGACACAGTGGATTTCCTGATAGACACAGGGTCCAACAAAAACTACATACAATCAACTAGGATAAGAAACCCACTGCCAAACAAACCATTCAAGGTGGAATCAGTGGCAGGAACTATCGAGATAACACAACACGCATTCATAGACGTATTCGGACCCAACGTGGGGAAAATTAAATTCTTTATTCTGCCACCCCTAAACTCATTCCATGGAATCATCGGGAATGACACTTTGAGGAAGCTTAAGGCTATAATAGATACCGAGAAAAGCACCATGACCATTTTTCCGGGAGTCATCATCCCTTTAAAACAACGAGCATCTCAGCAAGTTAACACCGTCAATATAAACACCCCACATCTCTCTGCAGAACAACAACTGCGCATTAGGAATATCATTACGAAGTGCCCGAATTTGTTTTCTGATCCAGATGAGAAACTTACTTTTACTACCCTAGTAAAGGGCGAGATACGCACAACTAGCGACACGCCCGTCTACTCTAAGCCCTACCCTTATCCTATGGCACTCAAAGAAGAAATCGAACGACAAATAGAAGAGCTCCTCGACAACGGAATAATTAGAAAATCTAAATCTCCATACAACTCACCCGTGTGGATAGTTAACAAAAAGCCGGATGCATCCGGCAAAGAAAAATATCGTATGGTTATCGACTACCGTAAGCTTAACTCGGTGACCATCCCAGACAAATACCCCATTCCTGAAATTAATGAAGTCCTATCGAACCTCGGAAACAATAGTCTATTTACTGTAATAGATTTGAAAAGCGGATTTCACCAAATACCACTACGCGAATCAGACGTGGAAAAAACCGCATTCTCCGTTAATAACGGAAAATATGAATTCCTCCGACTTCCCTTCGGGCTGAAGAATGCCCCAGCAACATTTCAAAGAGCTTTAGACGATATCCTCAGGCAGCACATAGGAGTTCGATGTTATGTTTACATCGATGATGTAATAATTTTTGGAAAAAACGAAGAAGAGCACTTAAAAAATCTGGAACTGGTTTTCAAAACCTTAGAAAGCGCTAATATGAAAGTGCAGTTAAATAAATGCGAATTTGCCAAGCAAGAGGTGGAATTCTTGGGATACGTCGTCAGTTCAGATGGAATTAAAACCAACCCTAAAAAGGTGGAAGCCGTTGCGAATTTCCCAGTTCCTCGAAATTTGAAGGAGCTGAGATCCTTTTTGGGCATGTCGGGTTACTATAGAAGATTTATTAGGGATTATGCGAAAATAGCTAAGCCTCTAACATCAATCCTTAGGGGAGAAGCCGGTAATGTCTCAAAGCGAAACTCCAGAAGAATAGATGTTCAGTTGAACGAAGAAGCGGTAGAGTCCTTTAACAAAATTAAAAGCACGTTAATTTCAAGAGACATAGTCCTAGCCCACCCAGATTTCGAAAAGGAATTCGAACTTACCACAGATGCCTCTGACTTCGCAATAGGAGCAGTCCTGTCGCAGGGCGACCGCCCTATAACCTTTATTTCACGGACACTTAACAAAACGGAAGAAAATTACGCCACCAACGAAAAAGAAATGCTTGCGATAATCTGGTCTCTGTACGCGCTAAGAAGCTATTTGTACGGATCTAAGAAAGTAAAAATAATCACCGACCACCAACCTCTAACGTATGCCCTTAACCATAAAAACGCAAACAGCAAAATGAAACGGTGGAAGGCAATACTAGAGGAATACAACCATGAATTGATCTATAAGCCGGGAAAATCGAACGTAGTAGCAGATACACTGTCAAGAATACCGAACGAAATTAACTCACTTACTCCTACCATTCATAGCGACGATAGCTCCAATCATAACCTTATTCCATGTACAGAAGTGCCTGTGAATGTTTTTAAAAATCAAATTTTTCTCAAAGAGGCAGAAACAGCATCCTATCAATTCAAAATAGTCTTCCCAACCGTTCATCGACACATAGTTGAGGAGCCACAATTTAACGAACAGAACTTAACAGAACTACTAAAAAGATATCTGAATCCTTCGGTGATTAATGGAATTTGCACGAGCGAAAGCACAATGGGGAAAATTCAAAATATCTACCCTGAACATTTTAGCAACTACAAGTGCAGATACACCCAGAAAATCGTGGACGATATCAGCAGCGAACAGGAACAGGAAGAAGTTATCCTAAGAGAGCACTTGAGAGCGCACAGGAGCGCAAAGGAGAATAAGATTCAGATCCTTGAAAAAAACTACTTTCCAGGAATGGTAAACAAAATCAAACGACTCATAACCAACTGCACGGTGTGCAAAGAAAATAAATACGAGAGACACCCAAACAAGCCAAAACTAGCAGCAACTCCACTACCAACTTTCCCGGGACATACAGTACACATAGATATTTTTCTGACGGAAGGCAAGAGGGTCATGACCGCATTGGATAAGTTCACAAAGTATGCGGTAACAAAAATGTTGAATAGCAGAGCCATAGAGGACGTTAGGAGACCTCTAAGGGACATTTTGTTTAACTTCGGTGTCCCAAGGATAGTGGTAATCGATAACGAGCCATCACTCAACTCCAACTCTATTATGTTCATGATGAAGGACGAATTGGGAATCGAAGTCTATACTACACCACCATACAGAAGTCAAGCAAACGGACAAGTGGAGAGATTCCACTCCACACTGATGGAGATAATGCGCTGCATCAAAGAAAACGGCGGACACAGAAACTTCGAAGAGCTTCTGGAAAGATCGGTTTCGGAATACAACCACACCATTCATACAGTTACAGGGAAGAGACCGGTAGACCTGTTCTTTTGCAGAAACGTGACATTTACGCCAGAGGACATAGAAAGGACACGACAAAACAACTTGCAAAAACTCGCCCAGAAGCAAAGGAAGGACATCGAGCTCCACAACAAGAGTAAACACGAAATTAAGACGTACTTACCAGGACAGATAATTTATGTTAAGAAAAATAGAAGATTAGGTACTAAGCTAAGCAAACAGTATAGTAAGGAGATAGTTAGAGAAAATAGAAATAGTACAGTTATAACAGAGAAAGGTCAAGTCATACACAAGAGCAGAATACGAAACTAACGCTCTTTGACATATCTCATTTCAGACTGTTATTGGTGCGACTGTGCCTCGCTGAGGTAAGGATCCTTGACTATTCCAACGCACAACTAGTTACAGTAGAAAGAGGGACAGCCAAACTACAAACTGGAACATTTAGAATAATACACGAAATTGACATAGAAAAATACAACTACATCCTGGAAGACATTGAATCCAGGGCACATATGGAAGAGCTCTCCAAAAATCCAAACTACCCATTCATATCCCTCCTTATATCCCAAATACGGACCCACCTAAATAATCTGAAAATAGAAAGTCGATCTAAACGATCCCTAAATTTCATTGGCAGTGCATGGAAATGGATTGCCGGAAATCCGGATCATGAAGATCATGAAATAGTCGTAAATAAATTAAATAATGTCCTCGAAAACAACAACAATCAAATCCTTATCAATAAGCTTACAATTGAAAAAATTAACGAAATTACGAACATTACAAATAACATTACTAAAGAATTGCAAAATGATAAAAACAAGGGAGTAGAAGCATTCCTCAGATTGAAATATAAATTGGAAATTTTAAAAGACGAAATAGTAAATATCGCCTATGCGATACATTGGGCGAAGGCCAATATAGTAAATTCCTACATTATGTCAAACGAAGAAACAGATATCGTTAAGCAAATTTTTGATAAAGATGAAATTCCTTTTGTTAACCTAGATGAAGCTCTCGAATTTTCCGAAGTAAAGATAGCAACAAACAGTAAAGTAATAATCTACATAGTAAACTTACCCACAGTGGGATCTCAAATTTGTAAATCAATAGAAGTAAGAGCGGTTAAGAAAGATAATAACATTAACAAAATTAAATTCCATTCATTACTAGATTGCAAAGAAACCCTGTACGGAATATTGAAACCCTGTAAAGAATACAATTCGCTCCAAATATGTGTTAGAAGTAGTGTATTAGAGATAAGTAGGGATAACTGTATAAGTAGCTTGTTAAGAAGTCGCCCGCCGAACTGCACAGTAACCAACAGCCAGCACATCCCTGAAATAGAAGAGATAGCACCAGATATAATATTTTTAAACAATTTCGAAGGAGAGATCCAAATTGATGAAGAGCCCATACACCTAAACGGTACCTTTCTAATCCATTACGATAATGATACAGTAAAAATTAACGGAAACGAATTTTTCAACAAGGCCAGACTAACTAGCAATCCCCTGCCAGCTATACTTCAACCTTTTTCAAAAACCAGCAATACCGAAGAGGTATTATCCTTACAAATGTTAAAACAGCTGAATCTGAACAATATAAAACAAATTGGCTATGCAGAGGCGGCAAGTCAAGTAAAGCACGCCATTAACATTAGCCTTATCACAATTCTATTAATCCTGAGCCTAATAATTGCGCTAAAAATATGGTCGAAGAAAAATACCGAACAAAAACCGACCATCGAATTAACCGAAACAGCAATAGAGGGACTTAACCAGATATTTGAAAAACCTAGGACCTCAAACGAGGACGTTTGAATTTCAGGGGGGGAGCTGTTAGCATGGCACATGCACAAAACTTGGTTCGACAACAAAATTCCTAAGTGCAAAACGACACCCTGTTGCACAGACTTGCATGCGCTAGCTTCATCAGAAACACAACACCTCATAAACAAGAAGGAATGCGGCGATCGGTGGGAACCGCGCCGTCAGCAAATCAAGAGCAGAATCGACGACAGAGCGGCGGCAGCGTAAGCTAGGTTTAAGAATTTATTATCTCTGTAAGTTAGTTCTAAGTTTGAATTGAACCAATAAAGGAGCCTTCAGCTCCCCAAAAAATATATTTTTTTGTTTTAGTCACACCGAGTGACATAACTTGTTTACTCATACATTACGTAAGAGTAATCAGCAAGTGAACGGTTGCATAGAGTGCAATAGAGTACAGTGGTGGCAAAAAAAGGTAGCAGCTTAATACAAAATGTTATTGCTTGCAAGTAGAGTTGAGGTTTATAGTTGAATTAAAAGCTTAGTTCACGTCTACTTCACAGAATCCATTGAACTAGTTAAATTAAAAGATTTAGTTCAGTAGTTTTATTTATTTGCGTTTATTTACTACACTCCTCAGTGTGACTGCCATAGTCACTGTTATTGTCACTGTCACTAAAATTATAAACTTCGACGTCAAGCTCATAGTCACTTATTGGATCCAGTCAGTCACTGTTTCGTTCTTGTACAGATGCTCTTGGTCATAGTTACTGGAACCTGTGACAATTTCGGTCATAGTTCCTGTCAATGTTCTCCTAAGCGATAAACGGCACCAAAAATAAATCACTATTAACAAAAAGGTACTAATTCCCAAAAGTCATTGGTTAAAAAAATTACTCGTTTACTAAAAGCTTCCCGGTTAAAATAAACTGGTTAAGCTGTTTGCGGCTGTTTGCAAAAAAGTCACTGGTCACAAAAAATGGATTCCAAAAAACTTTTAAACAAAGCATTGGTTCGAAAAAGTCACTAGTTCCAAAAAGTGAATCCTTACAAAAGAAGTCACTTATTCGAAAAATTTGAACGTTTACAAAAGTTACTGGAATACGTAAATGTCACTGTGAAAAAAGTCACCAGTTCCAGTGACTTTTGTGACTTTTCCGAATAGTAAATTGTCACACAAAAAATCACCAATCCTTGAAAGCATCACGGTTTTAAAAAATATGACTGTGGTTAAAAAAAGTGGCTGTTTCCTTAAAGTAACTGCTTATAAAAAAATCAGCGATTCCACTCAACATTCCAACAATATTTCCATCGCTAACAACATCCCAATGTTTGTCACCTTAATTATCCTGTCATAATTTAAATTTATACAAGCTTTTTTGCAATGGAAGGTACTCTGAAATTTGTAAGTGTTCTTTCATTTTAAAATTTTAATTTTTAGAACTAAATTTTAGTACACTCTTTTTAGTGCTTAGTTGTAGTACATACTTTTTAGCGTAAGAATTCATATTTATTACTAAAAAAATATGTACTAAAGTTTAGTACTAATAATTTAGTACTAAAAATATGTACTAAAATTTGATACTTAGAATTTGTGTGCTACTAAGTTTCATACGAGATTTGATACTACACAAATTCCAAGTACTAAATTTTAGTACATATTTTTTAGTACTAAATATGAATGTTATCATTTTTGGCCTTTGGCTTTAGTACAATTATTATAGTAATCAATTTTAGCATATAATACTTTTTAGCGCAAGAATTCATATTTAGTACTAAAAATATGTACTAAAATTTTGTACTCAGTATTTGTGTACTACGAAGTTTCATACGAGTCTTCATAGTACACAAATTCCAAGTATTAAATTTTAGTACATATTTTAGTACTAAATTTGAATGTTATCATTTTTTTATATATATACTATAATAGTAGTAAAGTTTAGCACATAATGCTTTTTAGCGTAAGAAATCATATTTAGTACTAAAAATATGTACTAAAATTTAGTACTTGGAATTTGTGTACTATGAAGTCTCGTATGAAACTTAGTAGTACACAAATTCCAAGTACTAAATTTTAGTACATATTTTTAGTACTAAATCTGAATCTTATAATTTTTGGCCTTTAGTTTTAGTAATATATTTTAGCATATAATACTTAGTAATTAATTTAAGCACAAAATTATTTTGGTGCTATTTTTCTTCTCACCACTGCACATTTTAGACACATTCACGAGTATAGAGAAGGAAAAAATAATAACTCAATGAGACCGGAAAATACAAATTTAAAAATCAAACGCGGATTCAACATCAAATGCTGACACGTTTTCAACACAGCACACGCAGAAGCAGCAGCATGCAACATGGCAAGTTAGTGAGACTTATGTATGCATGTGGCTCTACAAAAATACGCGATTTATTTGCTAACTGCAAATGATGACATTGTTGCAGTCAGTGCAGTGCAACAACAATCATATAATAAATGTAAGCTGATGATGCGCTTCAATAAATGTTGCTGTTGTTGTTGCCGGCATCTTTCACTTTTTCTCTCACTTTTATAGTGCGTCTTTGTAGATGCTTTGTTTCTTTGAACTTTCCAATATTTGTAAAGACTTGCATCATCATCATCATCATCATCGTCTCTATGGATTAGTTTCAAGTTTAACTAGACTAGCAAGGAGGTAATAGAGCAATGACGACAATAGCAGCAATAATAACAATAATAACAACAACAACAATACTGATAATATGCCTTGCATTTCGAAATAATTGTTAAGCGCCTATTATGAGATTGCAGTTAGACTACTTTTGTTTGTGTTGTAATTTTAATAGGCATTGTCTTTGTTTTTGTTTTTCTTCATGTATTATATAAGCGCGCGTGATTGATGCACTGCGCTTTCTTGTAGAAGATATTTGCGTAAATATTTGAAAGTTTTATTGGCTTTGATGTTTTATGATAATTTCTTTACAATTTTCAGTAGATTTCTTTTTTTTTCAAGTGGCCACTTTTCCTGTAGGGGACAACAAACTCTTTAAAAGAGGTGAAAAAATGAAAATCGCCTAAAATTTTTATTTATACAAATTTTTTGCTAATGGAAAAGTACTTTAAAAATATTTGTGTGGATATTTCGGGTTTTTTCAAGTTTGAATTAAACTAACTTTTAGTACACAAATAGTACTTAATGTTAATCATAAATACTTTTGACATACATTTTCGTATGTAACTACATAGCGCACAAATTTTAAGTACTAAATTTTACTACATAATTTTTAGTACTAAATTTTAGTACATATATTTTAGTTTTAGCAAGTACTTTTTAGCATCAACTGTTGTATAAAATTCATTTATTTCATTTTATGCACAAAATTCTAGTACATAGCTTTTAGTACTAAATATGGGTGCAAATATTTTTGGTACTTAGTTGTAGTACAATATTTTTAGTATCAGATACTTAGTCTTAATACACACTTTTTGACATAAATTTTCGTATGTAACTACATAGCGCACAAATTTTAAGTAATACATTTTACGACATAATTTTTAGTACTAAATTTTAGTACATAATTTTTAGTACTAAATTTTAGTACATACATTTTAGTTTTACTACATACTTTTTAGCACCAACTTGTGTATAAAACTCATAGCAGACAAATTGTATGCACAAAATTCTACTACATAGTTTTTAGTACTAAATCACTATTTTTCGCTTTTAACACACATCTTCTCTCCAATTTAAAACCTCTTAATGGCATTACAGGATTCTTGGCTATCCTTTTTGGTATTTTTAGTAAAAAACGTTTTTTGCACTGAGCTGATTGAATTTTTAAGTAATAAATTAAGGTCCTAAACTGACAACATTTTGTGTCCGAAATTTTGCAAAGAATATTGAAGAATCTCGATAAAAATTTTAACCTTACTATTAATTAGTACTGAGGTTAGTTAACTTTAGAACTAAATGTTTAAAATAACTGTTCGGCTAAGTTATTTTAAAAATCTCATTAATTTCCTGTTAATGAAACTCGACTCAGAAAGTTTTTTAGTACTGAGATTACTTAGTTTTTAGTACTAAATTTAGTACCCAACAAATTTATTTAAAAAGTCTTATATTTATTATTTGTACTAAATTTTACTTTTAGTAGTGAGATTACTTGTTTGTTAGTTTTTAGTACCAAATTTAGTACCCTTTTAAGTTAATTTCAAAGGCTTTGTGACTTCAACATACATAGTATAATTTCGACCAGTATGAGTACTAAACTAACCTATACTCATAAATGCTTTTAGTATTGAGATTAGTTATTAGTTAGTTTTTAGTACTACATTTAGTACCTTTTTCAGAGCATTTGTGATCCGAACAGAGACATATTTTGACAAGTATGAGTACTAATAAAATTTAGTACCGCTTCAAGTTTATTTCAAAACCTCAATTCGTAGCTTAGTTGCTTAAAGCTTAGTTAATAAGTACTTCAGTTCTTACTTAAAAAAATGTTACGCTGTATGTATGTTGATCATGCATCGTTAACAGACCTGCACTTAGTACTATACTACTAAAAGCATTTATAAACAGCTTCCATCACCCCCTATGTACCATGAATAGTGGTTGACCTTTAACGCTGCAACTGTGGCTTCTTCGTGATAGCTTTTTGTTTTTGTTTTTGAAGTAACCATCCTCATTTTTGCTTTTGGTCTTAAGCACTCCTAGTAATTTGTTTTCTTTTAACCACAACCACACTGATACATGGTAGTCTTATGAAATTTCCGTGGGATATCAAATGAAATGTCAAGTGTCTGCAGTATGTGATGTGATTTTTTGTGATTTGATGCGATAGCTTCTTAGATTAATGTTTTCCATTTAGTATAAATGACTAGGTGGTTGATGTGACAAATGGATTCCTTATTATTATTCTTATTGAACCCTGATGATGGCGATAGCTAATGATGATGATGAGGCGAAGTCAGATGACAAGGCAAGCTACGCTTTACATTTTTTTTTACATTTCTTACTAGCATAATTATGTTATGGTTATGAATTGAACTACATATATTTTTCGCACCTAGTTATGAAATAATACGAAAAAAGAATTGAAGGTCACATAAGCTGAGTAATATATAATTACAGTAGCAAAAATACAAAAAAAAAAAAAAAAAATAGGCAGCCCAGACAAATTGATGAAAAGGCGTAATTAATTAGCACAATGCAATTAAGTAATGAATTGAACAAATTAAGGCAAAAAAAATATATATAATAAAGTATTAGCAATTTCAATAACAAAAAAGCTGCATTATATTTGATTAAAAGCACAACCACAATTGTTTGTTCACTCCCAAGCCGGCTATGGTATTGAAACAGTAGCTAAATTTGACAGCAAACAGGTTCAATGGCGTGTAATGAGGTTAATGTAGAGGCTGCTGGGCTCAATTGAAGGCAGATGCTATGGAGTTTTTTTTTTAAAGATTCTTCTTTTTTGATTATTACTGGATTATTTATATTCTTTGCATGAAAAGCTTATTGTGCAAGTTAATTAATTGTCTGCAATCAATGGTTAATTATAATCACTTTTTGAGTGAGTAAAATTTGTTTCAAGGCGAGTTTGTAAAAAGGGGTTTTGAGTGCATGCACTTAGGAACTGAAATGGGCGGTTTTATGATAAACTAAAATTAAAAATTTAATTATACATTAAAAACGCATAAAATTGATGAATCTATAAAATTGAAACTAGCAAAAATATTAATGTAAATTAAAAAGGTCTCAAAAAATTTAAATATGGAAAAAATTAAAAGAAAATATGAAACATTTTAAAATAAAATAAAATAAAATAAAATAAAATAAAATAAAATAAAATAAAATAAAATAAAATAAAATAAAATAAAATAAAATAAAATAAAATAAAATAAAATAAAATAAAATAAAATAAAATAAAATAAAATAAAATAAAATAAAATAAAATAAAATAAAATAAAATAAAATAAAATAAAATAAAATAAAATAAAATAAAATAAAATAAAATAAAATAAAATAAAATAAAATAAAATAAAATAAAATAAAATAAAATAAAATAAAATAAAATAAAATAAAATAAAATAAAATAAAATAAAATAAAATAAAATAAAATAAAATAAAATAAAATAAAATAAAATAAAATAATCTTTGAAACTTTGGTGGACTTTTGACCGTTTGTGAATAATTTTTTCTTAAATTATTCTATGTTTTTATTATTAGTGAACAAGATGGAAAAGTAACAACAATTACAAGCTACCATGATTACGTAATTTCGGCCTTGCTCAAGGGCACTTATCAAATGGCTTTGTGTTTAGAAATTTTTCATCACCTTTTGTTGGTCATCGAACCAAGAACCAAGGGGATTAGGAATTTCTAAGCCCGCAGTGTGTACCTCTTACACCAAGCTGCGTTGAGATTATTGCTAGCTTATATCCATCATGTTCACTTAGTATGTATTCATTTTATTTTGTTTGTTTGTTTTTATACTACCTTATTGACAACTAGAGCGGCATCAATCGATCGCCATTTATACTAGCAGTGTCAAGGATTTTAGTGCACCCCGTGATCATTTTACTGACAGCTGCAGCTTATTTTCACAGGGTGGCTTTTTTCGCTGTGTCCTGCGATTAATATGTATGTATGTTATGAGTTTGTGGTCATTAATTTGAGAATCTTTGAAACTTTGGTGGACTTTTGACCGTTTGTGAATAATTTTTTCTTAAATTATTCTATGTTTTTATTATTAGTGAACAAGATGGAAAAGTAACAACAATTACAAGCTACCATGATTACGTACTTTCGGCCTTGCTCAAGGGCACTTATCAAATGGCTTTGTGTTTAGAAATTTTTCATCACCTTTTGTTGGTCATCGAACCAAGAACCAAGGGGATTAGGAATTTCTAAGCCCGCAGTGTGTACCTCTTACACCAAGCTGCGTTGAGATTATTGCTAGCTTATATCCATCATGTTCACTTAGTATGTATTCATTTTTTTCCTAATCCCCTTGGTTCTTGGTTCGATGACCAACAAAAGGTGATGAAAAATTTCTAAACACAAAGCCATTTGATAAGTGCCCTTGAGCAAGGCCGAAATTACGTAATCATGGTAGCTTGTAATTGTTGTTACTTTTCCATCTTGTTCACTAATAATAAAAACATAGAATAATTTAAGAAAAAATTATTCACAAACGGTCAAAAGTCCACCAAAGTTTCAAAGATTCTCAAATTAATGACCACAAACTCATAACATACATAAAATAAAATAAAATAAAATAAAATAAAATAAAATAAAATAAAATAAAATAAAATAAAATAAAATAAAATAAAATAAAATAAAATAAAATAAAATAAAATAAAATAAAATAAAATAAAAAATAAAATAAAACAAAATAAAATAAAATAAAAAGACATAAAAAAATTTAGTAAAATTAAGAAAAATAAAATAAAATAAAATAAAATAAAATAAAAAAGAATTCAAACAAAAAAGAATAAATAATATGAAATAATTTTTTTTCCAGCAAACTACATTACGCCATTTGGGGTTAGCAAATTTTACTAATGTGTGGCTTATATTGTTTAATTTTTTTATTATTTATCATTGCGTGGATTTTATTGACGTGCAATTAACCTGTTGTGGCTTTATACAATAGACATACGAATACACATACATATGTATGTAGTTCCTTTTCTGTTTTTTGGCTAAGATCAATTGTTTTTTTTTTAAAGCATTATACACCTGCCTAAAATCTATTTATCGTTTAATTTTTTCTGATTTTTACGTTTCTACACCTGCTAATTGCTATTATTGCAATTTTTCTCCGCAATATGTTGTATTTTGATAAAAAACGAAAGACTTAGGCAAAAAACCCGTCCAGTGAAACTTGATAATTTATTAATGGAAATTGCTAACGTTTTGCTATAAAGTTGTTCTTTGGTAGTTTTTTGTTACAAAATTTGCTAATGACACACATCTTTGCAAATGTTCACAAGAATAGAACAACAAACTTTTTATCTTTAATTGAGAATTCGAGTCATTTTGCATGATTTTCAATTTGCGTGATTTTATTGAATTTTAGATATAATATTTAGCTGTTCGTTGAACTATGGCCTTTGAAATGTAAGCAAAAGTAGTTTTTCATTTGTTTCCTGCAAGAGATGTGTATGTAGTAACGATATTTATATATTAAAACTGTTGGATAACCGCATTGGACTTCCCGGTTTTGATTATGTCAATTTTAATGTACTAAGAAATATAATTTTTTTTATTTTTTAATTCAAACAGCAAACGTGAAAAATTAAGCTTTTATGATGGACAATTGTGTCCCACACAGTAACACATGCATTTTATCAGTCATAAATTATTTATTTATTCCATTACCGTAAATAAAGTAAAACCACCTTCAACATTTTATTTATCATTCTATCTTCACTGCGCCCCGGTTTTTCTTTTTAAAATACTCCTCGCAATAAAAAGATTATCATTCTACTACTACTATTTTGGCATGTTTACAAAAGACTTAAGAAACGAACTTTGTTATTTTGTTTAATTAAAATTTGACATTTTGTTGAGACTTTAATGGATTTTGGCCAACTGCATGCCAATTTATGTCTCATTAAAATCATAAACTTGGTTACTGCGCATTTGTAAAAATATTTTGTGACTCAATTTGTTGTCGTTAAGATTTATGACCATTTTCGATGTAAAACAGTTACAAAATGCATTTTGTTTTGACTTGTTTTAAAGTGATTCGAAAAATAAAACTAATAGTACTGTTAAATATGTATGTGAATAGAATATATATTTTAAATTTAACTTGAAAGAGCCGAAATCTTAAATTTAAATTTATTTTGGTAATGATTTTTTATTAATTTTTAGTAATTTTCTAGGATTTTTGTATATTTAAAATTTCAATAACTTAAGTTTATCTAGAAAAAAAAATATATGTAAATTTATAACGTTAAATGAAAATTATTTAATTAAAAAGTGAAAATTTCACAAATTCTGGAAAAGTTGTTATATCTAAAGCGTTACAAAAGCTTTAAGAAAATTAAAAATTATAATTTTCATTACATTTTTTACCATAGATCAAAGACAATGATTATTTAAAGAATTAAAAAAAATTAAGTATTTTAATTTTGAATTAAAGTTCGTACTCTTTCGAAAAACTTATCAAATTTTTTTTACTTTGTGTTTAAGGAAGTTTTAAAGAAATAAGTTCTTTTCTTAAAAATTTGTAAATTTTTTTAAATGAAAAGTTCGTTTACCAAATCATAGCATAATTTTTAACAAAATGTTGGGAACAAAGTTCGTTCGTCAGATCATTTGATCGTTTTTAACGCAATTTCATAGAAGCAAGTACGTTGCTTGAATCTTCTGATCGCTTTTGGAGCAGTTTTATAAAATGGTTTCCCAAATTTTTTGGTAGTTTTTAAGGAAATTTAGCAGAAAAAGTGTGTTACTCAAATCAGTTGGTACACATATTTTAAAACCAGTTCGTTTCTTAAATCTTTTGCTCATGTTTTAATCAATTTCATAACAATAAATTCGTTTTGATAATTTTCCAGGCAATTTTGAGTAGACAAAATCCTTCCTCAGATCTTTTGATCAACGTTGAGGTAACTTTGTTAAAACAAGTTCGCTTCACAAATATTTTCATAAAAGATTTAAGAAAATTTTTGATAAAAAAGCACGTTCTTCAATTCAGTTCCTGCAATTTTATAATTAAGTTCGTTTCTTAAATCTTTTGATTGTTTTTAGGAAATTTTGGAAAAAATTGGGTTCTTAAGTCAATTGGCCGTGTTTGAAGCAATTTTATAAAAACAAGTTCGTTTCTTAAGTTTTCTGATCATTTTTGATGCAATTTTATTAATACAAGCTCGTTTCTTAAATCTTGTGATCGTTTTTGATGCAATTTTATAGCACAAGTTCGTTTCTTAAATCTTCTGATCGTTTTGATTCAATTTTATAGCACAAGTTCGTTTCTTAAATCTTCTGATCGTTTTAATTAAATCTTTTGCACGTGTTTGCAGAAATAAGTTTTTTACTTAAATCTGATCTTTCGAAAAACTAAGCAAATTTTTGTTTACTTAAAGCACTTGTCCATATTTCTTGCTGCTTAGTATATCCAGTTGAAAAATGTCTGCATCTATAAAACTTCAATTACTGACCTCAAAATTTCATTGCTCAGTGTGCCAAAAGCAGAAATTTCAACAAGAAGATGAATTAAAAAACTAGCATGCTGGACAACCTGTTGGCACATTGAATTTTTCTTAGCAAATTTTTGTGTGCAAAATTATCAGTTTTATGCATTTATTATGTTGTTTTTGTAATAATAAAATTTAATTTTTTTGTTATAAGAAAAATATTGTTTTTTTTTTGCAGTCGCGCGTTTGAAAGGTCAGCGTAATTTTGTTGGAATTTAAAGTATGAAAATTACTTTGAGTTGGAATGGAGTATTAATGTTTAGTGCCTTTTAGAAGTGGAACTGACATTGAAGTGTGATATAAATTTATAGCCAAAGAAAATAAGCCCTGCAAGCAATAACTAATAGGTACTCTATAATAGTTGGTAATGATATTGGATTAAAAATTAAACAAAAACTGCATAGCTAGCAAATATTTTTTACAAAAGATTTAAGCAACGAACTTGCTTGAGTTTAAGCTGAAAAATCGATCAACGTCACTTAAGATTTTTCATGTACCCGCAATGTTTTAATTGCAATTGAGCATATTTTTTGCTTTTCAAACGCTTTTATTTCGTCACTTTATTTATATTGAAAAAAAAACAAGAATAAAACACCAGACTTAAGCAACAAACTCGACGACATTGCTGTAAACGTTATATGCAATTTACTGTGCCACTACCGCTACATAACATACACTTAATAACTTTAACAATTTTTTTGACTTCCTGCTCACGAGCGCTAACATTTTTAAAAGTGTTTTAATTTAATTTTTCATTTATTTTATCAAAATAGACTCTTTTTGCACTCACTTGTGAGCAAACTTTAAATTATTTCGCTGCGCAACGTTTTTGGCATATAACAAGTGTACAATGAATTTTTGTGTTCTTTTGCAGCGCTCAATAGCTGTGCTATGGCGACAAGGATGGCTGCGGCAAATGATTGCCGTATAGCATGTGTTGCATAATCATTTGTGCAACGAAATATGCGACGCATTGCCCACAAGGTAGCGGCTTTGGGGCGCACTTAAAGCGTGTAATTGTTAGCTATGAATATATATGTATGTATATTTAGACATGATTTTTATACTTTTAATATACTTGAAAGTGTTTTTTTTTTTTTTTTTTTAATAAAAAAACACTTTTCATGCAACCATTTTTGTTTATAAAAAAAATTTACTTTTGCGTGCTTGTAGAGCATTTACCCTCAGTGTTTGTGAATTGAGTTGTCGTCAGTAGCAGCTGATTTTTTTAATTTTTGTTCAAGTTTGCTTTAGCTGCTTGTATTAACATAGATTCTTCTGTTTCTTTGGGTTAGTTGGTCACCCGCCATGCGTTATATAGTTGCGCATTTTTAAGCTTGCGAACATGGATAGGCTTGCGTGTAGCATGTGCGTGCCCACATTTGTGTGCTTTTAATGACATTCCTTTTGTTTTATGGGTGTTTGGGTTTTGTGTTTGCTTAATTGTGTCATTGTAATTTTTATACAGATATTTTAACAAGTTTTTTGAAATATTATATATCAGAATAAGCGTATAAATTATGTAATGCTAGCAATTATAAGATTGAAATAATTAATCCTCTTGGTAGAAATATAAAATCTTGTAAGTCGGCTCATTTACTCTTGATATGCCATGGAATTTTGCAGAAACGAGTTCGTTCCTTAAATCTTTTGAAAGTTTTTGAGTAAAGTCTGTTTTTTTTTTAATTTGATAATAGTTTTTGAGGCAAGTTCGTTTCTTAAATCCTTTCATCGTATTTGAGGAAATTGCATGAAATGAAGTTCGTTTCCGAAATCTTTCGTGTGTAACAGAGTTAATTTTATAAAAACAAGTTAGTTTCTTAAATCTTTGGTCAATTCAATAGAATCAAGTTCGTTTCTCAAATCTTTGGAATTCTTGAACAAAAGTTCGTTCCTTAAGTCTTTTCAACCTTTTTGAGGAAATTGTATAAAAACAAGTTCGTTTCTCAAATCTTTTGAATTCTTGAACAAAAGTTCGTTTCATAAGTCTTTCAAAACTTTTTGAAAAAATTGTATAAAAACAAGTTCGTTTGTCAAATCTTTTAATCATTTTTGAGAAAATTTCATAAAAAATTTCGTTCCTTACGGATTTTGATCTTTTGTGAGGCAATTTTATAAAAACAAGTTTATTTCTTAAATCGTTTGATCGTTTTTGAGCACAGTCTGTTTTTCAAAACTTTCAATAGGGTTTAAGACAAGGTCGTTCTTCAAATATTTTGTTGGTTTTTGTTGCAGTTTCATAAAAACAAGTTTGTTTCTTAAATCTTTTGGACTTTTTTAGGAAACTTTATGAAACATGTTCGTTTCTCAAATCGTTTGATGGTTTTTGGTACAATTTTATAAAGTTTGTTTCTCAAATCTTCCGATCGTTTTTAAGGAAATTTTGCTAAAACAAGTTTGTTAGCCAAATATTATGCCTAGTTTTGTAAAAATTTTATAAACTTAAGTTCGTTTCTCAAATCGTTCGGATTTTTTGGAGAAATTGAATTGAATTGAATAATTTTATAAAACCAAGTTCGTTTCTCAAAGCTTTTGATAATTTTTGAGGATATTTCATGAAAAAAAAATTCGTTTTTCAATTTTTTCTGATAATTTTTAAGGAATATTTTTTTTAAAGAAGTTCATTCGTGAAAAAAGTTCGTTCTTCAAATCTTTTGATAGTTCTTCATGAACACAAGTTCGCTTTTTAAGTCTTGCATAGCAATTCCAATAAAGCGAGTTCGTTTCTTAAATCTTTCTTGCGTTTTGAGACAAGTTTGTTTCTCGAGTCTTTCAGTTCGCTTTTGAATCAAGTTCGTTTCTTAAGTCTTTTCTTTTGCTTAAGAAATTTGTGTTTCAGTTCGCTTTTGAATCAAGTTCGTGTCTTAAGTCTTTTCTTTTGCTTAAGAAATTTGTTAATATATAATTATGGAATACTTCCTCTACATTTGGAAATTTCATAAAAAAGTCTTTTGAACATTTTTTAAGAAAAATTCGTGAAAAAAGTTCGTTCTTCAAATCTTTTGATTGTTCTTCATGAACACAAGTTCGCTTTTTAAGTCTTTAATTTGCGTTCTTTATTTTTTACCTCTAAAATCTTAAATCTAACCCAGGAAATGTTAAAATGGCGTACAAAAGAGTTTGAAAAAAAAATGCATAGCAATTCCAATAAAGCGAGTTCGTTTCTTAAATCTTTCTTGCGTTTTGAGACAAGTTTGTTTCTCGAGTCTCTCAGTTTGCTTTTGAATCAAGTTCGTTTCTTAAGTCTTTTCTTTAGCTTAAGAAATTTGTCTTTCAGCTCGCTTTTGAATCAAGTTCGTTTCTTAAGTCTTTTCTTTTGCTTAAGAAATTTGTTAATATATAATAATGGAATACTTCCTCTACAATATTTTAACCAGAGCTGTACTGATTTATAGCAACTAGCCATTTACCCACTGACTGTCTAAGTCTTAGTCTACCCTTTTGAACTACCCACACTTTCTCTGTATGCATTTTTTTAATATTTCTTTTAATGGATTAACTTTTTATATAAATTAAGCTTTTGCATACCAATAATTTAAGGTATGGCTACTCGTGTCAATAGTTGCTAAGGTTCACAAACATTCATAAATCTAAGCATATGCAAATCTCATGCATGTCCACATACATGTTTTGCATAAAGTGTGGTTTAAAGACAAATTATACCGGCTGCAAAATTCAGTAGCAAAAAAAAAGAAAAAAAAAACACGTTACTATTTTTATCACAGCAAAAAAATAATTGTAAATTTCCTTTTTGTGATGAAAATAAGCTAAATAAATTTGCATATGAAATGAGTTATAAGTAGTAAATTAATTTTTGTTGTTTACTTGGACATTGAATGCGTGTAACATTTGCTGTACTAAGTGGGCGCTGCTGCAATCAAGTGGTGTTTAATGTTATACGAAATTGTGATTTAATCATTTAATTGCAATATTTTTTTAGTTAAGTATTTGCCTAAAGTAACGCAAAGGTGGCATGTTGTGCAACTATATAGGTGCTAGTAGACAAATTGTTTCAATTAAAAAATAAATCAATAAGCTATGAATAGCAATGACCCTTTAGACAGGTACAAGGCCGTAGTGCAAAGTTCTTTGGGAAATCGTGCGATTGGATTAGGCATGGATTGGGGTTTGTTTTGAAATGCATATATAAATTGGCACGAGTTCGTTGCTTAAGTCTTTTGTTGAGTATTTTATGTATGTGGTGCCTCTTATTTTAATGAATAAGAAAACAGCCTTTTAGTTTTAGGATGTTCAGCATTTAATTGAAATAATATTTTGTATTACAATTTAAATACAACTTATAATAATTAATTCAAAGGTAACGTCTGTATTTCTCGATAATAGTTTTCCAACAAACTTCAATATTTTCATAACTCAATATTTAATTTTAAAAGAAAGTGTTTCTATTATATAATTGAGTAAAAGATACTACAGTAGAATGGGATAAGGTATTTGATATCTCAACCCATTCCTACATTCGGCTATCCTGACAAGGCATTCGACCCGAATGCTGAGTTCCATTTTTTAATATTTTCAGCCACAGCGTAACTTTTACGCGGACCCTCAGTGTCCCCAACTCTCTCCACCGAATACCTTCCGTGATTTAATTTTTGTATTATTTTATAAGGACCCAAAAACTTTGGTTTTAACTTCAATCCGGTTCCAAACTGAGTCCTCTTAATTGCTACTAGCTCCCCTGGTAAATAAATCGTTTCCACAACCCTTTTCTTGTTAAACGATTTTCTATTCTCTGTTTGAATTTTCCCTATATTATCTCGAGCTTTATCCCGAATTTCATCGCGATCTTTTACTAATTCTTGCAAATATTCTTCCTCAATTATTTTCCTTAAATCTGGATTATCCCTTGTCCGCATCTCGGTGCCAATTAACAATCTAAAAGGACTAAATTTTGTACTACGAGGAGGTGTATTATTAATCATTTGTTGAACTCGTTCAACATATTTATACCAATTTTCTGTGTTACCAACACACAATTTTGCAAGCATCGGAACAACGATTTTATGCATGCGTTCTACCTGACCATTTCCACGTGGAACTCCTGTAGCAATTAACAAATGTTGAATCATTTCTTTCTTGCAATAATCCTCAAACACTGTAGCCGTAAACGCCGTTCCTCTATCTGTTATTATTCGTTCAGGGTTACCAAAGATACTAGCTTGTTTTTGTAATTTATCTATAACTTCTGCTGCTCCTGTACTCTTCACAGGATAAAGCCATATAAATTTCGAAAAAGCGTCTACTATTACCAAAATATATTTATAATGTTTACGAGTTTGATCCATAGGTCCAACATGATCAATGTGATATGTATTAAGTGGTATATTAGCTTTATCTATAGGACTAAGAAACCCTTCCTTCCTACCTGCTTTTGCATCCGTAATAATGCACTCAACACAAGCCTTTACAATTGTAGATACTTTGCTATTTAAATTTGGAATATAAAAGTACTTTTCTATAAATTCTTGAGTTTTCTTAATACCAAAATGACCATTGCGATGTGCAATTTTTATAATCTCTTCTTCCATAACAGTGGGCACAACCAAAAGTTCATTGATTGGGTCTTTATACAAAATATCATATTTTATAAAATAATCTTCATAACTATTAGTTTCTAAGACTTTTCGCACAGCACATATCCACTTGTCATTTAACTGAGCTTCCTTGATACGACATCGAATCGTGTCTACAACTACTAAACAAACTACCCGACTTAGCGCATCCACATGCTTCATCTTGGATCCCGAACGATGCTCAATAGTATAGCTAAATTCTTGAAGGAATAGAGCCCATCTAGAGACTCGTAATGGCACATCTTCCTTTCGCATTGTCATCGCAAATGCATTGCAGTCTGTAATAATTTTAAAATTTATTCCCAAAAGATAAACTCTCCACTTCTTCAAAGCTTGAATAATTGCCAACACTTCTAGCTCATAAGAATGATAATTTTGCTCAGCTTTTGTCGTTTTCCTACTCAAATATTGTACTGGATGGAGCTGTCCATCATCTTCGTCTTTTTGTAAAAGAACTGCTCCATAACCGAACCTACTTGCGTCTGTATGAACTTCAGTTATTGCTGAAGGACTATATATCTTTAACACTGGTGCACTGATTAAAGCATCTTTTAACTGCTGCACTGTTGCTACCTCTTCATCACCCATACAAAAATTCACATTTTTCTTTAACATATCTGTTAACGGTCTTGCAATTATGGCATAGTTTGGAATAAATCGTCGGAAATACGAAGTAAGACCCAGATATCGTTGAAGTGATTTTTTATCTTTCGGTAGCGGAAAATGTTGAATTGCTTTAGTCTTTTCACTAGAAATCTTTATCGTCGAATTCTCAATAATATACCCTAAAAAATTCACCGTCTTTTTCAAAAATTGGCATTTCTTCCATTTAATTTTAAGTCCATTTGATTCCGCTACTCTCAAAACCTTTTCAAGCTTTCGAATTCCCTCATTTTCATCTTTTGATGGAATAATAATATCATCCATGTATATAACTACTGTCCCATCTTGCAAAAGTTCCCGAAATATTGCAAAAATGAACCTACAAAAGACGGCAGGAGAATTCGATATCCCAAACGGAACAAAATTAAATTCATATTGTCCGTTGTGCGTAATGAATGCTGTGTATTTCTTAGACTCTGGTTCTACCGGCACATGAAAAAATCCATCTTTTAAATCTAAAGTAGAAAAGACTGAGCTTTTTTCTAAACGCTGCAAAACATCATCTATCAGAACCATTGGAAAGTTGTCCCGCTCAATTTTCTCATTTAATTTCCTGTAATCACAGCAAAGTCTTTTAGAACCATCTTTCTTGCCTACAAGAACAACTGGTGAAGCATACTGAGATGAACTGCGCTGAATAATGCCCTGATCTATCCAATCATCCACTTGCTTTTCAATTATTTTCTGATTAACTATCGGTAATCTCCTTGGTCTACTATAAACTGGAATTTCGTCCTTTAAAATAATTTTCATTTTTACCGGAGAAACCATAGTTTTTGTTGGTCGGTAATTACCAATCATCTTTTCTAGTTGCCCTCTAAAATCTTCACCAATTCATATTCCCGTTTCTGAATACATTCGTCTATTACAGTAGACAAACATATTTCTTTAAACTCTCCCCTTAACTCAGAAATGCCTCCTGTATTATGATCAAGCTGCTCTATATTCCCATCTAACTTGTACGCTACTTTTAACGCTTCGAATTGTTGTGGACTCATCTTTCCTTTGACTTGAAAGAAAGCACCTCCCTCGTTTATAAATATATCAACTAATTTGAGAATGTCATTTCCGATTATCGCTTTATACATAATATCGTTTTCCCTTATAACATGAAAAGTCATTTTAAGCTTCATTCCATCAATCTCAGCTTCTCTGGTAAAGTAACCGATAGTTACTATATTCCCTTCCCCAATACCTAAAAACTTTCTATTATCCGAACACAACTCAATATCACCCAACAACAAAAAAGTATCATATCGAATCATGCTAATATCGCTTCCAGTATCAATAATAGCAGAAACAATTAAGTTATTTATCCTCACTTCTTTAAATACACGCGTGTTTGTTTTAATACAAGTTAAAAATTCCTTTTCAGAGGTCATATATGATGCATCCTTACTATTTTTACCCATTTCCTTTTTTGCTTCTTCTTGATTATTTGCACTTGCCTTGCACTCAAACGATCGATGCCCTACCGCATTGCATTTAAAACATTTAAAACTCTTTGAGTTACAATTTTTAGCAACATGACCTTTAACTCCACATTTGAAACAAATAAAATTATCTGAAGTCTTATTTTCATGCATTTTCCTCCCTGAAATAACACCTTGTTCATTTCCTTTCGAAAATGTTGACTGCGATTTAGAATCTTTTATTTTTTCATATACCCTAAGCTCAACCTTTAATTCATCGATGGTTTTTGCGCGATATAAAACTGATTTATTTTGCCAGGAATCAGGAATGCCTTCAACAAAGTAGTTTATTATACTTTCTTCATCAATATTAATTTGATTCCCAATCTCCATTAGACAATATAAATACTCGCGCAGGCTTTCTGTCGGCTTCTTTCTACGATTTTTTAACATTCGATGAATTTCAATGGAGGATAATTTCTTCCCAAACTCTTTAAACAATGCTGCCCTCAAAGACTCCCAATCAAAAATATTTGATTGACTTCGAATAAATGCCCTTGCATCCCCTTTAATCAATTGTTTTGCGTACACATATTTTTGCAAGTTATTCCAATTAAGCGTAAATGCGTTTTCCTCAAAATCTTTAACCCATTGATTTACTTCAGGATAACCTACTCCCGTAAAATGTCCCATTGAATCCTCAATATCGCGTAAAGTAAAATATGAACGCTGGGTATTCGGTGGATGCTGAGGTCCACTTGCACCCGCGTCTTCATATAATGAAACATTTTCTCCAGGGTCGGATACCCCGTTAATAGATAAACCTAAATGCTGAAGTAATCTATTTTGTAACTCATGTTTTCGCCCTGTTACATCCAAACCTAGTTCTGACAATCTTGTCTTAAGTCCGTCGACAGTTAAGGTCAAAATATTTTGTGCATCCATCGCAGATATAATAAATTACCACAAATAAAACTGAATAAAATTTAAATTTCAAATTACGTATTAAATTAATATAATATGGTTAATGTGTTGTGTTTAGTTTGTGATCATATCAGTGTTCAATACATAAAACTCAATTTATCAAATTCGCTTTTGTTCTCTTCTTGATCTTTCTTTCATTAATTGTATCTCCCTTATAATTCTCGTCTTCTTAGGTATAGATCTTCCAAATAGCCAACCCAATCATTTACGAAATTTCAAAATTCAAAAATCGTTCAATCATTCAAGACATTTGTCTTCTTCTTCAATGAAAATTTGTAGATTTTCTTTATGTAATCTTCTTCTTCTAGTCTTCTTATTTTAAAAACCCTCTTTATTATAGCTCTCAAATCATACCTCGTTTCTGGCTTGCTTTTTCCAATTGACTTACAACCTTCCATTAACTTTCAGTTTCATCCCAAACTCTATAGATATCGTCCTTTGCCAAACTCAAAATATTCTTAGTTTCATCCCAAATTCTTTCGAAATCGTCCTTGTTTGTCTTCTTTCCTTCTTCTTTCTATTTCCAGGACTTATTTGGTTGTATCCTTTGCTCAATTCAAATTTAAGGCGAAAATTTTTTTAAAATTTCGCCGTCTAGCTGAATTTTCCCGGACGAGCCCCCAATTGTGGTGCCTCTTATTTTAATGAATAAGAAAACAGCCTTTTAGTTTTAGGATGTTCAGCATTTAATTGAAATAATATTTTGTATTACAATTTAAATACAACTTATAATAATTAATTCAAAGGTAACGTCTGTATTTCTCGATAATAGTTTTCCAACAAACTTCAATATTTTCATAACTCAATATTTAATTTTAAAAGAAAGTGTTTCTATTATATAATTGAGTAAAAGATACTACAGTAGAATGGGATAAGGTATTTGATATCTCAACCCATTCCTACATGTATTATGTTTTTTCGTAAAGCTAATGAGTTTATAAGAACAAAGTTCGTTTCCTGAGTCTTTTCTTTGCCTTCGAAATCAATTTTAATACACAATAATACACTTTATCGTTTTCTTAGTCTTTTTATTATAATGCTTTCTTTTAAAGAATAAAGGGGTTTTACTTTGACTTACTTACAAATAAATATTTGTTTTTTAATTTTTTTGCTTAAAAGTGGATGGGTTCAATGAACCAAGTTTGTTTCTTAAATCTTTCCATTCGAAAAATTTTATTAGAAACAGTTCCTTACAATCTTAGATAGAAAAATTTGCACTTACCAACGTCTATAGAGTTCCTCTTCCAGTATATCAAAATTTTGTTTATGCTTTATTGTTAAGAGTATCAGAGGAAGTTTTCTTGTCTTACTTAAAGAAAAGAACTAAGTTCGTTTCCCAAGTCTTTTATTTTCTTTCTCTGAGGGAGAAAGTTCCGTTATCTCTAAAATTCGTGTGTTTTATTTCCCAAGAATATGAAATGAAGGCACACAAAAGGTATTTACAATTTAACTTCAAAAAAATCGATACAAGATTTATAGCCTTACACTAAATTTATAGGATCAGGTTCGTTTCCTAAGTCTTTCCTTTGGGTAGTGCTACAAATCATAATATTAAGTAGTGTCTTAAGTTCTCAAATAAAATTATTACTTTCGTGTTAATTTTGAAATTAAACTTTCAAAATAAAAATTAGATTAAATCCCAGCTAGAATATTTACTAAGAAGAGTAGGCAAATAAAAATGAAATGGTGAATCAATTTTCGAGTCTGCTCAAGCAACTATCAATACATGGCTATTGCTGTTGTATCGATTGCTACTCAAAATTCGATTTGCATATTTATGCATCTTCCTCTACCTTAACTATTGTCTACTAGTTGTTATTTTAACTGCATGCAACACAAAGCAGGTTTTATCTACCCCCGAGTTCTCACCATAAATTTTATAGCTTTGTCATTTTGAACAAGAAATCAAATGATGATTTGGATAGGATTTTGTTAGTTCTTTGTTTTTGCAATCAACAGCAGAGCTGATAGTTATAAGAGACACAAACATACTCATTTACATGTGCTTAGTTAAGTTGTCTTCATAATTAAGTATTCATGTAGTTTGCTATATGGTTTGTAAGCATGTTTGTTGGTAGTTGTTGGCCTTGATATTTGCAAAAGAAGCTATTTCACATAGAAGATGGCATAAAATGAAACTGAAGCGTAATGAAATTGAAAGTGTACATCTTTAGTAAGCGTAATAAGCATGCTGGCTGTTGGTGGTTAATTTTTTTTCGCAATGTTTCTATTTCTACTTAATACATAGCTGTAAGCACTCAGTAGTAGGGCTATTAATAAATGTAATGCAGCAATGTAATGAAGATTAATGGCTATTCAATTTTCTAAAATCAATAAAATAGTTTTATTTGCTAAGTGAATGTGAACAGGTCGTATTTGCATGTTATGTGAAAAGTAGTTAAAAAGTTAACAAAAACTATGAAGTATAGCATGATGGAGGAACCTCACTAAGGTCTGAGTGGAAGTCACGTGGCTTGTAACGATGTTTTTGGCATTAGTGATGAATATTGTTTGCGAAAACGTTAGCTGTTAGTTGGTAAGTTATAAGTAGGCACCATAGTTTGAAAGAAAAAAAATAAAATTAAATAAAATTAAATAAAATAAAATAAAATAAAATAAAATAAAATAAAATAAAATAAAATAAAATAAAATAAAATAAAATAAAATAAAATAAAATAAAATAAAATAAAATAAAATAAACTAAAATAAAATAAAATAAAATAAAATAAAATAAAATAAAATAAAATAAAATAAAATAAAATAAAATAAAATAAAATAAAATAAAATAAAATAAAATAAAATAAAATAAAATAAAATAAAATAAAATAAAATAAAATAAAATAAAATAAAATAAAATAAAATAAAATAAAATAAAATAAAATAAAATAAAATAAAATAAAATAAAATAAAATAAAATAAAATAAAATAAAATAAAATAAAATAAAATAAAATAAAATAAAATAAAATAAAATAAAATAAAATAAATAAAATAAAATAAAATAAAATAAAATAAAATAAAATAAAATAAAATAAAATAAAATAAAATAAAATAAAATAAAATAAAATAAAATAAAATAAAATAAAATAAAATAAAATAAAATAAAATAAAATAAAATAAAATAAAATAAAATAAAATAAAATAAAATAAAATAAAATAAAATAAAATAAAATAAAATAAAATAAAATAAAATAAAATAAATAAAATAAAATAAAATAAAATAAAATAAAATAAAATAAAATAAAATAAAATAAAATAAAATAAAATAAAATGAAATAAAATAAAATAAAATAAAATAAAATAAAATGAAATGAAATGAAATAAAATAAAATAAAATAAAATAAAATAAAATAAAATAAAATAAAATAAAATAAAATAAAATAAAATAAAATAAAATAAAATAAAATAGAATAAAATAAAATAAAATAAAATAAAATAAAATAAAATAAAATAAAATAAAATAAAATAAAATAAAATAAAATAAAATAAAATAAAATAAAATAAAATAAAATAAAATAAATAAAATAAAATAAAATAAAATAAAATAAAATAAAATAAAATAAAATAAAATAAACTAAACTAAAATAAAATAAATAAAATAAAATAAAATAAAATAAAATAAAATAAAATAAAATAAAATAAAATAAAATAAAATAAAATAAAATAAAATAAAATAAAATAAAATAAAATAAAATAAAATAAAATAAAATAAAATAAAATAAAATAAAATAAAATAAAATAAAATAAAATAAAATAAAATAAAATAAAATAAAATAAAATAAAATAAAATAAAATAAAATAAAATAAAATAAAATAAAATAAAATAAAATAAAAATAAAATAAAATAAAATAAAATAAAATAAAATAAAATAAAATAAAATAAAATAAAATAAAATAAAATAAAGTAAGATAAAATAAAATAAAATAAAATAAAATAAAATAAAATAAAATAAAATAAAATAAAATGAAATAAAATAAAATAAAATAAAATAAAATATAACAAAACAAAATAAAAAGAAATAAAATAAAATAAAAAAATTAAATTAAATAAAACGGAACAAAATAAAATAGATCTAAATAAAATAAGATAAAATAAAACAAATAAAAAAAAATATAAAAAAATATAAAAATTTAAAAAAATAAAATAAAATAAAATAAAATAAAATAAAATAAAATAAAATAAAATAAGATAAAATAAAATAAAATATAATAAAAAAATAAAATAAAATAAAATAAAATTAAATTAAGAAAATAAAGTAAAATAAAATAAAATAAAATAAAATAAAATAAAATAAAATAAAATAAAATAAAATAAAATAAAATAAAATAAAATAAAATAAAATAAAATAAAATAAAATAAAATAAAATAAAATAAAATAAAATAAAATAAAATAAAATAAAATAAAATAAAATAAAATAAAATAAAATAAAATAAAATAAAATAAAATAAAATAAAATAAAATAAAATAAAATAAAATAAAATAAAATAAAATAAAATAAAATAAAATAAAATAAAATAAAATAAAATAAAATAAAATAAAATAAAATAAAATAAAATAAAATAAAATAAAATAAAATAAAATAAAGTAAAATAAAATAAAATAAAATAAATAAAATAAAATAAAAATAAATAAAATAAAACCAGATCAAATAAAAATTATTTTGCAAATAAATCTGGGCAAACCATAACAGTATTGTTGTAACATCTTTTATGACAACAACAAGAACAACGTTCATGTAAAGCAAATTGCATTGATGCAACATAAAATCTGCTGGGATATCATCTTACAACATGAAATGGATTGCGGAATACAACAATTATACCTAACAACAGCGCTTTAGATTGCTATTTTGTTTTATTTTTCGTAAAATGACAAAGCGCTGCATAATTGCTCAAAGTTAAAACCTATTAAAATGAGTGTAAGTTAAAAGCTGCAGTGAAATGTGGAAGAAATAACACAGCTGGAGTGCAGTTAAGCGATTAGTGGTGATTTGTTTGAAGATTATGTTGTTTGTAGATATGTATGTAACATGCGCAAACATACATTCACATGAAATGGCATAACTATAGCTAACATGTAAGTATCTAAAATATTTCCAATCAGGCTATCAATCAATCAATCAATATGCTAATGTAACTTTGTTATAACCTTGTTTGGTATGTTGCAAGCATAGCATTTTTTTTTGTTAGTCCATCAATGAATATCTTCATTACTTCTTTTTACTAATTAGCTCATAAATATTAAGATTATCTACATGCAGACGTAAGTGTGTAACTGCTAATTTCCGATTACAAATACATAATTTTCTTTTCTTGCACATCACTCAGTGTAGCATAAAGGTCAGCTGTAGTATAAAGTGCTTTACTGATTGCCACATGACACGCACTACAGCGCATGCATGCGTGTGGCCTTGAGGTTAGTTGGCTAACAAAAGGTTTTTTGTTGTTGCTTCTTCGTTTGTGGAATTAAAGTGAATATGTTCAATAAATTACAACAAAGAAGCGCAGTGTATGATGCGTTTTTTTTTTGTTTACAAGAATGCAGCTAATTGACCACTTACAAATTTTCGTGATAGTGGGCTGCGTATGAGCAATATCGTTGTTAATGCTGCATTACCTACTGATACTCGCATACAAAATAAGTTTGTACATAAATGTGTAAGCTAATCAATTTTATTAAAAGTCACTTCAGGGCTTTTTTAAATTAATTATTTATTGATAATTGCAAGTCGGATTTTAATGTAGGTTTAAAAGTTGTAATTTTCGTTTAAAAATATTGATATGAGCAATAGGTGATTTTAAATGTGCTTTTAAAATTATTAAACCAACGGTTTTTATGAATATGTATGCAATTTGAGTTATTGATTGCAGAGTAATTTCTGTATTTCTGTAAATCATTTTCAAGCCTTCCTATATGTTGCTTTTAGTTTTTGTGCACTACAAAAAGTGAGCAGCGCAATTTAAAACAGAGAAACTGCTTACTCTATTTTTGTTAATTTAATAGATGTATATTCAAGTTTCTAACAACCTAACCCAATGAATATAAACGCGAAAATAAAGGACCAAGTTCGTTTCCTGAGTCTTTTGTTTAGTTCAAATAAAAGCACTTAATTCCTTTAAAATTACTCAAAGCTCCCTTTGTCGTAGAACCCTACAAGAGGAAGCTGAATAGAGAAGATTGCAGCGATGACAACTCCAATGCTATGAATCAAAGCATATTCTAAATTCAAACAAAATAAATCAAAAAGTTCGTGTCTTAAGTCTTTTGTGAAATTGAAATTAAAGTGCTTGACTTATTTTCTAGAAGGACCACTTTATGTGCAGGCACATCGAGGCAGGAAAACTTAATGGCAGATAAATTTACCAAGTTATTTTTTAAATTATTATTGGTATTAAGGGTATTCCTTTAATGTTGGAAATTTTTGTTTTTTTTTTACACATTTCAGCTGTAAATTTTTGTATGGAAACTTATGTATATCGGTAAAAACGACTGCAAAAAATATAATTTTTTTTTTGGGCTCACTTCAGGTATTTTTCTGGTTTATTTTGTGTTTATTTTTGGCATAATTGGGAGAATTTTTTTTTGGACCATTTCGGGACCATTTTGGATAGACTCGAGATCATTTTTGAGTCATTTGTTTTGACGAAGTTTCAGAACTTTTTTGGGATCATTCTGGTACGTTTTCGGAAATGTTTGTAATACTTTCGGGACTTTTTCAGAATCATTTTGGAACTTTTTTGGGATCGTATCGGATATTATGTTTCAGAATCTTTTTAGGAGAGTCTTGAGAACTTTTTGGGATATTTTCGACACCGTTTCGGGAAGGTTCTTGTCACCATTTTCAAACTTTTTCAGGACTTCTTTCATATCATTTCGACATTATTTTCGGAACATTTTGGTCTTTTGCGGTTTCTTTGTGGGACATTTTTGGGATAACTTAAGGAAAATTTCAGTCTGGTTTTGGCATCATTTCGGCATAGTTTTCGGGTAGGTTTCAGTGCTTTTTTTGCATCGTTTTGGGTCTTTTTCGGGCATTTGTATACTTCTTTCTGAACCTTTTCCGGATCATTTTGGAATTTTTTTGGGATTTGTATCGGATATTATCCGGATCTATCGGGAGTTTTTTTAGATCATTTCGGTACTTGTTTTGGACCGTTTTGGGACGATTTTTTGGACAGTATCAATACTATTTTGAGTAATTTCGTGACTTATTTCAGATCATTTCGGCATAGTTTTTGGGACCATTTTGGCCTTTTTCTGTGCCATTTCGGAATATTTTTAGGATAAGGACTATTTGGACTTTTTGGAATAGTTTTAACATTTTTAGGAATTATCGAAAAAAAATTCAGTACGATTTTGAGATCCTTTCGGCATTGATTTCGGGATAGTTTCAGGAACTTTTTTGGGATCATTTTGGCACTTTTCCGGATAAGTTTATAATCGTTTTGGAACATTTTCGGAATCATTTCGGAATTTTTGTGGGATCATATCGAATATTTTCCAGATCCATTCGGGACTTTTTTGAGATCATTTTGGGACTTCTTTTTGGGATAATTTCGGGACCATTTTGGTACAATTTCGGCACGATTAATGAATGCTTCTCGTTATCATTTTGGCATTTTGCGGAACTTTTGCTGGATTATTTTGGAACATTTTATAATTTTTTTCGATACCATTAAAGTTTTTTTCGGTATAACTTCAGGAAATTTTAAGGATCACTTCGGGACCATTTCGTAATTTTTTGTGGTCAAATCAAATCTCTTAAGGGGTTATTTAAGGAGTATTTCAGTAAGTTTTTTGGTTCACTTCGGCATTGTTTTCGGCATAGTTTCGGAAATTTTTGTGAGCCTTTTGGGACTTTTTCAGGATAATATAGCACTTTGTTGTGTTTATTTCGGCCCTGTTGGTTGACTTTTTCTCGACCTTTTAGGAATGATCTTTTGACTTTTTTAGAATAATTTCGGGACCATTTTAGGATTTACCACCACCGAGGTTCATAACAGCAAATGTTATTAGTTTTTCTTTACACTTGTTAAACAAAAGAATTTAATTTATTTTTATATGCCAAGTTAAAAAAAAAAACTGCTACTCATATTCCATTTAATTGCCACCTATACCTACTTATTTAGGTGGTAATCAATATTTTTATTTTATTTCTTTTTTTAGTAATTAAATATATATTTTTTAATTAGTGCATTGTTTAAAAACAAATGTACTTAAGAACAATGCAGATAAGTTAAGATCTTGAAAATAAAGTGTAAAGCCACACCTATTGTTTGATTTTATTACTATTTCAGTACACATGTATACTTTTATATTCAAATAAATAAACGGATATACATATAATCCGACACAATAAACTGTAATGCATGAATTTATGGTGGCATTTATGTGGCATACACACACAAACGCGTGAAAACAAAATGGTTTATTACACTGTTTTTGATATCTTGGATTTCTTTGTTTGTTATTCTCTCACACAATTTGTTTCACTTTTAGTACTTCAACTTCTTTGGTCTATTTTTTTTTTTTTGTAAAAAACATTTCCGTCTGCAATAAAATATAAAGCAAATTCACATGATTTAGAACGTGAAAATGGATGTATTTATATATTAAGAGGAGCGTGTATGTATACCTTTATGTATTCATACTCAATTTTTAATGAATAAAATGTTTTACCACAATTTTCAACAACCCTGACGACGGAATAAAGGTCACACCACACTACTATGACGATAGTAGAAAAATGTCTTCTAAAAAATAATAAAGCGCCTGAAGATGGCGGACTATCCACCGGGCTGTTCAAGCCAAAGGGTTGTTGAAAAGCTCATAACAAGACTTTTGTAAAATATCATCGGACGTACAAGTGCCTATCTTCTTGCTTTTCCCAAACGACCCGAACGAAAAAGGAACCGTCAAAATACTACAACTACCGCGAGTTCGCTTGATATTACATGTAAGTAGCTGTGTTAATGCTTCAAACTTCATAAGCTTGCTATCGACTCGATGCTGATGAAAATCCATAATAGAAATTGATTTCAAAACATTCCTTGATAGAAAAAACCAGCTACCTATATCGTCACCCGAACAAAGGATTGGCGCATGTTATATAAAACTCCATACGACAAATTATTATCTGGGCGATGGACTCCAAAACATGGTATTTTTGTTTGCGTAAATCTCATCAGCGAATCCAACTAAAGGCTTGATAAATGCCATGGGGAATCTTCTTAATTAGTTTCAAAGGTTAAAAAGTGGTGACGCCTATCGTCAGATAGAAAGTGTCTTGAATACTTAACTCCAAAGAAAATAAAATTTTCCGGACCCATATGTAAAATGTGTAGTAAAGTACCTTTGCCTTTAACAAAAGACTTAAAACACGAACTTGAACAAAGGGAGCCTAGTGCTAGGAGCTAATAAGTAATATCAGTACATTCATAATAGAATATTAGTGTCTGAATCAAGCTGGAATTTTTGGCCGAAGCCGAAGCCATAGCTGAATATTCGGCATAATGCTATATACGGCCGAATACCGAAGCCGAATACGAAAAAAAAATTAAGTTTGGCATTTTTTAGGTTAGTGTTAAGTTCAACTGGCTTAATTTGGCGATTTCCATCCTTTTTAGATTCTATAGGATCCCAGGTTTGTTTGTATAATCGATACCCTTGGGATTGTAGCTATCTTTCTTTGGCTTGACGGAGTGTGTGATTCTTCAGCATTACTTTGCATGTGGTAAAGGGCATATCTAAGCGATCTTTGTACCGAAGAACGTGCTTGGTCGTGCCTGTTTAGCTCTGAGTTTATTTTGTTTCATAACAATTAATATTTATTGTTTCTTGAACAAACAAAACATCTTAAAAAATAGACAGCTTATTAGTAGCATTGCCTTTCGCATCGTGATAATCCGAACGGATAACACTTTAAGGGTCGTTTTCTCTACTTCCCGTTAAAGTTGGCCGAATGGGCCGAATGCCGATGTTTCACCAAACTTTCGGTCGGACACTATATAATATTAGTCTATTTTGAATTAATCTTAAAACAAAATATTCGCCGCTAAGCAAAATTTTTTAAAATAATTTTAATAAAAGACTTAAGACACGAACTTCAGCAATGAAAGCTTACAGCTGCATGATAACAAATAGAGAACAGTTCTTTCGAAAATCTAAAATGAAATGAATTGTAAAAGTATATAAATATATTTTCAAATATTATTAGAACACCATTTTTAACAAAAGACTTAGGACACGAACTTGCCCAAAGGAAGGTAAGTGCTGAGCGAAAATAAATAATAGCAGTTAATGGCAAACGTAAAATGAAATGATTTGTAGAAGAATAAAGATATAATTTAAATTTATATTCGAAAAAAATCGCTGTGCAAAATTTTGTTATTTTTCTGTAACAACACCAGAAAGTTAAAACTGATCAATGCTACTACATTAAAAAGTATATATATAATATAAATATATATAAAAACGCAGATCCTTATATACATATGTGTGTATGTCGCAGAACTAATGCAAGGTTAACTCTGAAACTGTGAGAAGAAAAACATAAAAAGCTGAGATCAATAAAAATGAACAGAGTTAAAGCAGACTCAGCTGACTCTAAACCAAGCTAGTTTTGTGAGAGTGAATGAAGAATGTATGATTGTATGTATGTGACAGCACTTAGCGAACAACGAAAATTAGTGAAATAATCAAGCGCTCAATGACATAAAACAAAAAATTAAATGAGTAAGCATAAGTGAACGCAATTGGAGCAAGCAGAGAAGTAGAAAAAAGCAGTTCAAAATAAAGTGCTCCAGTCTCGGCCAACTTAATGAAGTTGCAATGAATTGTGTGACATTTTGCAGGTTGTAAAAAATGCTAATTATATATTGTTTAATAGCAGAAATATGTTAACAAAATTGAAAATAAATATAGCAAAGCAGCAACAAAAAAGCAGGCAACTTGAACGCATTTATTGAGCGCATTGTTTATAATTAGCTGCAGGGGGAAAAAAACAAGCAAGGCAACTAGTTCGTGCAACTATTGCTGGAAATGAGCAATTTGAGTTAGCCGCGTGAAAAAAGTATAATAAAGCGCAAAATTTTTAAAATCATTGCACTTAAACATAAGAAAATTCATAACAATGCGTTTCATTTGTAGGCACAATAAAGTAGACAAATTCGTCACAGCGAAAAAAATCGTTAAGCATGAAAAGTGATTAAAATAAGTCCGGCGGTAATTTGGTCAAGGTGTTGCTGTCGAACTTGTGCTAATGGCACAGCATTTTTGTGAGTTTTTCTTTTGCAAAATTTTTTGCACAAGCAATTTTTTTATTTGTCATTTAATATTTATTTAGCCACTTTTATTTAATGGTCAGTAACCCACAGCGTGTTTCGCTACATTTTTCAAATTTTATATATTTTAAATCTGTGCAAATATGTTTGTATGCTGACCGCCTACGGGGTCATGGTAATGACAATGGCGCACTAGAGTTTGTTGGGTAATTGCTTAAAGTTCAGGGACCGTAACGGTTATTACTTGCAATGCAAACGTTAATGAGAACATCATATGATATCACATCATAGAAGATATCACTACTCATGGTTTTTTGGACAGGATATAAGTATAGAAATGTTCCGTATAAATCTGCTTCAACGACTTGAGCTAGAAAATACCTCTCTTTTCTCATTTTATATCAACTTATCACATCATACAGTATCATATGATATTACATCACAGAAGATACGACTACCAATCGTTTGATGAACAGAAGAGACGGACACGTTTACTTTGAAGTAATTAGTTTCAACGACTTTAAGTAGAAAATGGGCTGCCTTTTTAAGCTCATACCAACATATCTCATCACATCACACAATATCATATGATATCGAGTCACAGAAGGTATTGCTATTAATCGTTTGCTGAACAGGATAGAAGGACATGATTATTCCGGCGTAATTTGCTTCAACGACTTTAGGTAGAAAATTGCTACGGTTTTTATCTCATATCCACAAATCACATCATACAGCATCATATGATGCTATATCACAGAAAATATTACTACAAATCGTTTCGGGAGTAATTTTCTTCAACGAATTTAGGTGTAAATTTGATTTATTTTTTATTTTTTTCACATCACATCATCACAATATCACATCGCATCTCATAGTATCATGTATCTCATAAGATATCACATCGCGGAAGATATTAGCACACATCACTTGCTGAAGAGGATATGAGTATAGGAGTGTTACGGATAAATTGTCTTCTATAGAGTAAGTTCATTTAGTGTTTTGGGGTTAAAATATAAGCAAAAACAAAAAGCTAAACAAATACCTTCACCGTATCTGATATCACCATCACCTCACGTCAAACATATTTAATATCATACCCAATACCTATCATCTATTATTCATTATAAGAGACCGTCAGGCTTACAAAAACCGTCACCCTGGCAGAGCTTAGCATAAGTTCTGTTAAACCTTTCGCGTTGAAAACAACAGATCATCTTTATATCATATCAACTTTAATATCATATCAACTCAATACCTATCACATTACCATACGGATATATTATTAAATATCACCTTTTAAGTATCTACTACCTCTCAACTTCGAATGATTACATTTCAGCGAGTATCAAGCTAAGAAAACCGTCACTCTGATAGAGCTTTGTAGGAAATTAGTTTGACTTTTTTCGTTTCAAGCAACATCACCTCAATCACATCTGATCATTCCTCTAAGGATTATATTTTCAGAGACTACGTCAATTGTTCAACCTGTAACCAAATCAATGACCTTTTCCTCAACAATTTCGTTAAAATTGTTTAAATAATTATGGTGACAAGCAGAAAAACCTCGCATGACAGCTAATTACCAATTTAATTATGTGAGCAGGAATGTTTTAATTTATATAAATGATTGAGTGCATTAGGTTTGTTATTGTTGTGCTACTGCTGCAGGCTATGTATTTAGCTTGATAGATGAAACGCGATAAAGTTAAAAGCAAAGCAGCAACTAATAAACGCTGAACACATCCCACATGAATAATTGAAGCATTTGTGCAAACAACTACAGAATTGCCCATACCCATACCAATGGAGTGTGAGTGTGTGTGTGTGTGTTAAATTTGAATGTTACAATGTGGGCGAACGTGCAATTTGTTTAGCTGACGGCTTAAATGATTAAGAATGCTGAATAATTTTGCAAACTGAGATTGAAGTGATAATGAGAAATTGAAAAATACAAATGGATTTAACAGTAAATAGGGTATTAGAATTTGATATACATAGCACATGTATGACAAATTTTTGGATCAGATAGATAGAGTTTTAGTAATATTCCAGAGAAAAGGGCTTAGGAGAATAATACGCGAGTTAAATTAAATTTTTGTTAAATAAAATTCCTTTGTAAAACGAAAAAAGTTCAATCGCCTATATCCACAAAATATTGCAAATGTAGGTGTGTGTGTTTAAAATTAACGTTTCATTAGCGCAAATAAAAAGAGCAAATATATACATATGCTAACAAAAGCAAGCCCTCATTGTACTAAAATAACAAGAAAAAAATAGTATTCATACACATACCTATTTTTACAAATTTACATACCAACACTGCCATCACAAATAATGCTTAACAATGTTGAATGTTTGATTTGTGTTGCAGTTAGTGACCTCACAACTAAATCAGCAAAATAAACAAATAAATCACCAATACGAAATATGTTAAACATAATTTGTAATAAGCGCAAGTTCGTTGCTTAAGTCTTTTGTTTAATATTGCATTGAAGCCTCAGCATTTTTTGTTAATTTTTTTTTTTTATTGCAGTTCAATAGCTAATGCAATATTTGAGAATTTTTAGTTGCAAGTTTGTTGCCTAAGTTTTTTGTACGAATATTTTTGCAACAAGTGCTAAGTGTAGGTTTTGTTTTAAGGTGAAGTGTGCGATAGACTGTGTATATATATTTATTTGGCGTGGCTTTAACTGCTTTATTACTTCAACAAATATTTATATTTTTTTTTTGGAAATTTTGCTAATCAATTTTTCCTTTTCCTAATCGGCTGCTCTTTTGACAAATAGAAAACCTAAGCCTGAAGAAATATATTTTTTTTATTTTCCAGAATATATAACTGCTTCAAATCAAGAAGGATATGATAATTCCGAAGAAATTTGCTTCAACGGCTTTACGTTGAAAATGGCTCTCTTTTCTTATCTAATATCAACAAATCACATCACACAGCATTATGTGATATCGCATCACAGAAAATATTACTACAAATCGTTTACTGAACATGGTAGAAGGACATGATTATTCTGGAGTATTCATTTTCAACGACCTAAGGTGGAAATCACCACTCTTTTTTTATCGCATCTCAAAATGTCACATCACACTGAATCATATTATAGTAGATAACTGATGGTATTACTACAAATAGTTTGCTGAAGAGGCTAGAAGGACATAACTATTTCGGAATAATTTGCTTCAACGACTTTAGGTGAAAAATTACTCTCTGTTTTTTTCATATCACATCACAAAAAGGGTCCCATGATATTACACAACAAATAATATAACCACAAATCGTAATTTTAAAATTTTTTTTTCCAAGTACAAATTATTATACATCATGTTTTCCAGTTAAAAATATTATGTGACTGAACTTACCATTATTAAATCACCCGTTTCCAAATGGCGCCGCATTAATATGGCCGCCATATTGGCTTCGTCCTGATAGACTTCACCAATTTGATCGCTGGATTGAGCGTCCTGCAATAGAAAAGAAAATTTCGATTAAATAATAAATAATAATAAATTTCTGTAAGATGAAATAAAACTAGTTTAAATTTAAAATAAATATCTCATTAACTGTCTGCCAACTACAATATTGTGCAGTCGTTTGAAAAAAATGGGTACAAAAATATTAAAATCAAATAAAAAAATCCCACTTCTTGATATCATCATTGATTTTTTTTTTTTTCAAAAAATATACTAACTTCCTAGAAGGCAAGCCACAGTTAAAATAACGACTGTTCTATTACGTGTTTTATTAAAATTTGGTGCCAACTACCTTTCTTTGGCAATGCGTCCCTCAACTCAGTCTGTAAATATTTGTCTCTCCTTATACTGCATTTAAGCCATTACTAATCCTTCAAAATCACCTCATAAAAGTAATTTTCCATGAACTGCATTCAAAAAATCTCAACACATAAATCAATTTTTACAACAGCGATAAGACAAATTTTACATAAACATTTAATCGCTTATCTGATTTGGCACATGAACAAAAGTTCTTTGACTAAATCTACAAAAAATAAAAGATACAAAACAAAAACAAATGACAAATAAAATCGCGCGCATTAAAATAAAATTAATGCAATTTGTTTTAGCCGCCCCTTGTAAGCAGCACTCAAGCAAAAATTATTTTATACCAATAAGAGATTTAAGTGCTAAAAATGAACGCCCAACAAATGTTTTACAATTTTGTTTAGCAACTATTCAATGTCAAATAAGCACGAAGGAGTGATAAATAAAAAATTTAATTGAATTTGACAAAAAGAAAACATCAAATTTTAGATAAGTTGGCATATTAGCAAATTAAAAAAATAAAAATAAAATAAGAAAATAAAATAAAATAAAATAAAGTAAAATAAAATAAAATAAAATAAAACAAAATAAAATAAAATAAAATAAAATAAAATAAAATAAAATAAAATAAAATAAAATAAAATAAAATAAAATGAAATAAAATAAAATAAAATAAAATAAAATAAAATAAAATAAAATAAAATAAAATAAAATAAAGTAAAATAAAATAAAATAAAATAAAATAAAATAAAATAAAATAAAATAAAATAAAATAAAATGAAATAAAATAAAATAAAATAAAATAAAATAAAATAAAATAAAATAAAATAAAATAAAATAAAATAAAATAAAATAAAATAAAATAAAATAAAATAAAATAAAATAAAATAAAATAAAATAAAATAAAATAAAATAAAATAAAATAAAATAAAATAAAATAAAATAAAATAAAATAAAATAAAATAAAATAAAATAAAATAAAATAAAATAAAATAAAATAAAATAAAATAAAATAAAATAAAATAAAATAAAATAAAATAAAATAAAATAAAATAAAATAAAATAAAATAAAATAAAATAAAATAAAATAAAATAAAATAAAATAAAATAAAATAAAATAAAATAAAATAAAATAAAATAAAATAAAATAAAATAAAATAAAATAAAATAAAATAAAATAAAATAAAATAAAATAAAATAAAATAAAATAAAATAAAATAAAATAAAATAAAATAAAATAAAATAAAATAAAATAAAATAAAATAAAATAAAATAAAATAAAATAAAATAAAATAAAATAAAATAAAATAAAATAAAATAAAATAAAATAAAATAAAATAAAATAAAATAAAATAAAATAAAATAAAATAAAATAAAATAAAATAAAATAAAATAAAATAAAATAAAATAAAATAAAATAAAATAAAATAAAATAAAATAAAATAAAAATAAAATAAAATAAAATACAATAAAATAAAATAAAATAAAATACATTAAATAAAATAAAAATAAAATAATATAAAATAAAGTTGGTTGAAATAAAAAAAATATGATAATGAGCTCAATATTTTTAATTTCTAATGCTGATAATAAAAAAAATGCAATTCCTTAAATTGTTTAAATAAATAAAACTGAAACGATAATTAATAGTCGCTGTCAAAATCACTCCATCAGCCTTTGGCCGCTACGATTATGCTGCTTATCAAACGCTTAAGATCATTTCATTCATCCATTGTACACTTGTTTGTTGTTCTTGCGCTAATTTTGAAAACAAAAAAAAAATATTCCTTATTTGTTTTGAAGCTGTCGACGATGCCATAGACACCAGCTGACCGCGAAACGTGTTGATTTGACACGATTATTTAGTGCAGCCAAATTGAATGTGTGGGCACAATAAGAAAAACAAAGTCACAAGACATACATAAATTATATGTTTTTTTTTTCTCTCGTATAAATAGAAAAGAGAAACAATATCGGCAGCATTTAACGGCACATTCTTGTTGCTAACTATTGCACCCTCAAATTGGTGCCGGTGGCAGTAGCCTTGATCATTGGCCGCAAGAAATAAACAGCAAAATGCCAACAAGAATGCTAGCCACAATCGTCTATAAGATAAACGAAACAAAAAGCGAAATCAATTTTTATATACAACTAAGTCAAAACAAAAATACCAAATACTGATCTATTGAAGCAAATAAGCAAAAAATCGAAAAAAACAGTGAAAACATACAAAAGACTTAAGCAACGAACGCGACAAGTGCAGAGCAAACGCTGACAAGGATACATGCAAAGATACATTGGCTACTCTTATTCATCTAACCAAAGCTACAGCTGCAGTTTATTATTGTTGTTACTGTTTTCCTAGCTTATTTGCTTTAGCGGTCAAGTGGTCAATGGTGCTCAACAGCAAGTGTTTTTAGCCATGGTTAAGGTACACAAAACTCAAAATTAAATCGATTTATTCATCAAGAACCTGCTATCAATGTGTTTTGCTTATATTATTCAAGTGTGGGTTGTTGTTGTTCTAGCTACTGGGGGTTATTGATGTGACTGGTGTAATGTTGCTGCTGCCGTTCTTTGCTCGTTTGAAGTATCAACGTTCAAGTGCAAGCTGATTGAGCATTAATACTTTTTTTTTGTTGGCCTTTCAGGGTTTTTTGTGTTTGTTTTTTTTTTTTGGTTTCAATTACAATAATTCATGAGTGACAAGTTTCAAATGTATGGTTTGTTTATTTTTTTGGATTCTTTTAGAAAACAAAAAATTAAATTCTTTGTTGGACTGCTTTTTGGCTTTGTTTAGAAACAGAAGCGAAAATAATGTCAACTTTTTATTACTCGCAAAGATATTTTTCTTTTCAATACAAAGCTTCTTAATTTCTGAACTGTGCGGTGCTTTGATGAAAGTGGCTGATTCCCAATATATAAAAAACTTCTTGGAAAGCATTCTCTACAAAGAATTTCTATTGGAAGAAAGTGGAATAAATTTCCATTGGTGTCT
>CAXKVI010000004.1:15250020-15257520 GCA_964058755.1 Campiglossa producta | reverse complement strand
GGGATTATATTTGTTCGTAGATTGCTTGATTGAAGTAATATTCAGATTAATGTTAATGTTGTGGTGAATCTTGAAGACTTCAATTGAGGATTAGACATAATAAAGGTAATAAATTTTTCGAATGTACTTTTCCTAATAAGATTTTTTTAAAGATAGTAGTGGCGAATTTTTGAATGTAAGATACTAAACGCTTTTTATTCCGCTTTTAGTTCTTTTTAAGTAGTTGAGTTAATCATTTCAAATTTGTCTGCATTAGAAGGTAAAATAAGTGATTTTGTTTTTGTATTTCAAGCCTTGCGTTCTATTTGCTTAGACTTAAAATTTTTGGCAATTGGTTTATTACCAAATTTGTAGCGCATGCAATTACTAAACCCTTCACCAGCACTATCAAAAATGTTACCATTCTCATTTTCAAACAATGACTCATGCAATTCCTGAGCATAAATAAACAGAAATCAAACTTAACAGCTGAGCATGGCATACAAAAAAATATGTCTATGTATTGCTCCAATTTCGTGGTGGTGCTTGTATGCAAAAATGTAAACTTCCAAAAATCCATTCATTACGTTTAATCACCAAAAGAAAAAAAAAAAAAAAAAAAAAAAGTTCGTTGCTTAAATCTTTTGTTCCCTCTGTCAGCACAGTCGAAAATGGAAATATGCAACAAAAGTTTACAACAAAAAAAAAACCCCAACTGCAATGTGCAAATTACCACGAAACACATGCCCAAAAGGCGATGAACTGGCACACAATCGATAACTATTGTCCGCGTTTTCGGCTAAAAAAAAAAAAACAGAAAAACTATTCTACAGCAACATTGTATTTTGTCGGTATGACACTTATTGGCAACTTGAACTCGCAAATAGCCCACAACGACAAACAAATTACTTTTGCGCTGAATAAATATTGGCAAAACCTTAACTTTAATGAACAAGCAATATAAGCGTCAATGCAAAGATCAGCGGGAAAATTTTAATGGCGGAAGTTTTGGGTTGATTTTATGAAAAATGGAGTGTAAAGTGAGTGGAGATTAAGTAAATTGGTTTAAGGGTATACATAATACACAGATTTAAAATGGCTCAGTCAAGTCCGGTTTCCGCATTCTAGCCTACTTTATTACTGTTATTCTTCTTATGTTTATAACTAAGTGTATGTGAAAAATATAACGAAAATGTTTAATCATTAAGATATCCTTGGCAAAAGCATCCTATTCCATAGACTTTTTGCTGGTCACAACTTCCCAGCAGTCAATTAATAATATCCCCTTAAAGCATTCCAATAGGTAGTATGTATTAAAAAAAATGTTACGTATACGTCATGTCACTTTTATGAAGATTTGAAGTGACTTTAAATCAACGGGGCAAATATGGGCAGAATGTTTTTTCAGAAATCTATAGAAAATATTCAAAACTTTCATTTTATTGCAGTTAGAAAGTGTAGCACGCTGTAGCATACATACTTTCTGTCTATCCAAAATAGAAAATGGGCAAATATGGGCAGAATGTTTTTCCAGGAATCTATAGAAATCAATCACAACTTTAATTTTATTATAGTTAGAAGTTGTAGTATGCTGTAGCATACATACATACTTTCTGTCTATCCAAAGTAGAAAATGGGCAAATATGGGCAGAATGTTCTTTCAGGAATCTATAGAAAATACTCAAAACTTTCATTTTATTACAGTTAGAAAGTGTAGCACGCTGTAGCATACATACTTTCTGTCTATGCAAAGTAGAAAATGGGCAACTATGGGCAGAACGTTTTTCCAGGAATCTATAGAAATCAATCACAACTTTCATTTTATTATAGTTAGAAGGTGTAGCACGCTGTAGCATACATACTTTCTGTCTATCCAAAGTAGAAAATGGGCAAATATGGGCAGAATGTTTTTTCAGAAATCTATAGAAAATATTCAAAACTTTCACTTTATTATAGTTAGAAGGTGTAGCACGCTGTAGCATACATACTTTCTGTCTATCCAAAGTAGAAAATGGGCAAATATGAGCAGAATGTTTTTTCTGAAATCTATAGAAAATATTCAAAACTTTCATTTTATTATAATTAGAAGTTGTAGCACGCTGTAGCATACATACTTTCTGTATATCCAAAGTAGAAAATGGGCAAATATGAGCAGTATGTTTTTTCAGGAATGTATAGAAAATATCCAAAACTTTCATTTTATTATAGTTAGAAGGTGTAGCACGCTGTAGGTTACATTCATTCTGTGTATCCAAAGTAGAAAATGGGAAAATATGGGCAGAATTTTTTTTCAGAAATCTATAGAAAATATTCAAAACTTTCAGTTTATTACAGTTAAAATAAAAAGTGTAGCACGCTGTAGCATACATACTTTCTGTCTATCGAAAGTAGAAAATGGGCAAATATGGGCAGAACGTTTTTCCAGGAATATATAGAAATCAATCAAAACTTTCATTTTATTACAGTTAGGAAGTGTAGAACGCTGTAGCATACAAAATTTTACTTTTCTTGAAAACAGTTATTTAGTTTTTATTTTTCTCACAGCTTTTGCTCACAATTGTTGCTTTTGTTTTTTGTTTCGCATTATCATTACATGCCATGTAATTCCGGCATTTCCGTTAAATAAATTTCGCAATTTTATGAGAACACGTTTCCTTCCCTGCTATGCTACCTTGTTTTTGTATCGACAAAAAACAAAAAAAAAAATGCGTTATAATTAGCGGCGCGCAAGATGAAGCAAGAAAAAATTAATACGAAATTGACTAAAAATCCAACTCAAATGCATATAATGACAGTGAAAAAATGTTTGTGCCGGCTAGCAATTTCCGGCGTCCGCTCAATGGTGTTGTAATACAACTGTGGTAAAGTATTCTTTTGCAGGCCAACCAAATTGGCAGACAGAACAAATATATGTATAACAACAATTACATGAGACGATAACGTAGCAAAGACTATGGTTGGCATCACGGCGACATGTGACGGAAATTAAAGCACGATTTCGTTTTGGTACGCCCGCAAGTTCGTTGCTTAAGTCTTTTATTTGAGGCAGCCGTGCAGTTCAAGTAAGTAGCCTTGAGCTAAACAAAAATTCGCCGTTATTTTGTAATATGAATGACATGTTTTTTTTTGGTTTTCGTCTTTTTTTCTCAAAAATCTGCAGTCATCCGACTGTTACATTTTCCAAAGCCAATTACCTTTTTATTTGCTTTAATTTATTGCTTGGTATTATTTGTGTTTTTTTTTTGTTTTTTGTGGCTATCATTTGTGTCACTAGGCGCTTTTTTGGTTTATTATTTGTTTTTTTTTTTTTTACTAGCTTTGGCTTAACTTGTAGCACAGTTTCTATTTATATTTTCCAACAGCTGCTGCTGCATTTTCAATGTTTTTCTCTGCAATTTGTTTGGGTTTCTATTTTTGTCTGCTTATCGTTTGTCGTGAAAATCTTGAACGTCTAAGAATATTTCGTGAACTAGGTCAAATTTTATTGGTATATTGTTAAAGGAAAAAGGCAATAAACATAGCAAAGAATAAAAAAAGAGTATAACAAAAATGTATTTTAGCACGTTCGAGTAGTAATTGTGTCCATGAACACCACGAGACATTGTAAGTCATTATGTTTTTCAGGAAATTTATTTATATTTGTTGCAGTTGTAATAATATTGGTATTTCAATTTTTTTTGGTTATTGTAGCAGAACTTCGGCCTGGCTAATGAATTAGCACTTTCAGTGCAGATTTTTTTATGTCCAGCATACTTAGTTTCTTCCTTAACTTTCAGGTCGGTTTCATGATCAAACCCCTGAGATTTTTATTCCGGCAACTACCAATTCAAATATGAACTATGGAAGCGTGTGCCTCAGTAACGTACTAAAGATATCTTAGTTGGAATACGGCCGAAAATACTTTTCATTTGATACCCATATTGTCATACCTTGCTCAGTATTTAAATAAAAATTAGATAGGTGGCAACCTTGTTAACCAGCCGAAATGGCAACACCCAAACAAAAAGCCTTAAAATGTCTTAGCTCGAATACAGGCGAAAAATAGCATAAATTTCATACCCATACTGTCATACCTTGCTCAATGTTTAAATAAAACACTGTAACCAGTCCGAAATGGCAACACCCAAACAGAAGGTCTTAAAATATCTTAGCTCGAAAACGGCCGAAAAATACATTTAATTTGATACCCATAAAGTCATACCTTGCTCAATATTTAAAAAAAATTGAGATAGGTGGCAACACTGTAACCCGTCCGAAATGGCAACACCCACACAGAAAGTCTGAGAATGAAGCCTACTATCTATATGCAAAATTTAGCTCAAATCGCTGCCGCCGTTTCTGAGATATTGGTCGATATACGAAGGAATGAACAAAATGGGGTTAGGTCGCAACCCTAGGTGGATACCCTACGTAGCAAACCTACCTGAAAATATCTTAGCTGGAATGCGGCCGAAAAATACCTTTAATTTGATACCCATATGGTCAAACCTTGCTCAACATTTTCATAAAATTGAGATAGGTGGCAAACCTGTAAGCCGACCGAAATGGCCAAACAGAAAGTCTGAGAATGAAGGAATGAACAAAATGGGGTTAGGTGGCAACCCCAGATGGCTACACTGCCTGAAAATATCTTAGTTGTAAAGAAATTTTTTATAGTAACGAAAATTTTTTATGAATAATATTTTTTAAATCTTCATCATCTTTAGTATTCACATCAGTAATTTTCCCTGCATACTATAAAAATATGATTATTATTGTTGGTCAAATGTTGGAATTAATATTAGTGTGTACTAACTGAATGAGCATTGGTTAATCAGGCCATCAACTCATACTATAGAAGTATTAAAAATTTGAAATGCTTCAATTGGCAGGTTTGTTGCCTAAGTCTTTTGTTATTGCTACGTAGCACGGTTCATCGCATAAAATCATTCGCTCGTGCTATACGAAATAATGTAAATTTGCTATGAGCAATTGCAACATTATAATTGGCAATTTTATACTTTGTCACGCCCCTTTTTTTTTTCTTTTTTCTTTTTGTTGAAGCAATTTTTATTGAAAATACAAAAAAAAAAAAAAAAAAAACACTATGCTAGTCCTCCTTAGTAGAAACCTTCAATTTCATCAGGCAAGTTTATCGAATGAATAATTGTTGTATAAACAGAGCATACATTTTTGCTAATTCATTGCCTAAAGCAACTATTTATGGGAATTTCTTGCGTTTTTTTTTTTCAAATAAAAGAAACTCTATGATAAATTTTTTTTAAATTTTTTATTTGGTTACACACGCAAATACTTTTATAAGCCCAAGGTTGTTTAAGTGAAAGTAAATTAGGGGAAATTTTTTTATTTAGTTGTTTTCCGGGGCACAGAGAGTATTTTTGAAGGTGTCTATAATTTTTACACAAATTTTATGCTAAAACCAAGATCAGAGTATAATTTGAAATAAGTTTAAAGGTCTACTGCAGAGAGGTGCAGCGGAGCCTTTTTCAATTTCTATTAACTTTTTGCACTTTCATGCACCAAAAAACGTGACATTAAACGATTATGTATCAGACTGTTGTCTGCAAATTGTCTACGCCCTACTAACAATTAATAGCTTGGCATTTCTTTTTTTTTTTTGTTTAAACTTTTTCATAGCTTTGTTGAATACAAACATTTATTCAAAAAGTGTAACAGTGAGACTCTTAACACATTCACCGCCTGCTCGAATACGGAAAAGATATGTATGGCCGCCAGCAAGAAAGTAAAAGTAATCGTAGCGCTATTATTGTTACCACCAAGCATTGATGATTGTTCGCGCAGTCGACACAGCTGGTTTTGAAGAAAGGTGTGTCATGCGTGGGTGGATTTTGTAACAAACTTAATGAAAAGTAAAAGCTCTAGGTATGCAAGAGACAGCGTCGAAAAATGGAAGGTAAAAAATTAAAAAATAAAGAAATATAAATTCAAAGGCAAAAGAGGGTAATTTGAGCTGGAAGTAATGTGAAATTTAGTTGAACTGCAAAATGATACTAATTTTTAATATGTAAGTTGATTTTTTCAATTACGAATAATTTAAAAAAGAGTGACTTTAAGTTATCAAGCAAGAAATAAGGCAACTATTTTTACTTTTTAATTTATTTGTTTTTAATTTATATTATTTTATTTTATTTTATTTTATTTTATTTAATGTTATTTTATTTTATTTTATTTTATTTTATTTTATTTTATTTTATTTTATTTTATTTTATTTTATTTTATTTTATTTTATTTTATTTTATTTTATTTTATTTTATTTTATTTTATTTTATTTTATTTTATTTTATTTTATTTTATTTTATTTTATTTTATTTTATTTTATTTTATTTTATTTTATTTTATTTTATTTTATTTTATTTTATTTTATTTTATTTTATTTTATTTTATTTTATTTTATTTTATTTTATATTATTTTTGTTATATTCTTTTTTATTGCCTTTTCTTTTTTTATTTATTACTTCCCCACCCATAGTTTTGGTGAAATTTTGCTGCCAAAATTTAAATAAAGATAGACAAATTTCTCATTTCATTCCTACCATTCGAAATTACCGCGCCTTCAAAAGACTTAAGACACGAACTTGATAAGTTGTTGAGTGTAATTGTGTAACATTGTTGAGTTGTCTAGTAAACTGTTATGAATTAGCATCTTTTTACAAATTCACATCCATTTCCAAGATGTGTTTTGGTGATTATTTTCAAATTTGCGATCTACTTTCTTATTTCACCAAAAAATTTGTTAAGTGTGCGTGGAAATAAATGAGTTTGTCATTTTTTGTGTGGCCCAAACACTTTCTTTACTTCTCCATTTCTAACTTATCCCAAGCATCTTTTCCTCGCACGGGTAATGGGGTATAAGGATATAAGTCCTTCACAGAATTGAATTTGAATTCTTTCTTCATCAGACACATCTTTTGGTAGTACTTGCTAGCATTTACTTTAAACTAGGCTACAAATTTTGATTAACATCTCAATTTTATTAAAAATAGTACTGGTAGAGCAACTACACAATATCACAACGAAAGACTTAAGCAACGAACCTAGTTTGTTTGTACTCTCTCTTCCCCTTATTAAATATTTAGCTTAGTTCAAATGTGATTTCCAATTGTAATGGGGTAAAATCGAAAATTGAATGTAACGAGCTGTATGAAAATCGAAAAAACAACAAATTAAAATTGGAATAACATGGGAAAAGCACGCTAAAGACCCTTAGGCAAGCAAACGGTCGCATTTAAAAAAACTTGCTTGGGTGAGTGTTTGTTTATGCGAGCAAATGCTTACCATTTGAATGTTTTTTCTAGCTTTTACAAAACATCGATTTTGCGCAGTCTTTCAACAAACAAACAGCGGCGATTTACATTATGCACGCTCATTTGAAATGCGCATGCGAAATTAGAGCAGCGAGGGAAAAAATGGACTTAAAAGTAAAAAAAAACTAAAAAATTACAAACAAAAAAATACTGAAAGCGTAGTAAGCATTGCAAATAACGAGCATAGCAGTGGAGC
>CAXKVI010000004.1:15225020-15235020 GCA_964058755.1 Campiglossa producta | reverse complement strand
TTACAAATTTACTCACATAACGAAAAATTTTACTTTCATTTGAAACATGTTTTTGACATGCAAGCCAACAGCGTCACAATTGCAATAAAAGTAAAAAAAAATTATAAAAATAAAAATAATAACTAGATAGTAATGAAATGAAGAAAATATGGACAGCGACAGTAAAAACCAGAAGCGTTGCGATGGACAGCGATACCAAAAAGATATTTCATAAAAAATTTTAAATAAAAAATGAATACAAGAAAAAAAAACATTGGCGAAGACCGCAACAAGAAAAAATAAATTAGCTGTAATATAATTCGACATAGCGGGTGGCCGCAAATATGGCGGGTTTGCTGTAGGAGGCGTTGTGAATATTTTTCCGACGTTTTCATAGCAAAAATTAAGGAATTTCGTAATCGATCAGCAAAAAAGAAATGGATGTAGTAGAGCTTTATAGAATGCCTTCGAAGAGGTTTAGCATCGAGATGGTTCTATATTATTTAGATAGCTAGATTCTTAGAACTTCATCTTTAATTTGGTAGGGAGATGGCCTGAGCACTGAGTACTAAAACGGGCACTGTGGTCACTACATAAGTACGCTAAATATTTGAAATAGTCAAATCCGTCTCCTTTGTGAACAATTATAATAATATAACAGAAATTGTACCTATTGATCGGCCAAGTGATCCCAAAATGGCCTTAAAATGATCCTAAAATGTTCCCGAAATGACCCAAGAATGGTTCCAAAATGATACTAACATAATTCCAAAATGACCCCAAAATGAACAAAAAAATGATCCCAAAACGACCGCAAAATGATCCCAAAAACGACCCTTAAATGATCCGAAAATGCTTACAAAATGATTCCAAAATGACCCCAAAATTATTCCAAAATGGCTCCAAAATGATCCTAAAATGATCTAAAACTGAACCCAAAATGATCCCAAAATGATGCTAAAATAATTCCCAAATGACCCCAAAACGAACAAAAAAATTACCACAAAACGACCCCAAAATGATCCCAAAATGACCCTTAAATGATCCGAAAATGCTTCCAAAATGTTTCCAAAATTACCCCAAAATGATTCCAAAATGACCCCAAAATTATCCCAAAATGATCCAAAACTGAACCCAAAATGATCCAAAACTAAACCCAAAATGATCCCAAAATGATGCTAAAATAATCCAAATATCATTCCCAAATGACCTCAAAATGACACCAACCCCACTTAGAAATGTTTTAGTTGGTGTCTCGCCGAAATTACCTTTCATTTGATTCCCACATTGGCATATCTTGCTCCATAATTTAAAAAAAAAATTTAGATAGGTGGCAACCCTGGAAACCGCTCCAAGTGGCAACACCCAAGTACATAGTCTTAGAAATCGCACACTATCTCTATGCCAAATTTCATTGAAATCAGTCAAGCGGTCCTCGAGATAGAACCGGATATACATATATAACGCGATTAGGTGGCAACTCTAGGTGGCAATTCTTTTTTGAACATATTTCAGTTGGTATATCGCTGAAAATACCTTTCATTTGATACCCATATAGGTATGTCAATTCTTGATTCATAATTTTAAAAAATTGAGATAGGTGGCAACCATGTAAAGCGCCAAAGTGGCAACACCCAAAAGGATAGCAGTTACGAAATTAAAATATCACTTTTTCCCCCAGAATTTTCTAAAAAACTCGGTCCGAACGCGAACTACCAAAATTTCCCTCTATACATTTTGTCATCGGGCTCTGAAGTATGTTCGAAAGCTCAAGTCTTTCCTTCAATTATGATGAAAATATTAAAGGACATTTTTTAAAAAATATTCTTATATTTCCTAATAATCAAAATCAAAGTTAACACCTTGAGCCTCACAGCCTTCATGACATCTACGACTACATAATCGACGCTGTTAACCCAGTATATTTTCATATATGTATATATCACCCAAAATCTCACTTTTATTTTCCTTACAATTTTTCTATTAATTTGTTCAAACACTCTCTAGCTCTCTATTTCTCTCCCTACATCGATCTCTTCAATATTGTGTTTTGGCAAACGTTGCTTATTACATAACTTAATCAAGCATATAAACAAAAACAAATTCATACCCCACAATAATATGAGCTTCTTTATTCAGCTAAACTCTTTCTAATTTCTCTGAGCTTTTTTGTGTTTCGCATTGTGACTCTCTCTTTGAAGTAGGCTCTCATTTTCTCTTGAATGCATTATGAAGCTTGTAAGCCTTAGATTAACTAAATAATAAGTAGTTTTGAGCTTTTTCCCAGGACTGCATTTGGCATATAAATAGTTTGATTGATTCTATGAATATCCACTTGGGGATTGCCACTTGGGGCGGTTGACTGGGTTGCCACATATTTTAATTTTTTTATTATAACGAAAGATATGCAAATTTGAGTGTCTAATGAAAGGTATTTTCGGCGGCATAACAACTAAAATATTTTCAAGTAGGGTTGCCGCTTAGAGTTGCCACCTATCTGCAGTATATTTGTATATCCGGTACTATCTCGAGAACTGCTTGACTGATTTCGTTGAATTTTGACATTGAGATAGTATGCCCAATTCTAAGACTTCCCACTTCGGTGTTGCCACTTGGTACGATTTACAGGGTTGGTATGGTTTATAGGGTAGGGCTGCCACTTAGGCTTGCCACCTTCCTGCAGAATATTTGTATATCCGCTACTATCTCGACCGATTTGGATGAAACTAGAAATAGAGATTTTCTGCTTGATTCAAAGACTATCTACTTGGATGTTGCCACTTGGAGTGGTTTACAGGGTTGCCACCTAACTCATTTTTTTATTTAAATATTGAGTAAGATATGTCAATATGGATATCAAATGAAAGATCTTTTCGGCGACATTCCAACTAAAATATTTGCAAGTAGAGTTGCCACCTTATCGCAGTATATTTGTATATCCGGTACTCATGGGCATCAAATGAAAGGTATTTTCGGCAACTAAAATTTTTTTAAGTAGGGTTGCCGCCCAGGGTTATCATTTTACTGTACCTTATTTTCGGGTAATTTTGGGATCATATTTGGATTATTATAGCATAATTTTGCGATCATTTAGTGGTAACTCTGGGATAGTTTTGGGTTCATTTTGGGATAATTTTAGGGCCACTTTCGTATCATTTTGGGTTCATTTTGGCATATCTTTAGGGCCATTTTCGAACCATTTTGGGACCATTTTTGTGTCATTTTGGGAATATTTTGGGATCATTTTAGGGTAATTTTGGGATAATTTTGGGGTCATTTTGGGCCGCTTGAGCAATTTGGATGAAATTTGGCATAGAGATAGTATACTTGATTTCAGGTGGGTGTTGCCACTTGGGGCGGTTTACAAGGTTGTTCTAAATATTGCTAATCTTTTATTCTATTCAATTAGATTTTTAATTATTATTCAGCGCATAGCTGCCATTGAAAACTCCTAAATCCCTCACCTTCCGTTAAATAAGCGTGTGAAAGTCGATTTGATCAAATACATTTTTTTTTATCGAAATGTCACTCAATGCCGCATTGGTGCCACAACTCATCACTTTGAGTGACAGTTGACAAGTTGAGTGTACTTTAAACAATTTTCAACAAAAAGAGAGCTATGTGAAAAAGGGCAAATAAGGAGGTATTGAAAAGCGTGCAGGCAAAAAAAAATTTTTTTTCAAATTAAAAAAAAAAAAAAAAAAAAAAAAACTGAAGACAAAGAAAAATAAAAACCACAAAAACAAAAAAAAACAAAAACAAATCAACTAATACAAACAATGTTTGACCAATATAGATTCACATTATAAATAGGAAAATGGAGCAAAGCGCTGCGCATGCTTGGCGCTTGAAGTGTTTGCTTTACTTTTGGCTTTTTAGGTTAATTGAAGTGTAATTTTTTTGTACCATTTATAATTGTTTAACTGCCATTGTGTTAGTCGTGTGACATTTTGGCAAGTAATTTCGCTCTATTTTTTTTTTTTTTTTTTTTTGTTTTTTTTTTTTTTATTTACTTTTTTCTGTTTCATTTGTTGGCAGCGTCAATCGCCTGCCAGCGCACAATAAACCCAAACGTTTACATCGCTCGATTTTAAATATTTTTCTGCTTATTTCACTTGTATAGTTTTCGCGCTTTAGGCGAATGCTTACACTGCTTGTGTTTTTTTTTTTTTTTTTTTTTTTCTTCATTAGCGCGCCCGCTTACTTTTGCTGGGCTTTGAATTTTGCAATCAAATTCCTTAAAAGCACTTATCGCATATCTTATATCGATATTTGCCAGTTCATCTGTCCCGCAGGCGCGTTCACACCTGCTGTGAGTGTGGATTTTTCGTTTCGTGATTAGGTTTGTATTTAAGTCCCAATTCGTGCGTATAACAAATATTCACTTAATTGGGTAATCAAAATGAATTCAATACAACTATTTTATTAGTTGGCTTAGGCATGAGTAGGCAGTAATTGGCGGCGGTGGAGTCTGGGAATGTGGGAACAAAAGACCGGCGTAGTGGGATTGTCAGCCACAAATTTACAATTGGTATAAGGAGAATACTAATTTCATTTGTATCAAATTGTGCTTAGGCTGCGTGGTTAGAGATAAACTTTCAGTGCCCAAATTTAGAGTGAGGCGAAGTATTTTAAAGCGCTTTTGTTTGGCTACCAATGTTATGCAATAGCTACTTTTGGAGTTTGTGGTGCTGGAAACTGGCAGCGCTGTTATATATCGATTAATATTAAAAATCATTAATTTATTGGGGATTTTTAAATTTGAAAAATAAACGATTTTTCAACTATGCTTTCAGTTCTAAATGATAAATAAAGTTATTATTTTCAAATATTTTTTGAATTATCAGATTGTTTTAAAAAACTTTATTGTTTTCAAAAACTAAATTTTCTGAAATAATTTAATTCATTATTTCACTATTTTTAATCATTTGATTATTTGTGATTAATTGATTTTTTTAATTATTTGATACTTTTTTAATTTAGTTTTTATGATAATTTCAATTTTTTTTAATAAGTTGATTACTTTTAATATTTAGATTATTCTTATTTATTATTTTTTTTTTTTGCTAATTACTAATTTTTCTAATTATCTGATTAATTCTTTTTAATTATTTGAATATTTTTTATCTAGTTAACAACAGTTATTTGACTCAATAAAATGATTAGATTACTATTTTTTAGGTTTCTTGTTTTTTGACTTTTTTCATTTGTTGATTGTTTTCAAATATTTGATTATTTTCAATTATTTGATTATTTCAATTATTCAACTAACTTTTTGATTATTTATAACTTTTTTTTTATTAATTTTTCAATAGTGGCTTTTGGTAATAAAGTCATTATTTTTATCTTATTAATTAATTAAGTCGTTATTTCGAATTAATTAATTAAGTCATTCTGTACCTAATTCATTCTCTATACCTGGTTAATTACTTACTTACTTCAAATAGCCTAGACGATTTTGGCCGTCTAAATTACTTAAGTTGTTATTTATACCTAATTAAATTATTAAGTCATTATTTATAACTAATACATTAATTACACCTAAATAATTAATTAAGTCATTAGTTATACCTAAATAAATAATAAAGTCATTATTCATACCTACTTAATTAATTAAGTCATTATTTATACCTAATTCAAAATTTAAGTTATTAGATATTTATACCTAAGTTAACTCATTATTTATACCCAATTTATCAATTATGTCATTATTCATACCTAATTAATTAGTTAAGTCATTACTTATACCTAATTAATTAAGACATCATTTATACCTAATTAATTAATTAAGTCATTATTTATACCTAAATAATTAATTAAGTCATTAGTTATACCTAAATAAATAATTAAGCCTTTATTCATACCTAATTAATTAGTTAAGTCATTATTTATACCTAATTAATTAATTAAGTAATTTTTTCAAATATTTGATTAACCTATATATTCATAAGTCATTAGTCACATAAAGATTAGTCGAAATAAAACAATAAAATATTTAATCATACGAATCAAGGAAAAAAATAACTTATAGTTTAAAAATCAGAAAGTAAATAAAGTATTATTTACAAATTAATGATCATTAATCATTTGAAATTAAAAGGAAATACAAATATTTGATTACTTTTAATTATTTGATCATTTTTTGTTTATCTTAATATTTTTTTTATTGATTGATTGCTTGTATTATTTGATTTTTAAATGAATTATTGAACTTAAGTTCAGTGATTAGTCATAATCATTCGATAACTTTTTTTATTATTTGAATATTATTTTTAGTTATTTGAATATAAGAATAAACTAAATATTTTTACGTCATAAGTCAATGAAAAATTAAAATGAAATAAACAAATAATCAACGAATAATCAATGAATGAATAACAATTCAATTAAAATAATAATTAATTACGTGATTATTTATGATCATACGATTATTTCTTATATTAGTATAATATTTTTAATTTTATTCATAAGTCAATTAGAGATTAATCGCAATGAAATAATAATCAATTAGTCATACAATTCAAATTAAATAATATATAATTTCAGAATGTAAGTAATCAATAAAATATATTTTGCAAATCGAACTTTGTTCATTCAAGATTAAATTGAAATGAAAAATAATAATTTTAATTATTTAAACATTTTTATTTGATAAATAGTTTTTATTATTTGACTTCTTTCAAAGTTAATTATTGGATTATTAGGTTATTCAATTTATTTTTTTAAAAGATTAATCGATAAATTATTTCAAATAAAATAACCTAATCAGAATCTAAATAAAATATAATCAATTAAACATTGTTTGTAAAATGAAAATTAAAAAAAAAATATCAGTCAATTTATTACAAAAGTCATTCTTAATCCACAAATAACTATACTAGTGTTGTATTAAAAAATGTAATTGCAATTAATCATGAAATTCAAATTTAATGAATTAAATAACTTAAGTCGTTTAGAAATTAATTAATAACTATTAATAAACAAGTAAGGAAAGTTGTCTTCGGCTGTGCCGAAGGCTATATACCTTTCATGAATAAGCGTCACGATTTTCACTGTTCGATCCCCAGTACAGCCTGTTTCAATTTAACTATATTTACTACACACATTACACATCTTTGTTATAATTTAAAAAAAACTTACAAAATAATAGGATCCGAGTTATCGGAACAATCGATTGTATGGAGGCTATATATTATACGTGTTCAATTGTACTGACTTACACTATACACATTACATATGTAGAAAGTACTAAAGGTGCAATATTTTACGTTCCTAACTTTTTAAATGCGGAAGTATTGACCAAAAAACCTTATATCTGAACAACCGGTTGTATGGGGCTAAATATATGTTATATTTACCCGATCTTCTTGATTTTCCTCTACACACTACATAAATTGAAAGTACTCAAGTTGCAAAATTTTATGTTCCTAACTTTTTAATTGCAGAAGTTTTGGCCAAAAAACCTTATATCTGAACAATCGGTTGTATGGGGGCTATATGTTACATTTGTCCGATCTTGTTGATTTTCCCTATATACACTACATAAATAGAAAGTACTCGAGTTGCAAAATTTTACGTTCCTAACTTTTTAATTGCAGAAGTTTTGGCCAAAAAACCTTATATCTGAACAATCGGTTGTATGGGGGCTATATGTTACATTTGCCCGATCTTGTTGATTTTCACTATATACACTACATAAATAGAAAGTACTCGAGTTGCAAAATTTTACGTTCCTAACTTTTTAATTGCAGAAGTTTTGGCCAAAAAACCTTATATCTGAACAATCGGTTGTATGGGGGCTATATGTTACATTTGCCCGATCTGGTTGATTTTCACTATATACACTACATAAATAGAAAGTACTCGAGTTGCAAAATTTTACGTTCCTAACTTTTTAATTGCAGAAGTTTTGGCCAAAAAACCTTATATCTGAACAATCGGTTGTATGGGGGCTATATGTTACATTTGCCCGATCTTGTTGATTTTCACTATATACACTACATAAATAGAAAGTACTCGAGTTGCAAAATTTTACGTTCGTAACTTTTTAATTGCAGAAGTTTTGGCCAAAAAACCTTATATCTGAACAATCGGTTGTATGGGGGCTATATGTTACATTTGCCCGATCTGGTTGATTTTCACTATATACACTACATAAATAGAAAGTACTCGAGTTGCAGAATTTTACGTTCCTAACTTTTTAATTGCAGAAGTTTTGGCCAAAAAACCTTATATCTGAACAATCGGTTGTATGGGGGCTATATGTTACATTTGCCCGATCTTGTTGATTTTCACTATATACACTACATAAATAGAAAGTACTCGAGTTGCAAAATTTTACGTTCCTAACTTTTTAATTGCAGAAGTTTTGGCCAAAAAACCTTATATCTGAACAATCGGTTGTATGGGGGCTATATGTTACATTTGCCCGATCTTGTTGATTTTCACTATATACACTACATAAATAGAAAGTACTCGAGTTGCAAAATTTTACGTTTCTAACTTTTTAATTGCGGAAGTTTTGGCCAAAAAACCTTATATCTGAACAATCGGTTGTATGGGGGCTATATGTTACATTTGCCCGATCTGGTTGATTTTCACTATATACACTACATAAATAGAAAGTACTCGAGTTGCAAAATTTTACGTTTCTAACTTTTTAATTGCGGAAGTTTTGGCCAAAAAACCTTATATCTGAACAATCGGTTGTATGGGGGCTATATGTTACATTTGCCCGATCTTGTTGATTTTCACTATATACACTACATAAATAGAAAGTACTCGAGTTGCAAAATTTTACGTTCCTAACTTTTAAATTGCAGAAGTTTTGGCCAAAAAACCTTATATCTGAACAATCGGTTGTATGGGGGCTATATGTTACATTTGCCCGATCTGGTTGATTTTCGCTATATACACTACATAAATAGAAAGTACTCGAGCTGCAAAATTTTACGTTCCTAACTTTTTAATTGCAGAAGTTTTGGCCAAAAAACCTTATATCTGAACAATCGGTTGTATGGGGGCTATATGTTACATTTGCCCGATCTGGTTGATTTTCACTATATACACTACATAAATAGAAAGTACTCGAGTTGCGAAATTTTACGTTTCTAACTTTTTAATTGCGGAAGTTTTGGCCAAAAAACCTTATATCTGAACAATCGGTTGTATGGGGGCTATATGTTATACTGGTCCGATCATGTCAGTTCCGACAAATGATTCCTATATTACAAAATGGTGGCCACATACAAAATTTCAGCCAGATATCTCAAAAATTGAGGGACTAGTTTGCGTTCAAACAGACAGACGGACAGACGGACAGACGGACATGGCTAAATCAACTCATCTCGTCATCCTGATCATTTCGGTATACTTATTGATGGGTCTATCTCTTCTTCTTCTCATATTTACAAACATCGGACCAAAGTTATAATACCATTTCATGTTCATGAAAGGTATAAAAAGGTATGCAATTATTTTTTATTTTATTTTAAATTTTAATCATTTTGGAATAGGTTTCATTACAGAACTTTTTTGTGCTTACTCAATTAGTATTATTACTATAAAACAGCATTTCCTTCATTTTAATCTTGAAAATGAGCTTAATTTAGTGACTTCAAAATTCCATTTTTTTTTATACTCAAATCAAATAATAAGGACAGACATTCATTGTTTTCTGCACCCTATTTCCAAATACAAAACACTCCCTTAAAAAACTGCTCTAAATAGCTATCAGTTCATAGGTCATTTAGCTTTACTTTGTTGCTTGTTAGCACAATCTCAATGATTTGTAGCTTAATTGTATGACTTTTGCTGGGAGTGCTTGAAATAATTTAGTTTTTTTTCTCCCACAACAAATTTTTATTTTTTTTCTTAGTTACTCGTTGTAGTTAGTATAGTTTGTTTTTGGTCACTTTGAGGTTCAAAGGTGATGGTCAATTATATAAATGTTATTCACGTGACAACAATATAACTAAGTAGGTACTTGTTTCTACTTGAATGCAGTTTTCATATTTTTTGA
>CAXKVI010000004.1:15082520-15220020 GCA_964058755.1 Campiglossa producta | reverse complement strand
ATACAAGACCATACCAATAATTAACATTCATTTTCCAACACTAATCAACATTTCAAATGCTAATATTGCCACCTTATATTAATGTCACACAGCGTTGACAGCTACCAAGTTAGTAAAGACAAAAGACACACCAAAAAAAAAACCAATAGTAACAACAATCAATGTGTTACTATAAATGACAGCAGGAAGAAGAAAGGTGAAAGGCAAAAATTAAAACACTGAACAGTACGTTTGTCAAATCAATGTTTCGTTTGGTCTTTGGTCGAGTAGCGCATTTGGTCTTTAGAGCGCAGCAAAGTTGTTGCTGTTGGTTGTCTGCTTAAATGTTTTAGCGGTGGTTTGTTTGAGCGTTGCTTGTTACTTGTCCAGCCGGTGGATTAGCTAACAACATGCGGCAATATATTAAGTTAAAAAAAAAAATGTGCTCGAAAAAAATCTCAAACCAATGTATGCAAAATAATAACACAAACGCAACAGCTGACAAGACTAAAACAAAAAAAAAACAATTAAAAATCAAAAAAAAAAAATACAATAAAAACAAATATAAACCATAACCACAAACAAGCGCAACAACCATATTTGTATTGTCAGCCACAACATAGAGGAGGGACGAAAGAAAGACCTTACTATGTAACACTCTGAAGAGCTAAGAAAGTAAAAAAAAACGATGACGTCGCACTGTGGGTTATTTATTCGAAAGAAAAATCTTAGTAGGGCATTACTACAGACTTCCTCTGAAGAAGATTGTCTTCGTGTATTTTTTAAAAGCTAGTCCCAATTAAAAATCTCAGTTACGACGATCATTTCCGTCACTTTCCGTTTTGCCTACATTCTTCGAATTAAAGCGGTCTTTATTGAGGCCTTTTCAACTCTTTGTTCGTTTATGATTTTATTCAATATTCTCTACAAAAGACTTAAGGCACGAACTCGATACTGCTTTGTTGCCTTACATGATATTGAAAACCTCTTTAATTTTGGTTAAGGAGCTAAAATTGTTGATTATGTATCACTTCAGACCGCTCCTGTAGAAATTTCTGAACAAAAGACTTAAGACACGAACTCGATCTTGCAGAAAACAATGAGGCATAGTCGTAGTCGACATAAAGTAGGCACTATACTTAGCGTCAGCAAGAAATTTTTTGCGTTTCGCTTGAGCTATTCTGTACAAAAGACTTAAGACACGAACTCGATACTGCTTTGTTGCCTTACATTATATTGAAACCCTTTTTAATTTTGGTTAAGGAGCTAAAATTATTGATTATGTATCGCTTCAGACCGCTCCTGTAGAAATTTCTGTTTTGCCCTCTCATCTGAACAAAAGACTTAAGACACGAACTCGATCTTGCAGAAAACAATGGGGCATAGTCATAGTCGACATAAAGTAGGCACTAAAGTTAGCGTCAGCGAAAAATTTTTTGCGTTTCGCCTGAGCTATTCTGTACAAAAGACTTAAGACACGAACTCGATACTGCTTTGTTGCCTTACATTATATTGAAAACCTTTTTAATATTAGTTAAGGAGCTAAAATTGTTTATTATGTATCACTTCAGACCGCTCCTGTAGAAATTTCTGTTTTCCCCCCTCTCATCTGAACAAAAGACTTAAGACACGAACTCGATCTTGGAGAAAACAATTGGGCATAGCCATAGTCGAGCTAAAGTAGGCACTAAAGTTAGCGTCAGCAGACATTTTTTGCGTTTCGCTTGAGCTATTCTGTACAAAAGACTTAAGACACGAACTCGATCTTGCCAAAAAAAAAAAAAAAAACAATATATAAATGTGTAAATAAAATATCTCTTAAAATTACTTTCATTACAACTGTTTACAAAATATTTTTGAATTGAACGCTTTTCGCAATAATGTCTAAGGCATGTTTATATAAAAAAAAATTGACTCAATTTCCTTCAAAAGCACCCCATTGTGCATCGGTCGCCAGCTTGTCGGCTTGCTGCAAGTGTTGGCATAATGATGCGGAAGCTAAGCACTTTTTCGGGCGCTAGCACGCATACAGCCAAAGTAAAACACCACACACATACACACACTTATACTGTGTGACGTACTTTTTTGTATTTTTTGTCCCCATCTTCCCTGACGCCACTTGTTGGTATTTACGCTGACTCTGCACATTTGTCTTAAGTGTTTGTTTTTATAATTTTTTGTTTGTTTTATGCATATTTTATTTAATTAAAAATATTTTTTTTGTTTTTACTTTTATTTGTCATGCACTCGTTATTGACGTAATCAAATTGATGCTATTTTAGGTTTGTAGTTCAATAGTTTTTTGTATGCTTATTTTATTATGCAATGAAGTAGTTTAATTGGAGAAAGAGTGTTGAATTATTGTCCCATTTAACATTTGTATGAATATTAGGGTGTCTTTTTTTTAAATAACTTTTAAGGCAATTAGTCACGCTTTTCGTTGAAGCGTACAGAGAATTGACGCTTAAAAAATTTGCTTCATAAGAGCGATGTCTTTCAAAGCCCTTCTCATTAAATGACCAATCCTGCTGTTCTTGCATTGTAATCACTATACCTTTTTTTGTTAACAAAGTTAAAATAATTCAAGGGGATTACATAGAAGATTTCTATCTACTTCTATCTTCAAAAAAAAACTTAAAACAACTTACATAGAAGAATAAAACTGCGAACAACATACAGCTTATTTGATTAAAAGCTTCAATGCCATTGGCACCAAGCCCGTTTTACTTGTTTGAGAATGTTTGTTTATAACAGCAGAATGAAACAAATACAAGAGAAGGGACAAATAAAAGACATACAACAATAGCTCAACTGTCGTACAAAAAAAATTAAAGCAACCGAAAATTAAATATTTAACTTTTTGTTAACATTTTTGCCCAGAATGGCGAGTCGAAATAGCATCATTTAAATACGAGTTTAGGGTATTTAAAACATGTTTGAAAAAAATAAAAATAAAATAAAATAATAAAATAATTTCTGAACAAATTTCTTCAGAACGTACAGTGGTGGGGTGGAAAATTAGCACACAAAATCAACGCTATCAAAACAAAAAGTGCACTCCTAGTAATCTTTCAGTAGATCACCTTATCTAAGAAGATAAGGTGTAAAAGTAGGTCGCCTCCCAGTTGGTGCACCCTGGGTAACGCTAAATGACCTACATAGCCTACACGGCTAGTTTCTTGTATTGCCGGTTCCACGAGAACGGTACCAGTACTTGTGCTGTACCCATCGTGCCGAAACGCCCCGGGCCGTTTTCTTATATCGACCCGGCCAAGAGCAATACACTCGAGGTGACCCTGTCTGACATTTAGGCAGGGCTACACCTCGCTACAACAACAACATCTAAGAAGATCGGGTCGTTTTCGAGTCATTTTGGGGTCATTTTGGGCTCATTTTTGGCTCATTTCGGGATTATTTTGGTGTCATTATGGGATCATTTTGGGGTGTTTTTGGATAATTTGGGGGTCATTTTGGGCTCATTTCGGGATTATTTTGGTGTCATTATGGGATCATTTTGGGGTGTTTATGGATCATTTTGGGGTGTTTATGGATCATTTTGGGTTATTTTTGGATCACTTTGGGGTATTTTTGGATCATTTTGGGGTCATATTGGGCTCATTTCGGGATTATTTCGGCATTCTTTTGGGGTCATTTTGGGGTCAATTCGCAGTCATTTTGGGCTCATTTCGGGATTATATTGAAGTCATTATGCGATCATTTTGGGGTAATTTTTTGATCATTTTAGGATCGTTTTGGAATCATTTTGAGATAATTTCTGAATTATTTTGGGATCATTTTCGGGGAATTTGGGGTTTTATTGGCATCAACTTGAGAGATCATTTAGAGATGATTTCGTAATTTTTTTGGGATCATTTGGGGTAAATTTTTGTTAATTAAATGACCATTTTGGGGTAGATTTTGGATCATTTTGATAACATGTTGGGATCATTTTGGGACCATTTTAGGGACATTTTGGGATTATTTCAATATCATTTTGTGGTCAGTTTTGGATCATTTTGGGTAATTTTGTGATCATTTTGGGGTCATTTTGGGATTATTTCAATATCATTTTGGAGTAATTTTTGGATCATTTTGGGTAATTTTGTGGTGATTTTGGGACATTTTTGGGGTCATATTGTGATCGTTTTGAAATCAATTCGGAATTATGGAGTCAATTTTTGGTAATTTTAGGACCAATTTGGGGTGGTTTTGGGATCATTTTGATATCATGTTGGGATCATTTTGGGATCATTTTGCGGTCATTTTGGGATCATTTTGGAGTCATTTTGGGATCATTTTGCGGTAATTTTGGGATCATTTTGGGGTCATACTGGGATAATTTTGGGATCATTTCGAAATTATTTTGGGATCATTTTGAGGTCTACTTTGGGTAGTTTTAGGATCATTTTGGGAACATATCGGGGTAATATTTTGATCATTTTTTTTTGTCAATTTGGTGTCATTTTGACAATAGAATTTGTAAAATGCAAAATTCCGATAGGTGGCGCGCTGATCTAGATAATTGTAAATTGCTAAACATCGCTGAAAAGGATAAGGAATCTCACGATCGACTTTTGGGCGGTCAATTTCGGCATTAACAAAATCAACAAATTTTTTATTGATATTGGTGCTATTTTTCTAACCACCACTGTGCATATTAGGTTGGAGCTTAATATATTTTCTTTTAATATACCTGTCATCATTTCTTGTCAAATTTAGTGTAAACATAATCTGGTCTTTGACTTGATCATCGTAAATTTTCCTTAAAAAAGCGCTTTTCAAAAATATATCTTCCTCTAAATGAACTAAATCCTATCCTCAAGCCAAAAAAAATTGAGTCTCATATCGCTCCATCCTAAAACCAACTAAAATAGCAATAATTAAATTCTAGTTTATTTTTGTAGACAAGTTCTCAATTTTTTTTGCAAATGCTTTAATGACAAAATTAGGCAGATTTTTTATAATTATTGTTGTTTTAAATTTTTTCTAGGCATTTAAAGCATCGGTGTGAAACGTTTAGCGACAACTTAGTGTGTATTAAAGCACGCAAAAACAAAAACTTGTAGAGATTTATAAAAGAGCATGACATTTTTATAAAAAAAAAAACAGATAAGTTCGATTCAACAACTCTGCTGGCGCTTACTAAAATTTTACAACAACAGACAAGATGAAGAGTAGATATATTGGGACCTGAGTACACAAAACGAATATTAGGGCCTCATTATGTATCCCGAACAATAGCTCAGACGAACGATTCGTCTGCTCACAATATCGCGTAGCCCTCGTATTATCAATCATTCTTATTCGCTCCATAGATTTTTTTAAATATTTTCGACTTTTCTTTGACATAAAAAAACAAAAATGAAAGGAAATGTGATTTTGGAAGCAGACGAATCGTTCGTCTGAGCTATCATTCGTCATACATAATGAGACCCTTAGTAATGGCTTTTTGCATCAAATAATAAATAATAAAAAATTTTAAACTTAAGAAAATTCTCTTCAGTTTACTCACTATAGGCCTCTGCTTTTGCGATTATCTGCTCTCTCTCTCTCTCTCTCTCTCTTATAGTACACTTTTTACCTCTTTAAGGCAGGGCCCGGCAGAATTGAAAGTGAGGATATATTAGTGAAAGAGCAGTCATCGCACCAATGAATTGTTTTGCTCTCTCTCTCACTTACAAACGTTGCTTGCAAGTGAGCGACTTATCTAGCATCCATTGTTTGGTCAGTGCGATTATAGCGCTCTCCCAAGCGCAGCAACAGTTGCATTGTTCGATAGGCCAAGTAAAGAGCGCAATAATCTGTGTGAGTTTGGTCCTCAAATTTTCGGACCATTGTCCCATTAGCTGCCTGTGCCGTCTTTAAGGGCAATTAGTCAACCGTAAACGAGTTCTTCTAGCTACAACGGTGCTCCAAATGCAAATTAAGGTAGTTTGGACACAGTGATTCCCTAAGCAGCCGTTTGGGTGCATACAAAACCTAAGTCCTCTGTTCCTGGTCCTCTATTCCTGGTTTCCATACGGGCATTTCCAAACAAAAAACGTGCAATTTATAGTTTGCTCAAAAATTTTGTCTGCAGAAATCAACCTCATCGTTTAAGTAAGCGATTGATAACTTGTCGCCATTGTCACCATTGCCCTCTATAATGGTATAGTATGTATGTATTGCAGCACTGTAGGGAATTCTATAAAATTTGCAGTCGACTAACTATTAACCCACTACAAAAAAGCTAGTTACAACTTAGCCTGAAGAACGCTTCTCCAACCAAAAATTATATTTAGATTTTAGACGAAGTTTTAACAAACTTTGTATGAACTAATTTAATGTTAGTTACAAATCACCCTGAAGAAATTGTTTGGACTAACTTTTAATCCACCTATAACAAGCTATTTAATAGCAAAAAAATTCAAAGTTTCACAAATTTCTTGCCTATAAACTGGGCTAGGTAACTAGTTTATGGTCAGTTAAGCCCTTTCCTGTCCTGTTTTCCTCTACAACTACACAAAGGCGAAAAAGTTTGTTGAAAGCCATGTAAGGTGAACTTTTGTTAAACTCCCTACAGGGCACTTATACTCTTACTTATTTTCACACATATATCTGCATGTGTCATTCAGTGAAATGTGCTGACATTTGCAACACACCGCCGTTAACGCTCAACACAATTTGACTTAACTAATTCTGGACTCTCTGTGACTTGGTTTTGTCTTGATTTTGACTTGGCTGGCATTAATTGACATTGACAACTGCAGTTGCTACTAAATTAAAGAAATATGCAAACTGTGTTAATGTTGTATACAGTTTTATTGTTGTACTAGTTTTTGAAAAGCTGTTTTTACTTTTATTATTTTTATTTGATTTCTGCTTTTATTCAGAAAAAGAAAATTTTGCAGCAAATCACTAAGCACGTACATACATGTGCAGAGTTGAGGTGACACCAGCTGGCGGTTGCTCTTTTGTAACGTTATACATATGTAGCTGTTGAAGGTTGAAGAAAATTTGTAGGTGAGAAGTTTCTAGAATCGTTGTTCTCTTTGTTTACCAATGTTTTGGTTTGATTTCTTTTTTATTGTAAAAATTTATGTATATCACATGATGTCATATCATATGATATTACATTGTTCAATTTGAATGGGATCACATTCAAAAACCATAAAATCAAATTTTAGTTGTGAATAATATGCTAGAATAAATGATATCACATGCTATTATATCATACGATATCTTGTCATAGCATATGATAGATATTTTGTTATAAATATCATATCATTTCAGATCATAATATTAATAAATCTCATTTTCTCATATTCTACCATATCATGACGTATTATATTAGTTCTTATCAAAACTTCTCCTGTGATATCACGTGATGTTAAATTTTATGATATCACATCACGTCATAATATATATGATCAGCCCATATTATATTTTATAATATTGATAGCCGTTGAAGGTCAAAGAAAAAGAGTAGATGGGTGAGAACTTTCTAGAAATGTTGTGTTTTTTTATTTGGCCACGTTGTACATATTTTGATTTTTTTTATAGTCAATACATATTATGCATATACATATGCATGTGAAAATGAATGTATATCACATCATAGCTTATGATGTGATATCACAATATATAATTCAACAGTGATCACATTGAAATAGCATAGCATCCAATCGCAAATCTTATGAAATTATTATTTTCTGGCAGAAACATATCATATCATATGGTATCATGTCATATATTCGCATATCATATGTTATTTAATCACATCATATCTGATTATATCATATCATATCAGAACATATTGGGAATTATCAGCAAATTCGACGGAGCTTCCCGTTGGGAATAGTTCGTGAAAGTCAATAGATATTTTATTGACTTAATCGAAGTACTCTATCAAAATTCGATAAAACCGATGAATTATCTATCGACTCTTCCGAATCATTCCCTACGGGAAGCTTCGTCGGAATTGCTAATAGACCCCATTATTTCTTATTTTATCATATCCTATCATCTCATCTTATATTATATCACTTTATATCAAAATATATCGTCGTGATATCACGTCATATTATTTTTAAGCTATTGCATAGATTTTATCGCGCGCTTGGCACCTAAAAAAAAAGAAATGGAACGGATATTTGTGAAAAAAGGTTCGAAAAGGTCCGAAAAGGTTCGAAAAGGTTCAAAAAGGTTCGAAAGGTGTTAGCAACAGGCCGAATACATAAAATTGGATCTCTATCATAAAGTTAATGTTAAAGTTAACCTTAACTTTAACTATGACTTTGACTTGGGCTTTGACTTTGACTTGGACTTTGACTTTGACTTTGACTTTGACTTTGACTTTGACTTTTACTTTTACTTTTACTTTTACTTTTACTTTTACTTTTACTTTTACTTTAACTTTAACTTTGAAGTTGAAGTTGAAGTTGAAGTTGAAGTTGAAGCTGAAGTTGAAGTTGAAGTTGAAGTTGAAGTTGAAGTTGAAGTTGAAGTTGAAGTTGAAGCTGAAGTTGAAGTTGAAGTTGAAGTTGAAGTTGAAGCTGAAGTTGAAGTTGAAGTTGAAGTTGAAGTTGAAGTTGAAGTTGAAGTTGAAGTTGAAGTTGAAGTTGAAGTTGAAGTTGAAGTTGAAGTTAAAGTTAAAGATAAAGTTGAAGTTAAATATTTAAAAAAATTGTGAGCTGCTGCATAGATTTTATCGCGGGCTTTGGCCGTGGCGACTGAATCAAAAAAAACCGTAACTGATAATTACTAGATACAGGCCCGTGCGCAGGGGAGGATTTTGAAATTCAAAAACCCCACCGCTGCGTACGGGCCTGGCATAAGTTGACAATATGCAATAGCTTTACCGCGGCAGTCCACGAGTGCCGCACGTCCTTTTTTTATGATAGCACATCACGTCATAAAATATTTTAGTATACATCACGTCACATTATATTTCATCATATCAGCTCGTATGATATCGTTTATAACTGCAGTAATACAGCTTTCTTACTAAAAAAATCTGCAGAAATTGTGTGAAATTCTCCAAAGAAATACTGTAATGCATTCAACTCATTGTCGTTTGTGACTACTGATATCATATCACACATTGTGCTATAATGTTTATTATATCATATCACATCACATAATACTTTTTCGCATCATTTACTTTATTTTAAATACTTTTTGAATTATTTTATTTAACTAACTTGATTAATATATTTTATGAATTTTATTTTTTACATAACCAACTTTTGTCTTAATTTAATACGTCTTTTTATAAATTTCATCTTCATAAGTGGTGAAAGTGTTTTACTTATTAACAATATTCATACATATCCACATTTGTGACTTATGTATGGTCGTTTACCTATCAACCCACGTCCGTTCGGTCTGTCAACACTTCCTCGCATATCCGTCTCTGCATCGATTTTTAGTGAATTTTTTTTTTTTTTTTGCATTTGCATTTGCATTTGTTGTTATTGCATTTTGTATTCATTAAAAATTAGCTAAACTTCATTGTTTTGTTCATTATACAACCATACAATGTTGATAATTTGATGTTTTGTGGTAATGGTTTTTGTTATTTTGTTTAAATTTTCAGCTGATTTCGTTATGTTGATAATTTTTGTTGTATAATTTAAATTCAATTACCGAAAAACTGTAAACATTTAGCTGTCATATGGGGTTTAGCCGTTGCTGATTGTTGATTGTCAATGTACGTTAGCTGGTCAAGCAGTCGGTTGACGATGTGAAACAAATTCATGACCTCTACAAGTTGCGGGATAAAAAAATTGTTTTTGCTTATGCTATTATGTTGATTTTGAAAAATTTTAATGACTGTTGTTTCATTTTTTTTTTTTTCGAGAATGATTCATTATTGTTATTTTGAAATTGGTCTAACTGGAAGTGAAAGATGTTTCTTTTTTTTCGAAAGCAAAACAAATTTTTTTAGAGAAATCGTCATGTTTTCCAATGACTTCGTTCGTTTCGACTACATACAAATGTATATCGCATTCTTATGATACCCATAAAAATTGGAAAGAAATCCATAACAATCGATAGCAATCGAAATCAATTTGAATTATAGGGCAAAACTCTATTTAAATCGTTAAAAATATGATAAAATATGAAAAAATCGATTATTGGCAAAAATCGATTGCATTTAACAATCGATAAATGCAAGTTTCGTGATAAATATACTGCAAAATCAATGATAAGCCTCAAATCCATTTATAAAAATCGATAAATTTATAGAAGTCGATAAATTTATAAAAATCGATAAAGTTTTAGAATTCGTTAAATTTAAAAAAATCGATCAATTTTAAACAATCCAATAATTTTATTAACACCCGATGAATTTATAAAAATCAATAAATGTATAAAAATCGATTAAATGAAAAAATCGATAAATTGAATTGTAATCAATTTAAAAAAGCGATCAATTTAAAAAATCGATCAATTAAAAAAATCGATCAATTTCTAGAATTCGAAAAGCCTCAAATCCATTTATAAAAATCGATAGATTTATAGAAGTTAATGAAATTATAAAAATCGATAAATTTATAGAAGTCGATAAATTTATAAAAATCGATAAAGTTTTAGAATTCGTTAAATTTATAAAAATCGATCAATTTTAAACAAGCCAATAATTTTATAAACATTTATACATTAAAAAAAAGATGAATTTATAAAAACAATTAATGTATAAAAATTGATTAAAAAAATCGACGAATTGAATTGTAATCAATTTATAAAAGTCGATAAATTTATAAAAATTGATAAATTTAAAATATCGATAAATTTTTAGAATTCGAAAAGTCTCAAATCCATTTATAAAAATCGATAGATTTATAGAAGTTAATGAAATTATAAAAATCGATAAATTTATAGAAGTCGATAAATTTATAAAAATCGATCAATTTTAAACAAGCCAATAATTTTATAAACATTTATACATTTTTAAAACCCGATAAATTTATAAAAATCAATAAATGTATAAAAATCGATTAAATGAAAAAAATCGATAAATTGAATTGTAATCAATTTAAAAAAATCGATAATATTTTAGAATTCGAAAAGCCTCAAATCCATTTATAAAAATCGATAGATTTACAGAAGTTAATGAAATTATAAAAATCGATAAATTTATAGAAGTCGATAAATTTATAAAAATCGATAAAGCTTTAAAATTCGATAAATTTAAAAAAAATCGATCAATTTAAAACAACCAATTATTTTATCAACATCTATACATTTTTAAAACATCTATACATTTAAAAAAAATCGATAAATTGACGTGTAATATTATCGTCAGGATTAAATTAATACAAATCTTTGCATTTAAAACTGTTTCGAAAAAAATTCTTTTTTATATAAAATAAATCGATAACAAAGATAAAAAACACTAAGAAATTTTTATCAAAACAGATCAAATGAATAGAAACTTTTAAAATTTATCATTGCCATAAAAAAGCGGGATCAGGCCAAGCAATATCGAATGATGATGAAAAACATAGAGTGTAATCGATAGTTTTATCAAAATCGATTAAATAAAAAAATTTATCGAAAAAAATCGAATTATAATATTACTTCATGTGTTTGAAGTTTTATTCGTAATGAAAAAAATCGATAGAAATCTATAAAAGTCACTATTATTATAACAGATAAAAATTATCGAAATTCATAAAGAACTAAATCAAATCAAGAAATATCGATAAGTGGTAAAAATCATCGAGTATTATCAGGAAATTATTAAAAATCGATAAATCGGACTATAATATTATCGACAGGATTAGATTAATATCACTTCTTGTGTCTGAAGTTTTATTCGAAAATGAATTCCTAATAAAGATGGAATATAAAAAAAATCGATACAATCTAGGAAAGTCACTAAGAATTTATCATTATAACAAGTAAAATTGATCGAAAGCCATAAAGAACTCGATCAAACCAAGAAATATCGATAAGTGTTAAAAATCATCGAGTATAATCGTGAAATGGATACAAATCAACAATAACTAACCGGATATGAGAAATCGATAATAATCTACAAAACTAATCGATTACACAGTACAACAGGCAAAAAATCCCAGAGGTTTTTTCATCGGTATCTACAGCTTTTGGGTGTGCTGAATCCGAAACTGAAGTCTGATTTTTCGGGTCACCCTAGGTTTTCTCCCCAAAGGGGTCGTTTTTCAGAGATCGGTAGTAATCGATAATTATAATCGGTAATTAAAAAAGTGTCAGAAATGAAACCGAATCTGAAGACAGATTTTTCGGGTCACCCTAGGTTTTCTCCCCAAAGGGGTCGTTTTTCAGAGATCGGTAGTAATCGATAATCGGTAATTAAAAAAAGTGTCAAAAATTAAATAAAATTTGCTTGCTCCAATAAGCACAGCCCACAGGTCAAGCCAAAGGGTATGCACTAATATTTTTTTCATATTTAGTTAGCATTCTAAATATCTAAAAAAATGGAGTATAAAATATAAGAGCCGATAGCAACTAATCGATTATAATCTATAATTTTGAAAATATCGATAGGAATGTGGGAACAGTATGTTCAACAAAAAAATCGATTATAAAGTATAACAGATGATAACAAATTATCGATTATAATCGATAATTTGAGAATCTGAAGGGAATAAAAACGTGTTTGCTTTATCAAGCGTAGCCCGGTTATATTTAATCATGCTTTTACACCTGATCAGCCTACTTATTCAAAGTGCAAGTTCCGTTCTGACAAATCAAAACCACTGCATCTTGGAATAACTCGCTTGGCATTGTTTGCAAAGAAAAAATTGTATCACAACATTTTTTTTCCGAACCAACTTTAATTCATTTAGATTTATTTGTTTTTTTTTTGTTGTTGTAATTTTGAAAATTCAACATTTTTCTGGCATAGACAATGTATGCAATTGTTTAAATTGTTGCATCAACAATGCACAAATCAGACATGCACTCAGACTGGCAGACAGACAAATGTATCTCAAATGTATGAGATAAGTGAATACCCCATAGAAAAAAAAAAAAAAAACAGAGTAAAAGATGCAAGCAACGGCCACCTCTGTCTATGTGCACAATTATTTAACTGAGGGGTGTGGTGACGTTTTGCACCTTTACGTAATTTTTTTAATGCTGCAATTTTAAGAAATTTTATAATTTTTTCCATTTTTTTTTTCATTTTTTTTTTTTTTTTTGTTGTCATTCGCTTATTGTTTGAAATTTCAGTTTCATGGCATTCACAAGCGCGTCACATTTTCATGGTATTTTTCATGCCATTTATTGTTTCACATTTTTTTCTTCAATAAAACTCTTTCATGCCTTAGACCGGAGCGACCTCTTTATTGTTGCCAGCTTTTAAGGTGGCTAATAAAATTCCAAAGACAAAGACGAATGACTTATTAAAAGTAGATGAAAAAAATACGAATATTGTAAAGTCGAATGACCTTTTTATACTGTGATTTTTTTTTTTTGCTTGTGCTATAGAAAGTTGGAGGTGAAAATCGCTGTTGTGCAATCATTTTTTTTAAGTATGCATTGTTTTTTCTTCAATGAGAGCGTAAAATAAAAAAAATTTAAGAGTTTTGCCTGAGTTTTGAAATTTTTCAAGTTGATGCGGTACTCCAGCTTTGGTGTGATGTGAAGAAACACTTTCTTAAACATATATAATCGATTCGAACATATTTTTAGCAATATTGTACTGTTGTTATCGATTATTTTCGATTTTTTGATCGATTAGTATCGATTTTTCCTATATCTTGTCAATTGTTTAAAAACTTAAATGCTTCAAGAAAAATTATCGACTCGAACATATTTTCATCGATATTTAACTTTTGTTATCGATTATTGTCAATATCGATTTTTTGTTATTCTTGTGGTTTATTCGATTAATATCGATTTATTCTATCGGGTTTCATTTATTGTTGTAAAGTTGTTGTTATTGGTATCGTTTATTATCTCCTTTCGATTTTACCTTATTCTTGTCGATTTTTGATCGATTCATACAATTTTTTTATATTAATGTCGATTTTTTCTATCGATTTACCTTACTTACTCTTTTCTTCATTCTGGTCGATTTTTTTCTAACGATTAATATCGATTTTTCTTTATTCTTGAGGATTTTGGATTATTATAGACTCTTCCTCACTCTTTCCGATTTGTTTTGCATCGATTAATATCTATTTTTCCTTATTCTCGTCGATTATTTTCTATCGATTAATATCGCCTTTTCCTTATTCTTTTAAATCTTTTTCTCACCATTGATATTGTTTTTTTATCCTGTCGATTTTTTTCTATGGCTTTTTCCTCATTCTCGTCGATTGTTTCCATCGATTACTATCGATTTTTGCATAATTTTCATTTTCAATGAGAAAAGTTTAGAAAATTCGTATCTGTACATTGAATATTTCCTTCAAAAAGGACCAGAGGTAACTTGGGGAATGTTGTAGAGGTTATCTAAGCCAATTTTATAGTTTTTGCCTCTCTTTTTTTCTGTTTGAACTCAAGGATATGCTTATAATTCGCAGCCAGCTTATATACAGAAGATATAGTTTTTGTTCGCAATCACATTTATGGCACAAATCGGGGCTATGTATTACTTGGGGGCTATTGGTGTATCTCTGATCGCTTGAAACACCTCACTCTGCTATGAAAACCACCGTTTTGTGATTACGAAACAAAAACTATATCTTCAAATTATTTCATAAACTGGTTGCGAATTATACGCAAATAAAAGAAACGAACGAAAAGTTATCATAGCTTGGGTGGCTTAAACACTATCAAAATTTATGATTTCGACAATGCTCTTGACTGAACTTAATCGGTTATTGCCGGAAGGCACAGATTTGAAGCTATGCAGGAAGAAACTGATTCAGTGGGGTTTCGGAGATATCGTTCGAAATATGGTAGAACAAGTGGCACGCATGAAGTGAGGTTGAAGGAAAGAAGTAAGGGAGAAAGAATGAGAATAAGGTTTCAAGACAAAGGCATGGACTATTTACAAAATAAGGACTATTCTGATATTCATATGTAATTGCGAAACGCACTACACGGCGTATACGTAACATCATTTTGATTTGTATTCATTCAAGTGTGAGGCATCAAGTGAAGTGGAAGGAAAGAAGTGAAGGAGAAGGAACGAGATATAGGTGTCAAGACGAAGGCGTGGTGTATTTAGAAAAGTAAGGACTACTCTAATATGCAAATGTTATTGCGAAACGCACTACACGGCGTATACGTAACATCTACATTATTTGTATTCTTTCAATATTTGCTAAGGTTGTTGCCTGCCAAACAAAAAAATCATACATATGAATGAATGTAAAGGCAAAGAAACCAGTTAAGCGCAAGAAAAACGTTGTTGTTGTTTGTTTTTGTGTTTCATTCCACATTCATTCATTGCTTGCATATTTTTTTTTGCTTGCCATATTTTGCTATTGTTTTATGTGCTGATTGCATAAAAATTCATAAATTAAATAATAACAAGAACAACATACAAACATGCATACATATTTAAGTATGAAGCTATGAAGCACTCTCAAATACTCACCACAGTGTCTGAAAAGTCTGAAGGCCCACTGGCAACAAACAAACGAAAATCTCAGCCAAATAAAATTCGCACAACCGCTATAGGTAGGTAGATAGTGCACGTCAGTTGAGGTTGAGGTGTGGCGCACCAGTTATGATGTGATGTGGTGATGTTGTACGTTTGTTTGTGTGGCAAATTGGTAGTTTGAAGGCGAAGTGGCAAGTAAGCACACTGTTGCGCAGGCGCAGCGTACAAATATTTATTTTTGTTTGTATTGTAAGTAGCGCGCATACAAAAATGACGAACGAATTGGTGTACGAGTGGGACGCGACACGCGCGATTTTTAAATTAAACAACGAAGTTTTTGACGTAGACGAAATTTGACAAATTCAAAAAAATAGCGAAAAGTGGGAAAAATTTTAAAAGTAGGAAAATGTTCGAAATGCGAATTGTTTGTTTGTGTGTGTGTGTGTGTATTTCAGGCGGAATTATGTTCACAGTTGGCGTTCGTTGAATTTTGCACTTCGCACTATACTTTGACTTGCTGTAATCGACGCGATTGTTGTTGTTGTTTTTTTTTTTTTTTTTTGCTTATTACAATACGACAAGCGGAAAGTGAAACTATTTTTAAGTGAGCACACAATTTATTACTTAAAAGCAGCTGTAGCTAATGTTTTGCTTTTGTTTATTTATTGATTCTCTCTTTAGGCTTGCTGGTGAGTATTTTAGTTTTTATTTTTAATTAATTTGATTTTCTTTTACCCGCGCGAGTATTTCTTATTTAAAAACAAAATTTCACTTTGAATTTGACTCTTTTCGCCTTTTTATTCCGAGTTCAATACATCAATGCGCTGTAAGAGAAGAAAAACAAGAATAGAATTTAAAATTAGTGAGTAAGTCCATCTCTTTTATGTAGAAAGAAAATGTCTACAATAGGCTCTTGAAGACACTGGGTACAATAAACGCTATATATTGAGCCCTGTGCGCAAAAAAAACGTAAGAGCCATTATTTTCCATTTTCAAAAATATCTTATACATGCTGCGTTTCCCTTCAAATTCGGTACGTGGGTAGAATTATGCCTGAATTAACAGGTGCCAATACGAATAGGATATAGAGGAAGAGGAAGAGGGGCGCGATAGAAGAAAAGAGGGGAAAGAAGAGAAAAAGGGAGGGAGATAGTGTGAAGGCGCGAAGAAAGATAGGAAGGAGAGTTGTAAAAGGGGTTGTAAATTGCGGTTAGGTGGCAACCCTAAGTGTGAAAGTGTCATATTTGGAATACGGACAAAAATAGCTTTCATTTGATATTTAAAAAAATGGGATAGGTGGCAACCCTGTAAACCACCCTAAGTGGCAACACCCATGTATATAATCTTAGAATAAATCAAATCGTCTATGTGCCAAATTTTATCCAAATCGGTCAAGCAGATCCCGAGATATACGAACAATTAAATAAATTACGATTAAGTGGCAACCCTTCTTGAAATTATCTTATTTGGAATACGGTCGAAAATACCTTTCATTTGATACCCATATTGTCATATCTAGTTCTATATTAAAAAAAAAATGGGATAGGTGGCAACCCTGTAAACCGCCATAAGTGGCAACACGCATCAATTCTGCTCGGCCTTACTATTACAATTTGTGCAATGTTAGCTAGATCTTAGAATTTCAACTCCTATTTGATTTGCACAGCTAAACATCGTGGTGAAAATCGTCTTCGCCTGAAAGTCGGCAACAATTTCTATTTCCATTGCCTTATTTTAGTTGCATCATCAGGCATTTTCTCAAATTTTACTCTCACTCAAAACTTCATATCGCCGCCTAAGAAGTTAACCTCAAAAATTTTAACAGGCCGATGTCTGTACATTGCCGATGTTAAAAAAAATGTAGGGTCAGTCATTATTGAACCAATAGAATCCAAATCAGCCGATCTGTCTGTCTGTCTGTCTGTCTGTTTGTCGTCGTATCACTCGAAAACTGCTGTATGGAGTTAAATGAAACTTTCACCATAGTATTAGGAGACGTTCAACTTAAAGTTTAAGATATACCTTATTTCAATAACTCGACAGGTTTCAGAGTTAGCCGCCGATATTTGGATCAGGGATGATCAAAAATGTATTATTACAATATGGGTATTACACGAAAGGTGCTAAAAAGAGCTGTCATAAGCGATGTGAGTACTTAAAATATCTCAGATGGCTTCGGAGATATCTCCCAAAATGTGAGACGGAAAAACAGAAGGGTGGGAGCTTCGCGTAGGTCTACCTTTGGGCTGAATAACAACTGCTGGGTCTGCTAGTGCAAAATAAAAATTACGAATTTGTTTTCTGGTGGCCCTCGAAAGACACAAATAGTCCCGGAAATGGATTACTTGGCCAAAAAAATTCCCAGCTACACATTTACGCTAGCTTTCAATACAATTTTTTTGGTTCCATACAAATCGACCCGCCCTAATCCAAAAGCATAAATAGCAATGATTGCATAGTTAATATATTAATAAGTTAATAATAAACAATTTAAATATATGCAACTAGATTTGCGTGTGAAAGCGATAGCGCGCTTAAACAGCTGGGATATTGCAATTAAACTTTAAAATCCGCACAGCAGGAAGGGGAAGAAGAAAACTTGTTGTTGTGTGGAAACATTAACGGTATTCATTTAACTTCACTTTTTTGTGATCATTTTGAGACTTTTTTTTAGATAACTTTTGGACTTTTTCGTTACCATTTTGGATATGTTCCGAAGTTTTTCGGGACCATTCTGGACTTTTCTGAGATTATTTTGAACCTTTTTGGGCATTATTTCGAGATGGTTTTCCGGACTGTTTTGGAACCATTTCGGGACTTTTGTGGAATCATTTCGGAATGGTCTTCAGAGATTTCGGGATTTTTTTGAGATAATTTCAGTACTTTTTCGGGTATGGTTCAGACTTTTTCGGGATCATTTCCTAACTTCTTTTAGATCATTCATGAATTTTTTAGGGACCATTTACGTATTATTGATTTCGGGAACACTTTTCCCAAACGGTCCCAAAAAGTTCCAAAATCTTCTTTAAGTCATCACGCAATGGTCGCGAAATGATCCCAAAAAAGTCCCAAAATGATCCAAAAAAAAAAAAAGTCCGAAGCATATACCGAATAGTTCTGAAATTATACCCGAAACAGTCCAAAAAGTACCGAAATTGTCCCAAAATAGTATTGAAAACCATCCCGAGAAATGATGAAAAAATGATCCCAACAAAGTCCAGAAATGAACCCGAAAACCATCCCGAAATGATCTCAAAAAAGTAATTATCGCCAAAAGTACCGAAATGAACCCAAAAAAATTCCGAATTTGTGCTATCGACTTTTACGATAAGCTGATATTGGGACAAATGCCACTCAAAATGGGCTCGCAAACCAAATTTTATACAAAAATGTACAACTCAGTTTCTACTTTGCCATTTCGCGACGTTTGCAACAAATGCAATAAGTTTACAACATTAAATGAATACCCTTATTGATTATAAGCTACAAATGCATAATTAAATGGTGGGGCATACATACGTACATATTCAATGCATTGATGTGCCTAGACACATTTAAGTTTTTGAAAACATAACTCAGAACAAACCCAAATATAAAAACCCAAATATAAAAAATGAAATCCAATAAGTTGTACAACAGAAATAACAAAAAAAAAAAAACAAGAAAAACTAACTGTATTACATACCAAATATTACAACATCATGGCAGGTTAACAAATTCCAATACAACTGAAATAATAAATGACTATAAAAACACAGCAAAAAAAAATAACAACGTTATATGGAAGTAAAATAATCGAAATACAAAACAGACGTGGAAAACAGCCAAAGCATTGTAAATATGCATAAAATAATAACTGTATATGAAATAATAGCAAAAAAAAAATGAAAACAGCAAAATAAAATCACGATTACACTAATCAAGTCAGTGAGCAAATCACTATACAAAAGTTGGAAGAGCGGAAAATATTTTAAGCTAGCAATATGCTGAGTTAACTTACAGTTGTTGAAGAGGGCAACGGAAAGCGAGGGTGTGGCTTATGGAAAAAAGGCTGACTGGTTGCGTTGCAATTGAAATGCTTTGGTTATGCGGGTGCAGCAAACGGCCTTGACGAAAGATTAATTAATTTATTGGTTATTATATTTTATTTCGTTTCATTTCATTTTATTTCATCTAATTTTATTATTATTTTATTCTAATTATTTTTTTTTGCTTTTTTATTTTTTTTTTATTTTTTATTTTAATTAACTTTATTTTATTTCATTTTATTTTTTTTTTTTAATTTTAATTAACTTTATTTTATTTCATTTTATTTCATTTTATTTTATTTTATTTTATTTCATTTTATTTTATTTTATTTTATTTTATTTTATTTTATTTTATTTTATTTTATTTTATTTTATTTTATTTTATTTTATTTTATTTTATTTTATTTTATTTTATTTTATTTTATTTTATTTTATTTTATTTTATTTTATTTTATTTTATTTTATTTTATTTTATTTTATTTTATTTTATTTTATTTTATTTTATTTTATTTTATTTTATTTTATTTTGTTTTATTTTATTTTATTTTATTTTATTTTATTTTATTTTATTTTATTTTATTTTATTTTATTTTATTTTATTTTATTTTATTTTATTTTATTTTATTTTATTTTATTTTATTTTATTTTATTTTATTTTATTTCATTTTATTTTATTTTATTTCATTTGTTTCTTTATTTTTTTAATTTTATTTTTTTATTTTATTTTATGTTAAATTATTTTATTTTAATTTATTTTATTTTATTTTATTTCATTTTGTTTTAGTTTTTATTTTATTATTTTATTTTTTTTTTTTTTCTTTTATTTTTTTAATTGTTTTATTTTATTTTATTTTATTTTATTTTATTTTATTTTATTTTATTTTATTTTATTTTATTTTATTTTATTTTATTTTATTTTATTTTATTTTATTTTATTTTATTTTATTTTATTTTATTTTATTTTATTTTATTTTATTTTATTTTATTTTTTTTATTTTATTTTATTTTATTTTATTTTATTTTATTTTATTTTATTTTATTTTATTTTATTTTATTTTATTTTATTTTATTTTATTTTATTTTATTTTATTTTATTTTATTTTATTTTATTTTATTTTATTTTATTTTATTTTATTTTATTTCATTTTATTTTATTTTATTTTATTTTATTTTATTTTATTTTTTTTATTTTTCTGTTTTATTATTTTATTTTATTTTTTTATTTTTTTGTTTTCTTATTTTATTTTATTAATTTTATTTTATTATATTAATATTATGTTATTTTATTTTATTTTACTTTCTTTATTTTTTTATTTTATTTTATTTTATTTTATTTTATTTTATTTTTTATTTTATTTCATTTTATTTTTTATCTTTTTTATTTTATTTTATTTCTTTTTATTTTTTATCTTTTTTATTTTGTTTTAGTTTTTGTTTATTTATTTTATTTTTATTTTTATTTATCTTTTTTATTTTATTTCATTTCATTTCATTTTTATTTTTATTTAATTTGTTTTATAATTTTTTATTTTTTTGTTTCTTTTCTTATTTCATTTTGTTTTATTTGATTTGATTTTATTTAATTTAATTTTATTTTATTTCTTTATTTTTATTTTTGGTTATTTTTTTATTTTTATTGAATTTATTTTATATTTTTTTTATTTATTTTTTTTATTTTATTTTAATTTATTTTTTTATTTGATTTATTTTCAATTCATTTTATTTTATTTTTTTTTTCATTTTTTAATTTTATTTTATTTTAGTTTATTAATATTTTTTTTTTTTTTTGTTTTTTTTTGTAGTATCTTACTCGGCTTCACACAAAAATACTTATATAGCTAAAATGTGTGAAACCGGGCATAACAGTTATTTCGTTTGAAGCCAAGTATGCTGCGATTAAGCTGAGTGCAGAGACGATTTGGAAGAAGAAGACAATTTAAAAGAAGCTAATTTTAACAGTGAAAAGCTAATGTAAGCACAAATCTGTTTGTGTGTGGATTTATATAAACAAATATCTGCGCTCATAAGCAATAATAGCTTAAGTCGTCGTACAGATAGCCAACTACATGCACTTATACTGAACTATTTCTTAAAACCAGCTCGAAATATAGTAAAGTTCTTTTCTGAAGCCATGTCTTTCAAGCCGATATTTTATTTAATCTGATATTAAGTATGTAGATGTCTCATACTTGAAATATAATAGTAAAAAAATATCACAATTCGCATATGTTCGCTTGAACTGTTGTCGCTTAAGACCGTTTAACTATGTATATTATATAAGTCTGTTACTTTTTCTTTGTATGAATTTCAAGAGCAACCTTGACAGCTTTTTGTTGGCTTTTGTTTGCTGACTAAGCGAGAAGCTGTTTTTAATTTTACTTTTTTCCACACAGACAAACTTACATACTTACATATTAAGCTATAGTATATTTTTGAGGTCACTGCCTTGCCGGCCTCACTGCTAGCAGTTAAACGCTATTAAGACACGTTCACTCTCACTCTTTCACACAATTTGTTGTTAAAGCTTAATTTCTCGCACATCACTTGGCACTTTTGCTTTACTTCGCACGTAGTTACTACTTAATTCTCAATGTCTCTAATACTTTTGTTAATGGGCAGAATTTAGTGGATTTGATTTTGATGATTGGGAGAAAATTTGAAAATTTTAATAATTCTTTTTAACAATTCTTTATAATTTTTAATGTATGCAGTTTTGTGACTCATATCAACAGATCTGTATTAAAAAAGGTTATATTCTTGAACTTTTTGCTGATTTTTGGAAATTTTTTTCAAACAGTTTTCCAAAAACTCGGTATCCTAGAATTTGTTTGAACCTAATTCAAACAAATTGGTTCAAAAGAGCTTTACCTCAAACGTTTCAAAAACGCCCTATCTGAATGAAATAACAATACAATTTCAGCTGATAGGGCCATATTTCCAGACATCCTAAAAAATAATTTTTACTGGCTCTATATGAGCCCCGCAAGACACAAATGGTCCAATTTTTTTTCGAGGATATTTTTTCCATTCACAGTTTCTCAAAACTCGGCTTTTATTGTTGTTTTTCAAAAAAAGATATACGTAAATTTCAAACTGAAGGTCTCACGTAACTTTTACTGTGTTTTTTGGGTAATTTACTATATTTTTGTGGAATTTTTTGTATATTTTTTGTGTAATTTTAAGTTTCCTTTTACAATTTTTACCCTATTTTTATGCAATTTTAACTATATTTTTTGTGTAGTTTTACTATATTTATGGCTAATTTTACTATATTTTTGTGTAATTTTTACTATATTTCTTTACTATAATTTTGTGTCATTTTTACTATATTTTGATTAAATTTTATGTTTTTTGTGTAATTTATTATATTTTTTGTTTAATTTTCTAGTATATTTTTTATATAATTTTTTATTATATTTTTGTTAAATTTTTACTATATTTTTGTGTATTTTTTTCTATTTTTTGTGTAATTTCACTGTATTTTTTGTGTATTTTTTACTGTATTTTTTACTATATTTTTGGGTCATTTTTACTATATTTTGGTTAATTTTTACTATATTTTTGTGTAATGTTTTCTATATTTTTTTACTATATTTTTGTATAATTTTTACTATATTTTGGTTAAATTTTACTATATTTTTTGTGTTATTTTTACAATATTTATGGGTAATTTTTTACTATATTTTTTATGTAATTTTTTATTATATTTTTGTTCAATTTTTACTATATTTTTGTGTATTTTTTCTATTTTTTGTGTAATTTCACGGTATCTTTTGTGTATTTTTTACTGTATATTTTACTATATTTTTGTGTCATTTTTACTATAGTTATGGGCAATTTTTTACTATATCTTTTATATAATTTTTATTATATTTTTGTTAAATTTTTACTATATTTTTGTGTAATTTTTACTATATATTCTTACTATAATTTTGCGTAATTTTTACTGTATTTTGTTTAAATTTTACTATATTTTTTGTGTAATTTTTACTATCTTTATGTGTAATTTTTAACTATATTTTCTATATAATTTTTATTATATTTTTGTTCAATTTTTACTATATTTTTTGTTGTAATTTTTTCTATATTTTTTTACTATAATTTTGTGTCGTTTTTACTATATTTTTGTGTAATTTTTACTATTTTTTTGTATTACTGTGAAAAATATGACTATTAAGATTTCGAAGGGGAGGGTTTGAACCTGAAAACCACCCTCGGCGATCCGCTCCTGCGATAGACTATTAACTGGTTTCCTGGTAGCCCAAGCACTTGGAACTTAGCACGTAGTTGAGGATACGGTGACAATGCAACTTGTAGAAATGAAAATTCCGCTAGATGGCAGGCTGATTGAGTTAATTGAAAATTTTGCTGAAAATCTCTGAAAAGCTAAGTTAGAAACTTCAAGCATGAAACTTGTTTTAGGACCAGGTCACAACGCAATATTTAATCATAAAAATTCCACCAGGTGGCGCATGGATAGACTTATTTCGATACGGTGGCAATGCAATTTGTTGAAATGAAAATTCCGCTAGGTGGCGGGTTGATCGAGGTAATTGAATATTTTGCTGAAAATATTTGAAAAGCTTAGCTAGAAACTTGAAACTTGAACCATGTTTCAAAACCCGGTCACAACGCAATATTTTATCATTAAAATTCCACCAGGTGGCGCATGGATCGACTTATTTCGATACGGTGACAGAGCCATTTGTAGAAATGAAAATTCCGATAGAAAAACGGAGGAACCTTTCCATCTATTTTTGAGTAACTTTTACGGAAAGCTAACCGCTTGACACTTGACACAAGCTTAAACACAGGGTGGCAATGCAGTTAAAAAAATTACGGTAGGTGGCGCACGTATCGAGCTATTTTAAAAATTCAAATATCGCTAGATGGCGCGCTGATCAAAACAATTTCAAATCTGTGAACAGAAGGAATCTTGCGATCGATGGCAATGCAATTAAAAAATAATAATTACGGTAGGTGGCGCACGTATTTGAAAAATTCAACAGCAATTTGCAAAATTCATTTGAAATTGGATATCTTGCCATCGCGATTTTTAACTAGTTAGTTAGATATTTTAGGGTTGATGACAATATAATTTGCAGAAGTTAAAATTCCGCTGGGTGTCGCGCTGATCGAGATAATTGAAAATCTCTGAAAATCGGTGGAATCTTGCATACGATTTTTGAGTAACTTCCAGAGAAAGCTAAATACTTGAACACTTGACAACCCTGTTTCAGAACCCAATGACAATGCTATATTTAATTTTAAAAACCCACTAGGTGGCGCATAGATCGAGCTATTTCGAAAATTTCTTTGAAATTTGGAATGTTGCGATCAACTTTTAAATAATCGCCTCGTAAACTATTGACTTTAAATTTCGCACATAGTTAGTTCAGGTCACGATGAGAGTAAAACTTGCAGAAAACAAACTCCGCTAGGTGGCGCGTTGATCGAGATAATTGAAAATCAATATGCGCAAGTTGTAACAAAAAAAATCGGCTATTGTAGGTACTATAGCTTCAAAACAATTAAAAAAAATTAATAAAATATATATATACAATTTTAGAAAAGAGCTTGTCCTGAGGATAGGGTCACCTTTACGATTTAAAATTTATTTTTGTGTAATATTTACAATTAATTGCTGTTATATCCTTGATCATGAGGGGGTATCCAAAGCAGCTCCAAAATATTCAAGAAATCACTTGAACCGTATCAAACGAACTTCACGCGAAAATCACAGTTTACACAATAGGTATGTCCAACACCGTTATTTCAAATCAATTTTCTAATGAAATTTCGTTTCTTATACAATTTTCACACGATTTCTCTTGTTATTTGTCTAAATTTTTGAAAAAAAAAATTTCCTTTTTTACAAAACTCGACTTCAAAGCACTTTATTACACGTATCTATTAGACGTTACGCTATGCAACCGTTACGTTATTACGGTCACTGAATCGTATCGACTTTGCGTATAAATAAATCGTTTTTGAACTTGTTGAGCCTTTTGTTTGTAAAATTGACTTATTTTGATTTTTGTCCAAAGGATCGAGCAAATATCGATCGCCGCGCGGTTAGCCACAGATCAGGCTAAGAACACTCGTGCGAATAAACGAGATACGGCTGTAAGGCAATTATTAAATACTACATTTCATATGGACTTAACGTTGTACAGAGGAAAAAAAAAATTATAAGCAAATGGAGTAAGACGAAAAATTAATAAAATTAAAAAAAATATATAAAAACAAGAAAACACATTAACACTCATTTCAAAAAAAAAAAAAACAACAACAAAAGGAAGATGAGCTTGGGCTTACAATGTATGAATACGGACGTGAAATTGAAATGAAATTGTAAAGAAATTCAACAAAATCATACAAAAACAAAAACAACAACAAAAAATATTTATGAAATTTATTCTGGCTATTGAGTGAGAAGATGCAGCGCAGCTTCAGCACAGTCAAATCCACACATATACATATGTACATACAAAGCTACAATAAAAGTCAAGTGATCAAGAATTTTTTTATTGTTATAGACGCAAAACAAGTTGAAGTAATTGCGATTTTTTTTTATATTTTTGTTGTTGTTTTATTGCTCGCAGCTGTTGTGACATCTTTGACTTTGCCTGATTGCTTGTCGCTTAAAGGCTTTCGACGTGTGCGCAAGCATGTGTGGGTGCGTGAGCGCTTTTGCCTTTGAGAGTTTGCGACTCAAAGCGGTACTTTACATAGTTTTTTTTCTATTCGAGTATTTCCTCATTAGGTTCTGATGCAGAGGCGGATCCATGGGGGTGGTTTTCAGGTTCAAACCACCCCCTTTGGGATCCAAAAAGTCATATGTTTTACTGCGAAAAATATAGTAAAAAATTACACAAAATTTATAGTATTAATTAAGCAAAAAATACCGTAAAAATTACAACAAAAAAAAATATACAAAAAATATATTAAAAATTACGAAAAAATAAAGTAAAAATAACATTTAAAATATAGTAAAAATTACACAAAAATAAAGTAAAACTAACATTAAAAATATAGTAAAAATTACACAAAAAAGACAGTAAAATTTACAGAAAAAAATACAGGAAAAATACAGTAAAAATACAGCAAAAATTACGCAAAAAAAATCAAATTAAAAATTATACAAAAAATACAGTAAAAATACAGTAAAAATACAGCAAAAATTACGCAAAAAAAATCAAATTAAAAATTACACAAAAAATAAAGTAAAAACTACACAAAAAATATGGCAAAAATTATAGTATTAATTAAGCAAAAAATACCGTAAAAATTACATACAAAAAAATATTTTTTTGTATAATAAAAATACAGTAAAAATACAGCAAAAATTACGCAAAAAAAACTCAAATGAAAAATTATACAAAAAATAAAGTAAAAACTACACAAAAAAATATGACAAAATTTATAGTATTAATTAAGCAAAAAATACCGTAAAATTTACACACAAAAAAATATAAAAAATATATATAAAATTACGAAAAAATAAAGTAAAAATAACATTTAAAATATAGTAAAAATTACACAAAAAAGACAGTAAAATTTACAGAAAAAAATACAGTAAAAATACAGCAAAAATTACGCAAAAAAAATCAAATGAAAAATTATACAAAAAATAAAGTAAAAACTACACAAAAGATATGGCAAAAATTACACAAAAATATGGTAAAAATTACGCAAAAAATACAGTAAAAATTACAAGAAAAACAAAGTAAAACTTAAAAACAAAAATAATAGCTTTGAAAACCTGTGAATAAAAAATATCCTCGAAATTAAAAAAAAAAAAAATCCAGAATCCGCCACTGTAGCACTACATCGTTTTTGTCAAAAAAAATGTATAGCTTTTTGTAATAACAGCTTAAGTGAAGTTTGGAAAAACCCTCTCCCCAACAGAGGATGGCCTGCCCGGGAATATTCTAGTGTACATTTATTAATTACTAGAGCCGGCAGATTTTGACTCCCACCTTTCTGTTTTTCCGACTCTCATATTCGAAGATATCTCCGAAACCAGCTGAGATATTTAAATTAATCAAACTGCTTATGGCAGCGCTTGGTACCACATTTCGTTTGATACTCATATTGTACTATCGCAATTTTGGACACCCAAAAAAATATAGTAAAAAATTACACAAAATTTATAGTATTAATTAAGCAAAAAATACCGTAAAAATTACACACAAAAAAATACAAAAAATATATATAAAATTACGAAAAAATAAAGTAAAAATAACATTTAAAATATAGTAAAAACTCTACAAAAATAAAGTAAAAATAACATTAAAAATATAGTAAAAATTACACAAAAAAGACAGTAAAATTTACAGAAGAAAATACAGGAAAAATACAGTAAAAATACAGCAAAAATTACGCAAAAAAAATCAAATTAAAAATTATACAAAAAATACAGTAAAAATGCAGCAAAAATTACGCAAAAAAAATCAAATGAAAAATTATACAAAAAATACAGTAAAAATACAGTAAAAATTACGCAAAAAAAATAAAATGAAAAATTATACAAAAAATACAGTAAAAATACAGCAAAAATTACGCAAAAAAAAATCAAATTAAAAATTATACAAAAAATACAGTAAAAATACAGTTAAAAATTAAGCAAAAAAATCAAATGAAAAATTATACAAAAAATACAGTAAAAATACAGTAAAAATACAGTAAAAATACAGCAAAAATTACGCAAAAAAAATCAAATTAAAAATTATACAAAAAATACAGTAAAAATACAGGAAAAATACAGTAGAAATACAGCAAAAATTACGCAAAAAAATCAAATTAAAAATTATAGAAAAAATACAGTAAAAATTCAGTAAAAATACAGCAAAAATTACGCAAAAAAAATCAAATGAAAAATTATACAAAAAATAAAGTAAAAACTACACGAAAAATATGGCAAAAATTACACAAAAATATGGTAAAAATTACGCAAAAAATACAGTAAAAATTACAAGAAAAACAAAGTAAAACTTAAAAACAAAAATAATAGCTTTGAAAAACTGTGAATAAAAAATATCCTCGAAATTAAAAAAAAAAATCCTGAAACCGCCACTGTAGTACTTCATCGTTTTTGTCAAATAAAATGTATAGCTTTTTGCAATAACAGCTAAAGTGAAGTTTGGAAAAACCCTCTCCCCAACAGAGGATGGCCTGCCCCATAATATTCTCGTGTACATTTATTAATTACTAGAGCTTACAGATTTTGACTCCCACCTTTCTGTTTTTCCGACTCTCATATTCGAAGATATCTCCGAAACCAGCTGAGATATTTAAATTAATCAAACTGCTTATGGCAGCGCTTGGTACCACATTTCGTTTGATACTCATATTGTACCTACTATCGGAATTTTGGTCACCCCCTGGTCCACATATTGCTCGATAACTCTGATATACGCTAAATGGGAGTCCTGCGATCGTCTGTTAACTAAGTTCCTGGCGACAGAAGCATGAATATGCCAAAAATTAAATTTTGGGAAATCGTATTTGAAAGTTAGTTCCTCTCGCAAAATTTGATATTTTAGTTTTAGACAAAAATATGTTTTTGAAAGTTATATTCTCATTATACCCTTTGCGCTGATATAGTTTTTACGTTAATATTCCTTCAAGCCCTCGAGATTGGGCACATTCATCTTTGAAAAATTTGCAAAGTAAATTTTTTAAAATTTGTTGTGCCAGAATCATGAATGTGTTGTACTCAAGAAGGACACCACGGCGTATACGTAACAATTTTGCTACACATTTATGTTTCTGGCAAACCGAAAATTTTAAAAATTTTAAAAATCAGTTTGAAACATTTTTGTAGAGCCAGTTAAAAAATTAACATTTCAATAACTTCAAAAACGATTTTAAAACTTTTTTCAAAAAAAAAAACAAAAGAACACTTATAGGGTCTATATATAAGTTTAGCTGTATTAGTGAAAATGTGTATGTAGTAGTTACACCGACATGACTCTAGTAGGCCTCAAGAAAATCAAAATGAGTTTGATATTTTGTAAACTGACGGCGAGTCAACACGTACACAGTTGACTCGTGAGTCAGGCGCACTATGTATAGCCTCTATTAAGGAAGTAAGTTTTTATATATGTTCAAAATACTTCAAAATCTCAACAAAAAAAATTCAAAAACCTTTTTGAAAATTGAAAACTTTTTGAAATCGAAAAAATTAAAGCCTAAGTTTTCAAATACGTTCACAATAGATACTTTATAAATCTCAAACAAAATTCAAAAAATTTTTTTTTAATTAAAAAAAATCTAATATTCATTTTTATAGCAAAAAATATTTGTCAGCATTAAGAGAAATTTTAAATTTTTTTATTTTAATTAAAAATTAAGAACTGGGCATTTAAATACAATTGAAATATTTCAAAATTAAAAATAAAGGTTCAAAACTTCTTCATAGCTTTTAAAAACTTTTGTAAAATATCGTGAAGAAATTAAATCCTTACTTTTTAAATACGTTCAAAATACTTCAAAAATCTCAACAAAAAAAATCAAAAACTTTTTTGAAAAATTAAAAAAAATTCTAGTACTCAATTTTAGCAAAAAATGTTTACCAGCATGAAAAGAGCCCGTTCACAATATTTAAAAAATCTCAAAAAAAAATTCAAATTTTTTTTTTTAAATTGAAAAAAATCGAATATTCATTTTTATCTCAAAAAATATTAATTTGAAGCAAATGGAATTATAGCTATGACAAATTTAAACCATATTTTTGTTGGAGGCGTGGTACCGCCCACTTCTCCAAAGACATATAGAGTCTATGCTGTGCCAGTTATTAAATGAGCCTAATCTCAAATATTTCGAAAATTACGATTAGGGACTTTCGGCGCCTTTGTGAGGAAAAATACACCCATATTCACACACAAAATATTCAAAAAACCCCTCAAACTGTTACTCAGTTTTGACATGCATATTCCACTTACACTCAACTCACATTGCGTTTTTGTTCGAAGTTAATCCGTCCATTATATGGATTTGTAAAAACAAACTCAAGTAAATGTGTGTTTTTGTTTATGAAACACAGCTTTGATTACTTTTCAAAAGCACAGAAACACTTTTTCACTAAATGTCACAAAGATATTTTTTGAAATTTTTTTTTGTTTGAAAATTTTTATTTTGTTTTCATATTTGTTTTGATATTTCTGCTGTTTTGTTCAGAATTTTTTTTTTTTCAAATTTAGCACAGCTTCACTTTTTTTATATCAACGCCTGTTGGTGTAACCGCACCTTCCCTGCACTGCTGCAGCGCTCTTTTTTTTGCGCTTGCGCTTTTGTAATTTAAAATAACATTTTTCACTGTTTCATATTTTTTTTTTTGCTTTGTTTTTCTTTAGCTTTTTGTGATTTTGCAACAGGCAAGCGCAAAGGCGAAGTGAGTTTGCTTTGAGATTTCAACAACGCTGCTGACAATGGAGATTGCAAAAAAAAAAAACAGTAAAGGCGTTGATGGCGGCTGAGTTGTTGTTGTTGTTGTTGCTAATGTTGATACTTTTTGTTGTAATTTATTTTATTGTTTTTGTTATTGCTACTTGTGCTCGAACGCTGCCGTTTTGTCGTGATGGCACGTCGTGCTGCGAAATTAATTTTTTTTTCTTGTTGCAATTTTTAATTTTTTTTTTTTTTTTTATAACGCGTTGAATAATTTTTTCACTTTTTTTTGTTCATTCAATTATTTGAGTTGGTTGTGAGTGCAACAAATTTGTTATTTTAGAAAAATATGCGCTCACTCAACTTTTTTTTCGAAAAAGTAAATACAACAAAATTTTTTTTTTTTTTTTAATTTTACAACAATTTTACAAGTAGAAAAAAAATCACTTTAGCGACCCGTTAACGTTTTCAATTTAGTTCTGTATTTTGGCACATTTACACGTACATACATAACTCTACATATACGCACACAAATACACATACACTATCAACAAACCGATTTGTGGCCGTCGTCTGCCTGCTTAAACTGGTCGGCGCACACTAAACTCAGCCAACGCTTTTGCTAAGCCATCAAGTCAATCAAAAAAGTTTGTGGTTAGCTTTAGTTAGAGTAAAAGAAAAGCCCATAGAGGAAAAAAGAGCGTCAAATAGATCAAGCCAAAAAGTTGGTTCAAACAACTAAATAGAGATAGAGCTCGAATGGCTGCAATTTGGCCATCAACAAACAAACTGAAACTAGCCAAGTCTATGGCTAGAAGAGCACATACAAAAGCTGACCAAAGCGAGGTGAGCGAGCGAGCGGCTGAACGAGCGGCCAACAGCTGTGCAGCTGCAGCCATGAGTTGAGCTTAGCAGACTAGATTTTGTACAGTGTTCCAAAATAAGAGTTGTTTGAAAATTTATAACGGTCTCTCACTCTGATTTCTGAAAACTTCCAACTGAGCGGAACTTTTATTAACGGGATTTTTAAGTTTTACACTGAGAGATTTTTTTTTTTTTTTTTTTGGAATTAAAAAATTCTCATTGAGAAGAGTTTTTTTTAGGATTTCTAAAAAAAAACAAAAATTTTGCTATCGAAATTTAAAATTTCACACAGAGAAAAATGTTAAGCTATTGCATAGATTTTATCGCAGGGCGGTGGGAGAGAAATGAAAAGTATGTTAATATTAAAAAAGTTCGTAACGGACTTTTTTCAATGTTAAAAGGTTCGGCGTTAGCAACATATCTTGACAAAAATAAATATAAGCGTTGCCTACATTTAGGCGTATGACGTTGTACTAATGTTAGCAGCAGGCCGATTACATACAATTGGAGCTGTACATTACATTACATTAAAATTGGATTAGGCTATACTACTAACAGTATGACGTTGTGCTGATGTTAGCAACAGGCCGATTAGATAAAATTGGAGCTGTATAGGCTATACTGTTAACTGGTTAAGGCTGTACTGCTCTAAAGTCATAAATATGCTCATTGAGTTTTCATAAATATTATAATTGCGTAAGTTGCTAAATTTTCACTAACAAAAATTTTGAAACTGAGAGAAAATATTTTGCTTTCAAGAATTCAAAACTCCACATAGAGAGTTACTGTTGTATACGGAGGAATTAAAATTTTCTCACTAAATAAAAAAAAAATTTTTTTTTCAGGAATTAAAAATTTTACACCGAGAGAAAGTTTTATTTTCATTTTATTTTCAATTTTCGAATTTTACACTGAGATTTTTTTTTTGGGAATTAAAAAATTTTTATTGGCAAAAGTTTTTTTTTGGGAAATAAAATTTCTCAAATGAACGAAAACTTTACTATCGAATTGAAATTTCACACGGAGAGAAAAATTTTATTTTTGGTTATATAAAATTATAATTTTTTTTTTCTAACTAAGATAAGCTTTAATTTCGTGAAAATTGGCACTGAGAGTTTTTTATTTTCGGCGGCCGCCGTGGTGTTCGGTTAAGTGTTCGGCCTTCTACACCAAGTCGTGGCGGTTCGATGCCCGGCAAAAGTAACATCAAAAATTATTTAGAAAAAGAATTTTTCTAAACGGGGTCGCCCCTCGGCAGTAGTTTGCCAAACTCTCCGGGTGTATTTCTGCCACGAGAAGCTTCTCAGCAAAAAATTCATTTGCTTTGCAAGTGCCGTTCGGAGTCGGCAAAAAACTGTAGGTCCCGCCAACTTGTAGGAAAAACTCAAAAAGCAACACACCACAAGTTGGAAAGAGAAGCTCGGCTAAAAATCTCGTTAGAGGTTATGATAACCTGTTGGTATATCGCCGCCATTCGTTTTTTTTTTTTTTTTTTTTTTTTAATTTTCTAACTAAAATTTATTTATTTTATTTTATTTAAAAAATTTTACACTGAGAGAAACTTTTATTTTCTCGAGAATAAAAGATCATCAGTGTGAGTAACTTTTATATATTTAGAAGCTAAAATTTACTCAATAAAAGAAAAATGTCATTTTCGGGAATTAAAAATTTTACACTGAAAGAAACTTTTAATTTCGGGAATCAAAAATTATCAGTGAGAGCAATTTTTTTATTTTCACTGATTAATTTTCAACTAAAACAAACATTTTATTTTCGATAATCAAAAATTTTACACTGAGAGAAACTTTTATTTTTGAGAATAAAAGATCATCACTGTAAGTTACTTTTATATTAACAGAAAATAAAACTTACTCATTAAAAGAAAAATGTCATTTTCGGGAATTAAAAATGTTACAATGAGAAAAACTTTTATTTTCGAGAATAAAAGATCATCAGTGTGAGTTACTTTTATATTTTCAGAAGCTAAAATTTACTCAATAAAAGAAAAATGTTATTTTCGGGAATCAAAAATTATCAGTGAGAGCAATTTTTATTTTCACTGATTAATTTTCTAACTAAAACAAACATTTTATTTTCGGTAATCAAAAATTTTACACTGAGAGAAATTTTTATTTCTGATAATAAAAGACCAGCACTGTAAGTTACATTTATATTTACAGAAACTAAAATTTACTCACTAAAAGAAAATGCTATTAACAATTTTACACTGAAAAATTTTTTTTATTTTCACTGATTAATTTTCTAACTAAAACAAACATTTTATTTTCGGTAATCAAAAATTTTACACTGAGAGAAACTTTTATTTTCTCGAGAATAAAAGATCATCAGTGTGAGTTACTTTTATATTTTCAGAAGCTAAAATTTACTCAATAAAAGAAAAATGTTATTTTCGGGAATAAAAAATTTTACACTGAGAGAAATTATTTTTTCCGGGAATCAAAAATTATCAGCGAGAAAAACTTTTATTTTCGGGAATCCAAATTATCAGTGAGTTACTTTTATATTTTCAGTAATTTAAATTTTCTCACTAAAAGTAATATTTGATTTTCAGGAATTAAAAATTGTACACTGAGAGAAATTTTTGTTTTCGGGAATGGGAAACTATCACTTACAGTTACTTTTATATTTTCAGGTACTACAATCTTCTCGCTGATAGAAACATTTTATTTTCGAAAAACGAAATTTTACACTGGAAAAAAATTTTACTCACGGATATATCACTGAGAGAAACTTTTACTTTCGTGAGTTTAAAATTATACACTGCACTGGAAAAAAATTTTACTCACGGATATATCACTGAGAGAAACTTTTACTTTCGTGAGTTTAAAATTATACACTGAAAAATACCTTCATTTTTGGGAATTAAAAATTTTACACTGAAAAAATTTTTCAGAAACTTTTACCTACGTAAATTTGAGATTTTCGGGCATTTCAAATTTTTCAATGAGAGAAACTTTTATTTTCCGCATTTTAAAAATTTGCACTGAAAGGAACTTCTTATTTGGGAATTGAAAATTTTTACAAAAACAAAAGAAAATTGTATTTTCTGCCATTGAAAATTTCTCATTGTGAGAAACCTTTACTTTCGGTAATTTAAAATTGCGCACTGAAAAAACTTTCATTTTCGGAAATTTAAAATTTTTCACTGAAAAAAACGGGGGCTAAAAATTTTTACATTGACAGAAATTTTATTGTTCAGGTACTCCGCATTTCGCACTGTTTTGATGTGAAAGCTAGTTACGGAAAAAAATTCTTCACTGATTAGGAAAAAGTTTTGAAAAAGATCAACAATTACTCGCAGAGCGAATTATTTGTCTCTCTTTCTTCTACCTTTTCACTAATTTTAGAGTTATCCGGGAGCATTGATACAAAATATGTATGCATGTATGTTTGAATAATGGCTAAACAGTTAGCCAAACAAACTGGTAAGTAGCTAAAAGCTAGCTTTGTTATTATTGTGGTTTTTGTTGTTGTTGCCTATGCAGTAGAGAGAAATACGCAAGCTTTGGAAAGAGAGATTTGGGAAACACTGCTTAGCTGTAAAAGTAGTACCTTAAGTCGCTCTTCTTCGAAAGCTTAACCCTATTTCTCCTTGAGCTCTTATTCTTTCATGATCAACTACTCTCTCTCTCTCTCTCTCACTATTTCTCTCTTTTTCATTAACTATGACAATTTGCAACTTGGCGCTCAAATTTAAGCTTCACCCTTTGTAGTTAGCTTAACAATATTTAGCAACCTATGAATGCTTATAAAGCCTGCTTTGATTGAGTTTTGCATTGCAGCAAAATTTGTATAGCCAACTGCACATTTTAGCTACAAAACTGTATCATAACGTGAATCTTTTCTACAAGACCACAGAAGGATTCGCTAGCAGAAGTCACAACTATCACATAAACAACGGCGCATGGCACCAAGGCATTCAAGGAAAGATTAGTTTTCATGTGACCAAGTCACATCACATCATTACATCACATCGTATCATCAACTCACATTACACCATCCAATCTTAAATTGAATTAAGTGGCTTCACTGGTGATTTGAATCTCAAAACGAGGGGCTTGCTACAGAAGTCGCAAACATTGCATGAAGGAATCCATGGAAGTCACATCACATGATCAAATTACATCGCATCATCAAATCACAATACATTATCCAATCTTAATAGTATGGTATGGTTATGGTATGGTTATGTTATGGTTATGGTATGGTTATGGTATGGTTATGGTATGGTTATGGTATGGTTATGGTATGGTTATGGTATGGTTATGGTATGGTTATGGTATGGTTATGGTATGGTTATGGTATGGTTATGGTGAGGTTATGGTATGGTTATGGTATGGTTATGGTATGGTTGTGGTATGGTTATGGTATGGTTATGGCTTGGTTATGGTATGGTTATGGTATGGTTATGGTATGGTTATGGTATGGTTATGGTATGGTTAAGGTATGGTTATGGTATGGTTATGGTATGGTTATGGTATGGTTATGGTATGGTTATGGTATGGTTATGGTATGGTTATGGCTTGGTTATGGTATGGTTATGGTATGGTTATGGTATGGTTATGGTATGGTTATGGTATGGTTATGGTATGGTTATGGTATGGTTATGGTATGGTTATGGTATGGTTATGGTATGGTTATGGTATGGTTATGGTATGGTTATGGTATGGTTATGGTATGGTTATGGTATGGTTATGGTATGGTTATGGTATGGTTATGGTATGGTTATGGTGTGGTTATGGTATGGTTATGGTATGGTTATGGTATGGTTATGGTATGGTTATGGTATGGTTATGGTATGGTTATGGTATGGTTATGGTATGGTTATGGTATGGTTATGGTATGGTTATGGTATGGTTATGGTATGGTTATGGTATGGTTATGGTATGGTTATGGCTTGGTTATGGTATGGTTATGGTATGGTTATGGTATGGTTATGGTATGGTTATGGTATGGTTATGGTATGGTTAAGGTATGGTTATGGTATGGTTATGGTATGGTTATGGTATGGTTATGGTATGGTTATGGTATGGTTATGGCTTGGTTATGGTATGGTTATGGTATGGTTATGGTATGGTTATGGTATGGTTATGGTATGGTTATGGTATGGTTATGGTATGGTTATGGTATGGTTATGGTATGGTTATGGTATGGTTATGGTATGGTTATGGTATGGTTATGGTATGGTTATGGTATGGTTATGGTATGGTTATGGTATGGTTATGGTATGGTTATGGTATGGTTATGGTATGGTTATGGTATGGTTATGGTATGGTTATGGTATGGTTATGGTATGGTTATGGTATGGTTATGGTATGGTTATGGTATGGTTATGGCTTGGTTATGGTATGGTTATGGTATGGTTATGGTATGGTTATGGTATGGTTATGGTATGGTTATGGTATGGTTATGGTATGGTTATGGCTTGGTTATGGTATGGTTATGGTATGGTTATGGTATGGTTATGGTATGGTTATGGTATGGTTATGGTATGGTTATGGTATGGTTATGGTATGGTTATGGTATGGTTATGGTATGGTTATGGTATGGTTATGGTATGGTTATGGTATGGTTATGGTATGGTTATGGTATGGTTATGGTATGGTTATGGTATGGTTATGGTATGGTTATGGTATGGTTATGGTATGGTTATGGTATGGTTATGGTATGGTTATGGTATGGTTATGGTATGGTTATGGTATGGTTATGGTATGGTTATGGTATGGTTATGGTATGGTTATGGTATGGTTATGGTATGGTTATGGTATGGTTATGGTATGGTTATGGTATGGTTATGGTATGGTTATGGTATGGTTATGGCTTGGTTATGGTATGGTTATGGTATGGTTATGGTATGGTTATGGTATGGTTATGGTATGGTTAAGGTATGGTTATGGTATGGTTATGGTATGGTTATGGTATGGTTATGGTATGGTTATGGTATGGTTATGGTATGGTTATGGTATGGTTATGGCTTGGTTATGGTATGGTTATGGTATGGTTATGGTATGGTTATGGTATGGTTATGGTATGGTTATGGTATGGTTATGGTATGGTTATGGTATGGTTATGGTATGGTTATGGTATGGTTATGGTATGGTTATGGTATGGTTATGGTATGGTTATGGTATGGTTATGGTATGGTTATGGTATGGTTATGGTATGGTTATGGTATGGTTATGGTATGGTTATGGTATGGTTATGGTATGGTTATGGTATGGTTATGGTATGGTTATGGCTTGGTTATGGTATGGTTATGGTATGGTTATGGTATGGTTATGGTATGGTTATGGTATGGTTATGGTATGGTTATGGTATGGTTATGGCTTGGTTATGGTATGGTTATGGTATGGTTATGGTATGGTTATGGTATGGTTATGGTATGGTTATGGTATGGTTATGGTATGGTTATGGTATGGTTATGGTATGGTTATGGTATGGTTATGGTATGGTTATGGTATGGTTATGGTATGGTTATGGTATGGTTATGGTATGGTTATGGTATGGTTATGGTATGGTTATGGTATGGTTATGGTATGGTTATGGTATGGTTATGGCTTGGTTATGGTATGGTTATGGTATGGTTATGGCTTGGTTATGGTATGGTTATGGTATGGTTATGGTATGGTTATGGTATGGTTATGGTATGGTTATGGTATGGTTATGGTATGGTTATGGTATGGTTATGGTATGGTTATGGTATGGTTATGGTATGGTTATGGTATGGTTATGGTATGGTTATGGTATGGTTATGGTATGGTTATGGTATGGTTATGGTATGGTTATGGTATGGTTATGGTATGGTTATGGTATGGTTATGGTATGGTTATGGTATGGTTATGGTATGGTTATGGTATGGTTATGGTATGGTTATGGTATGGTTATGGTATGGTTATGGTATGGTTATGGTATGGTTATGGTATGGTTATGGTATGGTTATGGCTATGGTTATGGTATGGTTATGGTATGGTTATGGTATGGTTATGGTATGGTTATGGTATGGTTATGGTATGGTTATGGTATGGTTAAGGTATGGTTATGGTATGGTTATGGTATGGTTATGGTATGGTTATGGTATGGTTATGGTATGGTTATGGTATGGTTATGGCTTGGTTATGGTATGGTTATGGTATGGTTATGGTATGGTTATGGTATGGTTATGGTATGGTTATGGTATGGTTATGGTATGGTTATGGTATGGTTATGGTATGGTTATGGTATGGTTATGGTATGGTTATGGTATGGTTATGGTATGGTTATGGTATGGTTATGGTATGGTTATGGTATGGTTATGGCTTGGTTATGGTATGGTTATGGTATGGTTATGGTATGGTTATGGTATGGTTATGGTATGGTTATGGTATGGTTATGGTATGGTTATGGTATGGTTATGGTATGGTTATGGTATGGTTATGGTATGGTTATGGTATGGTTATGGTATGGTTATGGTATGGTTATGGTATGGTTATGGTATGGTTATGGTATGGTTATGGTATGGTTATGGTATGGTTATGGTATGGTTATGGTATGGTTATGGTATGGTTATGGTATGGTTATGGTATGGTTATGGTATGGTTATGGTATGGTTATGGTATGGTTATGGTATGGTTATGGTATGGTTATGGTATGGTTATGGTATGGTTATGGTATGGTTATGGTATGGTTATGGTATGGTTATGGTATGGTTATGGTATGGTTATGGTATGGTTATGGTATGGTTATGGTATGGTTATGGTATGGTTGTGGTATGGTTATGGTATGGTTATGGTATGGTTATGGTATGGTTATGGTATGGTTATGGTATGGTTATGGTATGGTTATGGTATGGTTATGGTATGGTTATGGTGAGGTTATGGTATGGTTATGGTATGGTTATGGTATGGTTGTGGTATGGTTATGGTATGGTTATGGCTTGGTTATGGTATGGTTATGGTATGGTTATGGTATGGTTATGGTATGGTTATGGTATGGTTAAGGTATGGTTATGGTATGGTTATGGTATGGTTATGGTATGGTTATGGTATGGTTATGGTATGGTTATGGTATGGTTATGGTATGGTTATGGTATGGTTATGGTATGGTTATGGTATGGTTATGGTATGGTTATGGTATGGTTATGGTATGGTTATGGTATGGTTATGGTATGGTTATGGTATGGTTATGGTATGGTTATGGTATGGTTATGGTATGGTTATGGTATGGTTATGGTATGGTTATGGTATGGTTATGGTATGGTTATGGTATGGTTATGGTATGGTTATGGTATGGTTATGGTATGGTTATGGTATGGTTATGGTATGGTTATGGTACGGTTATGGTTATTTAATGAAGGAATCAAAAGAAGTCACATCACATGGTCAAATAACATCGCATCATCAAATCACATGTTTATTCAAAAGTATTCACACAGATGCTGAATGCAGCTGAGTATAAAACAACAAGAGTTGCTTTTTGTTTACAGGAAGAGACCAAAGTTTCTTGTGCAAAAAATTACCAAGCTTTAAGAAGTTAGACCAGAGAGTTAGTTATGAGAACAAAGTTCAAGCTGAGTATAGAAAATCTGCATCAGGACCACTATGTAAGCGTATTTGTTGAAAAAGTTGAGTACTTCGCTAGGTATTTATGTATGCATACATACGTGTACCTACATAAATATGTAAAATATTAAACTTTAATACAATCATTATTTAGAGCTGTGATTATTCTGACTAAATTATTGCCTATACATATTCACACGTAAGCTCGCACGCTCGCTACCAGTTATGAGTACATATTAAATATAACTTCGCATTTCGGCACTTAACTTTACAACGCTTTGTTATTGTTTCTGGTTTTTGCTTTGTCTGTGTGTATTAGTTCAAAGCAAATGAAAACAAAATTGCCACAATGAAAGTGAAAACAATTACACTACCTATTTCATATTTGCCATTTACTGCTATTTTTGTTTACATGAGTAAGATCACTACATTTTGAGTTTAAGTAGAAAAAACTGAGTGAAAACAGAAAACTGAGTGGTACTCAAACTGCAGTAGCCGTACTTTATATGTATGTATGTAGATGTGCAAATATCTTTCTCAATATTATTTAGCAGCTCAATAACCCAAAATATGGTGTGAGTTACCTCATATTTTAACTCCTTAAATGGAGTGCATTTGCAAAAGTTCATTTGGAACATAAATAATAAAAAATATGATAATTTTCCTTTGAGTCGCTGACCCATTAACTAATTGATTTAATTTTCAGACTTTTGTATTTAATTAGTTTATGCAGTCCTTTGACCTTATTCCGTTCGATGGTGCGCAAGCGTAACAACGCAACAAGATTTAGCAAATTTTAATAAGGCAATCTCACTTTCAAAAATCTTCAATGAGCATTTTAAAAGCGAGTGTTAATCTGATTGAAAGTAGCTATGTATTTAAATAATTTTTGTTAGAGATTTTCAGTTTAAAATTTACTGTGTAATATTCAGGGTCCTGGGTCTGGGTCTTATCAAGAGAAGTTTAGTTCAGTTATATTATTGTATCTTATTTTATCTCATTATTTTTTATTTTATTTTGTTTGAAATAACTCCTGATTTGGTTTCCGTCGATGTTTCTGCGTACAAGTTCGTTTTTGCAATCTATTTTAAATTTTTTTATTTTGTTTTATTTTCTTTATTTTACTTTATTTTATTTTATTTAATTTTCTTTTTTTTTGTAAATTTTAATAAATTTTTTTTTTTTTTTTATTTTATTGTATTTTTTTTTAATTTACTTCATTTTATTTTATTAAATTTTTTTTTGTAAATTTTAATAACATTTTTTATTTTTATTATTTTATTGTATTTTTTTTTTTAATTTTTTTATTTTATTTACTCTGTTTTATTTTTACTGATTTTATTTTATTTTATTTTATTATATTTTATTTTTTTTCATTTCTTTGGTTTTTTTCTTCTTCTATGTACTTTTTTATTTTCCCTTTTTATTTTTTATTTTAATTTAAATTTTTTTTATTGTTTTTTTATCTATTTATTTGTTTTTTTTTTTTGAAATAACTCCTTAATTGGTTCCCGTCGATGTCTCTGGGTACAAGTTCGTTTTTACAATATGTTTTCAATTTTTTATTTTTTATTTTGTTTTATTTTCTTTATTTGACTTCATTTTATTTTATTGTTTTTTTTTTGTAAATTTTAATATTTTTTATTTTATTGTATTTTTTATTTAACTTTTTTAGTTTTTTATTTTATTTGCTCTATTCTATTTTTACTGATTTTATTTTAATTTAATTTTTTTTTTTCTTCTTTGTATTTTTTTATTATCTCTTTTTATTTTTTATTTATTTTATTATTTGTTTATATGTTATTTTTTATTTTTTTTTATTTTATTTTATTATACTTTATTTGTTTTATCCTATTTTTTTCATTTATTCTTTATTCTTTTTTTAATTTCAATTTTTTTGTTGTTTTTTATCTATTTATTTTTTATGTAATTTTATTTTATTTTTTTTTGTTTTCAAATTATTACTTTTTTTAATTTTTTATTTTTTTTTTCATGTAATTTATTTTATATACATATATAATAAATATAATTTAATTTGTTTTATTTTTTATTGGCTTATTAATTTATTTTTTATTTAATTTATTTTAATAATTTTTTTTTTCATTTCTTTTTCTATTTTTATTTTTGTTTAATTTTTTTATTGTTTTATTTATTTATTTTTTATGTATGTATGTTATGAGTTTGTGGTCATTAATTTGAGAATCTTTGAAACTTTGGTGGACTTTTGACCGTTTGTGAATAATTTTTCTTAAATTATTCTATGTTTTTATTATTAGTGAACAAGATGGAAAAGTAACAACAATTACAAGCTACCATGAAACGGTCAAAAGTCCACCAAAGTTTCAAAGATTCTCAAATTAATGACCACAAACTCATAACATACATACATATTAATCGCAGGACACAGCGAAAAAAACCACCCTGTGAAAATAAGCTGCAGCTGTCAGTAAAATGATCACGGGGTGCACTAAAATCCTTGACACTGCTAGTATAAATGGCGATCGATTGATGTCGCTCTAGTTGTCGATAAGGTAGTATAAAAACAAACAAACAAAATAAAATGAATACATACTAAGTGAACATGATGGATATAAGCTAGCAATAATCTCAACGCAGCTTGGTGTAAGAGGTACACACTGCGGGCTTAGAAATTCCTAATCCCCTTGGTTCTTGGTTCGATGACCAACAAAAGGTGATGAAAAATTTCTAAACACAGAAGCCATTTGATAAGTGCCCTTGAGCAAGGCCGAAATTACGTAATCATGGTAGCTTGTAATTGTTGTTACTTTTCCATCTTGTTCACTAATAATAAAAACATAGAATAATTTAAGAAAAATTATTCACAAACGGTCAAAAGTCCACCAAAGTTTCAAAGATTCTCAAATTAATGACCACAAACTCATAACATACATACATATTAATCGCAGGACACAGCGAAAAAACCACCCTGTGAAAATAAGCTGCAGCTGTCAGTAAAATGATCACGGGGTGCACTAAAATCCTTGACACTGCTAGTATAAATGGCGATCGATTGATGTCGCTCTAGTTGTCGATAAGGTAGTATAAAAACAAACAAACAAAATAAAATGAATACATACTAAGTGAACATGATGGATATAAGCTAGCAATAATCTCAACGCAGCTTGGTGTAAGAGGTACACACTGCGGGCTTAGAAATTCCTAATCCCCTTGGTTCTTGGTTCGATGACCAACAAAAGGTGATGAAAAATTTCTAAACACAGAAGCCATTTGATAAGTGCCCTTGAGCAAGGCCGAAATTACGTAATCATGGTAGCTTGTAATTGTTGTTACTTTTCCATCTTGTTCACTAATAATAAAAACATAGAATAATTTAAGAAAAATTATTCACAAACGGTCAAAAGTCCACCAAAGTTTCAAAGATTCTATTTATTTTTTATTTTATTTATTTTAATAATTTTTTTCCTTCTATTTTTTCATTTTTTTATTTCTATTTTTCTTTTTTACTAATTTTTTTTATTGTATTTTATATTTTTTTTTTTATTTCATTTTTTTATTTGACTTAATTTTTTTTATTTTATCTTTCTTGATTTTTTAATTTTTTTTTAATATTTTTTTATTTTTTTTTTTTATTTCACTTTTTTAATTTTTTCATGTATTTTATTTTATATTTTTTTAAATTTATTTTGTTTTATTTTTTTATAGGTTGATTTATTTATTTTATTTATTTTAATAAATTTTTTATTTTTTTTCTAGTTTTTCATTTTTTAATTATGTTTTTTTAATTTTAATAATTATAATTATTTTTTTTTTTTTGTTAATTTGTTTATATTTTTTTTAAATAAATTTTATTTTATTGCATTTCAATATTTGTTTTATTTGACTTAATTTTTTCTATTTTTTTCATTTATTATTTTTATTTTTTTAGTTATTTTTTATTTTTATTTTTTATACATTTTTTTATTATGTTTAACACTACATATTTTTAATTTTTTGGTTTGTTAATTTTTTTATTTTTTTTTTTTTTCAATAAATTTTATTTTTCTGCATTTCTTTATTTGTTTTATTTGACTTAATTTTTTTTATTTTTTTCATTTATTATTTTTTTGTTTCATTTTTTTATTGTTTTTTTTTTTATAATTTTTATTGTTCTTATATCTATTTAATTTAATTTAATTTTTTTCTATTTTTTTCATTTTTTTCAGTTATTTTTTTATTTTTATTTTTTATAATTTATTTTATTATGTTAATACTACATATTTTTTATTTTTTAGTTTGTTAATTTTTTATATTTTTTTTTCAATAAATTTTATTTTATTGCATTTCTTCATTTTTGTTTTAGTTGACTTAATTTTTTTCTATTTTTTCATTTATTATTTTTTTTAATTTTTTCTTAAATTTTTTATTTTTTTAATTTTTTTAATTTTTTTTTTTATTGTTAATTTTTTCATTTTTTATTGGTCTTTTATCTATTTATAACTATTTTTATTTTTTTTTTCTATTTTTTTCATTTATTATTTTTTTTTTTCATTTTTTTATTTTTTATTGTTATTTAATCTATTTATTATAATTTTTTATTTTTTCTTTATATTTTTATTTATATTTTTTTTATATTATTTTTTTTTGAACAAATTTATTTTTTTTTATTTTTTTTTTTATCATTTTCAATTATTGTCTTATTTTATTTAATTTTTTATCTTTTTTCTTTTGTTAATTTTTATTTTATTTGTTTTATTTTTTTATGCTTTTTTAGTTTTTTTTGTTTTATTGATCTTATTTTATTTTTTTTTTTTTGTTTTTATTTCGTTTTGTTTTTACTTTAGTTCATTTATTTTATTTTTGTCTTATTTTTTATTACTTTTTTATATGGTTGTATTTTTTTTATTTGACTTTATTTTTTCTAATTTAATTTTACTCTTTTATTTTATATTCCATTTCATTTTATTTGATTTAAAATAAGTCTTAACATTGCTCGCTCTCGATGTCTGTGCCATTTCCAAGTTCATTTCTATAATCTAAAAATGTTGACATTTTTCTGACCACTACATGAATCACTTTTTTGTTTTTGTTTTCTTGTATACAAAAGTACTAATTACGCCCAACGCTGCTTACTCATTAAAAATATATTTTTGCTTGCAATGCAGTTCATGTGACATTCATGCCATATCCGTTGATCTACTAAATACAGTGGAATTGGTTTTAATGTTTTGTTTTTTTATTCTCATTTTTTATTAGTTCTTTGTTAATTTTACTCTACGTTTATTGTTGGTGGCTTGATTTGCATGTATGTATGTATAATTAAATATTTTTTCATTTTTTTATAATTACTACTTAGGATTTTTTTTCATGTAGAGCATATTTTTTATGTTTTTTTTTTTTTTTTTTTACACGATTTGATTGACTGATGTCATATTACCTTAAAATATCACCTTAGCATGAGTAAAGGTGCCCAGTTGTGTCATGTGATACTAGAGTCCGCTTATTTTAACTTAATTTAATTTAATATGCAATTTTTATTTAATCTAGTTTGATTTAATTTTTTTATGAAGTGACTGAGTACGTCACAAATGGCACCAACAACCTAGGTCACAGTAAAAATTATGATGCTGCTTGGATACTAAATTACCTTATTTGCATTTAAATATGAATATCAAACAAAAATTCATAAATAGTCGTAAATCATTAAATTAAAGGGAGCAGGTCAAGCCATACAGCATGCGCTCCAAATTGAAGTAGTTTGACCTGTGCGGGATTTAAGTAATAATTTGGATTTGCTTGTCTTTTACTTTTGTGTCAGTGTGTTTATATCACTCGACAGTTAATTTCAGCAAACTTTCATCGCTTTTAGTAAGCGAATGAGACTTGGCACAGTTTAGTGCATAACTAATGACATTATTATGATGAATTATTAGTTGAAAATAGCATTTTATGTATGAAGATGGTTAATATTGTAATTGGTTGTTAATGTTTGCAATATTTTGAGAGGATTTGTAAATTTGTTAAAACGTCGGAAATGTAATGTCAAAATTTATGATGAGTTGATAATTAAGAAACGATATTATGCAATTAGGGTAATTCAGTCTCAGCACAAAGCTATTAATATGTATGTAAAATAAAATTAAATAAAATAAAATAAAACAAAATAAAATAAAATAAAATAAAATAAAATAAAATAAAATAAAATAAAATAAAATAAAATAAAATAAAATAAAATAAAATAAAATAAAATAAAATAAAATAAAATAAAATAAAATAAAATAAAATAAAATAAAATAAAATAAAATAAAATAAAATAAAATAAAATAAAATAAAATAAAATAAAATAAAATAAAATAAAATAAAATAAAATAAAATAAAATAAAATAAAATAAAATAAAATAAAATAAAATAAAATAAAATAAAATAAAATAAAATAAAATAAAATAAAATAAAATAAAATAAAATAAAATAAAATAAAATAAAATAAAATAAAATAAAATAAAATAAAATAAAATAAAATAAAACAAAATAAAATAAAATAAAAATAAAATAAAATAAAATAAAATAACATAAAATAAAATAAAATAAAATAAAATAAAATAAAATAAAAATAAAATAAAATAAAATAAAATAAACCAACAAAAGGTGATGAAAAATTTCTAAACACAAAGCCATTTGATAAGTGCCCTTGAGCAAGGCCGAAATTACGTAATCATGGTAGCTTGTAATTGTTGTTACTTTTCCATCTTGTTCACTAATAATAAAAACAAAGAATAATTTAAGAAAAATTATTCCCAAACGGTCAAAAGTCCACCAAAGTTTCAAAGATTCTCAAATTAATGACCAAAAACTCATAACATACATAAAATAAAATAAAATAAAATAAAATAAAATAAAATAAAATAAAATAAAATAAAATAAAATAAAATAAAATAAAATAAAATAAAATAAAATAAAATAAAATAAAATAAAATAAAATAAAATAAAATAAAATAAAATAAAATAAAATAAAATAAAATAAAATAAAATAAAATAAAATAAAATAAAATAAAATAAAATAAAATAAAATAAAATAAAATAAAATAAAATAAAATAAAATAAAATAAAATAAAATAAAATAAAATAAAATAAAATAAAATAAAATAAAATAAAATAAAATAAAATAAAATAAAATAAAATAAAATAAAATAAAATAAAATAACATAAAATAAAATAAAATAAAATAATATACAATAAAATAAATTTTATTTATTTAATTTTTTTATTTATTTTATTTATTTTTTTACTTATTTCTTTTATTTTATTTATTTTATTTTTTATTTTATTTAGTTTTCTTTTTTTATTTTTATTTATTTTATTTGTTTATTTTTTGTTTCTTTTTTTTTGTTTTACTTTGTTTTAATTTATTTTACTTAATCTTAAGTTATTTTATTATTATTTTTTTTTTTTTTTTGAATTTAGTTTATCTTACTTTATTTTATTTTATTTTATTTTATTTTATTTTATTGTATTTTATTTTATTTTATTTTATTTTATTTTATTTTTTTTTTTATTTTGTTTCATTTTATTTTATTTTATTTTGTTTCATTTTATTTTATTTTATTTTATTTTATTTTATTTTATTTTATTTCATTTTATTTTATTTTATTTTTTTTTTTTTTTTTCATTCACTTAAAAATGTCTTGCGTATGTACATACATACATATCCATCAATTAAGCAAGGAGCACGAGTGGGCCACGCTAAACTAAATTGTCCGCTTAATTGGCACTAAATTGTGCGTAAGCGTTGTTAATTTGATGAATTGTGGGTAGTTGACAGTCTGAAAGAATTTTGTTAGACTTTTTTTTTTGATTAGTTACTATCGAAAATTAATTAATGCCAAATTAATATTTATAGCGCTTTAAGTTGCTTAATTTTCGATAGCTACATGAGCATGAGGAAATATATTTATTACTGCTTAGACTTTGTATAATCATTACAGTAGGTGTAATATAGTACCCCGTTTTGTTTGCTAGTACTCGAGTATTTTCCTCTTATTTTTTTTATTTTTTTTTTTTAGTTTCAATTCTTGTTCCTCAATTTTCATTGCTTTTAATTAATCATTAGGCTTTTAAAAATGCACATAAAAAGCGCGCTTGACCTCAACTCATACTGCGACTTTTGATCGAGTTCGTTACTTGAGTCTTTTGTACCGCGTATGAACTTTTGCTGCTGCAACAGGTCGAATGCACAACAAATGGCATTTTTTTATTGTTCAAAATATAATTGAACACAAAGCCATGTATTATTGTTGTTGTCTTTTTGTTTTTATTTGATTCACAATTTTAAATAATATCGATTTTTAAACAATATTTACTCCATTGATTGGAAGTTGAATAAACTGTTGAAATAAAGGCAATTGCGAGGTTTATGCTAATTAAAACTACTTAAAAATGTCTTCCTATATAGTTATTTTACGGCAAGAGCTACCGTATTTAGGGGAAAAAAGTAAGAAATGTACTTCTTGGTATACCGACGTCATAAATCTAAGGAATATTAATAAGGATCTGTAGATAATCCTTCCAAAAATGTGTAAGCTATGCCCGATTGTGGCTGATAATTTATAAATCTTATTGTATTTCGATCCCAAAAGTGTTCCTACTCAAAAGAGAATGAACTTTAAAAGCCACTGAATCTTTATTTCATTTTTATTTTTTTCAGTTAATAACCCTAAAAAGTTAGAAATGCTTAAAATTTCGTTTATAATTTTTTTTATATTACTTGAACTTCTCAAAAATCCTGACCGATAACTCTGGTCTTGCAGGAAGAATGCACATTTAGCATAATTTAGCATTCACTCACCCACATATAGAGTTAAGAAGGGGTTACTGTCTGATGACACTGACCGTTTGTTATTGTAGAAAATTGCAATATTTGCTCATATTAATTAGTCGTTGTCACCTAACGTTTATAAATTATTTTATTAAATGCATTTTAATTTATTTAAAATTCTGAAAAAAATATAAATAACAATCATGACGCTACAGACAAAGCAGCGCAGCGAAAAACGTTGTTGAACATTTTTGAACAAAAGTTTTTAGGTAAGCAAAGGGCTTGAAAATATTTGACCAAAATGCAGATTTATTTTATTTTATTTTATATTATTTTATTTTACTTTATTTTAATTTATTTTATTTTAATTTGTTTTATTTTATTTTATTTTTTTTTTCTTTATTTTTTTATTTTTTTTTTTTATTTTTTTATTTTTTTTTTTTTTTTTTTATTTTTTTTTTATTTTATTTTATTTTGTTTCATTTTATTTTATTTTATTTTATTTTATTTTATTTTATTTTATTTTATTTTATTTTATTTTATTTTATTTTATTTTATTTTATTTTATTTTATTTTATTTTATTTTATTTTATTTTATTTTATTTTATTTTATTTTATTTTATTTTATTTTATTTTATTTTATTTTATTTTATTTTATTTTATTTTATTTTGTTTTATTTTATTTTATTTTATTTTATTTTATTTTATTTTATTTTATTTTTTATTTTATTTTATTTTATTTTATTTTATTTTATTTTAGTTTAGTTTATTTTTTATTTTATTTTATTTTATTTTATTTTATTTAATTTTTTTTTTTATATATTTTATTTTAATTTATTTTATTTTATTTTTTTTTTATTTTTTTTATTTTATTTTATTTTATTTTGTTTTATTCTATTTTATTTTATTTTGTTTTATTTTATTTTTATTTATTTTATTTTATTTTATTTTATTTTATTTTATTTTATTTTATTTTATTTTATTTTATTTTATTTTATTTTATTTTATTTTATTTTATTTTGTTTTATTGTATTTTATTTTATTTTATTTTGCTTTATTTTATTTTTATTTTTATTTATTTTATTTTATTTTATTTTATTTTACTTTATTTTATTTTATTTTATTTTATTTTATTTTATTTTATTTTATTTTATTTTATTTTATTTTATTTTATTTTATTTTATTTTATTTTATTTTATTTTATTTTATTTTATTTTATTTTATTTTATTTTATTTTATTTTATTTTATTTTATTTTATTTTATTTTATTTTATTTTATTTTATTTTATTTTATTTTATTTTATTTTATTTTATTTTATTTTATTTTATTTTATTTTATTTTATTTTATTTTATTTTATTTTATTTTATTTTATTTTATTTTATTTTATTTTATTTTATTTTATTTTATTTTATTTTATTTTATTTTAGTTTATTTTATTTTATTTTGTTTTATTTTATTTTATTTTATTTTATTTTATTTTATTTTATTTTTTTTTATTTTATTTTTTTATTTTTTTTATTTTTATTTTTTTATCTTAAAAGTATATCGTTTGCCACGTTTTGCGCGACTACGCTTCAAATCTGTTCAGCCAATAGGACGCTTATATGCATAATTTAATAATAAGCACATGATTGGGGTCACTTACAAAAACTTGAACTGCCCGAAAGGCTGAGACAATAATTAATTGATAAAGTGTTATAATGGAAGTAAATGAAAACAAGAATTTTTAAATAGGAAATGCAATCTGAATACTGCAATTGAACTTTTCTGTTGGTGATTAGGGAAATATTGAGGATGGTGTTTAGTATAGCTTTATGAAAAATTTTAGGCTATACGCTTAATTTTTATTATTGAAAAAACAAAAGACTTAATCTCGCTTTTAACATTTTTATTTTAGAGCAACGAAAGACTTAAGGCACGAACTTGCATTCTCATCCTCGACTTCAACAGCTTTATCTTGGAAAAACAAAAGACTTAAGACACGTACTTGACATCGTCACCCTCGCTTTTAACAGATGCAAATTACTTGGGCTCAATTTAACAACAACAAAAATTATAAAAAGTGCAATAAACTTATTAAGAAATATGTATTAAGCATTTGAGTACATGTAATATAGAAAGCGATGACCAAGCGCTTATCCCAATCGAATTTACTCGCATTTGAATTATTATAAAGTACGTCGACAAATTCTCCGAAAATCGATTTTAATTTGTTTCTTTTAATTTTGATTGATATTAAAACGAATTTAAAAATCCAAATGATTCACTTTAGTGTTGCAAAAGTACAATGGCATTATACTAAATTTGTGAAACGGAAAGGGATCGCGAAATCAAAATTAAGACGGAGATAGAGGAAGATGAGCAGGAAGAAAGATATTGGTGGAAAAATAACTCCAAGCAAATACGTAGCACAAAGTATGCCGAGACTGTTAGTTTATCTCTAAATTGTAAAAAAATAAGTTCCTCGTATTTAGATAAATATTACTTGGAAATCCAGTATCTATTTTGCTTTTGCTTGTTCACACATCATTTGTTGTTATTTATTTTCCTTTTGTATGCGATTTAGCTTTGTTTATCTAAACAAATAGCACAATTGAATGTCAAAAGTGCGGGGTCAACCACTATTTTATTTCGTAATCGCATTTACGGTAGATATGACTTCATTAATTGAGGATGAACCGTTTGCGGATTTTATTGATTGAGGATGAGAGCTCACATCAACGGCTAATAACAGAGCATCATCACTCATATTTAGTTCCTCTCATAGTACAAGGTGCAAGTGTGTATGTATGTAGATATTTTACAATGGAAGCTTGAGCTTAATTGCCATGTTCAATTATTAACATATTTTTATGACTTAACGCTTACATGAATTGATAGTTTAATTTGATTAAAACAAATAATGGAACTTCCGACAGCAGCTTAGCACTTCATTAATTAAGGCTTTTTATTAAAAATTGTAAATAATTTTGTTTTTGCACACGGCTGGAGCACCTGCTCTATGAGAGAAATAATCGACCTTTTGATGTCATCGAGTAAGTAAGTAAACGCGTTTTTCTTCCGACGTCCTTACCACCGCTAAGGACACGTACACTAAAGGTGCCAGCGGGCTGGGAAGAACAATTGGTTCGATGTAGAAGAAAAAATAAAAATAAAAATTAGAAACAAAAAATTTATAAAAAAAAAATATATACAAAAATTTATAAAAAAAAATATATAAAAATTTATAAAAAAAAATATATGAAAATTACAACAATTAACAAAAAATATAAAACAACATTAAAAAAAAATAATGAAAATTGAATTTAAAAAATTAAAAAATTAAAAAAGAAATAAAAATAATTAGAAGCAAAATTACAAAAAATAATATGTAAAAAAATTTTTCAGAAAGGGTATGTAAACAAAAAATTTCAAAAAATAAAAACTTATAAAAAAAATAAACAAAAAAAAAAAAAAAATATTATATTAAAAAATAGTTATCAAAAACAAAGTTATACAAAAAAATTAAAATATAGTGAAAAAATACATCACCCTATAATTAAAAATCTCCAACACATTTGTTTCCAATTTCACATTTACTTTAATTTGCATTTGTATTAAATTAATTTTCAAATAAACAAATAAGTAGCATTAATCTCCATAAGTTAAAATTTTCGTGATAATTGGTACACTTGTAACAACTAGCAAGTGCCATTAACAGTACATTCATGTATAGGAATTATTACAAATCTAAGCGCTTAAACTACAAATGAGACAAAATGAAAATATACAAAAACAAAAAAACTCTAATCACTGCCTTCATCTGTAGCTTCGGCTTCCTCTTCTTCCTCGTCGTCATCACTGCCGCCAGCGCTGCCAGAGCCTTCACTCTCCTCTTCACTCTCTTCATCCTTTTTCTTTGATTTCTTGTCCTCTTTAGCAGGCTTCTTTGACTAGAGTATAAAAAAGGGACAAATAAATTAACATACTCAAAATGGAGACGTTAAAATTTTCTTTATAAACTCACATCTTTGCTCTTCTTTTTCTCGGGCTCAGCATCAGTACCAGCCGATTTATCCTTATCATCGTCATTATCTGAGGACGATTCATCTTCTGAAATATATTCTTTACTCTTAAAACCGCTACCAGCACTTGCTGGGGATTTCTTGGTTGGTGATTCCTTCTTGCGCTTCTTAGCTGAACCTGACGATTTGCCGCTAGTTTCCTCGCTAGCTGTCGGTACATAATCCTTCATCTCATCTTGATAGCGCTGCTTATCCTTGGCAGCCAGTTCTTCCCATTTTGATTTATCTTTCATCTCTTTCCACATTTCACCAGCCTTTTTGGCGATCTCTGTGACCTTAATACCAGGATTATCTTTTTTGATTTCTTCGCGCGTATCGTTAAGCCATAACATGAAAGCGGTAGTGGCGCGCTTAGGTTTGTTTGCATCCTTTTTGGTTTTAGATGTTTTCTTCTGCAAGTTTAAAAAATAAGTTTTAGATATTAGAATGGCAGTTCTAACATTCGACAGCACTTACCACACGCTCTTTGCGCTCTTTCTTTTCTTTTTTCTCCTTTTTGGGTTTTGATTTCTTCTCACCACCAGCATCACCACCACTACCACCAGCACCACCACCTCCACTCGCATCGGAGTCTTCGCTATCACTCTGCACATTGCTGTCGTATTCCTCAGCCACATCCGATTCTGCTTCATTTGGTTTGAAGTCCTCATCTGTAGACTCTTCCTCGGAACCTTCTTCATCTGATTCTTTCTCTTGAGCTTCCGCTTTCACACGCGCCAAGTAGGCATCTGGCTCATTCTCATTATCCGAATCACCAAAGTCCACCTCAGTGTAACCAGCCTTATTATCTTTGCCAATATTACTGACACGCAACTTCTTTTGTTGTATATAATCGAAAAGTTTGGCGTACTCTTCCTTTTCGATGGAACTGAACGTGTGTACGGTGCTATTTTTTAATGTAATCTCAAAATCGAAACTACGCGTAGAGCCACCGCTACGCGCAAAGTTTACGGAATTGATTTCTTCAAAGCGTATGTGTACGGGCGGTTTGTGAATGTAGATGAAGCCACGTTCAAGTGGATAGAGGTAACCAGCGGCGGCCTTGAATGAGCAACCAACAGCTGCAGTGCCTGAATGACTGGAAGGAAACAAATTTATATATTAGGAATTAGATATAGGAGGAAATTGAAGGCTGAATAACTGGGGCTCTTATCTCTTAGGCGATAGTAGGTCATTCTATGTCCAAGCGTAAATTTTTTGGAATCGATCACTTACGATGGAAATGAAATTGGCATTCTACTACTTACCCAATAAAGTTGCCAGGTCCCGTAATTTTACGTCCAATCAGCACCTTCATCACTTTGCCCATCACCTCATACAATGGTCCAGATAGCTCTTTTTCAATCTTTCCTTCATACTTCTCTTTCAGCTCTTCTTCGGTAAATGGCAACTCAATCGAAGTCTCTTCTTCTGGTCCGAAAAGCAACACTAAAAAGTGATAACGCGTTTGGCCCTGTTTGATTGGCGGATCTAGCGAGAGTACGAGGAACATTTGCCTATTATCTTTATGTGGCAGCAAAAAGAGACGCAACACCGAATCCATAGGTATTTTATAATCGAATGTCTTGCCGTGCAATTGAAAGAAGGTTGAGAAAATCTTAATATCGTAACGACCACGCGGCGTAAGACAATGTATTTCGCGAAAAATGGCAATAGCATCGCCAGATGCCGAAATCACCGAAGCCTTGCTCATCACATTATTCTGGAAGCTTTCTACGGGATCTTCATCGGCCGACTCGACTGCGGGTATATGGAAACGCATTTCTAGCAGTCCAACTGGTGCATCATCACTCTGATGAAATTCCAAGGTGACTTCATTCTTGCCGGTCATACATTGCGACACGTGTTGTAGTGGTATCTCGAATATTGTTTTGCTGTCCTTATCAAAACTCAGCGCGGAGCCTTTAAAACGTGCCGTACCCCAATTCCAACCTTTGACACACATTTCCTTTTCCACCATATCTTGTTTGTAGACCTTTTTAATGAATTTCGCCAGTTTTTCATTCTCCGAATCGCGAAAGCCACTGAAACGGTGCAGCGTGCCATTCTTGGTGAATATACGCAAACCCCAATTGCCGACAAATTTTTGTGAATTTATCAAATCAATATCATCGGCGGCGATTTGTTCGACCTTTCCAGTTTTATTATTTTTGAATACGATATTCTGATCGGTGAGCTTCAAACGGCCAGGTGTCTGTGCGAAAAACAAAAGCGTGCAGGCAAGCAATTAGAGAAACAAAAGAAATGTGGCCGACCGCAAATGCGCGAAAAAAACTTACCAAAACACCGCGTATTTCAGAGGTAATATCGCCGTACTCGAGTGTCTCTGCCATTAGAAAGTTTGTGAAAATCAAATGTAGCTCTTTTTTCTGAAAATTTGTGTGAAAATCGCGTTTTAGATGCAAAAATGTGAAATTATAGACGCTTTGCAAAATAATTACGCGGTATTTGACAGCTGCAATAAGAAGTAGATCTAAAGGTCACAATAGATGAGTTTGTGAAAGTTGAGTGCTGCCAGATCCTCTAAGAACAATAGAAATTTGAAATCGTCAACCCTGTCAGCCAGAGCTGGCCATTAAGAAACGAAATGAAAAAATTTTGATAACCATTACCAAAAATGTCTGTGGGTAAAAAGTAGGCATCTAAATACTAACGTACATTTCGATATAACTCCATAGTTCCATAATTTTCAACTCTAATTAGCAGCTTCAACATGGATGGAAACGGAACCCCGCTGAAAAAAAATTATCCACTAAAAGTACCCGCTTTTTTATACTCTTTTTCCACTAAAAGTACCCACTTTTTATCATCCTTTTTGGGAAACGCTACCCGGTAATTAGCCAAGATTTTATCTGCTGCTGGTTAGCAGGAAATTTGTTTTGATTAATGTTTGATAGTTACTATATGCATTGAGGCATCGATCCCGGAGAATCCCGATCCCGAATTCCGGGCATCTCGCGACATTTTTTATCCGCTGGACTAAAAAAAAAAAAAACTAATGGCGGCGAAATACCAACAGGTTATCATAACCTCTAACGAGCTTTTTAGCCGAGCTTCTCTTTCCAACTTGTGGTGTGTTGCTTTTGAGTTTTCCTACAAGTTCGCGGGACCTACAGATTTTTGCCGACTCCGAACGGCACTTGCAAAGCAATGAATTTTTTGCTGAGAAGCTCATGGCAGAAATACACCCGGAGAATTTGCCAAACTAGTGCCGAGGGACGACCCCGTTTAGAAAAATTCTAATTTTTGATGTTATTTTTGTAGGGCATCGAACCGCCACGACTTGATTCTTCATTTATTATTACTCTACATGTGTTTAAAACATCAAGGTGGTGCATTTTCTTTCGGTGGCTTTGTATTCTGGTAGAAGATTCTTGCAGGGAAGGTGAAGCCAAATGCAAATTTGCCAGTGTAAACAGGTTCGAAATGACACATTCAAATTCGCCAAATTTGGTGCAGTATAAATGTACTATAACGGAATTCCATGGCTGAGATCAGTTTCAATGGGGTTGGACGAAGGCCCATGCCTTTCCGTTTTCCCCTTTCAATTCATGACGTCACATTGCAACTGTGACACTTCATTTCGGCCATCTTGAATCCTTCCATGGTTGCCCCCACGACAAAGTTTTTTTCAATCACACCAGCGGTAAAAGTAGAGTACGGTGGAAATTCTGTGTCAACTCATGACGTAGCAATAATCCGATTCTGTCAAAACTGGCTACTCTGCAAAAAACTATGGATTATGTGCTCCAATTTTTTTTTATTGGAGTACTTCAATAGTAATCCTTTGTAGGTATACCTCATCGAACCACCTTCAGCTATTTGAAAGCCGAACATTGTTCCTACCTTATCGACGAAAATCACGTCACTATCGCTCTGACAGTATTTACTCCAAGGAGTAACAACATTGGAGTACATTGCAAAGTACTCTGACAGTAGGTACTCCATGGAGTAGCAGAAACAAAGCGACGATTGGCGTAGGTGATCCAGTCCTAGGACATCGCAATGTTAATTGGAGCACAATTTTTATATGAAAAAGATTACATTTGGAGTACTCTGATGCTCCAATTAGAGTACTCTTAGGATAAAAAATAGAGTTCTTTAGATTTTTGCAGGGTAAAAAAAAGAGAATGCTCCGAGGAGCAGTTGAATGAGTGGCTAGTAGGAGAAGAACCGCACGCCGGCAAACATTTGGCACTTTGGGGTTCAGTCTGTATAAAGGCTGATCTACACGGTAAAGGTAGAACGCAGTGGAACGACAAAAACCTACCAGAAAATCGGCCCGTGTTAATGATCCGTAAGCAAGAGTTTCGCTTATTAAATATCAGGGTTCAGAGTTGTACGGGCGTCTATCTAGTCTCTCTCTGGAGATCGATTTCCTTTCCTTTTTAGCAACCGTTGATGCTTGTTGATGCAGGGTGGTATTCGCTAAAAGGGAGCTTGACGTTCGAATGCGCGCAACCATTTGCACGGCGGAATGATCTAGCTTTCACTAGGCATCCCGCCTAATATTTTCGCTCTGAAATCCGGGATAATATTTATTCAAACCTCGTGTTGCGGGATACCGGGATTTGAGTAAATATAACCCCACGGTCTTGCTGAAACTCGTCCAAAAATGTCGTTAGAGGTATCAAAAGACGCATTTTGACTTCGAATTCAATAATCTGAAAGCAGAAGCTAACATTTTTGGTTTAAGTGAAGAATTGTGAAAGAATTTTACCGGGTCCGATCCCGAAATTGGGGCGTGATCCATTTTATTTATGTGCATGTCCCTTGATAGAAATAAATTACCGATTCATCGTAGTCGGATTATGGATACCGACCTCGGACTGCATCTGAGATAATCCCGAAAAATCGCGAGACCCAAGGACATACACCTCTTGTTTATTGCTCTAGTTTTCAACTTTGCTAAGAAATTTTATTTTTAGGGCCTGTTTACATTGTTCAATTTTGGAATCAATTTTCGTCGCATGTGCCGTTGATTCCAAATTGATTTGACCACCCGTTTACATTAATCAATTTTTTTGAAAACTCTTTGACAACAGAATAAATACATAGTTATATCCCGTTTTCTATCGGTTTTTAGCCGCAAAGAGCCTGATAATACCTCAGCAAAATCCTCCCCACCATATTCACCACCGCAAGCAAACAGGGAGTTACAAGTCCACGTCGATGGAGTGTAAAAGTAGGTCGCCTCCCAGTTGGTGCACCCTGGGTAACGCTAAATGACCTACATGGCCTACACGGCTAGTTTCTTGTATTGCCGGTTCTACGAGAACGGTACCAGTACTTGTGCTGTACCCATCGTGCCGAAACGACCCGGGCCGTTTTCTTATATCGACCCGACCAAGAGCAATACATTCGGGGTGACCCTGTCTGACATTTAGACAGGGCTACACCTCGCTACAACAACAACAACAACAACAACAACATGGAGCTTTGATCCCGAATGGCCCTCGCCCTTGGCGGTAACTTTAGGCAGCATGTATACAGAGCCGCAAAAGCCCTGTTGTTGTTATTATAACGACAAAGCTGTACCCAAGGTTTCGCGAATTAACAATTCTTGGCCGGAAACCAATCCGCTAGGCTCCGGTACTCCCTTGCGGTACGTCCCGACTATCGTAGCGATTTATCACCAGTGAAACTTTATGGGCCACGTTACCTACCCCTGGTAGCAAAAATGAAACCATTTATCCAGACTTAGTCCAAAGGTTCCAAACGTTTCCTCGGTACGCGCCTCTTCCCACGACACTAACCACTTATTCAACTGCTCCTCGGAGCTTACTCTTCTTAAGTTAATTTCACTTTTGTCCAACCTTATTGTGTCTGTCCGTTTCCTTGTATGACAACCGTTACTCAGAGGCAGGATTAGGCTTCGTTACAATAACAACAACAACGGAAACAGAGGCCGTATCCAGCAGTTAAACAAATATCGGGCAACCTTTTCTAGGCAATGCAATGCTTCGAAAAGGAGCGAATAGCTCTAATGGGATCGAGAAGTCAGTACTAAGGGAACACTGTAGGTGAGTGAGTGCACTGCACCGGAAGTCCTAACGGAGCACCTTACGAACTTGCCTGGTTGGATAGTATAAACGCACAGGTTTTGCTATGCTCTTGCTTAAAAAACCGCCCAAAAAAGAAAAAATTCATTAATAATTATTTAATTTATTACAAAAATTTGTCAACAAAATCTGACAAAAATTCACGAATGTCAGTTCGTAAAGAAACGTGAAAAAGTTGAATGTTGAGTTGAACAAAAGTCGGCTGGCTACCAACTTTGTTGCAAGCAATTTTGCAAGACCCGTTGACAAGAGTCAATTTTCAGAATCAACATGAAGTTGAATGAAAAATCGAGCAATGTAAAAATTGCGTGTGATCTACTGCATTTTTCAGATGAAAAATTAATTGATTTGCACGTGTAATTTTTCAGTCGATTTTCTGTTCGATTTTTCATTCAACCTTAAAAAAAAGGTGTGAATTGAGCGAATTGCCATCGTTAAAAAATTCGATCAGAAAATCGACGCATGTAAAACAGCCTTTATGCACCAGTCCGCATATTCTCCGAACACTGATACCGGCTCCACTGTGAATGGGCTCAAAAAAATACCAATTTGACTGCTACGATTCAATTTTCTACGAAGAAGAAGAAACCATATGATTGGAGGATGTCACCTGTAATGAATTCGCCTTGCCTACGAACAAAACAAATGTGTTGTGCCGGCTGAATTTCGCGTTTATTTGCAATATTCTTCATATAATTAAACATATTAATATATTCAATAAAATGGATAGCGTAAGTAATATATATTAAAATTTCGCTTTAACTTGCAATAACAGCAAACGCTCAACGATTTTTACTCCATACAGGAGCTACGTAGCAAAGTGGAGGCATGCTGCCGCACAGCTGAAGATTTCACCAAACTCTATTACACATCATTTGATAAGCGACGGCATGTAAGTACATATTTCATGGTTTTTTTAACTGATTTACATTTGTATAATAAAATGCGACCTAAAATCCTGAAAATAAAACAAGAGTCCTCATTTGTTACTTTTTTCCACTCCAGCATATGGGTCGAATGTATCTTGACAGTGGACTACTTGTTTGGAATGGCAATGGCTCGAGTGGTAAAGAGAATATACAAAAATATTTAAATGAGCTACCCACATCAGAGCATACAATAAACACTTTGGATGCACAACCGATCATTGATGAGGCGGTTGGTGGCCAGCTGACTTATATGATACAATCCGGTGGTACAGTGCGCTATGCGGACGAAAGTGTTCGACCATTTCAACAGACGTTCATAATTACTGCACAGGAGGATAAATGGAAAATCGCGAGCGATTGTTATCGACTACAAGATGGCTTAGCGCGATCAGATAATTAGTTATAAATTAAGTTGAAGAGTGTAGTTTCTTGTAATTTTCAACAAACCAAGGAAAAGCGAATACAACAAGCAACAAACTATGGATACACATAAATACTTTTTATTAACTAGTAATCTTATCTCAACTACATACTTATAGAATTACTCTTCTTTAACCTTTTTGGCATCTGGCTCCCCTGTTGATTCTGTAAATATTGGCTTTGGTTGTGTCTTCTTATATGCTGGCGCTATCCAATAGGGATTTTCTTCTGCATCCTTTGCATATTTGAGAATGGCTTCACGTGGATCTTGATCATCTTCGACACGCTTGCTTAAACCTAAATTGCGTATAACATATGAGGAGAGCGTGCCGCCCGATGTTACTACACGTCCACCCTGACCAGTTGTTATGGGCAAGTCGGGACGTTGCGATTTCATTGGATCCATGCGTTCTTTTTCCTGCTTCTTGCGTGATGAACGCGATTTTTCTTGTCTAAACAGAGGCAAAGCATGTGGCGTTATAATCTGTGATACACCCATCATTTCGGTATGCTTTTTCTTGCGATGCGTTTTAACAACACACAGCTTAGCACCGCGTGAGCTGCGCAAATCATCGTAATAACATTTGATCACACCATTACCACAACCAACAAAAATCTGATTCAATTTTGGATGCCACAACGTTTTGATGATGTGTGAATCAGTGACTGGAATACGTTGGACCTCCTCAAATGTTTGTGTGCTATAAAAATGTAGTTGCGCTTCCTTGTCACCTTTTGGTAGCGATTCTCCAGTGACCAACATCTTATCATCCGGACTGAAGCAACAGTCTGTGGTGTCATAACGCGAAAACAGACCAGTCCATGTGTGTAGCGGCTCTTTAAATTTACGCAAATCCCACAATTTCATGGTCTCATCATTGCAGCGTGTGGCGAGCTGTGTACCCAAGTATGTGAATTGTATGCATGTAATATCTGAGCCTTGCTGATGTGCGCCACGCAGGCAATGCGTGGTGTTAACGTACATCTTACGCGTATCCCACATTTGCACCGAACCATCAACACAACCCGCCGCAATTAGTGTGGCATCTCGATTAAAAGTGCACGCTGATGCACTAGTGCGCAAGCCGCCTTGTGCTCTCGTCTTTATAACGGTCTTTTGCTCCTTCGCTTTGAGTCCATGCCATATGCGTAGCGTGCCATCTAACGCCGCTGTTAAAAATTCTTCACGTGTATATGGATGCCAGCATCCTGAAGTCAACTGTGCTGTATGCCCTTTTGTGCGTGACATATCACTTATATATTGATCCCCCTTGACACATTCCATCTTCTCGAAACCATCACGATCTAGTATTTTGGCTTGCGAATTGCCTGAGATCACCAATATCATATCGCCTGTTACTGAGTAGTGTAGCGCGCGTATTGGATAATTTTCACAAGGTTGTATAGTACGAAAACTTCGCATCGACGCATCCATGCCTGCGAAATCCCAAAAGCACATATCATAATCAATAGAGCCGGAGACGAGACGTGCGCCTGCAGCATCGCCGGTGAGCGCAAGTACTGCGCGCGATCCGTGCTGCATTTGTACCTCATGTGTATTTGGAATTTTCCGTGCAAGGTTCAAGTCATCATCGTCGCTATCATCATCGTCGTCTTCATCATCCTCATCATCATCATCACTGTTTGCATTAGTCTTTTTTGTTTTTGTTGCTTTTTCCGCACCCACAGCATCCGTTGGTAGCGGTCCAAATGCCGGTTCATCGTCCGAATCCTCAGCTTCTGCTTCATTTTCTTGTTGGTTATCTTCATTCGGTTTTGCTGGCGCTACCTCACGCGCTTTGGCAATTTGTTCCTGCAAGAAAAAATGTATTTAGTTTGTCCTTCGCTGGGGCTCTTCCCTACCTACTACTCAACTACTTACATTTATATCGAAAACTTTTGCCGCCTTACGTCCAAATCCACTTATGCCCATCACGTCCTTCAGCTGCTGGCTTTCCAAATCCTCAGTCACCTCTTCTACTTGCCGTATGAGCTGTTCCTTACCCATTTTCTTGAAGCCACCACCGCTCGTGTTGGCGGCTGCTCCATTCTCTGCCTCTTTTGGTTTCTCCTCGATTGCAGCAGCCTTAATCGGATTTAAATTGATTTTACCGAAGGAAATTTTAGCACGATTCATTTTTAATAGGTGTTTAGAATAGCATTCAGCATTTGTTATTGATTATTTGATCTCACTGAATTGAGAAAATGCGCCCACTAAAATTTGTTGCTATTTGTTGAAGGGAGCGCAAGCAAAATATTGTGAAACAGCTGTTTTTGGCATTCGATTGTGAATGGTCGGCTTGTATTCACAATGAACATTTTTGAGTGTGTTAGACTGGCCAAAATTAGTTTTTTTTTTTTGGAATAAAAAAAGTTAATAAAAATTAAAAAAAAAAAATTAAAAAAAAAATTTTAAAAAATATAAAAATATAAAAAAACAAAAAAAAAATTAATTAAAAAAATAAAAAAAAATAAATTAAAAAAATATAAAAAAATTAAAAAAAAACTAATAAAATAAATATTTCTAATAAAAATATTAATAAATAGTATTTCTAATAAAAAAATAAAAAAAATATTAAATAAAATAAAATAAATATTTCTAATAAAAAAATTGCACAAAAAAATAAAAAATAATAAAATAAAATAAAATAAAAACGAAAAAAAAAAAAAAAAAAATTAAAAATAAAAATAAAATAACAAAAATAAATACAAAATAAATAAAGAATAAAAAACGAAACAAAATAAAATGAAATTAAACAAAATAAAATAAAATAAATATTTCTAATTTTTTCTGTAAAATTCTTTAATATTATAAAAAAATAACAAAAACCACAAAAAAGGTAAATTCAAATAAAGTAAATATACCAAATTTTTTTAATATTTTTCTGTCAACAGTGAGTGCTTAAATCTTCTGTCACTTTTCATACAAGTTTAGCAGGTTTACGCTGTATACGACATTTACGAGGTATTTACGTCATTTAACGAATACCCTGAATGATTATTTTATTAGAATCAAAAAAAAATAAAAAATAAAATAAAAAAATTTCCGGAATGTTCCAATAACAATCAAAAAAATCAAGCAATTAATTTATTTGATTACAATTAATTTTAAACATTGTGAGCGACAAGACTGGATGCATACAAATTCTGCAAAACATTTTTTCCTCTAGAAATATCTTGAAGAAAATTGCATTGCCAAATTTGTATATCCCATTGCATTCATAATTTTTTTTTTTTTTTTTTCAAATCAGAAGTGGAATAAATATTAAAAAAAAATTTTAGTAAATCTAAAACATCTAATATCTTTTACTCTTACTACACTACGACACAACATTCAGTTCTGCGGACGCCTAGACTATATTACCCCCGAATAGGCATTAGCATAGCACGACATTTACGCTTGAAGAACTCGTCCTTGGCGGGCATGTGTTCGTGCGCTTGCCAAAGGCGGAAATGCTGTATATCCGCAATACGTGATGGCATATACGCGAAGAATGTATCTCTGACGTTATCGGTTAAATTTGGTTTAATTGCCACGTAAAACGTACGCGATTGATCCATAATCGAATTATTCAAGCGTTCGTAATATTCGTTTCGCACCATTTCACTCTGAAAAAGGGAACAAAAAAAAAAAAGTAATTTAGTGTTGAACAAAAAAATAGGGGCATGACATAGTCGAAATAAAATGGGTAATAAAGTTAGCGTCTATCTTTTGACACCATTTCCAATGGCCTATCGACTATGAATAAGCCCCATAGTGCAAAATTTATAACAAAACTAGCAGATGCCCGCGATTTTGTCTGCGAAACTGGAATAAACGGACCATAAATACGGGTTTTTTAAATATCTCAACTCCAGCGCCACCTAGCGGGTTAATTATTTGTGACAGAGTTTTTGATTATATATCAAACATAAGCGCCAAAAATGAACAGAATTGGAAAATAAATACGGATTTTGCCTATATAGCGACTTCAGTACCATCTAGCGTAAAAAATATATCCTATATCGAGAGGACGTATCCAAGCAATAAACTGTCAAAATTTCCCAAAGATCCGTTAAGTAGTTTTTGAGCTAATTTCTTATTCCATGGAGTTATAATGGCATTTATAGCTATCATCACAGGACCCCCTTACTCATTAGGCGTTTCACCCACATGTTCTCTCTTTAAAAGCGGCCGAGATAGGCATGAACTTTCCACTTGGGCCGTTTAGTGGGAGCATAGCTTAACCCCCCAGTGGTGGGGCCTTAAAAGATGGTAAGGAAAGTCCGCCACAAGAGCTGACTAAAACTCAAGACTCGAAAGTTCGGCGTGTCAAACAAATATCTCTCGCGGTTGCAGAGCTAGTGCTGCCGGAAGGCGTTAGTATAGAAATGTACTAAATAGCTTTCCGGCAAAGCACAGCCCACATCGGTAACTTCTCCTAACCTGTGGCGATTTTGACCGCCCAAAATAGAATCTCATTGAAATTTTGTCTTATGTGGTGAGACACAAACTGTACGCACAACCCATTTCTCGGGGAGTTGGATTTAAGTTACACATTTATATAGCGAGCCGCTTGATCCAAGACAGACGCCCGCTTGCAGCCGCACCTCATGATGACAGACGACAGACGATGCTGTTGAAATCCGCTTACAAGCCCTTCATCCGATTATGTAGGAGTGACCTTGTCAGGTTGTCGCCTTTTCACATCTGATCACCACCGCACAAAAGTTCAGTGGCTATCCAGAGGATACGACGCGGACGTAGTGAGCTGCTTGGACCGCATATAGAAGAATTGCTCTGGCCATTCCCAGTTGAATGGCCGTCAGAAACTTTTTCCACTTGCGTGGACTTCACGTCGAGGCATGAATACCTCTATTGAGCTCACACGACTAAAAACACGCTTCGATCTCGGTTACGAGCTCAACGAAACCATTCTCAAGGCAGTACCTCAGGGTAATATTCTCCAGAACATACCAAGTTCTTTTGTCGGCCGATAAAACTGTTGGTAAATCAGGGTCGCCGGCGGTGAGAGTGTAGTCTCAACATCAGGACAACCCTGTTTGACCAGGTCACGTCCCATTTAATGAATGAATGCGCCGATCAAGTAGGAAGAAGTAGTCTTCCATACAAAAACATCTTACCTTTCTCCTCAGATAATCTCGACAATTGTAATCAACCATTATAGCATTGCCGATCAACTTGTGTGACGGTACTGCCACATCCACGGTCATTGCCTTCAATGCACGTATGGTTGGCACCGAGAGATCGTTTATCTTGGCTAATTGGGAACGCGTGTACACCTTACCAAAGCGTGACTCAATCCAAGCCAACAATGACGGTAACTTGTGAGCATCGGGCATTGAAGCCAGAACATAGTGCTTATCTTTAGCCAAATAGTCGAGTGCATTCTTCAGCATACGCTGCATCAATGCGGCATCATCGGGATCGTAATACTTCCGAACATCATCCAAATATGGATAACGTTTACGTAGATGCTCTTCATCTTCCGTATCGGATACTTGTGCAGCTAAACCTTCAGCGAATGCTCGCTTGGTATAACGTTTAATGGCTTCGTCTAAATTTTGCGGTGCATTCGGATCACATTTCGATAGATTTAAATCACTATTTATTATCTTCAAATATTCTCGCTGCACATCGAGACGACTTGTCTCTTTCTCTTTCAAATCGTATACGCGTCGATAGTCGAATACGTATGGCTTATGCTCTTCAGGTGATTTGAAGTATGTTGCACTAGCGTGCTGCGATTGCTGCGTTTGCTCCGAGTGTCCATAATCATATTTTTTCATATAAGCATAGCCACAATCGCATGGCGTTTGATGTAAAATCTCACGCACTCTCTGTGTTTTCGAAACATGCTCACGCTTGAATTTCTGATCAGCTTGTGGTGTCGTTCCTTCCGCCCTACATCCCTTACAGCATTTGCCTTCACCTTGTTCTCCAAGTAATATGCAATTGCCTATTAGGTATTCAGATTCGTTTGAGGTTAGATCTGAGCTACGTCGTCCTATATTTTCTTCGCTCTTTATGCACAGAGGTAGCAGCTGGTTTCTCAAACATGTCTCATAACTCCGATAACGCTGATAAATACTGGTATCACTCTGAGTTTGCGCACCACCACATAAGCGACTCTCTGCACGTATCGGTTTCTTTTCGCAATCGCATTCACGAATATCATCTTGAGACCATAATTGCATGTGACTGCGAGTACGACCGGCTAATCTCCTGAATTTGATTAAATAGGCATTCACGTCTTTGTCGATCTGTTGACGTATGCGTTCAAGGCGTTCCTAGAGAAAGAGAGATAGAGAGAAAGACGGGATTAAATCGAATTCCCTTCATATTCAAGGGAAGCTTCATGAGTTTTGCTTGACGAAACGAGGCTCGCCTGACCTAAGCGGGGACTAAAATTCCCTTTAACTTTGTTACGGGATCAACAAAATCAGCCGATAAAAGTGACGGTAGCTTAGGGTCGGTGGTCGGCGGTGAGAGCATAGACTCGAAAGTAGTACAACCCTGTTTGGTTTATTTAGACTCATTTCATGATTCAATGCGAAGACCAAGTAGGTCCCAGCAGAATCTGCAGCTGTACTCTGAAAATTGGTGTAGCCTGGACCAAGTATAGAAGAAGCTATAGCTTTGGATTTCGACCTAATTCAGATTATCGTCGACTTAAGCGGAAGAATCGGCATTGCCATCAAACTGTCGAGGATGGATCATCTGCCCCTGCAGGTTAGGGGTTTAGAATATGCCCGATGTAGGCATACCGTGTAACTCGATGGTTGATCTACGGATATGATGCTTCTCACCTCTCATTACCCATCTTCTCCTTCTTCACAGATGCAGGGATGACATGACCTTCCACTGGTCATACCAAATCGTTACCACGACAGTCGGGCAGTACCGCAGCGTACCGGGTTCATATCCGGCCAAGGATTGTCAATTTCGGCATCACTGCCCAAAACCGTCTTTTTGCTATTAACAACAACAACAACAGGGTGGATCATCATCATTTATTGACGCTAAATGCCTAGGCAATTTTGGCCGTTGCCTATCAGAGGATGTCAGTCTTTCCTTCTTTTGCGATAACTGACCCCAATTGGAAGTTCAAGTCATCCCCCCATCTGTTGTTTTGTATCTCAGTCGAGGTCTCCCTCTCGCTCTGCTGCCGAATTCGGGTGACTATAGGAAAACCTTCTTGGGTAGGGAATCTTTGTCCATCCGCTTAAAATGACTCAGCGGAGCCTTTGGGCTCTAATTCACTGGACTAAATGGTATTAAATTTTCATCGATACTCGCCGACGGCATTACGGGAAGGACCGTCAATCATAGCTACAGACTTAAAACTGTGAGGAGCCAGTTTTGAAAGCCCCGTTGTGATACCACCAACACAAGGAAAGTCAGTACCGGGTCCCGAAAACAGGGAAAATGTTTGAGTTGTTGGGACTCTCCATATATAAGAATCCCGGGTCTGACACTCGAGCCAGCATTAAAACCGAAAATAATATCAGTTCTGAATTCACTCCTGCCAACAACTGCTACTTCTGAGTAGGCATTGAGAAGTAAAATCCTGTCTCGGAGAACAAAAGTCTCATCATACCTGTCCTGATGTATGGGTCAAACTCATGGACAGTGTCAAGAGAAGGTGAGATGGCCTTTGGAGTGTTTGAGAGAAAAGTTCTCCGGAAGATTTATGGTCTAGGAAAATCCGAAGCTGTGGTGAACTTATAAAGCTTAGGTAAATTGATAATGTTACGAAAAACTCCCCGAGACTCTGATTCAAGATCTTGCCGCGTTCTCGTATAGAACTCTTACCAAAAACCATTCGTACTTCATACTCACCATTCTCTTAGGCGTCTGCGCATCGAAATATTTCAAACATTCGTCTCGCGCTCTAACGCGCAATTCATGCTCGAGCATTCGCTCCATATGAACGAGTGCTTGATGATGCTTACAAAGTTGTACTTCCATATCACGTTCTGAACTGATCACGTCATGTAAAGATTGTGTCGCTTGTCGATACATATTTTCATCAAAGATTGCACTCAATTCGAGTATAGCGCGTCTCGGCGTATTACTGGCCTTAAACAATTCACTCATCTTTTCGGTTAACATTTGCATGCCCGTCTTTTTGCCGGCATTTATTCTATAATCGGCAAACCAACGATTTTGTGCGTTGGGTATAATAAAATGTGAGTCTCTCAGCACTTTGTTGAATTCGAATTGCGGACGATGCGGTGGCGGATATGCGGTTAACGCATGCTCGTGAAGACGTGGCCGTACCAAATCATCAAAGTAAGGCATTTTATATTTCACACGCATACTGCTCACCGTATTCGTCTCGGCGGCCACTGATCTACGTCGTTGATGTAATTTCTTTGCTTCTCTTTTACGTTTCGCCAACTCAGCACAACGTATTTCATATTTCGATGGCTGTTCTGGCGGGAGTATACGATCTAAACCGCGCAGTGTAAATAACATATCTAAACGTGCCACGGACGATAGAATCAATTGCTCATTAACACTATACTCTGGGCCGTCTGTGCTGTAGAAAAGCTCTTTGATGAACCATAAAAGTGCCAAATCATTACCACCGCTCAAAAACATTACGAAACGTACATTTTCTTTGCGAATGGTGGGTCGTAGTCCGATACGATTTAATAACGCCGTAACACGATGCGTTGTGCCCTGTTCAAGATCGTCACGTATGGCAAAATGTAGCTTATTGACAGCTTCTATTTGAAATGCAGACAAGCCGCGATACCATTTCGGTACGTCCGCCTGGATGATGAAATCTTGTAGTATGCGCTGATTTCGTTGTTTCATTTCGTATTCTAATCTGGTAGCTGGCTTCTCTTGTTTGCCGGAAAACATTTTGAACACAATTTGGTTTAATTTTTACGAATCTAAGAAAAGACAATTTTTGAAAATTTTTTACAAAACAAATTTTATCGGAAAAATTGCAAAATTAATAATTAAAGCGTATTGAGCTGCAATTGCGCAAATTTTGTGGAAAATTTTTAAAATAATGAAAATTTCTGAAAAGATGATTCGATCACAAAAAAAAAAAAAAAATGAAAAAAAAATTGTAATTGACAATTGTGTTGGTTTAAAGAAAAAAAAAAAAAAAAAAGAGTTTCCATGATTTTTCGATATTTTATTCATATTATTTTATTGCGCAATAAAGCGTAAATTTTTTCAATTTTTATTTAATTTTTTTCAATAACATATAAAACCATCAAATAGTTAAAAAAAAATTGAATCATGTAAACGGGTAGTCAATTTAATTTGGAATCAACTGTACATGCAACGAAAATTGATTCCAAAATTGAACAATGTAAACAGCGCTTTAGGAATATTTCCTATACCACCATGAAACCTGTCCAATGTCATCATTCTACTGTAATCACTTTTAAAGTTATGACCAGTCGAATTTTCAAAAATGCCTCCTTTAAATATCCACTTTAAAAAATTTACCAAAAAATCATAATAGAATGACTAGGGGTTCATCCTATCAAATTATATCATTTTAGCCAATTCCGTTACCGAATTATGTCAATTTGGGTGATTTTCGCAATTTTCGATATCGAAAGTGGGCGTAGTCAGAAGCGATTTCGTGCAATTTCATCAGGTATACTCCCTATAATGCTAGTATACCTTGTGTCAAACACCTTGCCCAGAAAGTAATCTGTATACCAAATTCCATGAAAATATCTCGATTTTTACTCAAGTTATGTCATTTTATGTGATTTTCGATATCGAAAAAAGAGGCGTGGTTATCATCCAAATTCGCCTATTTTCAATTGCAACCTACCTTGGCCTGAAAGTAACCTTTATACCAAATTTCATACAAATATCTCAATTTTCACTAAAGTTATGTCAGTTTATTTAATCGTCGAAATTTTCGAAATGGGGCATGGTTATCATCCGATTTCGCCCATTTTCAATAGCAGCCTACCTTGGCCAGCCTGTATATAAAATTTCATACAAATATCTCAATTTTTATTCAAGTTATGTCAATTTATTTGATTTTCGAAATTTTCGATATCGAAAAAGGGGGCGTGGTTATCGGCCGATTTCGCCCATTTTCAAAAGCAACCTACCTTGGCCAGATAGTAACCTTTATACAAAATTTCATATAAATATCTCAATTTTTACTCAAGTTATCGTGTACCCGGACGGACAGACGGAAGGACATGCCTTAATCAACTTCTCTTTTCAACCTAAATGCTGATTTACACGGGTCGATTTTCTAGTCGATTTTTTGTCGAAAATCGATCCGTGTAAATCAGCCTTTAGATTTCCAAAATAATAGGGATATTCTCTGTCTATAGAAATAAATTCATAAACATTTTTCATGTATCAATTTTCAAATAAGCATAGACGTCACTTGGGTATCAAGCTCTCATTATTAAGCATTTCCACTAAGCTTTTACAGGGTTGCCACCTATTGTTTTACACTTTTTGTATATCCATTAAGAAGCTGCCATGCAGGAGGATTTAATGGAGTTGCCACCTAACTATTTTTGTTTTTAACGAAATAGGATACACCAGCATAAAGGCTCATTACACGGGTCGATTTCCTGGTAGATTTTTCGTCGTTCCACCGTGTAAATAGCGATTCGATCGATATACATCTTGTATTTGAAGGTTGAAAGCAGTGAAACGACAAAAATCGACCAGAAAATCGACTCGTGTAAATCAGCCTTAAATAACAAAAAAAGGTATTTTACGTCACATTTCAGGGTAAATATTTCTAGCTAGGGTTGTCACTTAGGGATGCCAACTAACGTCATTATATTTTATTGCTTTTATTTTTCATATAGTCTTGACACATTTCTATAAAATTACCCTCAAGGCGAATAAATTTACAGGTGACTTTTTCCCACCATATGACTTCTTCTTCTTCCTTGAAAATCCAATCGTAGCTGTCAAATTTCTTATGTTGTTGCTTTGTCTGACATTTTTAGGCACAAGGAGCGTGTGCGTGCGTGTAGATCTGAATTCGCTCGAACACACCTGTAATGAATTCGCCTTGATTACCCTGCTAGACAATGACTGACAGTCCCATCAGCTTTGTAATATTGACTTTAAAAACGTGATGGGAAATCGTGATGTAAATATCAGCTGTTTTATATTTACATGACGATTTACCATCACGTTCTTAAAGGAAACATTACAAAACTGATGGGAATGTCATTCATGTCTAGCACGATATGTAAAAAGAGTGTTTGCCAAAATATGTAAGTAAGTGTTGCCACTTAGGGGCTTTTTATAGACTTTGCTACCTATATAAAAAATTTTAAATAAGATTTGACAATGAGTTTTCATAATATTTTTTTTTTTTTTAATTTTCTTTATTTTATTACAAATTTTTTTAAATCACATTTTAAAGAAATACCTTACAGATGGTAACAGCAAATAGTTAAATATTTTCTTTTTATCAGCTTCAACACTTTCGAAAGTTAATTAAAAGTTTAAATACTTAGGAACGTTTACATAGTCAAAACTAAGTTTACACTTTTTTGACAGCTAACCCAACTGAGTAGCTGTCAAAATAATGCAACTAACATCATGTCAAATTCTGGCTCGATACTACTGAGAATTGCTATAACTCAGTTGTCGCTCATTATAGGAATGGCTGGAATTGAGCGAGTAAGGAAATTGTCAGTCGCGCCGAGCCAGAAAAGAGGTTAGTAAATAGTAAAAACCATCACAAGGCACCATAATTTTCAAAAATTAACGCAACAAAATTTCAAATGAAATTTTTTAAACGTAAATGATTAAATATTTTGTTCTCTCCTTTTTTCGATCTCCTTCGGCTTGAATTACTATTCCATACACGAAAATGATGAATATCGGCGGGACGTGCTGGTATATAAGCGAATATAGTTTCATTTTGTGGTCGTCCAGTACATAAATATGGACTCATGGCCATAAAGAGACGACGTCCCTGCTCCATAATTGAATTATCAACGCTCCGATAATATAACTCACGTACATGATCGTACTGAAATGAATGAATTTTTAGCGGTGAAAGGTGTTAGAGAGACAGAGATAAAGCGATAAAAAAAAGATAGAGGGGGAGAAGGAGAAAGAAAGATAAGACGAAAAAAAGAGATAGAGCAAAAATAGACAAAGAGGGAGAGAGTAAGAGAGAAAAATTGAGCGAGAGAGGGAAAGAGCGAGAAAAAGAGAGAGAGAGGCAGAGATATAGAAAGAGAGAGATAGAGATAGAGAAAGAGAGAGATAGAGATGGAAAGAGAGAGAGAGATAGAGAGAGAAAGAGATAGATAGAGAGAAAGAGATAGATAGAGAGAGAAAGAGATGGATAGAGAGAGAAAGATATAGAAAGAGGGAAAGGAGAAGAGATAGATAAAGGGAGGAAGGTAAAAAAATACGGAGGTAGATAAAAAGTAGGAGGGAAAAGCGAAGACATAGAGCCACTAAAAAAAATATATAATTAAAATAGATAGAGAAAAAGGGAGAGAAAGAAAAAGAGAGATAGAAAATGAAAGAGAGAGGAGGCATATAGAAAATAAGAGTAATAGAGCGAGGGAGATAGAAGAAGAGAGAGAGAAAAAAAGATAAAGAGGGGAATAAAGAAAGAGAGAATGATAGAAAAAGAAAAGGAGAAAAAGGTGATATAGAGCCGATAAAGAGAGATATAAAAAGTTAAATATATAAAGAAAATAGAAAGAGAGAGAAAGAAAAAGAGAGATAGCTATAGACAAAGGGAGAGATAGAAAATGATATAGTGAGAGGTATGAAAAAAGGAAAGAGAGGGATAGAAAGAGAAAGAGAGGGATAGAAAGGGAAAGAGAGATAGGGATAGAAAAAGAAAGAGATAGATACAAAAAGAGAGTGTAAGAGTGAGAGAGAACGGGGATGGAAAGAGAGGGCGTCTTTTCGGGATCCATCTTAGTTTCCAGATCCTCCAATCTGCAAAGCACGACCCTGTTGTGATATTTTAAAACAATTATTTCCGATCATTGGATCGAGGTCTAACTTTTTCAGCTTGGAGACTTTTTCGATAGTGCCATCAAAGCCTTCAAAATTAAAATCAGGGATGGACTACAAAATCAGGACCCACTCCAAAGCACTATCCTCAAGAGGCATTTACTTTTTTCGCTTCAAACCTAATTCTAAGGCCTCTTTATTCTTGAGAGAGAGCACTAGGAGGCCGACGTAACTTTAGACTACTGAAAGACTGGATTGTTCTTGTTGTTGTTGTTGTAGCGAGGCGTAGCCCTGTCCAATGTCAGACAGAGTCACCCCGAGTGTATTGCTCTTGGCCGGGTCGATATAAGAAAACGGCCGGGGTCGTTTCGGCACGATGGGTACAACACAAGTACTGGTACCGTTCTCGTAGAACCGGCAATACAAGAAAATAGCCGTGTAGGCCATGTAGGTCATTTAGCGTTACCCAGGGTGCACCAACGGGGAGGCGACCTACTCTTACACCCCTTGGGTCAATAGGCTGTGTGTGGTCTACGAGAAAATCCTGCAGGAATATCTCTGACTTGGTAGCGGTGCGAAAGAAGGAGACTCCGTGAGGGCTACGTCGGTTCCCAGCGCAAATTGGCGAGCGGTTAAGGTTGGCTAGGTGAAATTGATCATTCGCAATGAACCGCGTTCAGGCCTTGAGGCTTACGATGAAGTCATAGCGCACTAATCAAGCTGCGTATTCAGAAGAAGGGCGAACTTTACCGAATCCCAAAAAAGGTCGATGAAAAAAGGGGTGACATTCCTCCACCGTCTTTCATCTCTCAAACGGAGCCCATGTTTTTTTTTTTATTACACTCACCTTTCTAATCAAATAGTCATGACAACTATAATCGGTATAAATCGCACGTCCTATTAAGTCCGATGTAATCATTTTTTCACGCAAATGCTTCTTGTTGAGAGCACGGAAGATCAACAAAGAGCGCTTGAAGATGTGCGATAGCTCCTTTGTTGTATACGTTTTACCATAACGTGCATACATCCAATAGCGTAAAATAGGCATTTTGTGGGCATCCGGTAATGTGGGTAAAACATAACGTTTATCTACGGTTAAAAGCTTAAGACCATCTTTTAACATCGTATGCATTAGCTCTTTATCATTTGGATCATAGTATGTGGACGTCCACGCGCTATTTGTTGGCCTCTTTTCGGCTTGTCCTAAATTCTCAGCATTCGCTTCATTATAACGTTTAACATTCGCATTAAAAGTGTGTTCGGTGTATGCGTTAATGGCTGTACCTAGGCTCTCTTTGGATTTAGTTTTACATTTTCTTGAGCGATAGCGCGTTTCTCTCTTGTCGTCGTCCGCATCATCACTTGTGGCTGCAATCGCTTTCGTGCTCATTTTTCTCAAATGCTTTGGATCATACGGCGAATTCATATCGAAAATGTGTGGATAATCAAATTGGTACGGCTTATCTTTTTTTGGTGCATCAAAATAGGCATTCGTGCCGCCACCACTACACGTGCTGCTTGGCGTCTCCGTGTGCCCATAATTGTAATTTCGCTTATTATCTTGGGTGCTGTCCAATGGGTACTCGTGCGATGTGCACGTACAACCACACGAACAAAGTCTACGTAGGCGTGGCAATTTCACTTTCTCATTTGATGGTATTATAAATATTTCGTCTGTTTCGGATTTCCAATGTTTTTTATTCTTCAAACAATCACCAATTATTTCCGTTTCGCATGGTGTCTTCCGATAACACTTTTGCTTGGTAGCATTATTTATATTGCGCTCTCTGAGTGGTTTCCGTTTCTCTTTGGACTTTATTTCTTGCCGCTCGATACCGCACTCGCCTATTACGTAACGGCATTGTGGCTCCCTTTTCTTATTATTATTATTCTCTTTGCCGCCATACAATCGAGAACGACTTTTATACAGTTCAATATTTGAGCTACATTTGCTACATTTTTGTAGGTTACCCACAGACGGTATGAGCAAACTACTCTGAGATTTCTTAGTTAATTGCTTGAATCGCTGCATATGCGTATTTATGTCATTTTCAATTTGTGAGCGTAAACGTTGAATGCGTTCCTGAAGAAAATAGATAAGAGAGAAAATTGAGTGGGCGAGCGCGTGGAGAGATATTTTGTTAGTTTAAAAAGAACGACGGCTAAAGACCAAAGAGTCTGCTAATGAGAAGGAGTAGTCTTCAAAACTCATTTGAGCGAGATAGAGGGAAAGAAAGAGAGAAAGATGTATATTTTTAACTAAAAAAACAAGCTGAGGAGAAATAAGTTAGTTGGTGAACAGGAGAAGTCTTCAAATGTCTCCTAAAAGTGTCCTAAATACTTCGAACGAGAGAGGAAGGGAGAAATAGGGATAAAGAGAGAGAGATATAAAGATAAATAAAGAGAGAGATATAGAGAAAGAGAGAGAGATAAATCGAGAGAGCGAAATAAAGAGGGAGAGAGAGGGAGGGCGAGAGAGATACTCATTTGAGGGAGATAGAGAGAAAGAAAGAGGGAGATATATATATTGTTAACTTAAAAAACAAGCTGAAGAGAAATAAACTAGTTAGTGAACAGAAGTCTTCAAATGTCTTAAAATTACTCCTTAAAGTGTCCTAAATACTTCGAACGAGAGAGGAAGGGAGAGATAGGGATAAAGAGAGAGAGAAAGATAAATAAAGAGAGAGAGATAGAGAGAAAGAGAGAGATAGAGAAAAATAGAGAGATAGGAGAAATAGAGAGGGAGAAATAAAGAGAGAGAGAGATAAGTAAAGAGAGAAGGAGAGAGAGATTAGGAGAGAGAGACTCTTTTGAGAGAGATAGAGAGAAAAAAAGACAGAGAGATATATATTGTTAACTAAAAAAACAAGCTGAAGAGATATGAGCTAGTTAGTGAACAGGAGAAGTCTTCATATGACTCCTAAATGCCTTCAAAGGACTCCGAAAAGTGTCCTAAATACTTCGAACGAGGGAGGAAGGGAGAGATAGGGATAAAGAGAGAGAGAAAGATAAATGAAGAGAGAGGAAAAGAGAAAGAGAGAGATAAGTATAGAGAGAGAGAGAAATAACGATAAAAAGAGAGGGAGTAAGAGATAGAGAGAGGGAAAAAGAGATCGAGAGGGAGACAGACTGTTAGTGCATAAAGAATACACCGGGAATGCGTCAGCTCGTCTTCAAAGGCTTTACGTGTCCCGACTTCCTCGAATGCTCGAGAGAGAGAGGGAGTGAGAAAAAGCGGGGGGGGGGGAGAGAGAGCGAGAGACAGATTGTTAGTGTAAAAATAACAGAGCGGGAATGCGTCAGCTAGGCTTCAACGGCTTCATGTGTCCTGACTTCCTCGAATGCAAGTATCGGCTGGGTTATGATTTGTTTTATTCTAGTTTCGGCATTTTGGTTTGGGATGCATCCTTGTAGCTTGGTAAAATGCCTGTCTGTAATCCGGCCTTATAAATGATAAAATATACCCAGCCTTAGTCTAAGAGATTGAGAGCACCATGAGCTGAGGTCACATATATCTAGGTTTTGTTTGAAGCCATTTTTGATCGTGACTTCAACAGCCGAAAAGCAAAATGCTAAATTTGATATCGGTCCGAATAGGCAGCCGTCTTGAATTTTGATACTTAGAGAAAATTGACAAAGATTTACACAGCTGCCAGCTATCTTATTTTTGTAATGAGATAAAATATGCGCATATGGGTATCAAACGAAGTTTTTGTCGTATTAAAAGAAAATTATTTTTAGGAAAGGCTAAATCTAGGGTTGCCACCTAATTCGAATATTTTTATTTTTTGTCTATTCGCTATTATTTCCAAAACGAATTTACCCATTTGAATCTACTTTTTGGTACAGATAATATGTTTTTTTTTACTACAGCTCTTCTACTTAAGCGTTGCCAGTAGGAAGGTTTTACAGGGTTGCCACCTATTTGAAAGTTTTAAATTTTGGTAAGATTCTATGCCAATCAAAAGTATCAAACGAAAGGCATTTTGAGTCGTATTTCAAAATAAATATTTCTAGATTGGAATACCGCCTAGGGTTGCCACCTTATCACATTAAGTTTAATTTTTTTACATATTATCTATTTGTCGAAAACAACTTGACCGATTACTATGAATTTTTCAGTCTAGGTAATTGCCACTTCTCAAGCTCTCCCGCTAAAGGAGTATACCTGATGTAGTTGGACGAAATCGCTTCCTAACCACGCCGACTATCGAAATGGAATATGTATTTCATATGAAACTACCGCTGGGTATTTAATTTTCGCTTTACCCGAACTTAAGACTTCCTTACCTGCTTCTTCGACGCTTCCACATCGAAATATTTCAAACACTTATCACGACCTATCACACGCAGCTCATGCTCTAACTTATCCTCCAACTCTGCTAAAGCTTGATGCTGTGCACATAACATCTTTTTTTGATATAGCACAGAACCGATACCCGGTTCAGTTGGCAATTGTAAACTCCGATAAACTTGAGCATCGAAAATGGCATGCGGTACTTTGGCGATATTCAAATGAAACATTTCATCTAAATTTTCATTAACAATCGAATTCGCTGTATGACGTGCATAATTGATTTCATAATCGGCAAACCAACGATTAGCCGCATTCGGTATTATAAAATTCGGATCCTTATAAACATCCAGAAATGTTAAACGTAACAAAAAATCGGGTGGCAACGCTGTCAACGATTTACCATAGGGTTGTGGTTTACGTAACGCATTCAAATAAGGCAGCGAATAAATCTTTCGTATCGTACTACTTTGCCGTCGACGTCTACGTCGAAGTAGTGGCATATTCGGGTTTAGTAGTTTATTTGCTTTCAATTGTTTATCGATATACGAGAATGGATCGGTCGGTGTTTGACTACGTCTTGGCTTTTGTTCTGGTGGCAATATGCTATCGAGTCCACGTAATGTATATAATAAATCCGCATGTGCTATGCATGTTAGCAGTAATTGTTCGTTTAAATTGTAAGCACCGCTGCTAGTCTCGTCCGATTTATAGAACATTTCTTTGATAAACCATAGAAACGCCAAATCATTACCACGACTCAGTTTCATTGTGAGGTGCACTTTTTGCTTGGGTATTAGTGGGCGCAAACCAATCCTATTCAATACATTACGTACACGATATGTTGTATCCTGTTCGAGATCATCACGCAATGCTATCGTTAAACCGTGTGCAGCACTCAGTTGAAATACCGATAAGCCACGATACCAATCGGGCATATCGATATCATTCATATATTGCTCGACAAATAATTCTTGCCGCAATATTTCGCGGTGCTCAAAATATGTGGTGGCTCTTCGCGGTTTTCGTGGATGCATTGCGCTTTATTGATATTTATTTTCGTTACTTTTTGATATTTAATTGAAACACGAAACTGATTTATTTTAATCACGTTTAAATTTGAAACCTCTAACACAAAAAATTTTAAAAAATTAACAAAATATTTTAAAAAATGTACAAAATGTCTATAAAGTGATGAATTTTATTTCAAAAAGAAATGTGAGAAATTTCGAAAAAATATTTTTGAATTTTTTTCCAGGGACCGTAACTATTAAGAAAAAATAAGGATATAAAAAAAGGTAAAAAAAAATTAAAAAAGAAACAAAATGAAATAAAAAATAAAAGCAAGAAAATTAAATAAAATAACATAACACAAAAAAAAAAGTTAAATAAAATGAAATAAATTGAAATATTATACACAAAACAAAAGACAAAAAAAAAATAGTAAAAAAAATAAACTAAAAAAATTAAATACAATAAAAAAAAATAAAAATTTAAAAAAATGAAAAAATATATATAACACAAAAGAAAAAAAAAAAAAAAAAAAATAAATAAAAAAAATAATAAAAAAAAATAAAAAAAAAATAAATAAAAAAAAAATTAAATAAATTGAAAAAATAAAATAAAACCACGTAATAGAAAAACAAAATAAAACAAAAATAGAATAAAAAAATTTAATTTGATAATATAACACAAAACAAAAAAAAAAAACAAAAAAATAAATTACAAAGACAAAAAAAAAAAAATAATAAAAAAATAATCTAAAAAAAAAATAAAAATAAAATAAAAAAAAAAAAAAACAATTTTAAAAAAATTTAAATATAATGAAAAAATAACACAAAACAAAACAAAAATAAAAATTAAAACAAAATAAAAAAAAGTCGAAAAAATAAAATAAAACCACCTAATAAAAACAAAACAAAACAGAATAAAAAACTAAAAAAAAATTTAATTTGATAATATAACACAAAACAAAATTAAAAAAAACGAAAAAAAATAAATAAAAAATAAATATAAAATAAAACAAAATAATTACAAAGACAAAAAAAGAAAACAAAATAATAAAAAATAAACTAAAAAAATTAAATACAATAAAAAAAATAAAAATTAAAAAAATGAAAAAAAATAAATAAAATAAAATAAAAAAAAAAATAAAATAAAAAAAAATAAGTAAAATAAAAAATAAAAGAAATTGAAAAAAATAAAATGAAACAAAAATAGAATAAAAAAAATTTAATTTGATAATATAACACAAAACAAAAAAAAAACGAAAAAAATAAATTACAAAGACAAAAAAAATAAACAAAATAATAAAAAAATAATCTAAAACAAATAAAATAAAAATAAAATAAAAATAAAAATTTCAAAAAATTTAAATATAATGAAAAAATAACACAAAACAAAAATAAAAATAAAAATTAAAACAAAATAAAAAAATTCAAAAAAATAAAAAAATAAGAAAAAAATTAAAAAAAATTAAAAAAATTGAAAAAAATAAAATAAAACCACCTAATAAAAACAAAACAAAACAAAAACAGAATAAAAAAATAAGTAAAATTGAATTTGATAATATAACACAAAACAAAACAAAAAAAAAAAACGAAAAAAATAAATAAAAAATAAATATAAAATAAAACAAAATAATTATAAAGACAAAAAAAAGAAAACAAAATAATAAAAAATAAAATAAAATAAAACTAAAATTAAAAAAAAACGAATAAAAAATTAAAAAAAAAATGAAAAAAATAACACAAAACAAAACAAGATTTGATCTAAAAAAAGAAATAAAAAATATTTTATCTCAAAAAAAAAAAATGAAATAAAAAAAAAATAAAATGAAATAAGATAAAATAAAATAAAATAAAATAAAATAAAATAAAATGAAATAAAATAAAATAAAACAACATAGTTACATTTAAGTATTAGATAGAATTGAATGTAGTTTTTGTTTACTTTATTTTATTTCCATTTTTATTTTATCTTATTTTTTGTTTTATTTTCTTTTATTTTTATTTTTTTATTTATATTTTTTCATTTTATTTGTTTTTTAATTTTATTTTATTTTTTTTTATTTAATTTTTTATTTTTTTTTGTTTTGTTTGGTGTTTGATTGTTATGTTTTATTTTATTTTATTTATTTTTTTGTTTTACTCTATTTTTTATTTCATTTTTTTCTATTTGTATTGTTTTATGTTATAATATTTAAATTTAATTTATTTTCTTTTACTTTTTTATTTAATTTTTTTTTAATTTATTTTTTTTCATTTTTTTTCATCTTAATTTTTTAAATTTTTTTTGTGTTTTATTATTTATCTTCCTTTATATTATAAATAAAAAAAAATTTTAATAGGAAAAAAAAAAAAAATAAAACAAAACAAAATAAAATTAAGTAAATTACAACTAAATTAAAATAAATCAAAATGCAGTAAACTAAAAAAAAGAAATAATTCCAAAAAAATAAAAAGTATAAAATATAACGAATCAATACTTTTTATATCTTCTGCCAGGCACCTCCCTTGCAGTATCATCTGCAAATCAATTATATTCATTCCATACAATTCACAAAACACAAATTTTGTACATTCAAATTAAATTTTTATTTACATAAATTTAATACAAGAAACTAAAACGCATCGATTTTAACTATTAAAAACTTATGTAATTTTTTAAATTTTCTAATTTTTACTTATTCGCACGTTTAGGGCCACTTGGACGAAGCCAAATTAACACAAAAAATCTGTCTGCTCCGAGTTGAAAATATAACTTTTCCTTGGGCAAGTGAGCCTTAATACGTCGATTTCTGAGCTTCTATTATGCGCCGCTTTTCAAACACGGCTTTGGCGTCCATATATTCGCCCAATTGCCATGGTTTAAAAAGATAATTATCAACGAGACGCGATGGCATATAGGCGAAAAATGTTTCACTTTGTGGCAGTAAACACAGAGAGCTGCGCATTGCAAACCAAAAATAACGAGTTCGTTTTAAGAGTTCTGCGCTTAGGCGATCGTAAAAATATCGTCGGTGTAAATTTATCTGAAATTTGATAAATGGACAGAAAATATAAAAAAAATTTAATTAAGAAAAAAAAAATTAAATTACAAAAAAAAAAAAATAAAAAAAAAAATAAAAAAATAAAAATTGAAAAAAAAATAAACATAAATAAAAAAATAAGAAATAGAAAAGAGTTAAATTAAAAAAAAAAAATAAAATAACATAAAATAAAATAATATAAAATGAAATACAATAAAAATAAATAAAAAAATACAAATAAAATAAAAAATAAAAAAAACCATAAAAAAAGTAAAAAAGATAGAGATGACAACAAAAAAAAATATATAAAAAACAAAAAAAATTATATGAAATGAAATAAAATATAAATCAAATAAAATTAAATGATATGAAAAAAAAAAATGAAAATAAAAATAAAATAAAAAAAAAAATAAAAAAAAAAAAATAAAAAATTAAATAAGAAATTTAAAACAAAAATAAAAATAAATATAAAAATAAAATAATTAGAATACATATTTACAAAATAAATAACAAACTAAAATAATATAAAATGAAATTAAAAAAAAAATAATAAAAAAAAAATAAAAAAAAATAATAAAAAAAAATAAAAAAATTAGACAAAATATAAATAAAATAAAATAATATTTTTTTTTATTTTTAATTTTTTATATTTCATATGGTTTTATTTTTGTTTATTTTATTCTTTTATGTTTAAATTAATTTTATTTTGTTATTTTATTTTATTTTATAAAAAATGAAAAAAAAACAAATAAAAAAAATGAAATGAAAAATAAAAAAAAAAATAAAAAAAAAAAAATAAAAAAATAAAAAAATTAAATAAGAAATTAAAAAAGAAATAAATAGTAAATAAAACAAAATAAAATAATTAGAATACCTTTTTTCTAAAATAAGATAACATAAAATAAAATAATATAAAATGAAAAAAAAAAAATAAAAAATAAAAAAAAAACCATTTAAAAAGTAAAAAAAACTAAGAGAAAGGATGAAAACAAAAAAAAATTATATAAAAAAGAAAAAAAGAAAAAAAAAAATTAAATGAAATTAAATAAAATAATAATATTTTTGATTAATTTTTGAATTTTATTTTGTTTTATTTATTTTATTCTGTTATGTTTAAATTTAGTATATTTTGTTATTTTATTTTATTTTATGAAAAAATGAAAAAAAAAAATAAAATCAAATAAAATTAAATGAAATGAAAAAAAAAAATTAAAAAAAAATTAAAAAAAAAATAAAAAACTAAAAAAAAAATATGAAAAATAAGAAATTAAAAAAAATAATAATAAATAAAAAAAAATAAAATAATTAGAATACATATTTACAAAATAAAATAACAAAATAAAGTAATATAAAATGGAATTTAAAAAAAAAAATAAAATAATATAAAATGAAATAAAAAAATAAAATAATATAAAATGAAATAAAAGAAAAATATGAAATGCAAAAAAAAAAATAATAAAATAAAAAATAAAGAAAACCATTAAAAAAATTAAAAATAAAATAAAATCATTAGAAAAATTCTTAAAGCATTTGAATTTTTCTAATGATTTTATTTTATTTTTAATTTTTTTAGTAAAAAAAATTAAATTAAATAGTCCACAGTCGAACCAAGTATGCCGGATCTGCGAGCATTAACGAAAATACATACCTTTTTCATAATGTATTTATAACAACCATAGTTTTGATGTAACTTAAGGCCAATAGCACTAGACTTAGGTAGTCGAATTCTTAACTTTAAACTTTGCAGCGTATGCATAATTCGCATCGACATATTACGTTCTTGCATTTGTTGCGCCTGCGTATAACGCTTGCCATAACGTTGCGAAATCCATTCTCTTAGCATTGGCATCTTATAGGCATCGGGCAATGAGGCCAATACAAATTTCGGATGCTTCTGCATTTCACGCAAAGCACTCTGCAACATGCGATCCATCAAATCCCTATCCTCACAATCGTAGAATGGCAAACGTGGCATATCTGCTGGATAAGGATCGGTTGGGTTGATTATTTCTTCTCTTTCTTTTGCATCTTCTGTTGCGCGCCATTTTTTCTCATTTTTTAGCCACACCTCATTTGCACAATTTTTCGCCACCTTAGCCAAGTCTGGTGTTAGATCAACTGCTTTCGGTGCGTCATGTGGCTCTTTATCCATTGCTTCAACACATTTCTCTCGAATGAAATATTTCTTATCGCTTGCATTTTTATATTGGAATATTTTTGCATAATCAAAACGAAATGGCTTATTTTCGGTTGGCCGCACAAAATAACGTTCTGATGATGCGGGTGTTGTTGTATTAAAGTAATGATAATCAAAATTACTTAAACTTGTCGTTTGTTGAAAGGATAAACGATTGCCTTTGGACATCATTAGCCCTTCCATTGAATGTCGCATAGCAGTCGAATTTTGATTAAAGTTTTTTACGGTGAGTGTGGAGGGTGTTGCAGCACAACGTGAATTTGCAAAACAATTATTACCGTCATTAATATTGTCTTCAAAGCAGTGTTCAGCGTATTCTTGTTTGCCAAGTAGACGTATACAAGATTGACCTTCGGCATGCGACGTATTCATTTTGCGGTAATGTAAACGATACATTTCCGCTTCTTTTTCCAGCATTTCACGCATTCGCTTAATTTGTGTCTGTAATGGGAACAATTTTTTTTAATTAATTTAATTTGATTTTAATTTATTTTATTTTTTTAATGTTAATGTTAAAAAAGTTCGTAACGGATTTTTTTCAATGTTAAAAGGTTCGGCGTTAGCAACATAACTTGACAAAAATAAATAAAAGCGTTGCCTACATTTAGGCTATACTACTAACAGTGTGACGTTGTACTGATGTTAGCAGCAGGTCGATTACATAAAATTGGAGCTGTATAGGCTATACTGTTAACATGTTAAGGCTGTACTGCTCTAAAGTCATAAATATGCTCATTGAGTTTTCATAAATATTATAATTGCATAAGTTGATAAAAATTGATATGCAATAGCTTTACCGTGGCAGTCCCCGAGTGCCACACGTCCTTTTATTATTTTTAGTATAATTTTATTTACACTTTTTTATTTTAATTTTGTTTAATTTTTTTTTAAATTTTTTTTATTATTTTATATTTTATTTTATTTTACACTTTATTTAATTTTTTTAAATTTAATTTAATTTAATTTAATTTTATTTTATTTTATTTGAATTTATCCATTTTTTATTTTATTCACTTTTATTTATTTAGTTTTATTTTGTATTATTTTTTTATTTTATTTTACTATTATTTTATTTTATTTATTTTAATTTATTTTTTTTTTATTTATTTATTATTTTATTTTTATTTATTATTTTATTTTGTTTTTTATTTTTAGTTTGTTTTTATTTTCTTTTTAATTTAATTAAAATTTTAATTGTATGTATTTTATTTTACTTTTTTATCCTATTTTTTATACCTTTCATGAACATGAAATGGTATTATAACTTTGGTCCGATGTTTGTAAATATGAGAAGAAGAAGAGATAGACCCATCAATAAGTATACCGAAATGATCAGGATGACGAGATGAGTTGATTTAGCCATGTCCGTCTGTCCGTCTGTCCGTCTGTCCGTCTGTCTGTTTGAACGCAAACTAGTCCCTCAATTTTTGAGATATCTGGCTGAAATTTTGTATGTGGCCACCATTTTGTAATATAGGAATCATTTGTCGGAACTGACAAGATCGGACCAGTATAACATATAGCCCCCATACAACCGATTGTTCAGATATAAGGTTTTTTGGCCAAAACTTCTGCAATTAAAAAGTTAGAAACGTAAAATTTTGCAACTCGAGTACTTTCTATTTATGTAGTGTATATAGTGAAAATCAACCAGATCGGGCAAATGTAACATATAGCCCCCATACAACCGATTGTTCAGATATAAGGTTTTTTGGCCAAAACTTCTGCAATTAAAAAGTTAGGAACGTAAAATTTTGCAACTCGAGTACTTTCTATTTATGTAGTGTATATAGTGAAAATCAACAAGATCGGGCAAATGTAACATATAGCCCCCATACAACCGATTGTTCAGATATAAGGTTTTTTGGCCAAAACTTCTGCAATTAAAAAGTTAGGAAAGTAAAATTTTGCAACTCGAGTACTTTCTATTTATGTAGTGTATATAGTGAAAATCAACAAGATCGGGCAAATGTAACATATAGCCCCCATACAACCGATCGTTCAGATATAAGGTTTTTTTGGACAAAACTTCTGCAATTAAAAAGTTAGGAACATAAAATTTTGCAACTTGAGTACTTTCAATTTATGTAGTGTGTAGAGGAAAATCAAGAAGATCGGGTAAATATAACATATATTTAGCCCCATACAACCGGTTGTTCCGATATAAGGTTTTTTGGCCAATACTTCCGCATTTAAAAAGTTAGGAACGTAAAATATTTCACCTTTAGTACTTTCTACATATGTAATGTGTATAGTGTAAGTCAGTATAATTGAACACGTATAATATATAGCCTCCATACAATCGATTGTTCCGATAACTCGGATCCTATTATTTTGTAAGTTTTTTTTAAATTATAACAAAGATGTGTAATGTGTATAGTAAATATAGTTAAATTGAAACAGGCTGTACTGGGGATCGAACAGTGAAAATCGTGACGCTTATTCATGAAAGGTATATAGCCTTCGGCACAGCCGAAGACAGCTTTCCTTACTTGTTTTTTTTAAATTTTTATTCTATTTATTATACCCAGCTGTACTTGTACACAGGGTATTATAACTTTGTTAGGATAACGGTTGGTTGTACAGGTATAAAGGAATCGAGGTAGATATAGACTTCCATATATCAATATGATCAGGATCGAAAAAAAATTTGATTGAGCCATGTCCGTCCGTCCGTCCGTCCGTCCGTCCGTCCGTCCGTCTGTCCGTTAACACGATAACTTGAGCAAATAATGAGATATCTTCACCAAATTTGGCATGCGTACTTATTTGGGTTCAGAATAGATTGCTATTGAAAATGGGTAAAATCGGACCATAACCACGCCCCTTTTTCGATATCGAAAATTTCGAAAAACGTATAAAATGGGTTAATTCAATATTAGAAGCAGCTACAATGATAAAATTTGCAATATGTATTGATTTAGATGTTCTAAGGCCGATTTTATAAAAATTTTTGAAAAGGGGGCGTGGTACCGCCCACGTATCTTTGAAGAAATTTTAAAATTTTGACTCTTAATAACTTCAGAACAGTTTATGCTAGTATAACGAAATTTCGTAGAGGACATACTATTGTTGTGGTAAATTCAGCTATAGAAAATAAACGAAATCGCTTCGCGACCACGCCTACTTTTTCATAAAAGTTATATTGAAAGGAGGTGGAAATATTGAAAAGTCCATATCTAATTAACTGATTTCGCTATAATAATATAATTTGGTACATACATCAGCTTTCATATTCTTTACATAATTTTTTCAAAATTTTGGAAAGTGGGCGTGGCACCGCCCACTTATGAGTCAAGCAATTTTTAAATTCGACTGCTAACAACTTCAGAACGGTGTGAGATAGATTTACGAAACTAGGTACCAGGCATGTTATGTTTATGTAGAGTACTACTACAGAAAATAAGAAAAATCGGTGAACGATCACGCCCACTTTATGTGCACAGCTGGGTATGTAATGTTCGGTTTCACCCGAACATAGATTTCCTTACTTGTTTTTTTATATTTTTATACCCAGCTGTACTTGTACACAGGGTATTATAACTTTGTTAGGATAACGGTTGGTTGTACAGGTATAAAGGAATCGAGATATATATAGACTTCCATATATCAATATGATCAGGATCGAAAAAAAATTTGATTGAGCCATGTCCGTCCGTCCGTCCGTCCGTCCGTCCGTCCGTCCGTCTGTCCGTTAACACGATAACTTGAGCAAATAATGAGATATCTTCACCAAATTTGGCATGCGTACTTATTTGGGTTCAGAATAGATTGCTATTGAAAATGGTTAAAATCGGACCATAACCACGCCCCTTTTTCGATATCGAAAATTTCGAAAAACGTATAAAATGGGTTAATTCAATATTAGAAGCAGCTACAATGATAAAATTTGCAATATGTATTGATTTAGATGTTCTAAGGCCGATTTTATAAAAATTTTTGAAAAGGGGGCGTGGTACCGCCCACGTATATTTGAAGAAATTTTAAAATTTTGACTCTTAATAACTTCAGAACAGTTTATGCTAGTATAACGAAATTTCGTAGAGGACATACTATTGTTGTGGTAAATTCAGCTATAGAAAATAAACGAAATCGCTTCGCGACCACGCCTACTTTTTCATAAAAGTTATATTGAAAGGAGGTGGAAATATTGAAAAGTCCATATCTAATTAACTGATTTCGCTATAATAATATAATTTGGTACATGCATCAACTTTCATATTCTATACATAATTTTTTCAAAATTTTGGAAAGTGGGCGTGGCACCGCCCACTTATGAGTCAAGCAATTTTTAAATTCGACTGCTAACAACTTCAGAACGGTGTGAGATAGATTTACGAAACTAGGTACCAGGCATGTTATGTTTATGTAGAGTACTACCACAGAAAATAAGAAAAATCGGTGAACGATCACGCCCACTTTATGTGCACAGCTGGGTATGTAATGTTCGGTTTCACCCGAACTTAGACTTCCTTACTTGTTTATCCTATTTTTAAAATTTTTTATAACTTAATTTTATTTTTTTATTTAATTTTTATAATATTTTTTTTTCATTTAATTTTTTTATTTTGTTTTTGGTTTTATTTTATTTTATATTTATTTATTTTTTTTTAATTCCATTTTATTTTTTTTAATTTTTTTTTATTTATTTCTTTTTTAACTTTTTTCTAATATTATTTTTTCTCTAATTTATATAATTTTATTTTTATATTAACAAATTTGATTTTTTAAACTTAATTTTTTTTAAATTTAATTTTCGTTGTTTTTAATTCAATTTAATTTTTTTTTAAATTTTTTTATTTAATTTTTTTATTTAATTACCCTAATATTTTTAATTTTTTTTTAATATTTTTAAATTTTGTTTAACTAAGATAATTCTATTTTTTTAATTGAGTTTTTTGTTATTTTATTTGATTTAATTTTTTTATTTAATTTTTTTAATTTAATTTTTTTAATTATTTAATTTTGTTTTTATTATATAACTTAATTTTTTCTAAAGTTTTTTAATTTAATTTTTTTATTTAATTTTTTTTATTATTTTTTTTATGTTATTTTTTTGTTTTTATTTTTATTTTTTATTATTTTTATTTTTTTTTAATTATATGTTATATTTTATTTAATTTATTTTTTTAATTTTGTTTTTTTTTTATATTTAACTGAATTTATTTTTTTTTTATTTTTTTTATTTAATTTAATTTTAATTATTTAATTTTGTTTTTTGTTATATATTTGATTTTTTATTTATTTTTATTTTATTTATTTCTTTTTTTGTTTTTTATTTTTATTTTATTTCTTTTTTTTTTATTTTTTTTTCTATTTATTATATGTTATATTTTAATTAATTTTTTTAATTTTGTTTTTTTTTGTTTTACATATTTTTTTTATATTTTTATATATAATTTATATATAATTTTTTTTATTTAATTACCCTAATATTTTTAATTTTTTTTTTAATATTTTTAAATTTTGTATAACTTAGATAATTATATTTTTTAATTGAGTTTTTTGTTATTTTATTTGATTTAATTTTTTTATTTAATTTTTTTTATTTAATTTTTTTTTAATTATTTACTTTTGTTTATATTATATAACTTAATTTTTTCTAAATTTTTTTAATTTTATTTTTTTATTTAATTTTATTTTTTTTTATAATTTTTTTGTTATTTTTTATTTTTTTTATTTTTATTTTTTTTTTATTTTTTTTTTTATTATATGTTATATTTTATTTAATTAATTTTTTAATTTTGTTTTGTTTTTTATATTTAACTTAATTTATTTTATTTTTATTTTTTTTATTTAATTTAATTTTAATTAATTTTAATTTATTTAATTTAATTTAATTTTGTTTTTGTTATATATTTGATTTTTTTTTTATTTTTATTTTATTTATTTCTTTTTTATTTTTTTATTTTTATTTTATTTTTTTTTTTATTTTTATTTTTTTTTCTATTTATTATGTTATATTTTATTTTATTAATTTTTTTAATTTTGGTTTTTTTAAATTTTTTTTATTTATTTTTATTTTTTTTTTTATTTTTTTTTTATTTTTTTTTTATTTTTTATTTTTTTTGTTTTACTTTATTTTATTTTACTTTATTTTACTTTTTGTACAAAAATTCATTAAACCACACCTACCTTCTTCCTACCGCCAAACAGCTCAAGTCTGTTCAAGCAATTTTGACGTTGCTTAACCTCAAATCGCCTACGTCGAAGTTCACGTTGTTCCCCTTCCCTACGATGATGCATACATAAGATTTCGGCTTCTTTTTTTGCCTTCTTGTCATCAAATTCCAATGCCAAGTCAATAATGCTCGTAGCAGGTTCACGATGCTTGTGTTGCGATGAAAATCCGATAGCTTTCAAAATTTCAGCCATATATTCGCGTAATGTCACAGTTGTAACACGTTCATTACGACGAAATACATGATGATCATACCAACGACTTAACTCATTTGGTGGCACATAAGTCGGATCTTTGTAGGCGTCGTAACGCAAAAAACGAACTTTGTAGTCGGGACGTTCCAAAGTTAACGATTTTCCAAATTTTTTTGGTACTGTGAGTTTATCAAAATATGGTGATGAACGTTTTTTCACCAATTTTCTTTTGGGTTCTTTCTTTTGTTGTTTTTTCTGTCTCAGCTCCAGTTGACGTTTCGACGGATGTCCGGGCGGTAATATACGATCTAGTTCGCGCAATGTTGTTACCATATCCAAGTGTGCGATGCACGACAGTACTATTTGCTCATTGAGGCTGCTGTATTTATTGCCTTTCGTCTTAAAGTTCAACTCCATGAGAAACCATAGAAATGCCAAATCGTTGCCACCACTCAAACGCATTACAATTGCCAAATCTTTGGTGCACACTCCTTGCGATAGACCCAAACTGGTCAAAATTTGTCGCAAACGATGTGTTGTATTTTGTTCGATATCGTCACGTATGGCATGCGATAGCTGATCGGCTGCTTCGATTTGAAATGGCGATAAACCGCGCTGCCACGCTGGCACATCTCGTTGTTGCATATATTGCATAATGAATTGTTTTTGATCTGCTGGGAGAGACATTTTTTTTTTGTCGTTTGCAGAATCGATGGAGAAAAAGATTTATGTGATAATTGGAAAAAATATTTCGCGAAATAGAATTGTAATTTTTAACGGTGTATCTTTTGTGTTTAACCGGGCGTATTGAAATGGATTATTGCGTAAAAAGTTGCGAAAAAAAATTCTGAAGAGAAATTTTTTAGAATTTATTCCTTGTTGAACGGGAAAAAGTGTCGAAGTGAAAATTTTTGAAATTTACATTTGTCAATTGCTGTCAAATGCGTATTCCACTTTTAAAACCATTATACACCGTTCACATTAGCTCTATTAGCTCTGTTCCCTTACAGCAATTTGACAGTCAGAAGTAGTCAGAAACACTCACGAACTACAGGAAAGTGATTTCGTACGCCACTTTTCTGACTGGTGAGAGCAGAAAATTGAGTTCTCTCCAGTCAGAGAGTTGCTAGATTTAGTCAGCAGATTTTTTGCTGGTAAATTCTGACTACTTGTTGTAGAACTGTCAAGCGAACAAGTTTGATAGTTCTACCATTTTAGCGATCCTGTACTCTTTGGTGTTGCTCTCGCACTGAGAGCGGATTTTCTAATTTTGACAGTTCTAGTAGTTTTAGTCAGAAATGTAAGGGATCAGCACCTGGTTCCTGTAACTTTTTTTTTGTAAATTGATTTTGAAATCTTTGTATGGAAAATTGTTTCAAAATTAACGATTTTTACAAAACGAAATTCGTTAAAAAGTTACAGAAACCAGGTGCAGAGCTACTATGTGGTTTTAAATTGAAGTTGCTAAGTATGGCATTCGGAGCGATTCTGGATGTTGCCAAAGCTGTGTGGTAACCCTACTTAGAAATATTTCACTTCGTTTAATACCCGTATTTTCAAATCCCTTTTCACTTTTAAATTTTTTATATATGTGGCAAAGCTAGAAAAATGTCCACGGGCCGATATTTGTAACCTTTTTTTTTCAATCGACCGTGTAAACAGCAATTCGATCGTTCTTCACCTTGTATTTAAGGGTTGAACACAAGTGGTTCGATAAAAATCGACCAGAAAATTGACACGTCTAAATGAGCCTTTACGTAGAAGGCCTTAAATATTGAGCCAGATATGCCAATATAGATGTCAAATTGATGGTATTTTCGGCCGTATTCCAACTAAGATATTTTCAGGCAGGGTTGCCACCTAACCATATTTTATTTATTCCCTGGTATATCGACCAATATTTTGGGAATGGCAAAAGGGATTTGATGATCCCAAAATGACCCTAAAATGATCCAAAAAAGACCCTGTTCCCAAAATGATCCGAAATTGAACACAAAAACGAGCCAAAAATGATTCCAAATAGATCCCAAAAGCACCCCAAATGGCCCTAAAATGATCCAAAAATAATTCCCAAATGACCTCAAAAATACTTCCCAAATGACCCCAAAAACACCCTTAAATGTAACCAAAATGATCCGAAAATGACCCCAAAATGATCCAAAAATGATCCCAAAATAATACTAAAATAATCCCAAAACGACCCCAAAAAACCCTCAAATTTCCCAAAATGACCCTCAAATTTTCCCAAAATGACCCTCAAATTTTCCCAAAATGACCCAAAAATTATGCCAAAAATACCCAAAAATTATCCCAAAATGATCCCAAAATTATCCGAAAATTACCCGAAATTAATCCAAAATTGAACCGAAAATGTTCTCAAAATAGCCCCAAAATTATCCCAAAGCGACGCCTAAAAGAATTCAAAATGATCCTAAAATTATCCAAATATGATCCCAAAAATATACAAACAAATACAATACGGTAAAATGGTAACCCTGGTCGGCAACACTACTTGAACATATTTTAGTTGGTGTGTCGGCGAAAATATATTTCATTTGATACCCATATTGGTATATCTAACTCTATAATTTAAAAACAATTGAGATAGGTGGCAACCGTGCACACCCCTCAAGTGGCAACCCCCCAAGTGGATAGTCTTAGAATCAATCATACTATCCATATGCCAAATTTCATCCAAATCGGTCAAGCGGTTCCCGAGCTAGTACCGGATATACAAATATACTGCGGTAAGTTGGCAACCCTAGGTGGCAACCCTACTTGAAAATATTTTAGTTAGCATGTCGCTGAAAATACCTTTCTTTGATACCCATAATGGCATATTTTGCTACAAAATTTAAAAAAAAATTGAGATAGGTGGCAACCCTGTAAAACGCCCCAGGTGGCAACCCCTAAGTGGGTAGTCTTAGAATCAATAACAATGCAAAGGTTTAATCTAGCACAAAAACGTACACACATCTAATTTTTTTTAAAATAACTTTAAATTTTACAAATATTCACTTAAAAATATTCGATTTACTACAAAGATTTTTTCGAAAATAGCTGTACATATTTAAAATTTTATACGTTTCGCCTCAGCGATCTTCATTTGTTTTTGTTCCCACAATGTTTTCATATTCTTGACCTGACGCAGTTTCCATGGATTGATCAAATGTAAATCTCTTAAGCGTTGCGGCAAATAGGAGAAGAACATGCCACGTTGAGGTATCGAACACAAATAATTGTCCATTGCAAACCAAACTAAACGCGCAAATTCCATGTTGGCAATGCTGACACGTTTAAAATAGGCATTGCGAAATTTGCGTACCTGTTAAAAGATATTGGAAACAAATTAGTAGGTAAAATGAAAGGCTGGGAGTAAAAGGGCGACAAATTTTTCAAGCAAGTAAAAGGGAAACTTATTAAATATTTAATAAAAAGGTGTACCTAAGTAAAAAAAAAATGTACAGTAAAAAGTAGACAAATCGATTTTCCATTGCTAAAGGGGAGACATCATTGCTAAAATAAACTATATTTCTCTCGTTTACTTCAAAAAACGATTTGTCTCTCTTTTATTAAAAAAAAAAACAATATTTCTCCCTTTCAAGAAAAAAAAATAACGATTTCGTCCCGCAACTTTTTCGAGACCATTTTCGGACGTTTCTTAGATCATTTGAGATATTTATTGACATCATTTAGGGACTATTTTTCAAAAATTACGAAACTTTTTGTGACCATTTCGGTATGGAATTTCGGACAAGTTTGGTACTTTTTCGGATCACACGGAGACTTTTTTTTTTTCAAAATTGTCCGTGAAATTTTAAGATAATTTCAGGGCTTTCAAGAACATTTCGGAAACATTTTGAGATCAATTACATTTTAGTATCAAAGAGGTCCTATTTTAGATATTTTCGGTGAAATTTTTAGAAAATTTCCGTACTTTTTAAGGATAATTTTGGGACCCTTTTTTTAAATCGCAATGGTTTTTGGTATCATTTTAGTACCTTTGTGGGATCATTTTAGAGCTTTCTCGGAACCATTTCAGGTTTAGGTTTTTGGGGTCATTTTGGTACTTGTTTTCGGACCTTTTTGAGATCTTTTACATCGTAGTATCACAACAGGCCTTTTTTTGAGATATTTTCGGTGAAATTTTTAGATAATTTCCGTACTTTTTAAGGATCATTTCGGGACCTTTTTGAGAACGTTTTGGTACTTTTTTTGGATAATTTCGGAGCCTTACATACCGGTAATTTTTTTTTTTAATATTTTCCGTGAAGATAGTTTCGGGAATTTTTCGGGAACGTTTTGAGATCATTTACATTTTGGGCTCACAACAAGCCTTTAAACATTTTTTTTTAGATACTGTCGGTAACATTTTTCGATCATTTCGATACTTTTTAAGGATCATTTTGGGACCCTTTTTTAAATCGGTATGGTTTTTGGGATCATTTCGGAGTTTTCTCGCAACCATTTCAGGTAGGTTTTTGGGATCATTTTGGAAACTTTTTTTGGGTAATTTTGGAGCCTTTTAGGAACGATTTGAGGAAGGTTTTTTGCGATCAATTTTGTGTTTTTTGAGATCCCCCGGGACTCTTTGAGATTTTTTCGGTATGATTTCGTGAAATTTTTAGATAATTCTCGGACTTTTTCGGGATTATTTGGGACATTTTTGTAGGACTTTTTGTTGGTTAATTTCGGTCGATGTCGTTGCTTTCTTGGTATTACTTCAGGATTGTTTTTTTTGTTTTTTGTTTTTCGGGATCAGCTAAACCATATTGAAAATGTCCAAAAATTACCCCAAAATCGATTCCAAAACGATTCCCGAAAGTCAAGAAATGGTCCGGAATAGAATGATATCCAAAAAAATCCACGAACTGTACCGAAATTAATCCAACATGAGCCCGAAAACTATCTCGAAAAAGTGCCGAATTTATCTCGAAAGCTATCCTGAAAAAATAAAGAAATGGTTCCGAAATTACCACCCTTTTTAGAGATATTCATCCCTCTGCCGTGCACTAAAATTTCATATTGGTCGAACCAGTCCAGAAAGAACCTTTCATGATAGAGCCAAATTTCAGTATATGCCCCGAACAACTGATATTTTTCCGACATGAGTTTTGACCCATCTCTCACTTATTATTGGGGCACTGAGGGCCTAGGAAAGGGGTAACGATTTTGAGGTTCTATTGTTTGGAATTAGTCCACCATTTCAATATACTAGCCAAAAATAAGGACGTTGCAATATAACTATAATTTCTCAACAGAAAAATTTAGTTCGCTCTACTACGCGAACTAATTCCATTCAACGACTTAGTTCACTAGTTCTTTAGTTAAAAAAATACTCAATACATACCTTCTTGCGCAAGTGACTGTGACAGGCATATGTCTGCAGTTTTTTACGCGCAATATCTTTTGCCGCCACCATTTTAACATTCACTTTCATATTGATTAACCACGTCAACATTTCTTGTGAAGCCTTATAACGTGCCACACGTTCAGCTTGAGTATATGTCTTGCCATACCGTTTATATATCCATTCACGCAAATCGGGCAATTTATGCGCATCCGGTATTGAGGCCAAAACATATTTATGATTCTCAGCCAAAGCATCCAAGCCAATCTTTAACATCCTATGCATTAACTCTTTATCCTCACAATTATAAAACGGCTGAATGGGCATATCTGGCGGAAATTCAGATATATGCTGTTGTGCTACCAAATTCACTGCCGAAGTAAGTCCAATCGCTTTGCGTGTATCGTGTATGAGGGTGTGATGTGTGACCAACTCTTTGTCCCAACGTTCATTGGCATATCGCTCAGCTGCCTTGGCCACATTCGGTTGTGCACTCAATTTGATTGGTTTGCTGTTGTGCTCTTCCTGCACCACCAAGGGATGTCTTTTCGGGTTCAACGCTTCAATGACGGTATTTTTAATAAATTTCTCCGAATCGTCTTCGTTGTACTCATCATTGAAAATATTTTCGTATAGAAATTTATAAGGGTGTTCTGGTGTAGCCGCTTGAAAGAAAATTTGCGATTCCTGTTTTGGTATAATTTTAGCATAATCATAATAGGACTGTCGTCTAGATGCTCTGCGCTCAGCAAAGGACAATCTACCCTGTGAAAATCGGCTAAATGCTATGCTACCACCTTTTGCGCGTTTGGGGTTTTCTTTCGAGGCTTTTGCTCCTTTGGTGGCCTTTTCGACGGCGTTCTTGTCTTTTGATTTTCTAGAACCACGACTTGAGGAGCGTGAACCTTGACTTGGACGATCTTGTTGGGGTTGTTCTTGCGCTTGCGTTGTTGATGTTGTTCGCTTTGTTTTCGTAGAGTCCACAGAGGCATGCCTTGCGCCATATTTACTCGACTTTGCTGTGCTGCCTGATTTTATGCCATCCGTTTCATTTACACAGCGATCTTTAGCTAAGACTGAATGTTGGCTGTAAGCATTCTTGTCAAGCACAAGAAAATGCTGTTTGCTAGCTTCTTTTTCACTTTTCTCTCCATATTGCTTACGATACATTTCAACATCATTTTTTAGGATTTCGTGTATCCGCTCTATTCTTTCCTATGTGAGAATAGAAACAAGTTTAAATTAATGAGGGGGAGTCAGTAGAGGACAAGGGCATTCGATGAGCTCTCAGACACTTATCTTAGACTAGCTGAACCGGCAGACGTTGTCCTGCCAAAACTTTATTTCCCTTCGTGTATCTCTATGTCTGTCCCTATCTCTATCACTATCACTATCACTATCTCTATCACTATCACTATCACTATCACTATCACTATCACTATCACTATCACTATCACTATCTCTATCACTATCACTATCCCTTTCTCTATTCCTAGGTGTATCTACCCCTATCCCTATCGCTACACCTACCCTTTCCCTATCCATATGACTATCCCCATTCCTATCACTATCCCTATCTCCATCACTATCAATATTACTATCTCTATCACTATCACTATCACTATCACTATCACTATCACTATCACTATCACTATCACTATCACTATCACTATCATTATAAGTATCACTATCCCTTTTCCTATTCCTAGGTGTATCTACCCCTATCCCTATCGCTACACCTACCCTATCCCTATCCATATGACTATCCCCATTCCTATCCCTATCCCTGTCACTACCCCTAACCCAATCCCAGCGCCAACCGCAACCCTTATCCTCACTCTATCCGAAACTCTAGCCCACACTCTAGATCTACCCCATTCCCTTGGGTAATAAATACAATTTTGAATATCAGCTGTTTTATATTTACATCACGATTTACCATCACATTTTTTAAGGCAATATGACAAAACTGATGGGTGCTGTCATTCATGTACCTCAGGATTTTATTTTAAAGAAAAGTAGCTAATGTCCTATTGTGGTTAGAGTGGGATATTTTAAAATTTGAATGATACAAATCGGGCCAGCAGATCGGCAGTTTTGCTCCTACAAAATTTTGAGTTAGAATTTTATATATATGTATGTAGAATAGAAGAATAGAAATAGAAAGAGAAAGAAAAGACAAGCCTGTACTTTCTATAATCATTATTTCGTGCCTCTTCAGCCTTTTAAAGAATTCCAATAGGTTGTAGGTACGACAGCATCAGTAATAATAATTATTTTCCCTATGTCTACATATTCGTTAACAAAAAAAGTTACGTATACGTCATGTCACTTTTATGAAAATTTCAAGAGACTTTTCGTCATTAAATCAAAAAGGGCAAAGATTAGCAAAAATTTGTTTCAGAAATCGTCAGAAAATATTCCAAAGTTTCATTTTATTATAGTTCGAAGGTGTAGTACACAAACGTTTTGTCTATCCAAAGTGTTCGGGGTTTTTTCAGAATATTTTTAAAAGTACAAATTTCCCACTTTTATTCACCTACCTTTTTCATGTTGCGTTCTAAATCCAATTTATATTCGTTCACAAAAAAAAAGTTACGTATACGTCGTCACTTTTATAAAACTTTGCAGAGACTTTTCGTCATTAAATCAAAAAGGGCAAAGATGAGCAAAAATTTGTTTCAGAAATCGATAGAAAATATTCCAAAGTTTCATTTTATTATAGTTAGAAGGTGTAGCACACAAACGTTTTGTCTAACCAAAGAGTTCGGAATTGTTTTCAGAATATTTTTATTCACATACCTTTTTCACTTTGCGTTGTAAATCCAATTTTTCTAAACATTTGTTTCGTTGCTCCACCTCTTTTATTTGCCTTTGTGTCTCTAATTCTTCCTCTTCTTCTTTATGTACGAGACATAAACTTGGTTCCTTTAGATAGTTACCATAACCGCGATGTATTTTTTCTAATGCCCTATCAATAATTGTGAAAGCTGCACTTGATCTCCCCTGGGGAAATTCGACAGTTCTAAAGAAATCATCAAACAGTGAACGCAACTCCACAGCTGAGACACGCAACGCATCGCGTATTTGATATAAAGTAAACCAACGATTTGACTCATTCGGTGGCTGATAACTGTGATCCTTATACTTTTCGTATTCACGAAATTTAACTTGAAAATCAGGTCTATCTGATTGTAGAAATTTTCTCGCTTGTTCACGTGGGCGTTCTAATTTTTGAAAATATGGTTTAAGTTTTTGACCTTGAGGTGGACCTTTTTCTTTATTAGCTTCGAATATCATTGAAACATTTTTGGGTTTGGCTTTAAAGAGCTTACGATGTTTGACGAGCGTACGTTTTGATAAATGTCCCTGTGGTAGTACACGATCTAAGCCACGCAACGTCGTCACCATATCCAAATGTGCTATAGCCGAGAGTAAGATTTGTTCATTGATGCTAAATTCTTTGTCACTCTTGGTTTTATAGTGAAACTCCATTAGGAACCATAGAAAGGCTAAATCATTACCGCCGCTAAGCTTCATGAGTAATTGCAAATGTTTGTTGTTTAATAATGGCACCAAGCCCAACACGCTCAAACAATGTCGTATACGATGTGTTGTCTCTTGTTCGACATCATCACGTATAGCCGATTGTAGTTCGTCGGCTGCTTTTAGTTGAAATTGTGAGAATGCACGATACCAAGCCGGGATATCTTGCGCGTCCATAAAAAGATCTATTGCGGCGACAATTCGACTTTCGCGTAAACTCACGGGGGCAGACTCATTTGAAAACATGTTTGCGAAAACAAAAGAATTTGGATTGAATATGAAAAAAAGAAAACGAAAAAAAAGAAAACGAAAAGTACGAAAAAAAACTAGTCGCAAAAATACAAAAAATTTCACGTTATAAACTTTCACAAACTAATTTAAATGACAAACTAAATAAAATTTTTTTTTTTCAAAAATATTGCTTTTTCGATGTTTTCTTCGTTCAATTTGTTCGTTTATTATTGAACCAGTGTGGTCTGTGGAGGAAAATCTTAGATACTTACAATAACAGCTGCAAGGCAAAGTCGAAACAGTTACCTTTTTCCTAGTACTTCTTCCTAAAGGCGGATTTACACAAATCGATTTTCTAGTCGATTTTCTGATCGATTTTTATTCAACCGTCATATACAATCGAATTGCTATTTACACGGTGGAACGTCGAAAAATCATTTGTATATCCGGTGCTATCTCGGAAACCGCTCAACCGATTTGAAAGAAATTTGGCATAGAGATAGTATGGTTGATTCTAATAGTACATTTACACCGCAACAAATTTGGCAAATTTTGCGAAAAATTTAAAATTTGGCGCTGTTTTTCATACAAATCTCATTGTCCGAATTTGGAAAGACATATTGAGATAATCCACAGCTTTTAACGAAGCTCGGTTATGGAAGACCCCGCATGAGTCAGGGTGTCGAAATGGCTGTCTAGCTTGTAGATCCTGAGAGTAAATCCCAGCTCTTCTAAAAGCTCTCTTCTAAAAGACGGACTATATTGTCGGCGTTAAGGCTCATTTACACGGGTCAATTTTCTGGTCGATTTTTATCGAGCCACTTGTGTTCAACCCTTAAATACAAGGTAAAGATCGATCGAATTGTTGTTTACACGGTCGATTGAAAAAAAAAATGTTAGAAAAATCGAATCGTGTAAATCATACTCTAGGTCTATTTCAGCACCGTTTAGTACGTTTGTCATATCATCTAATATTGTTGGGTGTCCCACTATTGGACTCCCTCTGCCTGAGAGTTCCCTTTTCGACCAACTCCGAAGGAACACAAGAGATGTGCTGATTCCCAGACAACCAAGCCTTGAAATGTCCCCAGATGCACTTGATTGCACTTTTTATCTAGCGCCTTTCAACTGACTTGAGCGGCCGGTCGGATGACTGTATGCAAGGATTATATATGCGATAGGCCCCAGTTCTTTCCGAAAGCTCTTTAGAAGGTAACACACCCCTTCTTCAATTCTACCCACCTACCTACCTTGTATTGGTGTCGGGCCAAAAAGTACGAGAGATATCTTTTTATTTATAAAATATTTTTATTAAAGTATTTATTTTTGTTCAATAGATTTTTACATGTTAAATAACTACAAAAGTACTAGAAATTCTTAAAAACTAGATTTTATTTACATCGCTTAGATACTAACAATTTTTATAATATTTTTTGTTTTTGTACATTTAATACAAATTAAACGAGGTAATGGGGTGGCTTATTATAAGTAAAACAAACATGTTTTCTTAATGTATTGGAATTTATTTTGCAATAATAATGAGGGTATTCATGTAACTTTACCAAATGCGTAAATTTACACATTTACACGTTTTCGAGACTTACGCGCTGTTTCTACGATTACATGAGTACCCTTAATATGAATTTCTCTATAATTTAAAAGGCACTTATTATAATAATTATGAAAGCACTACTGACTGTATAGTGCATTAGAAATGGTATTCATTTAACTTCGCATGTATGCAATAATTGTGGCCACTATTGTTAAATGAGTACCCAATGGCAAAGTATACTAGGCCAGCTTGTCATTTCTCAAAAGCATGGCTCGGAATTTTTCGTTTCATTTCTGGACTTTTTTGGGATCACTTCGGGACTTTTTTGGTATAATTTTTGGACTTTTCCGGTACCATTTCGGTATATGTTCCGAAATTTTCCGGGACCATTCTGGACTTTTCTTTGATCACATTGGACATTTTTCACCACCTTTTCGGGATAGTTTTCGGGGTCATTTTGAGACTTTTTTGGGATAATATCGGAACTTGTTTTGGAATAATTTCAGTACTATTTCGGGATATGGTCCAGACTTTTTCAGGATCAGTTCCTAACTTTTTTTGATCATTTATGAATTTTTTAGAGACCATTTCCGTATTACTGTTTTCAGAACCATTTTTAGAGACTATTTCCGTATCACTGTTTTCGGGATCACATTTCCCAAAACGGTCCCGAAAAATTCCCAAAATGTTCAGTTAAGTCATTCCGTAATGGTCCCGAAAGATCCAAATCCATGTTGCCAAAAAAGGCCGAAACACATCCCGAAAAAGTCCCGAAACATATCCCGAAAAAGTCCCAAAACATATCCCGATAAAGTACTGAAATTATCCGAAAAAAGTCCCGAAGTGGTCCCAAACAGTCCCGAAAATCATACCAAAATAATCCCAATAAAGTCCCAAAATGAACCCAAAATAATCTCGAAATGGTCTTAAAATAGTCTCTAAAACCATCTCGAAATGATTCCAATAAAAGTCCGAAACGTATCCGTAAAAAGTACTGAAATTATCTCAAAAAAGTCCCGAAATGTGTTTCACGTGTTCACTATATTCTATATTTATAACTAGACTCCTGAAAATCTAGGCAGTTCAAAGTAAGCACCCTAATAGTACAGACAGTATGACGTATGAACACTTAAACTAGAAATGCGTGTTTTAATCAAATAATCCAAAAAGTCAAGTAACCCGAACCTGAATTACATAGTTTACCACAGCATAATCCATATCGTTTAATCACATTTTGATTAGTTATAATAATATTAATTTGATCACTGATTAATCGCTCATCATGTTTTTCAAGTAAAAAATTTGTCCAGCTCAATTGATTAATCAAGACTAAGATTAATAAAAAAAAATGTTTGATTAAAAATTAGTAGAGCATAATAAATATCGATTAATCACATTTTGATTAATTATAATAATATTAATTTGATCACTGATTAATCGCTCATTATGTATTTCAATTCAAATTTTTTTTCAACTCAATTGATTAATGATTAAAATTATTTCAACTTTTTTATCGCTCCTTGTGTATTTTAGCTCGTTTAATCGAAACATTTTTTTTTTTAGTTTTTAACTAGTTAATTATTCAAAACCTTCGACTAATCTGAAAAAAAAAAAAAAAAAATTGATTCATTGCTTAGCGCTTAGTTTTGTCGGCCTCGAAAACGAAATCAATTAATTACAATTATTGATTAGAAAAATGAATAATTAGAAATAAATTAATCCCTTATTTAAGTGACTTAAAGCAGAGTTGGGCCACTTCGAATAAAAAATGAGTACAATTAAAAATAAAAAATTATTCAAATAAAAATAAAAAAATATTAAAATAAAAAAATAAAAAATTATTAAAATAAAAAATAAAAAATTATTCAAGTAAAAAATAAAAAATTATTAAAATGAAAAATAAAAAAATTATTCATCATTTACAAAATTTTGAGTGATGAGTGACAGTTTTTTTTTATTTAAAAATAACATGTTTCCAAAATAATCCCAAAAACAGCTTCACAATGATCCCGAAAAATGTCCAGAAGTGATCCCAAAACAGTTCCGAAATTTTTCGAAAACAGTCCCGAAATTATTCCGAAACAGTTCCGAAATAATCCCGAAACAGTTTTTAAATAATCCTGAAAATGGTTATTTAATATTTTTAAAAAAAGGTTAAAAATTATATTTTTTTTTCGTCACTCGTCACTCAAAAATAAAATAATGCCCATCCCTGATTTAAAGGAACTTTCTGACCTAGATTACTGTTCCCTCAAACCACAACAAGTAGTTGCAATTATATACATATAGTACAGGCGCGTATTCAGAAAATATTTTCGGGGGGGTCCATTTTTTTTTTTTTTATAATAACCATTTTGAGTGATTTAGTGCAGACGCAAACCAAACTTATCAAAACCTAGAGAAAATGGTTCAGGTCCAAAACTGGGTCTCAGATAATTTTTGGAAACAAACATACCGATTTCGAAAAAAAGTTAAAAAAATTTTTCAGTCTTGACCCCGAATAACCTTGGGATGAATGGGCATTTTTGAAGTTTTTTTCTGACGGCGAAGGAAAATTTGGCCACAAGTAAAAAATTACCAATGAAAGATCGTGCGATTTTATATTCCATATTTCAATCCATAAATTTGGAATATATTAAAAAAAATCCCGAAATTTTATGTTCCAAATTGTGGATTGTTTTGGAACGATTTTCCGTCATACCTTGGCAATTTTGAGTTTTGAGACAAACCGATTTCGGCAATGCGCCACCTTCATTCGATGAACGAAAATCGACACTGAAGATGGCGCATTGCCGAAACCGGTTTGTCTCAAAACCAAAATTGACAAGGGATGACGGAAAATCGTTCCAAAATAATCCAGTTATTTACCCTGTCGGAAATTACAATCAATCGAAATTTTCTTTTTTGACGCAGACACAGACAAAAATTGCACCACAATGCACATTTCGGGAGGGGTCCGGACCCACAGGACCTCTCCCTTGAATACGCGCCTGTACATATGCAAATCAAAGCACGTACTAACTTAACCTAAAAATTCTTTTGACCTATTTTTTCTACTCACCCTCCCCGCCCACATTTTACAGCTTCACTTCAACACCTAGAGCGGGTTTCTCCGCACACTCTGCCACACGCTCACTCAACGCCACCTGCTTGTATCGTTTATCGCGTCTAAACCAAAACCAGTTATTCCCATTGAAATAATCCTCAATCTCGTCCAGTGAGCGTCCCTTTGTTTCAGGTTGAAAGAACCACATAAAGATTGTGGCCACAAAACTGGCCACAGCAAATACCATAAAAACACCACGCATTTTAATATGCGACTGTACCATCGGAAACACCTTCGTCAAACCGAAAAGACTCACATTCATTGCAGTAAAGACACCACCCGCAGTACGACCACGTATGCGTGCTGGAAACATTTCACCAACCATTATACCGGGCAAAACCATCACAGCCGTATTGAAGGCGATATAAGTGAAGAGACATGCAGCCGCAACGAGTACATCAGTGCCAGTTTTCGCTTGTCCAACATGCCCATACATATACACACTCAAAATGAGACAGCTAAGACCCGAACCCATGCTAGAGATGAGTAAAATGCGACGTCGCCGCACGAATAGTAAAATTACGCAGAAAATCAGTGAACACAACATACGTATGACAGCAGTCCAAATGGCCGCAGACTTTGTATCGATATCAGCACCAAAATCCGATATAATATCGATAGCATAGAAGACGACAATAAATGTACCCGATAACATTTGCAGCAACGAAAAGATTATCACAATAATTAACGGTTTTATGGCACAACGTTTGGCGCACAATTTGAAAATATTCTCATTGGTTTGTGTGGTAGCGCGTTCCTTTTTCAAACGTTCGGTCATATCTTGTAGCTGCTTGTCTGCAACCGAGTCGCTTCCGCGTAGAAATATGAGCGCTTTATGCGCTTTTGCTAGTTTATTGTTACGCACCAGCCATGCTGGGCTTTCGGGTATACAGTAGATGGCAATTGCTGCGAAAATTGGTAGAATATTGCCACACCACGCCACCTCACGCCAATGCAGCACTGAACCGAGGTAGTATACGAAGAGTATGCCCATCGAGTAGGAGACGTAGGGCGCGCCAATTAGCATGCTGCGTAGATTGGGCTCAGCTGTTTCTGCGATGTAGATCTGAAATGAGAGGAAAGTGATTTAGGTTTAATTGATATGTGAAAAATGTTCAATAGGTACTAATATCTTTTAAAGTAGGCATATCCACGTAGTGGTCCTTTTGACCCGCTGTGGCCTTATTACGAGATTGTTGTTGTATGGCCCATTAAGTTGAAAGCCCTGGATACCCCTGTATGCCCCAGTAAGTCGAAAAGCCTGGACACACCTGTATGGCTCAGTAAGTTGAAAGGCCTGGACACCCCTGTATGGCTCAGTAAGTTGAAATGCCTGGACATCCCTGTATGGCTCAGTAAGTTGAAATGCTAGGACACCCCTGTATGGCTCAGTACGTTGACAAGCCTGGCACGCCCCAATATGGTCCGACGAGGGAGCGACTCATTCGAGTCCTATAAACCTCATTGAACAGGCACACCTTACAGCAAGTAAGTCCAGACATAATCCTAATCTTTATATCGGTTTCGAACCCCACTCAACTCAGCTATCAACATCATTTATTGGCGCTTTTGTCAACGGTATCAAAGCACGCCAGGCATTCATTTTCAGCGATAACTGACGTCAATTGGGAACCTCAAGGGAGTTCAAGTCATTCTACACTTGTTGTTTCCATCTCAGTCGATACCTCCCCCTTCCTTTGCTTCTGAATTCGTGTATCGACAGGAAAACCTTCCGTGCTGGAGCTACTTTGAACATTCGCATAGCCGACGGAGCCTTTGGGCTTCATTTCGCTGAACTATGGTCAGGCCTACGGGCATATTCTAAACCCCTAACCCGCAGGGGCAGCATTGGGGCTCGTCCTTTCTACTTTGTTGCCCCATAGAGATCGATATAGCCATATTTGGTAAGATCAAAAGCTCACTACCTTCGTCAATGGGACAGGTTTAGGTAGAACCCGAATTTTGTCTGCGTAAGATATCTTCCAGGAATACGAAAATAAGGTAAAGTGGGGCCCTACGTTCTGCACCTACATTGGCTCTGAATGCAATGCTAAACCTTCACCCCGTTGACATTGTGATTACAGCAACCCAGGCTCCTCTTAGGCTCCGAAGCGCGAAATACAAACTTCGTACCCTGGGCTTTCCAGCCATTCCCACTTTAACTTCGCCGGCTTTGACACTCTCATACCATCGAGAGAGAGATGTGGGATAGGGTTGTGATCTGGTACAGAAGTCTGTTGATACTGTTTAAGGAAGGATCCAAGATGGACGAAGGCTTGGGATGGGGTCTTATGGAAAGAGCAGTGATTACACTGCAGTATATTTCCCGCGGACGTAGCTACTATTCGTAGTCATGCGACTATAAAAGCGCTGGCCTCGGCTACAGTGCGATCGTGGGGTTTCAAGGAGTGCTATTTTAGCCCCATAGTCCACTAGGAAATGGTATTAAGCCAAAGCTCTCAAATCTGTATAGTTGTCGATGGGCGAAAACCGCGATAGATTTTCGAATTGTATCGAAATTCTGTCTGTCTGTCTGTATATTTATGGAAGTATCACTGAAAAACTGCTGCATGGATCTGGGTGAAACTTTCAATGTTGCATTATTAGGGGTCGCACTTAAAATTTGAGATATCTCTTACTTCGATAACTGGATCGATTTCGAGGTTATCGGCTGATTTCTGAGTTATCGAACAATATTTGGACTACCACTCTACGTTTGGGCGGGATAACATCTGTCGGATCTACTAATCTACACTGAAGCAATAAATCCTTAGGTTCTTAGCCGTTAGGGTTCAACCGCCCAGTTTTTTTTTAATTCTAAAATTTATTTTTTTAAATTCTTAGGCGCAATCATTATTAAGCCAATAGAACCCAATTCAATCATTTTTCTGTCTGTATGTATGTTTGTGGTCGTATCAGTCCGAAACCGCTGAATGGAATTAAATGAAACTTTCACCATTGTTTTAGTAGAAGTTCAACTTGAAATTTAAGATATCCCTTATTCCGATAACTCGGCAGGCTTCAGAGTTGTCGACCAACATGGGTCATAGCTATAAACAAAATTTTTTTTTTCTGTAAGAGCATTGACAGCTCAAACTCTGCTTATAATGCGATCTTGCATATCTTAGCTCCCAGATTTATCCCATCTCAGTTCAATGATCTTTTAAAGCTTAAAATTTTCTCGAATCTTCTAAGAACACCTTAGAATCTTACAGTCAAACAAATAACTTAAATAGTGTACCTTGAGAAAAATTATAAAAATAATCGGCATAAATGAAACAAATCAAAACATCAAAAATGTGCGGCGCTATTATGAGACCTCCATTCGAGTGCCATTAAAACGATTTTGATTTATTCTGAGAAAATGACGATACAACAATAGGGAAGCAAAACAAATTGCTCAATGCTAATCACAACAAACCACAGAGCATTTGAATATGGGTCATTCACACTACGCACATTGGACCTGCACGCTGAATACATACTGAGCATTTGAGTTAAACGTTAGATGTTGACCTCGTGCACCAGTGACACATTCACCTAATAACATACATTAAACTCTCGCTCATTTAAGGGACGTTATTTGGCATAGTGTAGTGGGCGGGTAGGAAAATATTTTATTAGAAATGTAGGAAGAGCGATTTCAAACAAATGCGTATTTATTAACCAATTTATGTTGTATGGCTTTAGACTGCCTTGAACTCGCGCTTGTATAAGTTCAAGAACGGACATTGAAAACAAATTGGTATTGGACGTATGCATCGTAACTGCGCTCTCACATTCCTCTTATTAGGAATGCCCCCCGCTGAGATTTAATAAATTGTGTTAAGGCATTACTGAGCTAGCTACAGGGTGAGATCTTTGGTCGAACTGCGGGTTAGTGAATTTTTGAAAGAGCTGTAACTTCTTTTGTACCTGGTTAGGGAATCCTTGGCTAGCGCAGAGGCACACTTATACCAGTTTTGAAAGGCCCGTTGTGATGCCACTAGCACTAGGATCAGTCCCCGTACCCGGCCATATGGAAAATCCCTGAGTTGTTGGTATTCTCCACAAAGCAGCATCCCGGGACTGACAATGCTAAACCGACGCCGTTACTTCTCTTCGAACCATTTAGATGGCTAGATGAAGGCTATTAGGTCATTTATGTCCAGTTTCGCGATCTGGCGTATGCTATCCGGAAAGTGAACTGCCAAAACGGCAATCTCGCGCCGCTTAAAGTCGGGCAGTTGCAGATGAGGTGCTCCACCGTTTCCTTCTCCTCGTCATCTTTGCAACTCCTACAGCATCGTCGGTAGGCACACCTAGCCTTTCCGCGTACCTACCAATAAAGTTAATACTCCTATTAATATGGAGATTTCTCTCCTTCTTAAGGCGTGAATGTCTCTAGATCTTTTATGATTCCATTTTAGCCAGGTTTGTTTGGATACCCGGCATCCTGGGGATTGTAATCATCTTTCGTTGGCTTGACGGAGTGTCTCTATGTCCCAGGACCCATGTGAGGTTCACGTGGTTCTGTTGGGCCATCTTTTGTAGAGATCGACGTTAGCTGAGCGTCAGTTCAGAGTTGAAGGAGTAAGAGCCAAGAGCTTCATCCAACTCTGCCATCTAACTTCGAGCCGTCATTGTTAATAGAACACCAATAAATCCTCTCTCATAAAAAAAAATAAGATTCGATTTCGAGACTTTGCCATATCCTAGCTACAGCTGATTTCCTCATCCGGCTCGATGTTTTTGTTGTTTTAACCACATAAACAACCCTTGCCGAAATGAACCCGGTACTAACCCGACTGCCTCGGGAACAATTTGTTCTTGGACCGTAGAGCTTTGTTGCCTCTTACGACACGTATACCTTACCGCGGGTATATTCGTAGACCCCTGAACCGATATGAATCGGTATACGGCCAGATATTATATATTCGATCCTTAAAAATATAATTTGAAAACTTTCGAGCAAAAATGTCGTGATCGATCGGCAGAAGTCTTGATATCTGTTCGCGTTTTTTCGAATTTGGTGTTTAATTCTGGAGGAAACTCTCCTTACCTTTCTTACAAGAAAATTTGAGATATGATCCCGAAAAATGGGAAAAAAGATTCAGGTTGGGAATATCTAGTAAGTGTCCCATCGTCAATATTAAACTAGAGCTCATTTACTCGAAAAATATATATTAATTAAACTATCGAATAAATAATATTCGAATTTAACGGTTTCGATATGTTATCGATTTTTCGACCTGATTAACGATAACATATATTCTTCTGGTATCGTATTCTCGATATGATATCGTATTCACAATATCTTATTGCACATTAAATGTGTTATCGTATTATCGATATGTTATCGTATTTTACATATGTTATCGTATTGTCTATATTTTTTCATAATATCTTATCGCACTTTTAATGTGTTATCGTATTGCCTATATATTTGTATATAACATTGCATACGTGATCGTTTTCGGGATATGTTCTCGTATTCTCGATATGCAATCGCACTCTCGGTATGATATCGTATTTTTGATATGTTATCGTATTCCGGACATTTTATAGTTTATCAAAGCAGAGTATCGTGTTCTCAATATGCTAGCATATTCTCAATGTGCTATAGTGTTTTCGAAAGGTTATCGTATTATCAATATGTTATCGCATTCTCAATTTCTCGATTTATCGATTTGTTTTCTTATTATCGATATCCTATCGTTTTTTATTTTTTCACCAAATTCGATATGAGGTCTTGCAGAGATATTATCGTATCGTCGATATATTATCGTGTTATCGATATCAAACAATCGATATTTTATAGTTCACGCGATATGATATCTTATTTAAATGACTGGTTGATAGCGGTGTTGGGCCCATTTTTGAAGAACTCTGACCAAAAAGCTCCTGGAAACGAAAAAGACCTGACAAAGCACTCGCTTGGAGCGGCAAGTTTAAAGTAGACCCACAAAGCGATCCCCTAATGATTCACCCTATTTTCCCAAAATGTATGCATCGCTATCTTCTTGCGATGCCGACTTTGTTTCCGTCAACAAATCATCAACTACTCAAACCACTCCATTAACATATCACTCATGCCAACAATTCAATTTACGAGCACCCGCAATGCCTAAATCAAGACAAACATAAATCGGTCCAGAAAAGACGAAAGCAACTCATTTGTTTAGCCACATAAAACAGTCCCTCAGTCTCGTTAAGCGCACCCACACACACACATACACGCAACCGCAACCCGCTTTGCATGACAGTGAATTTGGCGCGTAAAAATTCTTTGGCTTTTTATTTCGGTGTGTCAAGTCTCAAGCGGCGTTTGTATGCACGCATCTCATAGATACGACCCTGATATGTCAACGCCTTCACTTTTTTTTGTCACAAGCCAAGCGTGCAACAACAATATACCCCACATATCCTATACGTTTTTAGAGAAAATTTACATATACATTTTTTTTTTTTTTTTTTATTAATGTTGGCGCTGATCTTCAATTTTCTTCAACTACAGTTCCGGAATCTTGACCTCAGACTATAATTTAGTATAATGAAAAGGATGATGAGCATGAGGCGGTGAAAGTTGAAAAAGGGAAATTTTTTTAATAATAGTTTGTTCTAGCTAGCAAAAAGCGCGATCCGTTCAGCAGACGTCGTGACGTATGGCACATCTCTAATTTGCATAATTCTCATTGTTTACTACTGGTTTTTTCGCGAATCTGTCACATATTAAAGCGTTCTGAGACTATACTTTAGCTCTTTAAATTGCGACCCTGCCGGCCTATTGAAATTTTGTTTACATTTTTTGTTTCGCCCTTGAATCAATCTACGATTTGTTGTTGTTGTTTTTAATTTCTACGCGGAACAAAAATGTTTTTGCGATAAATTTAAGATTTTTGAAAGTGATTTTCATTTGAATTTAGGAGTGCTTCGAAATAAAAATAAATTATAATAAAATGAAAATTAAATAACAGAAAATACAGTAAAATAACAAAAAAAAAAAAAAAATAACAAAATGTAAAAAAAAATATAAAAAAATAAAAAAAGAAAAAATTAAAACAAAAAGAAAAATATAAAAAAATAAAAGAAGGAAAAAAAAAAATAAATTAAAAAAATAACAAAATTTAATTAAATAAAATAAAATAAAACAAAAGAAAAAACAAGAGTAAAGAAAACAAAAAAAAAAAAAATTAAATAAAAATTGAAAAAAATAAAAAATAAAAAAATAAAAAAAAAAAAATTAAAAAAATAAAAACTAAAAAAAAATTTAAAAAAAAATTATCAAATTATTTATAAAACAAAAGATAAAATAAGAGTAAATAAAACAAAAAAAAAATAAAAAAACGAAGAAAATTTAAATTAAATAAAATAGATAAAAAAATTTAATGAAATTAAAAAAAAAACATAAAGATATCATTTCATACCCATATTGGCATATTTTGCCATTTTTAAAACAAATTAAGGTAGCTGGCAACTTTGCTCAGTACTCAAAAGAAACTTGAGACAGGTGGCAACCCTGAAAACCGCCCGAAGTAGTAACCCCCGGCAGAAAATCTAAGATTGAAGTATGCCAAATTGGATCCAAATCACTGCAGCAGTTTCCGAGGTTTTGGTCGTTATACGAAGGAATAAATAAAATGGGGTTGGGTTGCTGTTGCTGTTGTTGTTGACAATGGGGTTGGGTGGCAACCCTAGGTGGTTACCCTATCTGAAAATATCTTAGCTAGAATATAGCCGAAAATACCTTTAATTTGATACCCATATTGTCTTATCTTGCTTAGTACTTTAAAAAATTTGGGGCAGGTGGCAACCATGAAAACCGCCCGAAGTAGTAACCCCCGGCAGAAAATCTAAGAATGAATTATACTATCTACATGCCAAATTGGATCCAAATCGCTGCAGCAGTTCCCGAGATATTGGTGGATATACGAAGAAATAAATAAAATGGGGTTTGGGTGGCAACCCTAGGTGACAACACTGCCTGAAAATATCTTGGTTCGAATACGACCTAATATACCTTTAATTTGATATCCATTTTGGCATATCTTCCTCAAAATTATAAAAAAAGGAATAGGTGGCATCTCTGTAAACCTCCTGAAATGGATAATGAAGCATATTATCTACTAGTTAGCTGGTGCCCGCGACTTCGTATGCGTAGCTTAGGTATTGAAATTAATCAAATGGTTTGACAGCATTCACAAACACCTTTTGTTTGATACCCATAATGTACTAACACATTTTTGTGGAAATATTCGTCGATATCTCCGAACCCGCTCGAGCTATCGAAATTTCAAGATATCTCCCAAACCATTTCAGATATTTCAATGAATCATATCGCCTATTATAGAACTTATTGACACCTTTTGTTTGACACCCATATTGTACTAAGACATTTTTGGTCACCCCTGGTCCACATATTGGGCGATAACCCCAAAACCCGTTAAACTTTAAGTTGAGCATCTTGCAATCCAACGATTCAATACCATTCAGAACTTTTAGAGTGTTACGACCACAAACATACAGACAGACATGGTCCACATATTTGGCGATAACTCCAAAACCAGTTGAGATATCGAAAAAAGTACTAGATAAAAAGGCATTATTTAAAACCCAAAAGTACTCATACCATTTAAAAAAAATGTCTTTTTTCACTCACCTGTGCAGGCCCACCGAGTAGACCAGTAGAAAATCCGCACAACATTCGTCCAATTATAATCACCGAAAATGACTTTGTTAAGGCGAGCGTACACCAACCAAAGCACAACGGTACAGTTGCTAGTAGTAATGTGGAACGTCGTCCAAGGTAGTCAGCTAGAGATCCAGAAATAAATGAACCAAAAGGTGTGGCTAAACTATGAACGCTGGCTGTAAAAAACAATTTACTATATGAGGTGAAGATCGAAATATCTAGCTTCGTCTTCTATCTTACTTACCAATCCATGAACCCATTTCAATATTAATCGCAATCTCCGCTGTGGTCGCATTTGCATCATATAACTGTGGTAGTAGGACAGCCGAATAGCCGATGGGCATGCCGCAAGCAGCTGAAATTACTAGTACTGCGCAGGTGGAGATAATCTGGTTTTTTGTTTGCAAGTGGTGTTGTTGTTATTAAGAATATTTTTGTGTGGTTTTAGGCGAATGCAATGAAAGGAGAGAAAAATGGAACAAAGAAATGCATGTTATTAAAATCTTTGAAATATAATTGAAATTGTGTAATGGGTGCAAGAGTAAATAAATGAAAGGACTCTAGAGGAATGAAGTACCCACAGTGCTATCCCTATCCCTATCCCTATCCCTATCCCTATCCCTATCCCTATCCCTATCCCTATCCCTATCCCTATCCCTATCCCTATCCCTATCCCTATCCCTATCCCTATCCCTATCCCTATCCCTATCCCTATCCCTATCCCTATCCCTATCCCTATCCCTATCCCTATCCCTATCCCTATCCCTATCCCTATCCCTATCCCTATCCCTATCCCTATCCCTATCCCTATCCCTATCCCTATCCCTATCCCTATCCCTATCCCTATCCCTATCCCTATCCCTATCCCTATCCCTATCCCTATCCCTATCCCTATCCCTATCCCTATCCCTATCCCTATCCCTATCCCTATCCCTATCCCTATCCCTATCCCTATCCCTATCCCTATCCCTATCCCTATCCCTATCCCTATCCCTATCCCTATCCCTATCCCTATCCCTATCCCTATCCCTATCCCTATCCCTATCCCTATCCCTATCCCTATCCCTATCCCTATCCCTATCCCTATCCCTATCCCTATCCCTATCCCTATCCCTATCCCTATCCCTATCCCTATCCCTATCCCTATCCCTATCCCTATCCCTATCCCTATCCCTATCCCTATCCCTATCCCTATCCCTATCCCTATCCCTATCCCTATCCCTATCCCTATCCCTATCCCTATCCCTATCCCTATCCCTATCCCTATCCCTATCCCTATCCCTATCCCTATCCCTATCCCTATCCCTATCCCTATCCCTATCCCTATCCCTATCCCTATCCCTATCCCTATCCCTATCCCTATCCCTATCCCTATCCCTATCCCTATCCCTATCCCTATCCCTATCCCTATCCCTATCCCTATCCCTATCCCTATCCCTATCCCTATCCCTATCCCTATCCCTATCCCTATCCCTATCCCTATCCCTATCCCTATCCCTATCCCTATCCCTATCCCTATCCCTATCCCTATCCCTATCCCTATCCCTATCCCTATCCCTATCCCTATCCCTATCCCTATCCCTATCCCTATCCCTATCCCTATCCCTATCCCTATCCCTATCCCTATCCCTATCCCTATCCCTATCCCTATCCCTATCCCTATCCCTATCCCTATCCCTATCCCTATCCCTATCCCTATCCCTATCCCTATCCCTATCCCTATCCCTATCCCTATCCCTATCCCTATCCCTATCCCTATCCCTATCCCTATCCCTATCCCTATCCCTATCCCTATCCCTATCCCTATCCCTATCCCTATCCCTATCCCTATCCCTATCCCTATCCCTATCCCTATCCCTATCCCTATCCCTATCCCTATCCCTATCCCTATCCCTATCCCTATCCCTATCCCTATCCCTATCCCTATCCCTATCCCTATCCCTATCCCTATCCCTATCCCTATCCCTATCCCTATCCCTATCCCTATCCCTATCCCTATCCCTATCCCTATCCCTATCCCTATCCCTATCCCTATCCCTATCCCTATCCCTATCCCTATCCCTATCCCTATCCCTATCTCTATCCCTATCCCTATCCCTATCCCTATCCCTATCCCTATCCCTATCCCTATCCCTATCCCTATCCCTATCCCTATTTCAGATAAAAGACTATGTTATACAAGTTAATGACTAATTATAGTATTATTATCGTTCGAGCGTGATTTCGTGTGTAGAACCTTGATTTTTTCTAAATTTGATCAAAGAAGTTTGTTTACCTAAACCTAATCATGTTACCCAAATGTGATTGTAGATATCTGCAAACAAATAAATTTGTCTGGGTAAACATACTTAAATTAAATCTTTATTAAAGCTATTGCTATTTATAAAAGAATGTTATGTCATGTGAAGAGCCCAGATAAGATTTTGAGATACATTTTTTTTTTTTGAAGCACAACTCATCAGCATGAGACCCCAAGGCCATTGTCGTGCAGTCGTTTGTGTAGCATCGCGACGCCGTCTGCTGCTGAATGAAGCCCCGAGATGTAGAAATTAAAAAAATAGCGAGGCTAGGATTTCACCCTGGGGCACCCATTGGTTGGTCCTAGGAAACCCATTTAACTAGAATCTCATGATTTCCAGAATGAAGCATACTATCCGTATGCCAAATTTTATCGAAATGACTCCAACCGTTCCCGAGATATTGGTCAATATACGAAAAAATAAATAAAATGGGGTCAGGTGGCAACCCTCCTTGAAAATACCTTAGTTGCAAAACGGCCGAAAATACCTATCATTTTATGCCAATGGTGGCATATCTTGCTCAATATTCAAAACAAACTAAGATAGGTGGCAACCCTGTAAGCCACCGGAAGTGGCAACACCCAAGTAGAAAGTTTTAGAATGCAGCATTCTACTTATCTATGGACATTCGAGGGATAAATAATATGGAGTTGGGTGGCAACTCTAAGTGGCATCTCTGCCTGAAAATATCTGTTTTACAAAAAAAATTGAGATAGGTGGCAACACCCAAGTAAAAAGTTTTACAGTGAAGCATGCAATCTAAATGCCACATTTGATCCAAATCATTTCAGCCTTTACCGAGATAACTATGTGTGCATAAAACATTCAAGTACGTTGCCACTATTCGTTGACTCAAGTCCGAACACTGTTGCCACTATTTTTTCATTCAAGTTTCACTCTCAATGAAAACTTTGCATCGCCCCCTAAGAAGTTAACTTCAAAAAACTTATTGGCACAGTCTAATGTAATTTTTTTTGTAATTTTTCGAATTGCTCTTGCAACACAGAGAAAAATGAGCTGGGAATGGCTAAGAATTGACCGTGATTTTGGTTGAATCAACAGATAGTTTGGTTGATATGACCAAATCACTATCAATTCTTATCCATCACCGGCTCAATTTTCTCTGTGTGAAAAAATCAAAGTTTGCAAGTTTGCTTTCGGGACTAAAATTTTTCACGTAAAGCTACCGATTGAGGTATAAATCATCAAATATAAGAAAAAAAAATGTTTGTGCGGATTTGAAATATTTTGTACCAATTGGAATCTTTTTTTGAAGCTAAAAATTGCCAAAATTGGCTTGTTTTTATTCAAAAAATCTAAGCACGGCCAACGTTACTTTTTTTTTGAGAAAAAATCCATAAAAATTTGCGTGATAATGGATTTTAGTACGAAAAACTCAATTCTGGGGAGAAATTCTTGTTTTATGAAGTTTTTTTTTCCAAAAATTTTGTATGAAAACTCTTTTTATTTTATCACTTTATAGAACGCTAATTTTCCTCCTGGTAATAACTCAACTAAGCTCGAATTTGGCTCTTTTTGCTTGTTGTGACAGAAATTTTAAGTTTAAATTAATTGAGAAAATTTTTTTTATATCAATAAAGGCAAAATCCATAAACAATTGAAGTAAATTATCAACAAAAATAAATTAGTAAATTTAAAAATATAAAAAAAAAACTACTTCCCATACCGGGAATCGAACCCGGGCCTTCTGGGTGAAAGCCAGATATCCTAGCCACTAGACCATATGGGATATATTAAACCGTTAGTCATATGCACTACACAAGCATTTACAATTTGCTGCTTGCAGTTGCTGTGGTAGGTAGTACGTGAGCAAAGACCGGCTGACAAACCATGTGTGCAAAGAGAACACAAATTTTCTCTTTCAGCCAATTCGCTACTCTTCTGTTGGCGGTGTTTGCTTGGTGCTGAGAGGCCTATTATAAATCATGCGCCATATGTGTGAATGTATGTATGTCGATATGTATGTACTTAAGGGAAGAATAAGTTGCTTGTTAGGTAGAGTAACTTAACAGTTCGCTGCAAAAAAAATGCCATTATGTTGAGATGCATCGGCGATTAGGCGCACTGTTGAGTACTTAATGTCTTATGAAGAGAAATAGCTATGCCAAAAGATATTAACTCAAATAGATATTAGGATCTAAAAACATGGGACAAATTAAGGCAGGCTGGGGTAGCTGTCTATCACGGTATAGCAGATGAGCTTTCTTAAGATGTCGAGTGGACTGTGCTTCTCCAAACGTGGTCAGCTATGTATATGTCGAAAATGGTTCCGGAAACAGCAGCCTCTGGCAGGAACGCGACTTTTGCTGGATTATTTTCTTTAGCCCCGTCGAACCCTCTAACAGATGATGTTGTCGTAGTTTATAGCGCCAATTAACATGAAGCGACTCCGTATATAATACTTGAGTCATTTCTGTCGCAATAAAAATCACGTCACAGAACCTACACGTGTCTAATGACTCGCCATTCCGTGCTGTTCGTTTGTTGTGATTACAAATTTCGCGTTTGTATATATTTTTCCTTTTATGAACTTTATTTCCGTAAGCCCTTTTATGTGTGTTCGAGCTATCGTACATATGAGCCCCTCCAAACACAGGTGGAATAAGTGCAGCTTTTTTCAACTGAGATATTTAAGGCTTTGTATTGTCAACTAATAGGGGGGTACCCTTGATTTCACAAGTTAATTCTGATATTTAGTCTATTGCTATAAGAGCTAGGGCTTACCCCATTAGCGTGTTATATAGAACTTCCTTATCTCCCTCTACCGACATATTTTCCCTATCTCTCTCTTTCAACCGTTCAAAGTTCAGATTACCACGTGCAGACAAAAAAAAAAGAATTTGGTGCCTATGGGTAACCATAAACTTATCTGAACTTTGACCCCCATGCGATACGCCTTAACAGTCTCCTATCGGGAATTAAGTTTTATATGGAATATCATTGACTATCGAGAATCACTCTTGCCAACAAGCGTTACTTTGGACTAAGTAGGCAATTGAGAAGTAAAGTCCTCTCTCGACAAACAAAGCTCACGCTCTTTAGGTCTCTCATCATACCAGTTGTTGTTGTTGTTGTAGCGAGGTGTAGCCCTGCCTAAATGTCAGGCAGGGTCACCCCGAATGTATTGCTCTTGGCCGGGTCGATATAAGAAAACGGCCCGGGTCGTTTCGGCACGATGGGTACAGCACAAGTACTGGTACCGTTCTCGTAGAACCGGCAATACAAGAAACTAGCCGTGTAGGCTATGTAGGTCATTTAGCGTATATACCAGTCCTGATGTGCGGCTCGGAATCATGGACAGTGTCAAGAGAAGATGAGATGGCCCTTGGAGTATTTGAGGGAAAAGTTCTCCGGAAGATTTATGGTCCTTCCCGTGATGCCAACGGCGAGTATCGAAGACAATTTTAAGATGAGCTGTACAAGCTTGACGCAGACTTGACCATAGTTCAGCGAATTAAAGCCCAAAGGCTCCGCTAGCTGGCTCATATTATGCGAATGGACAAAAAAGCTCCAGAAGATTCCACAGAAGATTTTCCTATCGGCGCCCGAATTCGTCACTAGAGGAAGGGGGAGACCTCGACTGAGAAGGAAACAACAAGTGGAGGATGACTTGAACTCCCTTGGGGTTTCCAATTGGCGTCAATTATCGCTAAAAAAGAATGACTGGCGTGCTTTGATACCAAACGGCGAAAATCGCCTAGGCGGTTAAGCGTCAATAAATGAGGCAAGCCAAGATTAGATCGATTTTAGGTGTTAGATTAAAGAAAAATCAATTTCATTTTTGTAATCTTCAAAGTATAATCTGAACTCAAACATCTCTTATCGGCATACAAATTTATAAAGTGGTGAGACAAAAAGAATTGTAAAATTTATGATAAGTACCACCCTAATGTATATGCAAACAAATGTATATAAAAAAAATCATCAACTCGTTTTTGAAGCTTCTATTTCGATTGCAACGCGACACTTGTTTCTTTCTAGTGCTTGGTGATCGAGTTTTTGACATACATACATATGACACATATAGATTTGAAATAGCGAACTCAAGTCGAATTCATTTGCACGGCGATATCATACGAACATTTGAGCAGTGGATACTTCTGTCATCTGGGCTTCGTGGTGAGGTAGGGCAAAACATGCTGGCATCAGACAAAGTGTCAGCGCATTTACTTTTCGTCATTATAACAAGTTTAAGTAAAAGTGGTGGGGGGTCGGGGAAGGAGAGGGCAAATATGGGCAAACTTTTTTTTCTGGAATCGTTAGAAAACATCCTAAACTTTTATTTTATTACAGTTAGCAGGTGTAGAACCCTGTAGCACACATACTTTTTGTCTATCCAAAGTAGAAAATGTAACATTTATGAATTATAATTTTTGTGGCTTATATTGGTTTTAATATTTAGTGAATTGCGCTGATTTTTTCTTTATTTATGTAGCTATTTTTTGGCAGTTTTATTTGATAAAAATTTTTTCCACTTCTGATTCCATTATTAAATAAAAAATTATAATTTCATGCTAAGTAGTAACTAATTGTTTATATTTGAAGAGTTATTTATAATACTGCATTTCCCCGTGTCTACATACATATTCGTTAACAAAAAAAGTTACGTATACGATATACCCTTTTCATGAAAATTTGAAGTGATTTTTTCCACTAAATCAAAAGGGGCAAATATGGGCAAACATTTCTTTCACGAAACTATAGAAAATATTCTAAACCTTCATTTTATTATGGTTAGAAGTTGTAGAACAACTAGCATATACAAATTTTAAATTTTGTTTTTCATTTTTGCTTAAAAATTTATTTCCTATTCTTTTTAATGACCTTTACAATATTTTTGGGGAAACGTTTCGTTTTTTATTGCTTTCCATATATTCGACAAACAATTTATTTAAACTAGTTTATTCAACCCAAACACACAAATTTGGCACGCTCAAAATATGTACTAAAACTAATTAATACCCGAGCCATATTTGTTGCACAAAAGATTGCCATTTTCGTAAACAATGGAATAAAACTAGTTTGGATTTGCTCGATGAATAGTTAAACAGATCATTTACTATATAAGTTACTTGTTCGATATTATTAATAGTGGCTTAGATAATATACTCGGTACCAGGTGAATCCCAGTGATTTCGTTAGGTAGAATCAATTGTAGTGGGATTTTTCTAATCTTAATTCGATTCTTAGATCCGGTTTCGTCAATTCTCTCATATTTCAAGTACCTATTGTTGAGTTAACCTATTAGAGTTACTAGTTTAAGAATGTGTTTTCCTAGAAAAAAAAAATTATCGCGTGTTGCATAGTACATGTGATAGAAGTTAACTTCTTACATTAAGTATTCATTATTAAAAAAATTGAGATAAGTGGCCACCCAGAAAACTGCGCCAAGGTCAACGAATTCCCGAAATTTTGGTCGATATAAAAACGAAGGAATAAATAGATTACCGTTAGGTGGCAGCCTTGCCAAATATCTTCGTTGAAATACGGCAAAAAAATACCTTGCATTTGATACCCATATTGTCATATCTTGCTCAATATTAAGACAAAATTAAGATATATGGCAACCCTGTCGACCGCCCGAAGTGGCAACACCCAAGCAGAAAGTCTTGGAACCAAGCATACTCTTTGTATGCCAAATTTGATCCAAATCGTTTCAGAAGCTGCTGAAATATTGATGTATAAACTTTTCAAGCCCGTTGCCACTATTCGTTGCCTCAAGTCCGAACACTGTTGCCACTATTTTTTCACTAAAATTTTACTTTCCACAATAACTTTGCATCGCCGAAATTAACTTCAAAAATTTGGATAAACTCTGGCTTACCTGATGAAATATGCCACGTACGGCTGCCTTTTCATCGGGCACCGCTGATAAATATGACGCGATCGATGAGAGCCGGGAACGTCGTTCTTGTGATGTGATTTTTTGTTGATGTAGCTTTTGTTGTTGTTGTTGTTGTTGTTGCAACAGTAGTTGTTGCTGCTGTGGATGTACATTATGATTTTTATAATTTATACTATGTTGTTGTAATTGTTGTACTGCTTGTTGTTGTTGCTTTTGATAATGTTTTGTTTGTTGTAGCGCTTTATCGGTGGATGGAACAATTTCATACTTTTGTTTCGGTTTTGGTGCCAAATTCGTTTCTTCATCGTCTCTGCAAAAAGAAAGTGAATTCGAATTTTGAAATAAGTAATGATTTTTCGTTGTTACTGTACTAAATCGACGATTTTACTTTTTAAAATTTTTTTTAAAAAATGATCATTTCAAAATTTAATTCAAAAAAGGCATATATCAGCTGAAAAAGTATTGAATTTCCGATCAAGTAAGGCCTTTTTGAAACTCATTTTAAAATAGGGCGCTCTTCCACTCAGAAGTCAAAATATGGAATTTAATTTTACACTTTGATGGGATTTTTTAAAAATATTTTTCTTGAACTACCCTTTAGTTTTTTGAGGTTCTGTAAAGAAGGTCTGTGGTGGATTTAAGTCCCTTAGGGGTTAGGCTTGAACCCAGACGCTTGGACATGTAAAATTAGGAAAAAAATCGACCAAAAAATTTAATGTCTTTACGAATTTCTTTTCCGAGGGTGCGCTTGAAACTCGTTATTACACCCTCAGCCGAAACCACAAACAGAAGTAAAATTGTAGATCTCTACGGTAACCGTACTCGAATTTGTTGAAAGACTTCATCCCTTTATAAAATGGTTACGGTTATCTGTATACTTACTGTTATGGTTATGGTTATGGTTACAGCTAGGATTGTGGGTATGGTTATGGTCCCTGTTATAGTTATTATAGTGATAGTTATTAAGGTTCGTATTACGGTAAGCTAAGGTAAGGGTTACGGTTATGGTTATGATTAAGGTTAGGGTTACGGCTATGATTCAGTTATGGTTATTATTAAGGTTGGTTATGACGGTAAAAGTTACAGTTTTGGTTAAAGCTAAGGTAAGTGTTAAAGTTATGGTTATGATTAAGGTTAGGGTTACGGCTACGATTTACTTAAAGTTAAGGCAAGCGATTCGGTTATGGTTAAATTTAAAGTTAAAGTAAGTGTTACGATTATGGTTATGATTACGCCAATATTAACCGTTACTGTAACGCCAAGGAAAGTTATCTATACGGTTACGATTTTGGTTATAGTTCAAGTTATAGTTACGGTTAGGGTCGAGGTACAGATATTTCATTGGTCAGCGGTTATTTGCATGGGAGATGAAAACTAATACATTTATCTATTGACTCCTCTTCCCGTACCAACCACCGACTTATTTTTATGACTACGGAAGTGGTTAAGATTACGTTTGCGGTTACGGTTACGGTTAAGGGTAAGGTTGCGATTACGGCTATGTCTACGGTTACGGTTTTTTTCTACGGTTACGGTTATGTCTATGGTTACGGTTACGGTTATGTCTACGGTTACGGTTATGTCTATAGTTACGGTTATGTCTATAGTTACGGTTATGTCTATAGTTACGGTTATGTCTATAGTTACGGTTATGTCTATGGTAACGGTTATGTCTATGGTTACGGTTATGTCTATAGCTACGGTTACGGTTATGTCTATGGTTACGGTTATGTCTATGGTTACGGTTACGGTTATGTCTATGGCTACGGTTACGGTTATGTCTATGGTTACGGTTATGGTTACGTTTATGTTTACGGTTACGTTTACGGTCGCTATGCACGAATATTACAATATATGTTTCTTGACCGCTCGTAGTAGTGGGAACTGAGAAAATTTTGATTAAATTTGTTTGGTTTAACGTATTTCTTCCACAATCAGTCGACAATTTTTTGCAATTTAATCGTATACATATATGTGTACCAAAAATTCAACACGTTTTTTGATAATAAATAATAAACATATACTTGTGGTAAATACAGTCTATTCAGTCTTCTTGCTGACAACGTAAACAAAAAATATATTTGTTTACACTTATAACTGAATATGAATAGCTTATAAGAGGCTTATAAGCTCCGTTTAATGAGTTTAAAAAAAAAATTTTCAAATATTTGCACTATATGACTTTCCAAACGCCAACTGTTTTTGTTGTTAATCCCTTGATTGTGCAATTTCCTTTGTTAATGAAGTATTATTTATTATTTGTCTGCACTTATTTATCTTAATAAGCCATTTATAATTATCTGAGAGCGTTGTCTGTTTATCGATACGACTGACAATCGTTCACCTAGCTTCATTCGCCCAAGAAACGTTTATAGGGTAAGACGGAAGGAACATGCCGTGTAAGATAGTATCTTGCCTACTTACTTAAAATAGCAAGATATGCCAAAATGGGTAACAAATTAAAGGTATTTTCGGCCGTATTACAACTAAGATATTTTCAGGCAGGGTTGCCACTTAACTCCTTTTTGTTTATTCCTTCATTTATCGACCAATATCTTGGGAACGGCTTCAACTATATACATACATACATATATCAAATTTGGCATATAGATACATGGTATGACTTTCTACTAGGGTGTTGCCACTTTGGGCTCTTTTCAGTGTTGCCACCTGTCCCAATTTGTTTTAAATATTGCGCAAAATATGACAATATATGTATCAACTGCAAGGTATTTTCAGCAGTGTACCAAAAAAGATATTTTCAGGCACGTTTGCTACCTAGAGTTGCCACCTAATGGCAATTTATTTTTTCCTTTATTTGTATATATCGATCAATCATTGACTTGGGGCAGTTTTCTTTCGATTTTTTTGCAGTTAGGCGATACAAGATTGCAGCTAATATGTAAATATACTTTAAAGTGTTTATAGTCTAGAAATTTTTTAATGATATGCAACAATAATCTATATATGTACACACATTCACATTCATAGTTTAGAACTTTCTTTAGATGTGTTGAGCAAAACTATTTTAAAATATGTAGAAGCTACACTTGTTTAAACAACCTTATTATCGCGATTAGGTGCATGTGTTTGAAAAAACATCAATAAAATCATATTTAAAAGGTGTTGACAATAATGATTTATTACAATACATACATATAAACCAGAAAATATTAAATCAAAAGTTAAGTTATCTTGGAAATTTCCGATAGAAGTTTTGTTAATATATAATCTATATCAGGGGTCGTAATGTTTGTAAAATTTACTAAAAAAAAAAATAAAAAACTGGCAATTTTTTTTTTTCAAAATAGGGATGCCACCTATATCAATTTTTTTTTAATATTCATTAAGATATGCCAATATTGGTATCAACTGAAAGGTATTATCGCCGATATGCCAACTAAAATATTTTCAAGCAGGGTTGCCACCTGGGATACACCTTACCGCACTAGCCGGTGCTATCTCGAGAGCCGCTTGATGGATTTCCATGATATCTTATAACTTTAAACGAGCTAAACTTGTATATTTGTATATCCGGACTATCTCGGGAACCGCTTGACCTATTTGGACAAAATTTTGAATATAGATAGTTGGATTGATTCTAAGGTTATACGCTTGGGGGTTGCCACCTATCTCAATTTTTTTTTTAATTTTGTAGCAAGATATTCCAATATGGGTATCAAATGTAGGGTATTTTCAGCGACATGCCAACTAAAATATTTTCAAGTACGGTTGCCACCTAGGGTTGCCACCTTACTCTTATTGTTTTTGTATATTTTGAGGTCACTTGGGTATTGTTTTGGGATCATTTTGAGGTCATTTTAGGATCATTTTGGGTTCATCTTGGGATCATTTTAGGGTCATTTTGGGATCATTATAGGTTCATTTTAGGGTAATTTTGGTATAATTTTTGGATGATTTTGGGGTCATTTTTGGATCATTTTGTGGTAACTTTGGGATCATTTTGGAGTCATTATGATTTTTATAGCCTTCATGAACATGAAATAGTATTATAACTTTGGCCCGATGTTTGTAAGTATGAGAAGAAGAAGAAATGGACCTATCAATAAGTATACCGAAATGATCAGGATGACGAGATGAGTTGATTTAGCCATGTCCGTCTGTCTGTTTGAACGCAAACTAGTCCTTAAGTTTTTGAGATATTTGGTTGAAATTTTGTATGCGGTGGAATATAGGAATCAGTTGTCGGAATCAGCCAGATCGGAGCGATATTACATATAGCTCCCATACAATCGATTGGTCCGATAAACGGATTTTTGGCTTTAACTCCTGCAATTTAAGAGGTAGGAACGTGAAGTTTTGTTAGAATTGCCTTTTTTATATCAGAAATGTCGATGTTGAAAATCATTGAGATGGGATAAATATTTCACATAGCTCCCATATAATCGATTTTTCCGATAAACGGATTTTGGGCTACAACTCCTGTAATTAAAGAGGTAGGAACGTGACATTTTGTAAGAATTGCTTTTTTTATATAAGAAATGCCGATGTTGAAAATCATTGAGATGGGATAAGTATTTCATATAGCCCCCATATAATCGATTGTTCCGATAAACGGATTTTTGGCTAAAACTCCTGTAATTATATAAGTAGGATCGTGAGATTTCGTAACTATTGCTCTGTTAGAATTTGGAATGTCGATGTTAAAAATCAATGAGATTGGACAAATATAACACATCGCCCCCATATAATCGATAGTTCCGATAATTTCGGTATGAGCTAAAGTTAAATTGAAACAGGCTGTACTGGGGATCGAACAGTGAAAATCGTGACGCTTATTCATGAAAGGTATATAGCCTTCGGCACAGCCGAAGACAGCTTTCCTTGCTTGTTTTGATATCATTTTGGGATTATTGTTACTTTTTTTTAGGGATCATTTTGTGGTAATTTTGGGATCATTTTAGAATAATTTTAAGGTGATTTTGTGATCATTTTGGGTCATTTTTTATCATTTTGTGATCATTATGGGATCAAATTAGGGTAATTTTGTGGTAATTTTGGTTTCATTATGGACCGCTTGACAGATTTCGATCAAATTTGGCATAGAGATGGGTGTTGGCACATGGTTCACAGGGTTAGACTATTGGAAAAAAAAATTGGTAAGTGAGGCTATTGCTTAAAAATCGGAAACGCCGATCAATCTCGGTCACCCAAGTACTTAATTTTTATATGTAACTCTATTATTGCTAGTACAGATTTTAAGTAGGTCTAGTTCATTACGATTACGTTGCATGACAATTGTATAATTGTGCTTCGAAATGTACATGCATATGTATTAGAGTATTCTGACATATTTAGATCAATATATAAAACCTTAATAAAAGTTCATTGTGAAGACTATAAAACTTGATGATCAACATTGGGCGCTGCGTTAATAATGATCGTCTAATTGCTCAATCGAATATGCTTATCTGTCAAATGCGTAGTTGAACAAACATACATATGTATGTGGATCACATGAAAGTGACAGAACAATTAAAAGTATGCTTATCAGACAATTAATGCAAAGCTGTAAAGAAAGTGATTTTTATTACTTAACTCAAATAAGATATACTTTGTTATAAAAATTTATGTTCATACTAAGTAATAAAAAAAACGATAACATAAATTTCTGATATCTTTCTTATCTGTCTTCTAAAAAAAAAAAAAATTTTAAATAAAAAAGTAGTAAAAAATAACTTCAACTTTTTTGCTAAAGCTCACAGCTGAGTATATAATGTTTGTTTGCACTCGAACTTACACTTTTGTATTTATGTTTATACCCAGCTGTACTTGTACACAGGGTATTATAACTTTGTTAGGATAACGGTTGGTTGTACAGGTATAAAGGAATCGAGATAGATATAGACTTCCATATATCAATATGATCAGGATCGAAAAAAAATTTGATTGAGCCATGTCCGTCCGTCCGTCCGTCCGTCCGTCCGTCTGTCCGTTAACACGATAACTTGAGCAAATAATGAGATATCTTCACCAAATTTGGCATGCGTACTTATTTGGGTTCAGAATAGATTGCTATTGAAAATGGGTAAAATCGGACCATAACCACGCCCCTTTTTCGATATCGAAAATTTCGAAAAACGTATAAAATGGGTTAATTCAATATTAGAAGCAGCTACAATGATACAATTTGCAATATGTATTGATTTAGATGTTCTAAGGCCGATTTTATAAAAATTTTTGAAAAGGGGGCGTGGTACCGCCCACGTATATTTGAAGAAATTTTAAAATTTTGACTCTTAATAACTTCAGAACAGTTTATGCTAGTATAACGAAATTTCGTAGAGGACATACTATTGTTGTGGTAAATTCAGCTATAGAAAATAAACGAAATCGCTTCGCGACCACGCCTACTTTTTCATAAAAGTTATATTGAAAGGAGGTGGAAATAATGAAAAGTCCATATCTAATTAACTGATTTCGCTATAATAATATAATTTGGTACATACATCAACTTTCATATTCTTTACATAATTTTTTTCAAAATTTTGGAAAGTGGGCGTGGCACCGCCCACTTATGAGTCAAGCAATTTTTAAATTCGACTGCTAACAACTTCAGAACGGTGTGAGATAGATTTACGAAACTAGGTACCAGGCATGTTATGTTTATGTAGAGTACTACCACAGAAAATAAGAAAAATCGGTGAACGATCACGCCCACTTTATGTGCACAGCTGGGTATGTAATGTTCGGTTTCACCCGAACTTAGACTTCCTTACTTGTTTTAATATAAATTTCACAACGCTTAGCAAATTTGTCTCAAATCAGCAAAGATAAATAATAATTGTAATCAAACGTGCTATTTGATATCGTATAATTAAAATGTTGGCGCAATTATAAATTAAATGTTATCCCAATCATGTATACATATATATTTTTATAAACATTAACATATGTAGATAGGATGGGCTAAAAAAATCGGTTTTATTGGGTTCATTTCGGTACTTTTAGCAATCATTTCTGAACTTTTTTGTAATCATTTCGGGATGGTTTTCGGGACTATTTTGGGAACATTTCTGGACTTTTTTGGAATAATTTCAGTACTTTTTCCGGATAGGTTTCGGACTTTTTAGGATCATTTCGGGACTATTTTGAGAACATTTCGGGACCTTTTTGGAATAATTTCTGGACTGGTTGGGATCATTTCGGGACTGTTGTGGGCCCATTTTGGGATTATTTTGAGACCATTGCGGGACTGTTTTAGGATAATTTTTGGACTTTGTTGGAATCACTGGGACTGTTTTGGGACTATTTCGGGACTTTTTTTTTTTTAAATTTCAGTACTTTTTCGAGATATGTTTTGGAATTTTTTGGGTTTATTGCGGGACTTTTTTGGGATAACTACATTACTTTTGCGGGATGTGTTTCGGACTTTTAGGGATCATATCTGGAATATTTTGAGACCATTTCTGGACTGGTTGGGATCATTTCGGGACTGTTTTGGCACCATTTCGGGACTATTTTTAGGATAATTTTTGGACTTTGTTGGAATCATTTCGGGGCTATTTTGAGACCATTTCGGGACTTTTTTTTGCAAAAATTGCAGTACTTTTTCGATATATGTTTTAGAGTTTTTTGGGATTATTGCGGGACTTTTTTGGGATAATTACAACACTTTTGCGGGATATGTTTCGGACTTTTTCGAGATCATTTCCTGACTTTTCGGCACCATTGCGGAATGATTTTAGGGAAGACTTCGGGACTTTTTCGGGACCGTCTGGGAAAAGTGGTCCGGTCCCGAAAATAGTAATACGAAAATGATCCGTAAAAATTCCATAAATGTTCTTAAAAAAGTTAGGAAATGATCCCGAAAAACTTTGGATCATATTCCGAAAAAGTACCGAAATTATCCCAAAATGTCCCGAAATTAGCCCAAAATAGTTCTGAAAACCATCCCGAAATGGTCCCAGAACAGTCCCGAAAACCATCCCGAAATGATTGCAAAAAAGTTTCAAAACAATCCTAGAAATGTTCAGAATGGTCCCACAAAAATTTCGGAACATATCCCGAAATGTTGCCGAAAGAGTCCAAAAATTATCTATCAAAATTACCCCAAAATAATCCCAAAATGATCCCAAAATTAGCCAAAACTATTCCAAAATTACCCCAAAATGACTCCAAATATATCCCAAAATGATCCCATAATGACTACAAAATTACCCCAAGAAGATCCCAAAATGACCCCAAAATGATCCCAAAATAAAACAATTAAGAAAATCTGTCTTCGGCTGTGCCGAAGGCTATATACCTTTACCATGAATAAGCGTCAAGATTTTCACTGTTCGATCCCCAGTACAGCCGGTGTGTACTTAACTTTAGCTCATACCGAAATTATCGGAACTATCGATTATATGGGGGCGATGTGTTATATTGGTCCAATCTCATTGATTTTTAACATCGACATTCCACATTCTAAACGAGCAATAGTTACGAAATTTCACGATCCTAACTATCTAATTACAGGAGTTATGTACCAAAATCCGTTTATCGGAACAATCGATTGTTTAGGGGCTATGTGAAATATTTATCCCATCTCAATGATTTTCAACATCGATATTGCACATATAAAAATAGCAGCACTTACAAAATTTCACGTTCCTACCTCTTAAATTACAGGAGTTATGTACCAAAATCCGTTTATCGGAACAATCGATTATATGGGAGCTATATCTAAAATCGGTCCGATCTTGCTGGTTCCAAGAAATGAATTCTATATTAGAAAATGGTGATCGCATACCAAATTTCAGCAAAATATCTCAAAAACTGATGGACTAGTTTGCGTTCAAACAGACAGACGGACATGGCTAAATCAACTCATCTCGTCATCCTGATCATTTCGATATACTTGCTGATGGGTCCATCTCTTCTTTTTCTCATACATACAAATATCGGACCAAAGTTATAAAAGTCTAGAAATTATCACGAAAAATCCTTAAATGATCCCAAAAAAGTCCATAAATAAAAGGAAATTAGTTAAAATTTGATCGCAAGATTCCCGGTTTCAAACGAGTTTTCGAAATATGTAGCTCGATCCATGTTTTGATCAAATATTGCATTGCCCTTGAGTTTTGAAAAATGTGTCAAATTTCCAGACTCTAGTTTTCCAGAAAGTTACTCAAAAATAGATCGGAAGATTCCATCTCTCCTCACAAATTATGATTTTGTCACTTAGAACGTTATTCCCGATGAAGCTTCAATTGTATGGTGATTGTAACCTCAACTATAAGCTAATTTTCGAGTTCCTACGTCGCTAGGAAGTTAATTAAAAGCCGATCGCAAGATTCTTAATTTTAAACGTATGTTCGAAATAGCTCGATCCTTGCGCCATCTATCGGAAACCTCTTGTGGACGAATTGCGTTGTTTAGCTGATTCTGAAAAATATGTTAAGCTTCAGGTGCTAGCTTGCCAGGAAGTTACTCAAATATCGATGTCAAGATTCCCCCCCCCCCCTCTCCTCCTTTTCAAGAATTTTAAATTACCTCGATCAGTGCACCATCTAGCGGAATTTTGCGTAGTAAAATTAATACTAGTTACATTAATCGATTTGTTTGCTAACATATCTCGCTTAATTATATCGTTTATAATATCAATACTTAATTGAGAATAATGTCGTCACAAGCAAACACACGCACAGATGCGTTTACTACGATTAATTAAACTCAATTGAATCGCTATAAAGTTGAATTTAACTAAGGCGTATGGTTAGATATGAAAGTCTTTAGGCCCTGTTGACAAGTGTTAAATGCCTTACATTTTTGATGTCTGTACCCCGTTTCTGTAACTCAATTCGATCGATCGCTTCGACTGAATGAGCCGATTTGACGTCATAATGACGTCACACTCCTTGTTGTTCTGTAAACAAATTTAATTTTGTCGATTTATTTTAGTACTCTTTTTTCATGCTTAATTTCTTAAAAAATATACATATATGCATTTCTTTTCCTACTGGGTATGTGAGCCGTCAAAACAAATCAATCTTGCGTTGACGTAAAAGTGTCTGCAATTCAATAAAAGATTTATTATTAATAGATCGTCGCTCGCTTGCCAGGGGCATGAATGTGCCAATTTTTCAGATTTGAGTTAATAGGCTCACGTGATTAACCTCACGTGATTCACGAAAATCCTGAGATTCCAAAGTAGAAGGAACCCGCGAAAATTTGCAATGCCATTTTCATGAATGTGTAGTTCAATCTCTGAAAATTGTGCCAGAAATACGAATGTGCTACACATTCAATTTATAATTTTTTTTAATATTCGTTTTGCCAGAAGCATGAATGTGTAGCAAAATTGTTACGTATACGCCATGTTGTCCGTTAAGAAATTTTCTTTGGAAATTTTTAAAAGATGAATGTGCCGAATATTAACGTAAAAACTATATCAGTGGAAAGCAAAATTGTTACGTATACGCCATGGTGTCTGTTTTTGAGTGCAATACATTCATGTTGCTGGCATAACGAAAATTTGAAAATTTGATATCAGTGAAAAGATTATAATGAGAATATAACCTGGAAAACAGATTTATGTCAAAAACTAAAATTTAAAATTTTGCGATATTCCTTTCGATTCCCCAAAATTTGAATTTTGGCACATTCATATGTACTTCTGGCAAGCGAGCGACGATATATCGGAGCGCTTATCGCTGTTATCGGATTTGAGCATTTCTGGAATAAAAAGTGGGCATGATCCAAAATATCCTCAAAATAATCGCAAAATTAACCTAAAATAATCCCAAAGTGACTACAAAATTATCCCACAATGATCCCAAAATGACCCCAAAATGATCCCATAATGACTCCAAAACTACCCCAAAATGACCCCAAGAAGATCCCAAAATGATCCCAAAATGACCCCAAAATAATCCCAAAATGAAGCCAAAATTATTCCAAAATGACCCCAAAATAATCCCAAAATGAAGCCAAAATTATTCCAAAATGATCCCAAAATTACCCAAAATTATCCCAAAACTACCCCAAAATGACCCCAAAATAATCCCAAAGTGACGCCAAAACAATCCAAAATGATCCCAAAATTACCCCAAAATAATCCCAAAATGATCCAAAAATTACCCAAAACAATCCCAAAATTACCCCAAAATGACTCCAAATGTATCCCAAAATGATCCCATAATGACTCCAAAATTACCCCAAGAAGATCCCAAAATTACCCCAAAATGATTCCAAAATTACGCCTAAATGACCCCAAAATGATCCCAAAATTGCCGCAAAATTACTCCACAATTACCCCAAAATGACCCCAAAAAGATCCCAAAATTATCCCAAAATAATCCCAAAATGACCCCAAAATAATCCCAAAATGACGCCAAAATGACCCCAAAATGATTCCAAAATTACCCCAAAATGACTCCACAATTACCCCAAAAATACCCCAAAAAGATCCCAAAATTATCCCAAAATGACCCCAAAATAGTCCCAAAATGACGCCAAAATTATCCAAAATTATTCTAAAATGACCCCAAGAAAATCCCAAAATGACCCCAAAATGATCCCAAAATGATCCCAAAGTAGTCCCATAATTATGCCAAAATGATCCAAAATTTTTCCAAAATGACCCCATGAAGATCCCAAAACGATGCCAAAGTTACCCCAAAATGACTCAAAATTATCTCAAAACGACCCCAAGAATTATTATCGGCACCGTCTATGTAAGAGAGAGCAGGAAATGTTGCCTTTTTGCATTTTTGTAGGGAAAGGATGTCGAAAAAAGATAATGATGCCCTTTATTAAGGTAATACCCATTTTACAACGGAACACTACTTTTTTTGGACCTGACGTGAGAATATACACGGACTAACTATTTTTGTTCGGCGATGGCAGGAATTTGGTCAACTATGGTTACTTCTGCATGAGATCTCATCCAATTACTAATTCGGAATATGCTCCGCACTTTTTTGGGATCATTTCGGAATGGTTTTCGGGACTATTTTTGTATCATTGCTGGACTTTGTTGGGATCATTTTGGGACTGTTTTGGTACCGTTTCGGGGCTTTTTTGGGATAATTTCAGTACTTTTTCGGGATATGTATTGGACTTTTTTTTTGGAGAGATGGTCCCAAAAAATTAAAAAAATGATATAAAAAAAGATAGGAAATGATCCCGAAAAAGTACTGAAATTATTCCAAAAAAGTCCAGAAATGGGACCAAAATAGTTCCGAAAATCATCCCGAAAGGATCCTAAAAAAGTTCCGAAATGGTCCCAAAACAGTCCGGAAAACCATCTCGAAAAAAGTTCCAAAATAATCCCAGAAAAGTTTAGAATGATCCCGAAAGTTTTGGAACATATCCCGAAATGGTACCGAAAAGGTTCAAAAATTATCTAAAAAAGAGCTCAGAAATTATTGCGAAACGAAAAATTCCTAGCCATGCTTTTGAGAAATGACAAGCTGGTCCGTATTATTATTGCATATATGCGAAGTGAAATTAATACCATTAATATCTTGATAAGCTGTCATTATAATTTCTTTTTTTCTCTGGTTTATAACGATATCAAATGGAATTAATGAACTTTGCTCTAATCCAAACTCTTTTCGGACAAACCTTGATCACTTTGGTATGTGACTTTATTAATCTGTCTGGGTTGATTGAATGTTTAGAATGCACAATGGCGGAGATAACATTTTTTGGCACAAATTTGCACTCTGTCACTAAAGAGTGTGAAGTATATCTAAAGAAAAATATCTGCTAGGTGGCGCTATTGTCGCGATACTTACAAAAAACACATATTCAAGGACCAATTTGGCTCATCTTCACAACATATGTCACCTACAGGAAAACAAGTAGCCCACAAAAAATTTTGCTACTAGGTGGCGTTGAAGTCAAAATATTTACAACTGTTATTCAGATTTCAACAAAAAAAGCGTCATTTGCAGGTTGAGTTTTGTAGACACGAGCTAATATGAGCAAAAGTTGTTTTTTATAAAGCTTGCAAGTTCCACATAGCAAAATTTTGTTTTATTTTTCGCTACACAGAGAACAATTTTGTAGTTTATTTTTCTACATGTTAAAATAAAAAGAAAGATCCTTTGAAAATAACATGAGATAACTGGACATAAAGTGTTGGTTTTAAGAGGAGGTCATGTTGTTTCAACAGGAGGTCATGTTGTTTTAACGCCAAGTGATGTTGTTTTAACAGGAAGTCATGTTGTTTTAACAGGAAGTCATGTTGTTTGAACAGGAATGCAGGTTTTTTTTTAGGAATCATCTTAAAATAACAGAAAGATCCTTTTAAAATAACATGAGATAACGAGACAGAAAGTGTTGTGTTAACAGGAAGTCATGTTATTTGAACACCAAATGATGTTCTTTTAACATGAAGTCAAGTTGTTTTAACACCAAATGATGTTGTTTTAATACCAAATAAAATTGTTTTAACACGAAATTATGTTGTTTTAACATGAAATGATGTTGTTTTAACACCAAATGATGTTGTTTTAACAGAAAGTCATGTTGTTTTAACAAAAAGTCATGTTGTTCTAACAGAAAGTCATGTTGTTTTAACAGAAAGTCATGTTGTTTTAACACCAAATGATGTTGTTTGAACAGAAAGAAGGGTTGTTTTAAGGGGAAATCATATTAATTTAACACGGAGTGAAGTTACTCAGCATGACATAAAAAGCCTAATTTAAAAACTTTTTTCCTCAATTTGAGTTAATTTTTAGAACTTAATTTCCTTAATACAAGTAATACTTTCCTCAATACAAGTAATAATTTCCTCAAAACAAGTAACAAATAGTTTTCTCATTAAAAGCAATAGTTTAATCAATTCGGGCAATAATTTCCTCAATACAAGTAAAAATTTCCTCAATGCAAGTAATAATTTCCTCAATAAAAGTAAAAATTTCCTCAATACAAGTACAAATTTCCTCAATACAAGTAATAATTTCCTCAATACAAGTAATAACTTCCTCAATACATTCAAAAATTTCCTCATTACAAGTAAAATACACGTAAAAATTTCCTCAATACAAGTAATAATTTCCTCAATACATTTAAAAATTTCCTCATTACAAGTAATAATTTCCTCAATACATTTAAAAATTTCTTCATTACAAGTAATAATTTTCTCAATACAAGTAAAAATTTTCTCAATACAAGTAATAATTTGCTCAATACAAGTCAAAATTTTCTCCATACAGGTAATAACTTTCTCAATACAAGAAATAGTTTCCTCAATACAAGTAATAATTTCCTTAATACAACTAACTCAATACAAGTAAAAATTTTCTCAATACAAGTAGTAATTTCCTCAATACAATTAAAAATGCCCTCAATATAAGTAATAGTTTCCTCAATACAAGTGATAGTTTCCTCAATACAATTAAAAATGTCCTCAATATAAGTAATAGTTTCCTCAATACAAGTAAAAATTTCCTCAATACAAGCAAAATTTTCCTCAATACAATTAAAAATTTCCTCAATACTAGTATTAATTTCCTCAATACTATTAAAATTTCCTCAACACAATTAATAATTTCCTCAAAAAAAAGTAATAATTTCCCCAATACAAGCAAAATTTTCCTCAATACAATTAAAAATTTCCTCAATACTAGTATTAATTTCCTCAATACTATTAAAATTTCCTCAACACAATTAATAATTTCCTCAAAAAAAAGTAATAACTACCTCAATACAAGGAAAAATTTTCTCAATACAAGTAATAGTTTCGTTAATGCAAGTAATAATTTCCTCAATACAAATAAAAATTTCCTCAATACAAGTAAAAATTTCCTCAATACAAGTATTAGTTTACTTAATACATGCAATAATTTCCTTAAAACGTTTGCCGATTTACAATGGGAGGCTTAAAATGAAACCAGAATACTTCAATGAAATTCTGCGCAATCCATTATCCTACTTAAAGTAAGGAAAAAGGATTTTATTAAACTGGGTGAAACATTTTATTTATGTTAAGGAAGCCATATCTTTGCGGCCAAATAGGCTAAATTTTCCCTTGAAATAAGGCATTTTTTACTTGTGGAATGGAAACTTTTTTCTGAGTGTAGTCTTTCTTCGGCATCCTAAAAAAAAAAAATATAAATACAAATAAAAAAATTCAAAAATGCCGGTCTAATACAGATGCAGTTTAAAAAAAAATCTGTTTCTTTTGTATTTCTTACAAAAATGAATTTATCTCACTTTAGAAAACACATGAAAGGCAAGAATAGTAAAACCTGTTTTTAAATCAGATCAGACGCTGACATTTGTTTGGGTGCAGCCACAACAAGCACAACTAATGCAACAGGCTTTGCAAGTCACTCGCTGCATAAAATCTGCATACATTAATATTGAACTTGCAGATATTTGGCTGAACTTGATTTTAATTAAAGATTAGCATAATTCATGAGAAAAGAATATTTAGCAAATTGTTATCATTTTTTTTTTTTTTTCTTAGATACATTTTTCAATTTTTAATTTACCTTTCGGTTGTCATGTTAGCGATTATTCTATTATACTTTTTACTGCTATCTTAGTTATTTGTTATAATACTGAGATATCAACTGCTGATAGTGATTTATAACTTTTGGCGTTTCAAGAGTTTCCTGAGTGCAGCAAATATTTCGCACTCTTTATTATTTGCCGGTTTTATATCAGTTGATAAAAAGTCGCTTTAAAAATTTTTATAAATTTTTTTTTTTTGCAGAGTTTTTGCACAAATAATTTTAAATTATGCGCCACTCATTAAAAGCGTTTCATTTTGTTTTCTTTTTTTTAATATCATTTATTTTTATCTAACTCTTATTAGCAAACACATTAATAACCGGTGAGTTCACTTAAACACCAAAATATAGACGTTATTATTTTTTTTTTTTCAAATTTCAATTTTCACAAAATAATTTTTTTTAGCAAAAAAAACTTGTTTTGCGCGCTTCTTTAAGCTTGCGAACCAACTCAACACGTTTTACCGTCACGTACTGTTATAAACTTGTCAAAGCGTTTGCTATTTATGGCTGCCAAAGCCCAGCTGATAAATATTGCGCTCCGCTCCATATGTGCGGCTGGCTGAGAACTTTGCAAGTTTATTTTTGTTTTTATTATAAAAATGATCATCGGCGTTGTTGAGGCTTTTGCAACACTTCTCTTTTGTCCCTACAACAGCTCAGCTCGCATGTAACTGTTCTCATAGCACTGTTTTTCTCTTACTTTTTCAAAGCTTTTAGTGAGGATCATGTTTTCACTTATCAAGCGCACAAACCTTTTGAACAGAGTGTGTTGAATTATGAGTGAAAAATTATTGATTTAAGATCATTAAAATGTAATGAGCTATTTTTGTACCCAGCGTACTAGTACTAGTACAAAGGTGTTATAATTTTGTCCACACGGCGCAAAATAATCGAGATAGATATAGAGTTTCACATATGAAAGTTCTTAGGTTGAAAAGAGGAG
>CAXKVI010000004.1:15060020-15077520 GCA_964058755.1 Campiglossa producta | reverse complement strand
AAAATTGAGTACATCTTTCTTGTCATAGCGCTTTTGCAGTGTGGTAGGCCATGCACACTAAAACTATGCCGCCATTTCTCAGCTTATCACCACAACAACAATGGATGGTATCAGCTATCTTTCAAATACAAAAGACAGCCATCAAAAACAAGAAATAGCCATAAAAAACAATGAAGTAACAAATTATATTGCTAAGCTTTCAAGGAAGGCATGTATGAAGATGGAAGAGTCAAGGAAGGAAAGTTTTATATGCGAATAGGGCTGTAGGAAAATCAGTATAGTTTCAACTGTACCCGGAGTGCGCTTTTTGGAAGTTCCTTTCCTGGATAGCCTATGACAGGACGCGGAGCTGGACATAAAAGACTTGTTGGCCTTCATCAAGTCATCCAATTGGTTCGAGGAGGAGTAACAATGTCGGTTTAGGAGTTTCAGTCCCGAGAATCTGCTATGTGGAGAGCCCCGACAACAGAGAAATCTTCCAAATGACCGAGTCCCGGGTCTGAGTTTTCCTAGTTTTGGTGGTATCACAACGTGCCTTTTAAAACTGGCCTTAGTGTGGCTATTCGGCTGCCACTTAAACCTAACCTAGCCTACATACTTCACTCGAGTGAAGAGTCTAGAATCTAGATGAGTACCGATGCTTGGCTTTCAAAAAAACAATGTTTTCTGCACAGGCCTGAGTTTATAAACAACACTAATATTTACTGCGTCTCGCTATTTTCAACTTTAAACTAACTTGGTGCTGCCACTTCGGATGTTTTTGCGGTGCTGCCACCAAATTGAAATTGTTTAAACAATAAAAGCAATAAGCCGACATCGGAAACAAACAGAAATATTCTTGCTGCATTTCAACGCATTTCTAGGTTTTGCTACCCCATAGGGTTGCCACCTCATCCTAAAATATTAATTTCTTGGTACATATATCCGCTATTGTGTCGAAAGCAGCTTGACATATTTCTATGAAAGTTTGTGGAAAGGTTATCTGCTACAAACTAAGCTCGCTTACATAAGAGTTGCCACTTTGAATTTTTTGCGGAGTTGCCACCTATCTAAAAACTTGTTTTAAATGAAAAGAGATATGAGAATATGGGTATTAAGCGAAAGGTATTTTACTTAGTACATATATCAGAAATAGTATTTATCGGTAAGTTTAAAACCCGGTGTTGCCACCTTTTCCTATTAAATATATGTATTTTTGAGGTTAACATCTTAGACGGTGGTGCAAAGTTTTTATGGAGAGTGAAATTTGATCTCGGGTGATTTGGAAGAAATTTTGCATATAGATAGCAAGCTTCATTCTAAGACTTTTTGCTTGGGTGTTGCCACTTCGGGCGGTTTACAGGGTAGCCCCCTACCTCAGTTTTGTTTAAATATTGAATAAAATATGCCAATATGGGTATCAAATTAAAGGTATTTTCGGCCTTTATCTGACTAAAATATTTTCAAGCAGAGTTGCCACTTAGGATTGCCACCCAACCACATTTTATTTAGTCCTTCGTATATCTATCAAGCAATTTGTCGGGAATTGCTGAAGCAATTTAAATCAAACTTGGCATATAGATAGTATGCTTCATTCTTGGACTTTCTACGTAGGTGCTGCCACTTCGGGCGGTTTACAGAGTTGCCACCTATTGCAGTTTTCCTTAAATATTGGACAAGATATGCCGATAGGGTATCAAATGAAAGGCATTGCCGTCCATATACCCATGAAGATATTTTTAGGAAGATTTGCATGAAAAGAAATAAAACAAAATCTAGTAAAATAAAATTAAGGAAAAAAAAAATTAATTAAGTAAAAAAAAAATAAAAATAAATATAAAAAAAAAACAAAAAAAAAAAAAATTAAGTAAAAAAATAAAAAAAAAGTAAAATAATAAAAAAATTAAAAAAAATAAATAAATAAATGAAAAAAAATAAAAATATGGAAAAATTAAAAATCAAGTAAAACAAAATAAAATAAAATTAAATTAAAATAACTTAAATTAAATAAAAATAAAAAAAAATAAAAAAAATCAAAAAAATAAAACAAAATAAAATAAAATAAAATAGAATAAAATAAAACATAAAAAAAAAAAATAAAATGAAAAAAAAAATAAAATGAAAAAAATAAAAAAAAGAATAAAATAAAATAAAAAATAAAAAAAATTAACTTAAAAAAATGAAAAAAAATATTAAAAAAAAAAATAAATAAATAAAATTTAAAAAAAATTAAAAAAAAATATAAAAAGAAAAACAAAATGAATTAAATAAAATAAAATAAATAAAAAAAATTTAAAAAAAAATTTAACAAAACAAAAAAAAAAAAAACAAAAAAAAAATATAAAAAAAAAATAAAACAAAACAAAAAAAATAAAATAAAGCATTTAAGAAAACAACACGTAGCCGCGACTCTGGATCATAGGCCGGCAATTACTTTCCTGGAAGGAAAACTCCAATGCTTTAACATAGAAAGCGCTCTCTGAGTGCCGACTACTGCTCTGGATTAACAATTTCAACACGAAACATCTTTACACAATTTAGTGCAAACATACGTGAACTACATACATATGTAACATTTACAGTACTTAATTACGTTGCTAACAAAGTGGGTGGGTGGAACTTGGTTTCAAATATACGAGCCATTGTATATTTTCATAAATCTACGTTTCATTGCAAGGCTGATTAAGTGGGCTGGCCTAGAAATGCCGATCGAATACGAATGTAAAGAGAGGAAAGAAGAAGAAGATGTGGCGGCAAATCACACCGACGAATGTAAAGATGTGAGCAGCAAATGAAAGTGCAAGGTTAGCAATAACAAAATTACATGGAAATCTGCGCAAAAGACAATGTAGCATCACAATAACAACAGCAACAACAACAGAACAGCTGTTTTATACCGACAACAAAAAAAATATTAAGCAGCTTTGCTGAGGTCGTGGTTGTCAGTGTTTTTTTTATATGACCGAAAGCTTGGCCTGATTGCCTGTCGATTGAGAGTTCAAAGTGAAAGCAAGCTGCATACATACATACATAGCTACAACAACAATGAAGGCAACGCAAATGAAAGGAAACAAAACAGCACAAATCAATGTCAATGTTGAGAGCGTGCAATGAAAGAGTGCGTTGTGATGAGAGAGTGCGTGAGCGCATCGCGTGTGCACTCGTGAGTGAATGCGCTCAAAGAGAGCTGGTGGCTGCGAAATTTTTAACGAATTTTGCAGCGGGTTTGTGTTATATTGGCTTGGAAAAATAATGAATGAAATGAAAATAGTTACGCTTTGTGATAAGAGCTTAACGTGGCAGAGTTTGGGAAAAAACTTTTATTAAGAATTTCAAAAAAAAAAGTAAACACTATAAGTGGATGGAAATAATTAGTACAACAAGAAATATATAAAAGATTAAATCTCAAAATTTAAGCTATTAAAAAATTGTGTAAATTCTAAATACCCAATGTGATTTTCGACTTTTTTCTTTCCTAGTTCTTGTAAGGAATTTTTTGTTAAAATAAATTTAAAAAAATTTGTGAGAGTTAAGCTGAGAGAGAGTGTAAAACGAGAGCTAAATCTGCGAATCACTTTTTTTTTCAATGCAAAAAGTATTGTCACCCACACTCTGTGCTAAGACTTTGTCAAGGACGTTGTACAAGCAAGTATACATACATAAAATGAAGAGCGAGAGAGCTAGAAAAAAAGGACACAAAAATAACTTTTTTCAGTGCGGCTTAAGAGTCCATATCCAAAGAATAGCGTGATAACTTTTGAATAGCTAACAAAAATACGCTCTCTTGCTTTGAAATTTGCTCTAGCTATGCCTATACCAAACTCCAGTTCCTCAGCCACAGCATCCCATACCAATTTAAAGCTCAACATTGTCAAGTACATACATCTGCACTGAGCTATTGAATAATTGGTCTTTGCTCGCTGTGGGCAGAAAAACATGTAGCATACAACAATTAAAAAAAATTTAATTAAATTAAAAAAAAATAAAAGAAAAAATTAACAAAAGAGAAAAAAAAAATAAAACAAGAAAAATATATAAAAAATAAAATAAAAAAAAACAAATTCATTAAAATAGAAGAAAACAATAAAATAAAAAAAATTGAATAAAACAAAAAAAATAAAATAATAAAATAAAACAAAAAATAAAATTAAAAAATTAAAAGAAAAAAAATAAAAGAAAAAAATTTTTCAATTAAAATAAAAAAAAAATAAAAAAGTAAAATAAAAAAATTAAATAAAACAAAAGAAAAATAAAATAAAATAAAAGAAATAAAATAAGGAAAAAAATAAAATAAAAAAAATAAAACAAGAAAAAAAAAATTAAAAAAAAATGAAATAAAAAATAGTAATAATAATAAAAAAATTAAAATAGTATAAAACAAAAAATAAACAAAAAATAAATAAAATAAAAAAATCTAAAAAAATAATACAAAATAAAGAAAAAAGAGTGAAAAAGAAAAACAAAATAAAAATAATAAAAAAATATAAAATAAAAAAAATTTAAATAAAATAATTTTGAAAAAAATTAAATAAAACGAACAAGTAGTTCAGAACAAAAAAAAAATTAAAAAAAATTTAAAAAACTAAATAAATAAGAGGAATAATATAAAATAAAGAAAAAAAAAATACAAAAAAAACAAAAAACAAAAAAAAATTAATAAAAAAGAAAAAACAAATTAAAATAAAAAAATTTTAAAAAATAAAACAAAATAAAGGAAAAAGAGTAAAAAAAAAAAAAAAAATTAATGCAACAATATAACATAAAGCAAAAAATTAAGAAAATAAAATCAAATAAAATGAAAGAAAGAAAAAAAATTGAAAAAAATATGAAATAAAAAAAAATTGAAATAAAAAAATAAAAAAAAATAAATAAAACAAAAAAGAAAATAATTAAAAAAAAATAGTCCAAAACAAAAAAAAATTAAAAAAACAAAATAAAAGGTATAGTATAAAATAATATAAAAAAAGAAAAAAAATACAAAAAAAAACAAAAAAGAAAAAAATTAAATAAAAAGAAAAAGAAATTAACATAATATAAAATAATAAAAACAAATACAAAATAAAGGAAAAATGGTAAAAAGAAAAAAAAATAATACAACAATATAAAATAAAGAAAAAAAATTCAAAACAATTAAAAAAGAAGAAAAAATTAAATAAAATAAAAAAGAAAATCAAATAAAATGAAAAAAAAAAAAAATTAAAAATATAAAACAAAAAAATTAAATAAAAAAAATTAAAAAAAAAATTGAAATAAAAAAATTTTAAAAAAAATTAAATAAAACAAAAAAGAAAGAAATTTAAAAAAAGATCAAAAAACAAAATAAAAGGAATAATATAAAATAAAGAAAAAAATACAAAAAAGAAAAAAGTAAATAAAAAAGAAAAAGAAACTAAAATAACATAAAATAAAAAAAAATAAAAAAAAAATTAAAAAAAAAATAAGTAAAGTGAAATAAATTAAAATAAAATAAAATTCAAAGAAGTAAAATGATATAAACTAAAAAAAAAACAACATAAAATTAAAAAAAAAAAACAAGAAATAAAATAAAATAAAGAAAAAAAATAAAATAAAGAAAATTTTAAAGACAAGGAAAAAAGAAAAAAACAACAAATATGATAAAATAAAAAATTAGAAAAAAAGCAAAAATGAATTAAATTTAATTATATTGAATAAAGCTAAATTAAGGCCATGTTAAATTAATATAAGTTAAATAAAGAGTAATAAAATAAAATAAAATTAAATTAAATTCAATAAAATGAAATGAAAAGCTGGCTTGAGGTCCGAAAATTTTAAGTTAAAACATCAGTTTTTTTTATTTTACCATATAGGTCGCTTACACAGTAATCGTATTTAGGGTATACAATTTATTTGAGCGTCCCTGAAGACGATTACCGTGTGTAATTGAAATATATTGGTTGAAATAAAAAATTTGCTTTTAACTTGAAATTTTCGGCCAGGTTTTAAACACATTTAGAACATAAACAAACATCTTAAAAAAAAGTAAAGAAAAAATTTAAAAAAATAAAGAAAAAAATAAAAAAAAAAAATAAAAAAAAAATAAAAAAATAAAAAAAAAAATTTTAAATAAATAAAGAAAAAAATTAAAAAATAAGTAAAAAATAATATTTGATGACAAATTAAAAAAATTAAATAAAAAATAAAGAAAAAATAAAAAAAAAAAATAAAGAAAAAATTAAAAAAAAAAAATTAAATAAAAATAAAATTTTTTTTATATAAATAAAAAAAAATTACAAAAAAATAGGTAAACATTTTTTTTTTAAATAAGTAAAAAAAATTTATAAAAATTAACTTCAATAAAAAATAAAAATTAAACAAAATTAAATTAAATAATATAAAATAAATTGAACTGAAAACAATATATAAAATTAAATAAAAGTAAAGCAATACAAAAAATTAAACAGCATTAAATAAAATGAAACGAAAAAAAAAAATAAAAGAAAAAAATATCTATACAAAAAAACAACCTCTTTACACAATGTATTCAAGCATTTCTTTGAAGCATAACACCACTAAAAAAATAAACCTCCTGCAAAAGTGAGCAGCGGAAGATATACAAATATATCCATAAATTTTATGCAAAATATTTACTAAAAGCAAATGTCGATATAAACGTCGACAAAACCACGCAAAAAAAAATGAAGAAAAAAAAGTAAAAAAAATTTAAACAAAAATAATTAGAGGAGGAGGCTATAAAGCTATAGGGAATACAATAGCGGAAAAAAAAACAAAGGATAAATTTCAAAAGTCAAATACTAAAACGGTTGTACAAAAATTACAAAGCAATTATGTGAGGGTAGGACGACAATAGACAAATACAAAAAAAATTCAAACACACAAGAAAAAACAAAAAAAAAAAAAATAAAAATAAAAAAAATAACGAAAACTCAAATTCCGGAAATCCTGTAAAGGAATGTGTGGATTTTGAGAAAAAGAGACGGGAGACTGATAAAAAAAGGGAGAGTGAAATTGAGAGAGCGAAAGTGAAAGCGCTCATAGCTGCCCTAAAAAATAATAGTAACTTCAACGTGCTCTAGAATTAGTGCCTTCATACTTCCGTAAGCTCAACACTACACATCCGGCGTTTTATGCCATGGATTTGCCTTCGCTTTCTCTTAAAAGTCTACTTTTAACGACTCGCTCTCTTGTTTTTGTTTTCACTTTCTACTTTTGTTGAAGTAGTTACCTATACAAGTCACTTGTTGTTGTGTTACAGTGAAAGTTGTGTTGTTGTATCTTCATTTAATTGTAGGCTCTCATTGTCATTGTAACCGCTACACACGACTCATATGATACGAGCATCAATTTGCGTTCTGCCACCAATCGTCGATGGTCTACCAATACGAAGCATCACACACACGTACACTCGTAACAGCAGGCGGGAGAATGCCGACACGACTGCCAATTCAAGCCATATTGAACATATGAGAGTAGAATGCGGTGATGCCATATTTATAAAAAAAAAATTATCTTTTCTTGTGAAAGAAGTCACCAAAGTGAAAATGGTTTCAATTATTTTAATGGCTTTCGAAAAGCTACCGCTCGAAACTAAAAAAAAAAATGCTCAAATCAGTTATCGATAAAGCTCAAACAAATTCAATGTTATCGAAAAAAAATCGATAAAAACAGATAAAAGTTGAATGCGTAAACTGAGACAAAATTTATAGAAATTAATAGGAGCTGACAAAAATTTTGATTTGAGAAAAAATAGTATTCGATAAATAATTGATAAGGTAGTAAGCGTTTGATAACACTGGTTTACAGCCATAATGCACCAGAGACGCCATAGTGAAATTCCTATGTAAAATCACCTCCTAATTCCGAAAATCAAGGTTATTTTTACTTGAATGGTACCGTTTTTGAGATATTTACGATTTACCGTTATTTCCAAAAACAAAAAAGATGGCTCCACTTAATCGTGTATATCTCAAGAACAAACTGAGCTCTTCCAAAACGGTTTGAAAAATTTGAAAGCTAATAAAATTTACTATAATCAGTACATACAACACTTTTTGCTAGGTCCTGCAGATTCAAACATATTGAACAATCATTACGGATTTTTTAAATTTTTTTTGTAAAAATATAAAAAAATTTGTACTTTGCGAGGAAGCATCTCGAAAACTTTTTGTTTTTTAGCTAAGCTCTGTTTTATTACAAAAAAAACAAGCTATCAGTGAACAAAATCGATGAACTAATACAAAAGTTATAAGCATTCAAGTAAATATATCCATTTAATACTTAAGTACCCTACTGGTACATATGTGTTAGTATTCGTATATCAGTTAGTTAGCAGGTAGATTTTCGAAAAGTTATTAGATACAAAAAGCTGTTAGTGTCGTTTTCTCAAACCTAGGTACATTTTTAACAAGAGCATATTTTTGAGGCAGGTAGTGTTTTCTTTGTAGAACTAGGGAACCTTTTTGTTTAGGTAGGCTTGAATTTTTACTGGATCTAAGTATAAATAAGAGTACATGCGCCTTGTTCCTTCATAATATCTGCAAGGCTCGCCGGATACTGTTCAGTTTATAATTGCAGTTTATAACCCGTCATTTACTTAAAAATAAAAAATGAATAAAAGGGCGCGAGAGTTTGAGTGTACAAATGATCCAGATATGTTCTGTTTCATCTGCGGTCAATTTATTGTTAAAAGTATGAGACGTGTGTTTTCAAATCCTTTGAAAGTAACATACTATAAGTGTTTTGGAATTGAGCCTAAAAACCATGGACACCGAACACTGTGTGCACCACATGCCGAGTCGAATTGATTTCTTCGGAAACCGGAACAAAAAGGTACGTTGTAAAAATTAGGAATTTGTTCCTTTTAATGCATAGCTGACTAATTTCTGAAACTATCTATTTAGGCGAGACCACTACATCATAAAGGATTGGCCAGAACGAATCGAGTTTCAAGTTGGGGTAGATAACATAAAATACTCTCCACTTATAAAGAAGGAAAAAATAATTCTACCTCCGCTCCACATCAAGCTCGGCCTTATCAAAAACTTTGTGAAGGCTTTGGACAAAGAAGGCGAAGCTTTTCATCATTTGAAGACAATCTTCCCAGAGATTTCAGAAGCAAAAATAAAGGAAGGGATTTTTGTGGGACCGCAAATAAGGAAAATGATGACCAATAACCATTTCAAAGAACTATTGTCACCAGTGGAGGCAGCAGCGTGGGATTCTTTTGAAAAGGTCGTTACTTCTTTTTTAGGCAAACATAAAAGTCCTAACTACGAGATGATAGTGAACGACTTAATCAAAAACTATGCGGAATTGGGTAAATAAAAAAACATATTATAATAAATTATATATTACATAAATTTACATGAGAATATATAGCCATAAATCTGAATTCATCGTCCAGTTCCGAACAAACAAGAACGGGAAAAATATAAACAAAAAATTTGTTCTGAATTGAAAGATAAATCCAGCCTAAGAAAATTATATACTAATGTGTCACTTATGTATTTATCTAATTTCCCAGCCAGCAAAATCATCGTAAACGAGCTCGTAAACTGACGTTTTCTCGAAGAAAACTCTGATAAAATATCGTTTATGATATCCGTTTACGATTCGCCTACGAATCCGGTTTCGCTCTGAAATGTTTTTTGTATACGATTGTCGTAAAAGTATCGAAGAAGCACTCGTATATGAATCTTTTTACGTCCGTTTTTTTATCGTAAATGTACTCGTAAACAATTAATTTTCGATAGAAAAACCGATTTTTTAGACCGCCTTACCGACTGATTTCAATGCGAAAAATAAAATAAATAAACAAACCTAAATTTTAGGTATAAAGTTTTTTATTAAATAATAAAATTGTATATCTTTTTGCCAGCGTGTACGTACTGATATTGGTTTACATGTTAAGCATCACAACTTATAAATAGTGGGTCATACAACCCAGGGGGCATCCCGAGATCCCAGAATAGCAGCTACTTTCTCTGTCCCTTTTTCTTTTTCCGCAAATCCACCTTCCAGCACGCTAGTAATAATTTAAAAGATATATTTTATGTTATTTGTGTTTTTAATTAGATATTTTACAAACATACTTACTTTTAAAATATCAGTTTGAAAATTTTCGTTCAAAATTTTTTGTTCGAAATTTTTTATTTTAATTTTTTTGTTATTGTTTTTTTATTCGAGAATAGCTCGTAAATCGTAATGTTCGTAAAATGTACGGTACCTTGCTGGCTGGGTTACTTTTTTATTTTCTTTCAGGAGTAAATATGTCTTTAAAAATTCATTTCTTACACTCCCACTTAAATTTTTTCCCGCAAAATCTTGGCGACGAAAGTGACGAGCATGGCGAAAGGTTTCACCAGCAAATGAAAGTGATTGAAAGTCGGTATCAAGGATTCTGGGATGTCGCTATGATGGGCGACTACTGTTGGTTTCTCATAAGAGAAACCGATCCTAATCTAAATAAGCGTCAAAACAAGACACATAACTTTTTCAATTATAAAATAAGATCATAGAGTTAAGACAGAACCATATGTACATATGCTATTATTTGTAGGGTACTTAAGTATTAAATGGATATATTTACTTAAATGCTTATAACTTTTGTATTAGTTCACCGATTTTGTTCACTGATAGCTTGTTTTTTTTTGTAATAAAACAGAGCTTAGAGTGGGGGGGAAATATCTGCTAAAAAACAAAAAGTTTTCGAGATGCTTCCTCGCAAAGTACAAATTTTTTTATATTTTTACAAAAAAAATTAAAAAAATCCGTAATGATTGTTCACTATGTTTGAATCTGCAGGACCTAGCAAAAAGTGTTGTATGTACTGATTATAGTAAATTTTATAAGCTTTCAAATTTTTCAAACCGTTTTCGAATAGCTCAATTTGTTCTTGAGATATACACGATTAAGTGGAGCCATCTTTTTTGTTTTTTGAAATAACGGTAAATCGTAAATATCTCAAAAACGGTACCATTCAAGTAAAAATAACTTTGATTTTCGGAATTAGGAGGTGATTTTACATAGGAATTTCACTATGGCGTCTCTGGTGCAGAAAAAAAGTTGGAATTTGTGATCCAGTGTAATTATCGATAAAATTCAGGGGAAGCGATATATTTAATAAAAGTGAGAGAACGTATTAATTACCGAAAACAAAAGGCAAATTTGATAAAAATAAGCACCAAAAAATATTATTTAGCATTCTGAAATCGATTTATATGATAATCGATAACATTCGATAAATACACAACAAAAACTTAATAATAAAATCAATATAATAGTAGGGAAATTTTTTTTATAAAAAAACCAAAAAAATCGATTAGTCGATACAAATCGATTATAATCAATACAAAATAACTAAAGTGGAAATCAGACCAAGATAAACAAAACTAAGATAAATCGATAGGAAACCGTAAAGATTCAACCGATTAATGCATTACACCTGAAGAAATCGATAATAAAAGTATTCGCTTTGAGAAAATTCGATGTAAGATCGGAAATCGAACTTCGTTCTCATTCTATAACAAACTTGACAAAAAAATCGACTAGTTGATAAAAATCGATAATAATCGGTGTGTTAGATGCCAATACAGACCACCACAATGTAATTCTGCATAACAGCTCTAAAAATAAAAAAATAAAAACGAAAAAACTGAAGAAATCGATAAATATGAATAACAATCGATTACAGAAATCCAAGACTCAGCGAAAATCGAATAGAATATTATGACAAAAACCTATAACAACCTACAAAATCGATATAGTTCCGAAAAATCAAACAATCAAACAATCAAAAAACAATCGATTAGTTTATACAAATCGATTATAATCGATTAAAAGTAGGAAAAGATGAAAATAGGACCAAGATAAATGGAGAAATCGATGAGAAAACGAAAAAATAGAATCACTAAATCGTTTAGTAGACCTATAAAATCCATCAAAAAATATTTGAAACTGATTAAAAATAACATTGAAATCGATAAAAATATGAAAATGGTTATCGAAATAAAAAAGCTAAAAATTTTTTAAAAAATGAACCTCAGCCCAGAAAGATCGTTGAATATTAACTTATTCTATAAAAAACTTTACAAAAAAAAAAATCGACTAAATGATAACAATCGATCATAATCGATAGCGATTTATAAAAAAAGATAACAATTTTTAAACAGATGAAAAAGCATTAAAATCGATAGAGTTTAAAAAAATATACATAATTTGTTGGTTATCGAAACCAAAAAAGACCGGCTCAAAAATGGAGATTAATATCAAGCAAAATCGATAATAATATGAAAACTGCGCAATCGACATCGATTAGTTCATAAAAATCGGCCTTCGCATAGAACAATGAAGTTCATACACAATATATCGTGAAAATGGCCGCGGTGTTAGAAGGCCTCATTATAATATATGCCAAATTTGATCCAAATCGCTTCAGCAGTTCCGGAGAGATTGGTCGATATACGATGGAATTGATAAAATGGAATTGGGTGGCAACTCTTGGTCCCTGAAAATATTTTAGTTGGAATAGCGCCGAAAATACCTTTAATACATTACCCATATTGGTTTATCTTGCTCAAAATTAAAAAAGGGCGTGTGGCACTCGGGGAGTGCCGCAGTAAAGCTATTGCATATCACTTTTTCTCAACTTATGCAATTATAATATTTATGAAAACTCAATGAGCATATTTATGACTTTATAGCAGTACAGCCTTAACCTGTTAACAGTATAGCCTATACAGCTCCAATTTTATGTAATCGGCCTGCAGCTAATATCAGTACAACGTCACACTGTTAGTAGTATAGCCTAAATATAGGCAACGCTTACAGATCTAACTTTAGTGTAATGTAATGTACAGCTCCAAATTTATGTAATCGGCCTGCTGCTACCATCAGTACAACGTCATACTGTTAGTACTGTAGCCTAAATGTAGGCAACGCTTACAGATCCAATTTTAATGTAATGTAATGTACAGCTCCAAATTTATGTAATAGGCCTGCTGCTAAAATTAGTACAATGTCATCCGCCTAAATGTAGGCAACGCTTATATTTATTTTTGTAAAGTTATGTTGCTAACGCCGAACCTTTTAACATAGAAAAAAGTCCGTTACGAACTTTTTTAACATTAACATTTTTTTCATTTCACTCCCACCGTCAAGGCCTGCGCTAAAATCTATGCAATAGCTTAAAAATTGAAATAGTTGGCAATCCTTTAAACCGCCCGAAGTGGCAACACTCAAGTAAAAAGTCTAAAGACGAAGTACATATACTATCTATGTATATGCCAAATTTGATCAGCCGTTCCCGATACATAAACACCAAAAGTTTTCAAGTGCGTTGCCACTATTCGTTGCCTTAAGTCCGAACACTGTTGCCACTATTTTTGCATTCAAATTTCACTCTACATAAAAACTTTGCATCGACGCCCAAAAAGTTAACTTCAAGAATTCTAAAAAGAATGTTTTTGGAAAACTAGATGGAGTCATCTTCCCAACTAGATCAAATTCCACCAAAATCGCTGCATTCTCCATACAATCTGGCATCACTAGCATACGCACATACAAAATTCGCACGAACTGGAGAGTGTTAATATTTGCTCGCTGCTGTAGCTAAACAACGAACGACAACTATAAGCTGTTGCTTGACTTTTTTGTTTTTGCTATTTTCTACTTTCAATTTTTTCTTTTTTTTTCATTTTCTGATATCTGATTAGTGGGTGGCGAGTGCTGCTACATACATATATCGTGCAGCTGGTTGTGTTCGCTGCTACTTCTGCTGTTGCTGTTGCTGCTTCTGGCTGAGTGAGATGAATTTTCAATTCAGTTGCTTTTCAAATGTTCGCAAATACAGACGCTTTAAAATGATAATTGTGCTTTTAGGCGGAAATCTGTGTAACGGTATTTACATATATAAGTCACTGTAACAAACATCTGTAATAGTGTGTAGGTGTAGTTGGTTTAATAGTGTTTGTGTGTGTGTGATGAGTATTTGAAATGCTGAGATATTAACTCACGAACGTCCTTTTTGCCTTTTTTTCGTCTTACCTATAAATGCGTTTTGTATGTGTGCAGCGGTGCATTGGTATTTGTGTGTAAAAGTGTATGACATAAAAGGTGAAATTTTGCAAAAACGTTGCTTGCAGTAGGAAAAAAATGCTGCGGATTTGTTAAAAGAAAATAAAATGTAAATTTTACTTTAAAAAAAAAATTTCAAAAAAAACTTTATTAAAGAATATAAGCAATAATAAAGCAAAAAAAAATAAAAATTAACTACAAAAAATGTGTATAGTTGCAAGAGTAAGATTATTGAAAATAAGTGTTTCGAACCTAAAAAAAATAAGTTAATAGAGCAAAAAAAAAACATATTCAACCAAAAAAAAAAAAAAATTTAAAAAAAATTAAGTTCCAACATACACCATAAAAAACATAAATCCAGCCACAACTAAACTTTTTGAGTAAAAAAAAAATTTTGTTAAAAAAAAAAATAAAAGATTTCAAAAATGAAAAAAAATGAAATGAAAATGAAAATAAATATAAAAAAAGTAGATGAAGGCGGATAAAAAAAAATAGACACCACCGTTAAAAAATTTTTAAATTATTTTTATGCAATAAATCCAAAGTTTCCGGATTTTAAGTGGTTTTATGCAAATCTACCAAGATTAAAATAATATGTTTAAGCTAATGCTATAAAAACATTTAGTAATCCCTACATATATATCATTCTACATATGTATCATAGCTTGGAAACAGATAAGTATAGACATTACAATATTGAGGCGCAAAAAGGCATTTTAGAATTTTGTCTAGGTATTGATAGATGTCTTACCTAAAATTTTGAATAGAAAGGATGCATTTTCCCCGCTGAAAAATTAATGAAATCACTTTAATTTCTCTATTATTTTATTCTCTTTATTGTTCCCGTTTTATTTAAATTTTTTTAATTGAATTAAATATTATTTTTTATTGTTTGTTTTTGATAAAATTTTTATTTCATTTATTTCAATTTATTTAATTTTTTTTTATATAAAAATTTTAACTTAATTTTATTTCATTTTTGATTTAATTTTATATTAATAATGTTTTTTTATTGATTAGATTTATTTTTTTTTATTTTTTTTTTTTTGTTTTTTTGTTTTTTATTTTTCATGTAGTGTAAATTACTTGATTTTATTTTGTTGTTAATAATATTATTTTTAATTTAAATTTAAATTTTAATTTTAGTTTTGTTTTTAATTTTAATTAAAACTTTAGTCTTAATTTTAATCTTAATTTTAATTTTAGTTTTAATTTAAATTTTAATTTTAATTTTAATTTTAATTTCAATTTTAATTTTAATTTCAATTTAAAATTTTATTTTATTTCTAATTTTAATTTTAATTTTAATTTTAATTTTAATTTTAATTTTAATTTTAATTTTAATTTTAATTTTAATTTTAATTTTAATTTTAATTTTAATTTTAATTTTAATTTTAATTTTAATTTTAATTTTAATTTTAATTTTAATTTTAATTTTAATTTTAATTTTAATTTTAATTTTAATTTTAATTTTAATTTTAATTTTAATTTTAATTTTAATTTTAATTTTAATTTTAATTTTAATTTTAGTTTTTATTTTTATTTTAAAATTCAATAAATTTTATTTTATTTCTAATTTTAATTTTAATTTTAGTTTTAATTTTTATTTTAATTTTCATTCTAATTTTAATTTATATTTTAACGTTGATTTGAATTTTTATTTTAATTTTAAATCTAAATTTAACTTTAATTTAATCTTAATTTTAAGTTTTTAGTTCTTTATATTTCTTATTATTTTTTTTACTTTGTTTAATTAAATTAATAAAGTTTTGATTTCAATTTGAATCTTAATTTTAATTGTAATTTTAATTTTAGTTTTAATTTTAATTGTAATTTTAATTTTAATTTTAATTTTAAGTTTAAGTTTAATTTTAATTTTAATTTTAATTTTAATTTTAATTTTAATTTTAATTTTAATTTTAATTTTAATTTTAATTTTAATTTTAATTTTAATTTTAATTTTAATTTTAATTTTAATTTTAATTTTAATTTTAACTTTAATTTTAATTTTAATTTTAATTTTAATTTTAATTTTAATTTTAATTTTAATTTTAATTTTAATTTTAATTTTAATTTTAATTTTAATTTTAATTTTAATTTTAATTTTAATTTTAATTTTAATTTTAATTTTAATTTTAATTTTAATTTTAATTTTAATTTTAATTTTAATTTTAATTTTAATTTTAATTTTAATTTTAATTTTAATTTTAATTTTAATTTTAATTTTAATTTTAATTTTAATTTTAATTTTAATTTTAATTTTAATTTTAATTTTAATTTTAATTTTAATTTTAATTTTAATTTTAATTTTAATTTTAATTTTAATTTTAATTTTAATTTTAATTTTAATTTTAATTTTAATTTTAATTTTTTTAATTTTAATTTTAATTTTAATTTTAATTTTAATTTTAATTTTAATTTTAATTTTAATTTTAATTTTAATTTTAATTTTAATTTTAATTTTAATTTTAATTTTAATTTTAATTTTAATTTTAATTTTAATTTTAATTTTAATTTTAATTTTAATTTTAATTTTAATTTTAATTTTAATTTTAATTTTAATTTTAATTTTAATTTTAATTTTAATTTTAATTTTAATTTTAATTTTAATTTTAATTTTAATTTTAATTTTAATTTTAATTTTAATTTTAATTTTAATTTAAATTTAAATTTAAATTTAAATTTTAATTTTAATTTTAATTTTAATTTTAATTTTAATTTTAATTTTAATTTTAATTTTAATTTTAATTTTAATTTTAATTTTAATTTTAATTTTAATTTTAATTTTAATTTTAATTTTAATTTTAATTTTAATTTTAATTTTAATTTTAATTTTAATTTTAATTTTAATTTTAATTTTAATTTTAATTTTAATTTTAATTTTAATTTTAATTTTAATTTTAATTTTAATTTTAATTTTAATTTTAATTTTAATTTTAATTTTAATTTTAATTTTAATTTTAATTTTAATTTTAATTTTAATTTTAATTTTAATTTTAATTTTAATTTTAATTTTAATTTTAATTTTAATTTTAATTTTAATTTTAATTTTAATTTTAATTTTAATTTTAATTTTAATTTTAATTTTAATTTTAATTTTAATTTTAATTTTAATTTTAATTTTAATTTTAATTTTAATTTTAATTTTAATTTTAATTTTAATTTTAATTTTAATTTTAATTTTAATTTTAATTTTAATTTTAATTTTAATTTTAATTTTAATTTTAATTTTAATTTTAATTTTAATTTTAATTTTAATTTTAATTTTAATTTTAATTTTAATTTTAATTTTAATTTTAATTTTAATTTTAATTTTAATTTTAATTTTAATTTTAATTTTAATTTTAATTTTAATTTTAATTTTAATTTTAATTTTAATTTTAATTTTAATTTTAATTTTAATTTTAATTTTAATTTTAATTTTAATTTTAATTTTAATTTTAATTTTAATTTTAATTTTAATTTTAAT
>CAXKVI010000004.1:14927852-15059820 GCA_964058755.1 Campiglossa producta | reverse complement strand
AGTCTTAATTTTAATCTTAATTTTAATTTTAGTTTTAATTTAAATTTTAATTTTAATTTTAATTTTAATTTCAATTTTAATTTTAATTTCAATTTAAAATTTTATTTTATTTCTAATTTTAATTTTAATTTTAATTTTAATTTTAATTTTAATTTTAATTTTAATTTTAATTTTAATTTTAATTTTAATTTTAATTTTAATTTTAATTTTAATTTTAATTTTAATTTTAATTTTAATTTTAATTTTAATTTTAATTTTAATTTTAATTTTAATTTTAATTTTAATTTTAATTTTAATTTTAATTTTAATTTTAATTTTAATTTTAATTTTAATTTTAATTTTAATTTTAATTTTAGTTTTTATTTTTATTTTAAAATTCAATAAATTTTATTTTATTTCTAATTTTAATTTTAATTTTAGTTTTAATTTTTATTTTAATTTTCATTCTAATTTTAATTTATATTTTAACGTTGATTTGAATTTTTATTTTAATTTTAAATCTAAATTTAACTTTAATTTAATCTTAATTTTAAGTTTTTAGTTCTTTATATTTCTTATTATTTTTTTTACTTTGTTTAATTAAATTAATAAAGTTTTGATTTCAATTTGAATCTTAATTTTAATTGTAATTTTAATTTTAGTTTTAATTTTAATTGTAATTTTAATTTTAATTTTAATTTTAAGTTTAAGTTTAATTTTAATTTTAATTTTAATTTTAATTTTAATTTTAATTTTAATTTTAATTTTAATTTTAATTTTAATTTTAATTTTAATTTTAATTTTAATTTTAATTTTAATTTTAATTTTAATTTTAATTTTAACTTTAATTTTAATTTTAATTTTAATTTTAATTTTAATTTTAATTTTAATTTTAATTTTAATTTTAATTTTAATTTTAATTTTAATTTTAATTTTAATTTTAATTTTAATTTTAATTTTAATTTTAATTTTAATTTTAATTTTAATTTTAATTTTAATTTTAATTTTAATTTTAATTTTAATTTTAATTTTAATTTTAATTTTAATTTTAATTTTAATTTTAATTTTAATTTTAATTTTAATTTTAATTTTAATTTTAATTTTAATTTTAATTTTAATTTTAATTTTAATTTTAATTTTAATTTTAATTTTAATTTTAATTTTAATTTTAATTTTAATTTTAATTTTAATTTTAATTTTAATTTTAATTTTAATTTTAATTTTTTTAATTTTAATTTTAATTTTAATTTTAATTTTAATTTTAATTTTAATTTTAATTTTAATTTTAATTTTAATTTTAATTTTAATTTTAATTTTAATTTTAATTTTAATTTTAATTTTAATTTTAATTTTAATTTTAATTTTAATTTTAATTTTAATTTTAATTTTAATTTTAATTTTAATTTTAATTTTAATTTTAATTTTAATTTTAATTTTAATTTTAATTTTAATTTTAATTTTAATTTTAATTTTAATTTTAATTTTAATTTTAATTTTAATTTTAATTTTAATTTAAATTTAAATTTAAATTTAAATTTTAATTTTAATTTTAATTTTAATTTTAATTTTAATTTTAATTTTAATTTTAATTTTAATTTTAATTTTAATTTTAATTTTAATTTTAATTTTAATTTTAATTTTAATTTTAATTTTAATTTTAATTTTAATTTTAATTTTAATTTTAATTTTAATTTTAATTTTAATTTTAATTTTAATTTTAATTTTAATTTTAATTTTAATTTTAATTTTAATTTTAATTTTAATTTTAATTTTAATTTTAATTTTAATTTTAATTTTAATTTTAATTTTAATTTTAATTTTAATTTTAATTTTAATTTTAATTTTAATTTTAATTTTAATTTTAATTTTAATTTTAATTTTAATTTTAATTTTAATTTTAATTTTAATTTCAATTTTAATTTTAATTTTAATTTTAATTTTAATTTTAATTTTAATTTTAATTTTAATTTTAATTTTAATTTTAATTTTAATTTTAATTTTAATTTTAATTTTAATTTTAATTTTAATTTTAATTTTAATTTTAATTTTAATTTTAATTTTAATTTTAATTTTAATTTTAATTTTAATTTTAATTTTAATTTTAATTTTAATTTTAATTTTAATTTTAATTTTAATTTTAATTTTAATTTTAATTTTAATTTTAATTTTAATTTTAATTTTAATTTTAATTTTAATTTTAATTTTAATTTTAATTTTAATTTTAATTTTAATTTTAATTTTAATTTTAATTTTAATTTTAATTTTAATTTTAATTTTAATTTTAATTTTAATTTTAATTTTAATTTTAATTTTAATTTTAATTTTAATTTTAATTTTAATTTTAATTTTAATTTTAATTTTAATTTTAATTTTAATTTTAATTTTAATTTTAATTTTAATTTTAATTTTAATTTTAATTTTAATTTTAATTTTAATTTTAATTTTAATTTTAATTTTAATTTTAATTTTAATTTTAATTTTAATTTTAATTTTAATTTTAATTTTAATTTTAATTTTAATTTTAATTTTAATTTTAATTTTAATTTTAATTTTAATTTTAATTTTAATTTTAATTTTAATTTTAATTTTAATTTTAATTTTAATTTTAATTTTAATTTTAATTTTAATTTTAATTTTAATTTTAATTTTAATTTTAATTTTAATTTTAATTTTAATTTTAATTTTAATTTTAATTTTAATTTTAAATTTAATTTTAATTTTAATTTTAATTTTAATTTTAACTTTAATTTTAATTTTAATTTTAATTTTAATTTTAACTTTAATTTTAATTTTAATTTGAATTTGAATTTGAATTTTAATTTTTTTTTTGCATATTCTATTGAAAATGGCTCTCCCACATTGGTCAAGCACTAAATTTGCCGAAATTATGAGACCTATTAGCATTTCCGACGAACGGTAAACTCGATAGAAATTGCCAAATTTATCGAAATTACCTACTGAATTTCGATAACTTAAGTGATTTCTATCGAGTTTCGAGTTCCGACGGAATTTTAAATAATCAGTCAGCAGAAAAACGTTCTCGACAATAAGAAATTGTTTGCCTTCCGGAACAATTTTCAGTTTATCAATTAGAACGTTATTCCCGATGCTTCAATTGGGTAAGCCCAAAAATTTGGGTTCTCAAAGTAAGAAAAGAGTGAATATCAAAATTAAATGTGTGTAAATTTGTTTCTTTAGGATCCTAAAGAAATGACCCTCAAGCAAATGCTTGCTACTTTGTCTGCGAAACTTACGAAAACGAACCATAATTGCGGCTTTGCTCAATATCTTGATTCCAGCGCCACCTATCGGATAGATTTTTGGTAAAATTTTTTTTGACCTCGTATCAAAAATACGTGCCGAATCGGATCAGCGACATCTAGCGATAACATTCAAGCTGATGCTTGCGATTTTGTCTGCGAAACTTGCGAAAACGAACAATAGTTACGACTTTTCTCAAAGTCTTGATTCCAGCGCCACCTAGCGGGTAAATTTTGACTGCATAATAAGAATAAAATCGGAACAGCGCCATCTAGCGGGAAAATCTGTTAAGAAGTGCAGAAGCAGATGCTTGCGACTTTGTCTGCGAAACTTACGAAAACGAACCATAATTGCGACTTTTCTCAATATCTTGATTGCAGCGCCACCTAGCGGGTTAGTTTTTCACAAAACTATAGGAGAATAAAATCGGGCCAGCGCCATCTAGCGGTAAAATTTGTATCCTATGTTGATAGGACGTATCCAAGGAATAAACTGTCGAAATTTGGCAAAATCCCGTAAAGTAGTTTTTGAGTCAAGTCGCTACAAAAAAACACCTACATTTTTATTTATGTATATAGATTCGACGTTTTCATATGGATTAACTCGAATTTGTTTTACATCCAGTACTAGCACCTTTTAGCACTAACCCGACCAGCTCTGAGGAGATTTCTTCGCCTGTGTCGAACCTAACAGTGTCCCCATTTTAGTTTGTAAAGCTACTTTTCTAAACGACTACATTTAAGACTTAAAAAAATATGTCCTGTGAGTAGGTAAAGGACACTATTCACAAATTACCATTAACCGTTGCAGAGTTTTTTTTTATTTATTTAGCGCACTGCTACTCCTCTCTTCTATTAGTGACAATTTGAATACAAAGCCCAATTGAAAATGGCATGCAAGACAAGCTGATGGGACCTATAGAGGCGGCATAAACGCGTAGGAAAGAATAGAGAGCAAAAGAGAGCGTGATTGGAGAATATCTGATTGCAAAAAAGGACATATATACACACACACATACATACATACATTGTAGTTATGTATAAAAATGACAAGTTTCATTTGTAGTTGAGTTATTGAAGAAGGAGCGGCGTATGAAGGGTGACAGCCGCCTCGCGAATGCAATTAACTAGTTTTCAAATTGGCAACATGCAGGATATCGCATATCCCACCCACGTTCACACGACGTTTACAAGCTGTTTGTGTACAAAGTTGCTACTGTTGTTGCTTTCTTTGTTTAAATACGACGATTAGCGCGTCTATTTTTTATTAACCCCATTAAATCTGGTTACTGGTCAGTAGATAGTTTGACGAGCTCAACACATTGGTACACTTTGTTGTGCCTTTTATAGAGAAGGTTACTTAATTGGGGCGCGCACAGAGTTGAAGAAATGACATAAAAGATGAGAAGGATGAGCTTTTGTGGTTAGATAAGGTTTAAGTGGCTGAGGCACACTTAGGCCAGTTTTGAAAGGCCCGTTGTTATACCACCAACACTGAGTTGTTGCAGAGTCCCGGGACTGACACTCCTAAACCGACACCGTTACTCCTCCTCGAACCATTTAGATGACTTTGTGAAGACTATCAAGTCCTTTATGTCCAGCTCCGCGATCTGACGTAGGATATCCACGAAGGGAACTCCCAAAAAGCTTAAACCCGAGCAGTTGCAGATGAGGTGCCTCACCATCTTTGCAACTCCTACAGCATCGTCGGTAGGGCAGACCTAGTCTTTCTGCGTGCCAGCCAATGAGGCAGTGCCCGGTTAATACGCCTATTAATATGGATATTTCTCTCCTAGTTAGGGCGTGAATGTCTCTAGATCTTTTATGATCCCATTTTGACCAGGTTTGTTTGGATATCCGGCACCCTGGAGATTGTATCCATCTTTCGTTGGCTTGACGGAGTGTGTACTCCTTTAGCATTAGGTTGCATGTGGCAAACGGCATACCAAAGCGCTCTTTATCCCGAAGAGCCTCCTGCTTGGTCGTGCCCTGCTTGGCAAGTTCATTTGCTCTACAGTTTCGTCAATGTCCCTGTATCCCGGGACCCATGTGACGTTCATGCGGCATACCAAAGCGCTCTTTATCCCGAAGAGCCTCCTGCTTGATCGTGCCTTGCCTGGCAAGTTCATTTGCCCTACAGTTTCCCTCAATGTACTTGTATCCCGGGACCCATAATAACGATATCCTCTCCGATAGCGCGTTGACTTATCCAGGTCGCGGCGTCCAAGAATGCTTGAGAAAGACGCTACAGATCATATAGTCTGAAGGAGAGCTCAAGGTCCAGATCCCCTGAATAAACCCCTTCTCCAACTCCGCGTCTAACTTCGAGCCGTAAGTGTAAATAGAAATGTCGCCATTAGCAGCGGGACACCGATCCTCCCCCATTCCTTCCTGCTGGGAATGTTTTTTTTTACTGTTGTGGCCGCAAACCGATTTGTGCTCAGAGGGAGGAAACTGTAAGACCAATTTTTCTCGACCGCCGGGAAGCCCAATAAATCCACCCTTAGAAATAGGTAAAAATATTCGACCTTATAATTACCAAAAGTTCACTGCACCTTAGTCAGAAGTCAGCCAAACGCAATTCAAACATACATAAATACAGCAAACTAAGTCGTTACGCTCTTAACTTATACACGCGTGCCCATCGTTGCGTGCACGCATATTACATCATCCTCTTAACTCCTAGCTCTCTTCTGAAAAATTTATTAGGACTTAATAATTTGAAAGCAATTTTCCTTAAAGTGTAATGAGGTGCAACCAAGGTAGTGAGCGTGGGACCGCACGTGTGCCCAATACAGCTTTTGTGTCAAAGCTCCTTACGAAATGGAGTAGGAGATATATAACTAAACATAGAGATTGGGCTCAGATAGAAGACAGTCGGTAGAGTGCCCCAGCGGCTAAGGGGTTTAGAATATGCCCGAGGTATGTAGGTATGCCGGTCGTAAGAGGCGACTAAAATCCACTTCTACACCGACTACGGGATTCATATCCGGCAAAAGACTGCCGTACAACCCTGTCTGGTCCGTCTCGTAACTTTTTATAAGTGGATCTTCCGACTAGTAAGGCCGAAGTGTGGTTACAACAACAACAACATAATCGATAGAGCTCAGCATTAAGTTAGGTGGCTTTTTAGATAGGTGGCCAGCCAGAACACTGCCCAATGGGCTCCCGAGATTTTCATCGATATACAAATCAACGAATAAATAAATCGCAGTTAGGTAGCAACCCTGCATGAAATTATCTTCATTGGTATATGGCGAAAAATACCTTTAAATTTATACCAATATTGGCATATTTTAGTAAAACGCCCGAAGTGGCAACACCCTATTAGAAAGTCTTAAAATGGAGCATACTATCTATATAACAAATTTGATCTCAATCACTTAAGCCGTTCCTGAGGTATTGGCCCCTATATGTATGAAGGAGTAAATAAAATGGGGTTAGGTGGCAACTCTGCCTGCAAATATCTGAGTTGGAATACGGCAGAAAATACCTTTCATTTGATTCCCATATTGGCCCAATTTGCTCAATATTAAAAAAAAAAAATTGAAATAGGTGGCAACCCCGTAAACCGCCCAAAGTGGCAGCCCCTAAGGAGAAAGTCTAAGAATAAAGCCTACTACCTAAATACCAAATTTGATCCAAATTGCTTCAACAGTTTCAGAGATATTGATGTTTAAACATTCAAGTCCGTTGCCACTATTCGTTGCCACTATTCGGTGCCTCAAGTCCGAACACTGTTGCCACTATTTGTTTACCAATCACTTCTCAGTAGCTTATGCATTCACAAACTCAAACGCAATGCTTATTTTTGGTCCCTGTATCAAATAGAAACAAGGCTGTCTAGCAAACGAAGGACAGTAAAATAGCCTGTGGGGATTGCAAATTCATTTTCATGCGTTTTTAATTTGTTTTTTTTTTTTTTCATTCAAATTTTTTTTCTACTACTTTTTGCACATTTTTCTACTACAAATTTGCTCTACTTTGCATAATTATATAATACTTATGTATTTCTGCTATCTCAGAGGCAGTAGCAATATTTTGGCTGTCATGAAATAGGCGTTGCGAGAGGAGTGTCGCACGACTATTTAATTTCATTCAAGTAGGCGGAGATTTGTTGACATTTTTAGCTGCGTGACTTTTGGACTGCTTGCCATGCTTGATATGTACAGCTACTACACGCATTGACTTTTCAACCTTAGTGCGTAATATTTTATGTATTGGAAGTAAAAATACATGCATACTTATTTACCTACATCATTTACTTTGTTGCTTTTTTTGGTTTTTGTTTCTTTGTTGTTTTCAACTTTTGTCCTTTACACTTTTGCAGATTTTAGTTTTCTTACGAGTTATTTGCTGCAAGCGACAATTTGCTTACCATATTTCCTGCGCCATTTTGCTTCCACGCTTTAGGCGTTGATAATACCTTCTTATGACTTGACTTCTACTGAATGATTGGCGATACTTTTTAAGCTATTGCATAGATTTTATCGCAGGCCTTGGCGGTGGGAGTGAAATGAAAAAAATGTTAATGTTAAAAAAGTTCGTAACGGACTTTTTTCAATGTTAAAAGGTTCGGCGTTGCCTACATTTAGGCGTATGATATTGTACTGATGTTAGCAGCAGGCCGATTACATAAAATTGGAGCTGTACATTACAAAAAAAAAAAAAAAAAACTAATGGCGGCGAAATACCAACAGGTTATCATAACATAACGAGATTTTTAGCCGAGCTTCTCTTTTCCAACTTGTGGTGCGTTGCTTTTGAGTTTTTCCTACAAGTTCGCGGGACCTACAGTTTTTTGCCGACTCCGAACGGCACTTGCAAAGCAAATGAATTTTTTGCTGAGAAGCTTCTCATGGCAGAAATACACCCGGAGAGTTTGCCAAACTACTGCCGAGGGGCGACCCCGTTTAGAAAAATTCTTTTTCTAAATAATTTTTGATGTTACTTTTGTCGGGCATCGAACCGCCACGACTTGGTGTAGAAGGCCGAACACTTAACTGCTACACCACGGCGGCTATACTACTAACAGTATGACATTGTACTGATGTTAGCAACAGGCCGATTACCTAAAATTAGAGCTGTATAGGCTACACTGTTAACAGTTACTGCTCTAAAGTCATAAATATGCTCATTGAGTTTTCATAAATATTATAATTGCATAAGTTGATGAAAAGTGATATGCAATAGCTTTACCGCGGCAGTCACCGACCGAGTGCCACACGTCCCTTTTTTTCTTGTATGCATTTATCTTAAGGAGCGGAGTAAAAAGATAAAAATCGAAGAAAAAATTTTGCTACTCCTATCATGCTAAGGGAGTGGGGTGGACTTACGTACGCTCTCTTGCTATACTTTCCTTTCAATGCAAAGTTTTTATGTAGAGTGAAATTTGAATAAAAAAAATAGTGGCAACAGTGTTCGGACTTGAGGCAACGAATAGTGGCAACGGACTTGTATATTTTATACATACTTATCTCGGGAATGGCTAAAGCGATTTGGATCAAATTTGGCATATAGTTTGTTTCATTGTAATACTTGTTACCACTTCGGGTAGTTTACAGGGTTGCCACCTATCTACTGTTTTTTTTTTTAATTTTGAGCACAACATGCCAATATGGGTATCAAATGAAAGGTATTTTCGCCCATATACCAACGAAGATATTTTCAGGCAAGGTTGCCACCTAACCCCATTTGATTTATTCCTTATTATGTCGACCAGTATCTTGGGAACTGCAAGACGATTTTAATCATATTTGGTACATAGATAGTATGCCTCATTCTTACACTTTCTACTTGGGTGGCGCCATTTCAGGCGGTTTATAGAGTTGCCACCTTTCTCATTTTTTTTTTAAGATTAAGCAAGATATGTCAATATGGATATGAAATGAAAGATATTTTCTGCTATATACCAACCCAAATATTTTCTAGCAGGCTTATTACATAGGGTTGCCACCTAACCCCATTTTATTTTCAGCCAAAACAAATATCTTGGGAACAGCCGAAGTGATTTGGATCAAAGTTAGCATATATGTAAATATATTATACACTTTATACTTGAGTGTTGCCACTTCAGGCGGTTCACAGGGTTGCCACCTGTCACAATTTGTTTGATCAAAGTATGCCAATATGGGTATCAAATGAAAGGTATTTTCGGCCATATAGCAACGAAAGTATTTTCAGGCAGTGTTGCCACCTAACAGCAATTTTTTTTTTTTTCATTTTAATTTAAATTTTTTTTTTTTCATTCAAATTTTTTTTTTTTTTTCGTTTGATCTAGGTCATTGAGCTTCAAATTCTAAACTAGTAAGCCAAAACTTAAATTTTCAAACTAACTTTCAGAACATCCAACTGTACAAATCACGCATCAGCAACAGAAATTTAAAAACAACAAAAACATAAATATAGAAATAAGTGAGAAAAACCATGTAAGCAAAATAAATTAAGTAAATTTGTGTATCAAAAGTGACAGAAAAACTAAAACTACAAAAAAAAATTAAAACATAATCAAGTCAAGCAGCATGCATTTTACAGACAGCAAAGGTCGTTGTGGTTGGCAACTCAATTCATCTAAACAACTAATTACAAAAACACAAACAAATCATAGCATATGAAAACGTTGATAGGCACTTTTATGTTACAACAAACAAAAAAACTTTCGAACAAAGAATATGCAAAACATTTTAACACAAAAGCAAAAAGTCATAAAACAAAAAATAAATTGATTTCAATTAAAAACAAGTTAAAGTAATGCCCAGTAAAAGTTAACTACAAACAAACAATCAAGTGAGCAGTAGAAAGCCGGAGACACGCATACCAACACAAATTAATTCCAAGTTACACGAGACAAGGTAACTGCTAAAGTGAACTGCAATGAAGTTAGTGTTTGAGCTTTGCTGTTAGCTTTTGTGCTTGTGAGCGAAAGCTAGTTTGTTGTTAAGGTAAGTGATGAGTTTCTTATACAAGAATTCAAAAATTTTTGAAAATTTACTTTGGTCTTAGCAGTATAAAACTAGACAAGAGACGAGGTAGTACGATTAAAAATTTTCCACCCACGAAAAAAACAAAAAAAAAAATATTCTTGTCGCTAGCAACTCAAAATGTGAAATATTTTCATTTTCCTAAATTCAACTTTTTGCATCTCTCATTTATTTTCCTTGCTCATTTCAACGGATGCATTTTAATTTTTGCACCCATTCAAAGTTTTCCTAAAATAACACAAATTTTCTCTTTTAATATTTTATGAAAAAACACTTTTGTTTGGTTTTGTTGACATTTCCACTTGTCAAATTGCTGTTTAATTATGAATAACAAAAAGAAAGTTAGCTAGAATTCATTAGAAGCATAACCAACCGACCAAAGTGGCGCAGCATGTGCCATGGCGTATGAGTAACTAATGGAAATTGATGCTGTGCAGTGCACACAAAAAAGTAGTAAATAATATGAATTATTTACCAGAGCAAAGAAGTGAATTTGAGTGTGCAACAAAACAAGCAAATAGGCAAACAACACGCGAATGGTATAGATGTGCAAGCAGTAAAAAAATAATAAAGATGTTGCATGTCTACTATAGTAGTGAGATATTCAGTTTCTGGGTCCAAAATGACCCCAAAATAATCCCAAAATGACCCTAAAATGATCCCAAAATGACCCCAAAATGAACCCAAAAAGACCCAAAAATAATCCCAAAATGACCCTAAAATGATCCAAAAATTACCCCAAAACCGACCCTAAAATAATCCCAAAATGACCCCAAAAATTATCCCAAAAAGACCGCAAAATAATCCCAAAAGAACCCCAAAATGATCCCAAAATTACCCCAAACAGACCTTAAAGGAACTCAAAATGATCCGAAAATTATCCCAAAATGGCCCTAAAATAATCCCAAAATGACCCCAAAAATTATCCCAAAAAGACCGCAAAATAATCCCAAAAGAACCCCAAAATGATCCCAAAATTACCCCAAACAGACCTTAAAGGAACTCAAAATGATCCGAAAATTATCCCAAAATGACCCTAAAATGATCCCAAAATTACCCCAAAATAATCCCAAAAGAACCCCAAAAATGATCCCAAAAAGACCCCAAAAATTATCCCAGAATGATCCCAAATCGACCCCAAAACGATCCCAAAATGACCCTAAAATCAGCCCAAAATGACCACAAAATGATCCCAAATCGACCCTAAAATGTTCCCAAAAAGACCCCAAAATGATCCCAGAATGACCCTAAAATGATCCCAAAAAGACCCCGAAATGATCCCAAAAAGTCCCCAAAAATAATCCCAAAAGGACCCCAAAATGATCCCAAAATTACCACAAAATGACCAAAAATGGTCGCAAAATGATCCCAAAAAACTTCCTTTCCTTTAATTCTCATATTGGCATTTCTTACTTAATATTAAAACAAAAGAGGTGGAAACCGTGTAAACCACCCCAAGTGGCAACACCCAAAGCATACTATCTCTATACCAAAACTAATCAAAATAGGTCAAGCGATTCTCGAGATAGTAACGGATATATACAAATATATTGCGGTAAGGTGGCAATCCCAGTTGTCAACCTTAATTAATTCTAAGACTTCCCACTGCGGTGTTGCCACTTGGGGTGGTTTACAGGGTTGCCACCTATCTAAAATTTGTTTATACTATCGAGCAAGATATGCCAATATGGGTACCAAATGAGATGTATTTTCGGCGACATACCAACTAAAATATTTTCAGGTAAGGTGGCAACCCCAGGTGTCAACCTGAAAATATTTTAGTTGGTATGTCGAAGAAAATACATACATCTCATTTGATACCCATATTGGCATATCTTGCTCGATAGTACAAAAAAATTGAGATAGGTGGCAACCCTATAAACCACCCCAAGTGGCAACACAGCAGTGGGAAGTCTTAGAATTAATCATACTTTTTAATCGAAATCGGTCAAGCGGATTTAAGTCCCCTCTTAAGCGGGAAACAGAATCAGTCCGCCAATACGTCAGTTGCGTGACGTACGTCAATTTTAGAGCAAATTCTACTTTGACGTATCCGTCGTATCTGGCGTTACGCATACAAACACCCGCAGTCTACTTTGCTGTCAGTTATTTCGACGTACTGACGGACTGATTCTGCTGAACGCTTTATGCATAGCAGGCATACCTACCTCGGGCCTTATTTTGAAGCCATGACGTGGAAAATTTCTTCGTCTTCTCTTCCTTCAGCGTTCTCTGCCTCTACTATCTATTATTCTACCATGCTCCAGGAACATCTTTTTTTACTTGGTCTTATTCGTCACTAACATTTATAATTGAGTTGTGTGTCTACCGTTTGCCCGCTCCAGTTTTATTCCTCCTGAATTTATTATCCAGAGGTTTTTGTTGTTGTAGAAACGGTTACTTTTCCTTGACCTATATTGTCATCAATGTTTTCTAACGGAAGGTTAGGTACCTGGTTTCAGAGTAGAAATATACCATTGCGAGATTTTCCATTCTAATTTTTCTTTTGAACAAGAAAAGTGCCACGATTTGCCGTGATCGCTATCTTTACTCCTAGAATTTACAAACTTCCTGGCAGCTATGGGACCAAGAGAAGAGGTTGTAGTGGTACACTTTAACTCGTAAAGTTTCGTTGATGCCCTGTATATGGAGTCGATCGATATCAGTCTAGAGAATTCCTCTTGTTTTAATACGATGGAAGGCCCCTTACTGAACGGAAAGAATGGGAAAATCTTCCATAGGGGATAACGATACTAAGTCCGAAAAAAGGACTACGAAAATGAAAAAAAATAAAAAATTTAGTCCATCTATGAAGCACACTGTAAGTAATATGTAACTTTGAATTTATCGAAGGACAACAGGATCCTTTACAAAGATATTTAACGAACATATCCACGAGAACATGACATTAGAATGACGAAAGTTTTTAAGTAGACTGTGTAACAATATGTTTTCTAGCGAAAATAATTTTGTCCATCCTGAAATTTTGCAATTATAGTTCACTTTTTGTAGATCATACACGGCGTATGAGTAACATTTTTCAATCAAGAAAAGTTCAAATCAATTTGATAGATCATAACTACTAAAAATACTGTGAATCGATCTTTGTGAAAACGCCTGCTTCTATCTAGGGTAGGGCTAAGATACTGTAGAAGCCCCTTCTTAGAAGGTATGAACGACTTGTGTAAGATACGAATTCCAAATAGTCTTCATTTTATTAACAAATCTAGCTGTGCGATCTTGCTCAATCCCAACTCCTGAGTCCTCGTGCGTACACTCTGGGTAACGTAAGATATCTAGGTTCAAGGCAGAAAGAGAGGAAGCACCGGTGGCGCCACTCTGACATACTTGGTTTAAGGTCTATATTATCCTTTACCCTTCTCCAGCTCTTGCAGCATATACATCTCAAAGGCATCTTAGCAAGAGATTTTTTCTACAGCGAGATCTCGAGCTTACATTTCACATTTCAATATATCTATTTAAATATAAAATATTCAACAGCACAAACAGCTAGCATAAAAGTAACAGAAAATGTGTGGAGCACAATTTACAATGTCACTCATACGCAGTGTAGCACCTATGGAGTGAACAAATTAACAGGTGTTGTGAAGCTTGAAACTTTTGACATTTGCAGCTATGAAGCAACATGAAAAGACTCTTTACACACTTATATATATATATATAAAAACTACTTATGGAATATATTAATATACATAAGTTCCTCTTAATATGGCAGCCATAAAAATGCTCCTCACCATCCACTTATTTTATTATATATTAGGATTGTAAAATCATGTTTAGCTTTTGACTTTGAATGGCACATTGTCTCGCTGTCTAAATAGTTAGCTGTCATTTTTCGTATAATGTACGCCTAGCAGTAGGGTGATTCAAATTAAAAAAAAAATGTTTTTTTTTCGGTCTTACCCCCTAAAAAGTTAGGTATTGATGACAAAATAAGCCTTGCAAAAAATTAGCGCTGTAACTTAACCCTAAGGAGTGGCTATTTTTTCTCCCTTTTGTATGGGAAATGTATGGGAAAAAATGAGATTTTTTTCAAAGTGTTTTTTATCATAATTTTTGAAATTTTTAAAAAAAAAAAATTTTTGAAATTTAAAAAAAAAATTTTTTTGGTTATTCTTAAAGAAGAGCCTATGAAATAGCCAAAACGGCCGTGGGCGATTATCTTGACTAATAAAATAATTACAACCATAATAAAAATTATGAGAAACATCACTTTGAAAAAAATCCCATTTTTCCCATACAAAAGGGCGAAAAAAATAGCCACCCCTAAGGGTTAAGTTACAGCGCTAATTCTTTGCAGGGCTTATTTTCTCATCAACACCTAACTTTTTAGGGGTTAAGACCAAGTCGACATTATTTTTTTTTGAATCACCCTAATATACATATGTTTGTATAAAACCAGATAGTCAATATACTCGATACAATTTCATATTCAAATCTTTACCTATCAGTTGGCCTTTTGTTTGTTAATTGAATGGCTTCACATGCACAGAACAATCTTTATTGTACTTATATTGTTATTGTAATTGGTGTTGCAATTTGGCTTGTGACATAAACCCACACACACCCACACACACACACACACTCATACAAAAGCATTATTGATTATTTCTTTCAATTTGCATTTGTTGTTTTGTTCTTGTAATTTAGATGCATTTTCTGCTGCTATAATTAGTATTTGAGTTTGCTAAAGCATTTTGTTACTCTTCACACATATGTAAGTATGTGGCTACAGCATATGTATGTATGCATGTGTGCGTGTGCACTTGTGTGCTTCATTAGCTACCACTTTGTGCTTGTGGTCACTTCAGTGTGGTCAAATTGACTTTCATCTTTGCATGCAGTCAATGTCACCGCATGTTGCATAGCCGCTTCTCGCTATTCGACTTTGAAGTTACACTTTCTAAAAAGTAGCTAAGAGAGTTTGCGTTACTTTGAAGTGCAATTTAGTGCTGCTCATACGTGATACAACACTTCAAAGTGACAAATTTCCAACAATGCCAGTAATTGGCGCTACCTAAATACAACTTTAAAGCAGCACTTACTATTCGGTAGCTTAAAGTCTAGATGTATTTGAGAGTAACTCATTGCTACTTTAAAATATTGGGACTGAGTGAGAGTGAGCTACATAACTCATAGCTATAGCTACGACATTTTCCACAACTCCTCATCTCAAAGCGGCAAAATTTCCACAAGATTACTTACACATAATAGCGAAATCTGACTTCAAAGTGGCAGTTACTATTAAAAACTTCCCACAAGATTACTTACTCAGAATACCAAAATGTGACTTCAAAGTAGCAGTTACTATTAAAAATTTTCCACAATACTACTAACTCATAATACCGAAATATGACTTCAAAGTAGCAGTTAAAAATTTCCCAAATGACTACTTCCTCAGAATACCAAAATGTGACTTCAAAGTAGCAGTTACTATTAAAAAATGTTCACAAGATTACTTACTCAGAATACCAAAATGTGACTTCAAAAGAGCAATTACTATTTAAAATGTCCCATAATATTACTTACTCAGAATAGAAAAATGTGACTTTAAAGTATCAGTTACTATTAAAAATTTTCCACAAGATTACTTACTGAGAATTGCGAAATGTGACTTTAAAGTAGCAGGTACTATTAAAAATTTCCCACAAGATTACTTACTCAGAATTCCAAAATGTGACTTCAAAGTAGCAGTTACTATTAAAAATTGCACACAATTTTACTTACCCACAATACAAAAATGTGACTTTAAAGTAGCAGTTACTATTAAAAATTGCACACAATATTACTTACCCACAATACCAAAATGTGACTTCAAAGTAGCAGTTACTATTAAAAAATGTTCACAAGATTACTTACACATAATACCGAAATGTGACCAAAGTAGCAGTTACTATTAAAAACTTCCTACAAGATTACTTACTCAGAACACCAAAATGTGACTTCAAAGTAGCAGTTACTATTAAGTAGCTTAGAATAGTTTCGTCAAGCTGAAGCACAGCATTTCAAAGTGGCAAGTTTTCAAATATGTATTTACTTAGCTCGTGCTACCAAACTACAACTTTAAAGTGTTACTTACTATTAGGCGACTTTGCAAAGTAAAAGGGTAGGAAAATGTTACTCGACTGTGACTTCAAAGTAGCAGTTACTATTAAAAATTTCCCACCAGATTACTTACTCATAATACCGAAATGTGACTTCAAAGTAGCAATTACTATTTAAAATTTCCCACAATATTACTTACTCATAATACCAAAATGTGACTTCAAAGTAGCAGTTACTATTAAGTAGCTTAGAATAGTTCCGTCAAGCTGAAGCACAGCATTTCAAAGTGGCAAATTTTCAGCTTTGTAGTTACTTAGCTCGTGCTACCAAACTACAACTTTAAACTCTTACTTACTATTAGGCGACTTTACAAAGTAAAAGGGTAGGAAAATGTTACTTGATAGCTGATCAACGTAAACGACGACTTCTAATTTTCTACCAAAATACTACTTCAAAATGGCACTTACTATGAAGTACCTTAAAAGGTTTCCGTTACTTTGGAGTAACTCATTACCCTTTGAAGTATTTAAACTTTGTTAGAAAGTTGTGGCGTTGAAGCAAGGCTCCTTTCGTAATAGCTACAGCTTCTGAAAAAGGCAGACTCTCCTGAAATCACAATCAGTATAGTCGCACCCTGTTAAAACTTTTAGTTTCATAGTTCTTAGAACAAAAGGCTTCTTTAAGCCATATTTTTTCTTTCATCATCTATCTCTATATACATATCGTCGCTCGCTTGCCAGAAGCATGAACGTGCCAAAACTTAAAATTTTGCGAAATCGTATTTGCTCTCGCAAAATTTGACATTTTAGTTTTCGGCATAAATATGTTTTTGCAAGTTATATTCTCCTCTTTTAAATTTTTTTTGAAATTTTCGTTGTGCCAGAACCAAGAATGTGTAGCACATTTATGTTATTGGCGCACCTAAAATGTTTAAAAATTTGATTTCTATATTTTTTTTCAAATTTTCGTTGAGCCAGAAACACGAATGTATAGTAAAATTGTTACGCATACGCCATGGCGTCTGTGGTTTAGTGCAATGCATTCTTGTTTCTGGCTAAACGAAAGTTTTTAAAAACTTAGAATTTCTTTTTTTTAATATTTTCGTTCTGCCAATAACATAAATGTGTAGCACATTCGTTTTTCTGGCACAATTCAACTACAAATTCATGCAAATGGCATTCCAAATTACCGGAGCTTCCTTGTACTTAGGAAACCCAGGATTTTCGTGAATCGTAGAGAAACGAGAGGTTAATCACGTGGGCCTATTTAACTCAAATCTGGAAAATGTGCACATTCATGCCTCTGGCAAGCCAGCGACAATATATAAAATTCAAATTATGTATGTATGTATGTATGTACGGCTACACTTGGCTTCTAAACGAATGAGTCGATCGTAAGCAAATTTTACACACGCGCTGTATATCTTCCAGCGATGATGACAGGCTAAAAAATACTTTGATATATATAGTGGGCGTGGCACCTCCCATAGGAATGAAATTTTTTATAGTCGATATCTCTGGAAGTATTTAGGTTAGACCACTGAAATTTGGTGAGTGGTTATATGCAATCGATCCCTACCACCTCCAAAAAAAGTGGGGATAACGAAAAAAGTGTCGTATATCCAAAATGTCGTATATCCAATTGTTTTAAATAATACCTGAACTCACTTAAAAACTTTGAAGTGCATATGGCTCACTAAGAAACAAATATGTTTTTTTTTATTGCGACCACAACAAACGTCACCTTTACCAGGACCAACATAATAAAACTTAATTAAGCTACTCCTGTAGCAAAAAAAAAAGCTGCTTTCATATTTGGAAATGGCAAAACATTTAAAAAGAAAAAGTCATAAATTTACCGTATGTCCAAATGCTATTTATGCGGCTTTCTGCATTTTTGCCTTTTTACCAGCTGCTGGTTTATTTCGTTTTCGCCACAAGCTTTTTCCGCCTCACCTGTCTTGCAATGCATTTTTGATTCATATTTTTTTCTTGTTGTTTTTTTTTTTACATATTTTATAACTTCAACGCTTTTTAAGCGTTTTAAGTGCATCTCAGTGGTTTTTTTTTTTTTTTTTTCTCTTTTTGTTTATTCGTTTTAAAGTTTTTATGGCGAGTTTTATTATGGATAACAAGAAAAGTTTTAAGAAGAGAAAAGTGTGGGTTGTAAGTAAGTAAAATGAAGAAATTTTAATCAAGGTAAGCGTTTATACCACATACCGAGGCTGGCGCTTTGAGAATGCCCCACGCCCAGTTTTTTGTATTGCTTAACTGAGTAATATATACTCAGGTAGTTATAGAGCAATGAATCATATGTGACTCATGAACTTAATTCAATACGATCCCTTGAGTCATATATGACTCATGAACTTACTTCAATACGATCCCTTGAGTCATATGTGACTCATGAACTTACTTCAATACGATGCCTTGAGTCATATGTGACTCATGAACTTACTTCAATACGATGCCTTGAGTCATATATGACTCATGAACTTACTTCAGTACGATCCCTTGAATCATATGTGACTCATGAACTTACTTCAATTCGATCCCTTGAGTCATATGTGACTCATCAACTTACTTCAATACGATGCCTTGAGTCATATGTGACTCATGAACTTACTTCAATACGATCCCTTGAATCATATGTGACTCATGAACTTACTTCAATACGATGCCTTGAGTCATATGTGACTCATGAACTTACTTCAATACGATGCCTTGAGTCACATATGACTCATTGGACAGGGAAGGTACAAACTGGTCGCAAAAGCGCTTCTTCTTATCGCCCAAAAACAAAATAATTTGGAGAAAAGAAATTAAATACTTTTTAAAATAATTTTAATTCTTCTATTACAACCCATCTTTAAACCACATCCTTCCTCGCGTCTTTTATTTAATTGTTTTCTTTTCGGCGTTCTCTTATTCATTCTATTTTCATATTCATATTTTAACAGCAATTTTTTCTGCTGCTCAAATTCACTTTCTTCTTTATTGAATTTATTTAATCTGCTTCTTGTGCGGATATCGTAAAAATTGGAAAATTTTAGTAAGTAAATGCAAAAAAAAATATGTTTTCTCAGCCAAGCAAATAATGTAGAAAATAAATCCAACTTTGGCTCTAAGCCAAGTCAGCGAGTGTAAGGAATGATGATGAAGAAAATTGTATGGCAGTATGAAAGATTTGATTTTCTTTTTTATTTCTTTGGAAAATTGTTGCACTGATTTGGTGAAATATTGTTTGGCGGCTAGGTGGCCATAACAAATATTTTATGATTTTAAATATAATAAATTTTTGCATTGGTTTATGTATTGGATTGTAGAGTTGTTTATTCCTCACAGTCAATTTGTATCGTCTTCTCACCAGGCTAATGGTTATAATATCAAAATTTTTGCTCTTATTTTACTTTACTTTATTTTGTTTAATTTTATTTTATTTTATTTTGTTTTCATTTATTTTATTTTATTTTCTATTTTTTTTTTATTTTTTTATTAGATATTATTTTTTATTGTTTTATTTTATCTTTTTTTTCTCAATTTATTTTATTTCATGTTATTTAATCTTTAATTTGAGTTTTTTTATTATTTCTTTTTAGTATTTTTTTATTTTGTTTTATTTAAGTTAACTTAATTTTATTGAATTAGTTTTATTTTATTTTATGTTTTTTATGTAATTTCATTTGGTTTAAATTTTTTTAATTTTCCTTCATGTTATTTTATATCGTTTTACTTTATTTAATTTAATTTTTTTTTCGTATTTTTTTTTTTTTTTTGTTATATTTATTATTATTTTATTTTATTTTTTCACTTTATTTTTAATTTCATATTTTTAATATAATTTAATTTTTTATTTTTGTTTTTATTATTTTTATAATTTTTTTAATTTGTTTGATTCAATTTTTTATTTTTTTTATTTTTTTATTTAATTTTTTTTTTGTTTTTATTATTTTTTATGTATTTCAATAAATTTAAGTTTGACTTTAATTTTTGTTTAATTTTATTTTATTTTATTTCATTTTACTTTATTTTATTTTTATTTTTATTACATTTAATATTATTTATTTTTTTTTTTTATTTTAATTTTTACTTTTTACTTTATTTTTTATTTTAATTTTTATTCATTTTATTTCATTTGTTTTATTTTTTCATTTAATTTTATTTCATATCTTTTTTATTTAATTTAGTTTCGTTTTATTTTGTTATATTTTCACTATCTGGTTTTATTTTATTTTGATTTACTTTTTTATGATTATTTTTTATTTTATTTTAGTTTTTTTATTTTATTTATTTTTTACTTTTTTATTTAATTTTTTAATTTTTTGTTTTTATTTCATTTTATTTAATTTTTTTTTTTTTTATTTAATTCTTTCTTTTTCATTATTTTTTTTATTATTTTTTATGTACTTTCATTTAATTTCAATAAATTTTAGTTTGACTTTAATTTTTGTTTAATTTAAATTTATTTTATTTCATTTTACTTTATTTTATTTTTATTTTTTTTATTTCGTTTTTATTTTTTTATTACATTTGTTATTATTATTTTATTTTTTTTATTTTTACTTTTTACTTTATTTTTTATTTCATTTTTCATATTTATTTTACTTCATTTTTGTTGTTTCTTTATTTAGTTTTTATTATTTTTTTTTTAATTTGTTTAATTTTAGTTTTTATTAATTTAAATTTGTTTTTATTTTTTATTTAATTTTTTTAATTTTACTTCATTTATTTATTTTTTTTTTGTTTGTTTTATTTTTTCATTAAATTTTATTTCTTTTCATGTCTTTTTTATTTAATTTAATTTTTTTTTTATTTTATTTTTTTTTATTTTATTTTTTTTTTTATTATTTTTATATTTTGTTTTATTTTTTTACTTTTTTATATTTTTTATTTAATTCAACATAATTTAATTACATATTTAATTTTATTTTATTTTTTATTTTATTTTGTTTTTTTTTTTGTAATTAATTTTAACTTTTTTATTTTTTTTTCTTTGTTTTATTTTTTTTTTTTGTTTTATTTTTTTCTTATATTTTTTTTGTTTTTTTTTTTTTAATTTTTATTTTTTTTTTTTTTATACATATGTACTTTCATTTAATTTCAATAAATTTAAATTTGAATTTAATTTTTTTTTGCTTTTTTATTTTATACTTTTTTGTTTTATTTTATTTTATTGTACTACTTTATTTTACCCTATTCTATATTTTTTGTCACAACAACAATTACTTCCTTTTTTATTTTTTTATTTATTTTACTTTGGATTTTTTTTTTTTTTTTTTTGGACTTTTAAGCAGTCGAATAATTTTTGTTAAAATATTCTTTTGAGTTTTTGGCGAAAATAAATTGAGAAATGCTACAAACCATCCCAACTATTTCGATTGCAATTTCGATCTTGTTGAAGGATCTTGTCAAACCGCTTTGTATTGAATTAAAAAAAAATAAAAAATTTAGTATCAATTTTCCTGCAGACATACGAAGCAGTGTTTTGAGTAATGGTTACGCACTGCGCTTAGATATTCTCAATCACCCTGGAACAAAGGTGATGCAAAATTTGCAAACAATACAATACAAGACAGTTTGACAAAGTCCTTCAACAAGTCGATAATGCAACATCTCTCAACTTTTTTCTCAATATAAATTCCCATCCACCCTCGAACGACAGCTGCTGCCTACATCTCTGTCGGTTAAAATCGGGAATATTTTAACTTTCGACATCTTGTACTTCTCTTACACCAAATTGTTTGCTGCCTTAGTCCATAATAAGTATGTATTAAAGAATTATTTGTTATCATCTTTTTAGTTACCCCAAAGGCTGCTCTGAGCAAATTTGTGCTTTATTTGCCAGCTGCCTGATAATTTTAGCTGCAGCGTTAACTTTTATTTAATATTTATGTAAATATATGTATATATGTGTCTATAGCTTTTGTTCATACAATGTCTGTGTGTATGGACATTTTTTTTTTTGTCATAACCACCACCCACCCTTCAGTGGTACACTCAATTTTGTGCTTAAAATCGCCAAAGTGCTAGTTTATTTTGTCTATCGTCGATGTGTTGTTGTTGTTGGTCGTATAGTGGTGCTAGTTGTAGGTGCCTACTGGCAGTTAAAGCTTTCGGCTGCTGCGTTCAAGGTCAATATCACGTACATACTTGCATACAAACAGTGCTTATGAATGTATGAATATTCATAAAAACTTACCCATTCATATGCAATTATTCTCAGTACTACTTATATGATACCTACTAACTGTGAACTATCATGAAATGCATATGTTTGCATGTATGTATGTATGTATGTAGGTTGATATGTAAACGCAGATTTCATTGTTCAGTCGAAGACTAAAGGGTGAAATGGTGCTTTCTATGATTCAGTGCAAGAAAAGCAAACGAATGATAAAAAGTAAAAAAAAAAAAGAAAAAAAAATAGTATAAGACTACCTTTATATAAGTACACCGAGAAAAACATTCCAAACTTTTGATGTGTAAACATCTTTGCGTTGGCTACTCCAGAAAAGGTTATACGTAAGATGTAAGATGTAGGTTGTTAGATGTAAGCGGTAGGTGGTAGGACGTAAGGTGTAAGTGTAGCGTGTACGGTAAGGTATACGATTTAAGAGGTAAGGTGTAAGATATAGGGAGTAGGGTGTAAGATGTAAGATTTAAGATGTAAGGTGTAAGATGTAAGATGTAAAGTATAGGGGTAGGATGTAAGATGTAAAGTGTAAGATGTAAAATAGATGGAGTAGGATGTAAGATGTAAGATGAGTCATATTTGGCTCGCCCATGAATCATTTAAGACTTGCCTATAAGTAATTTATGATTCGACTCTGAGTCATTTATGACTCGTCTATGAGTCATCTAAGACTCGTCGTTGAGTCATTTATGATTCGTCTCTGAGTCATTTATGACTCGTCTATGAGTCATTTACGACTCGTCTATGAGTCATTTATGACTCATCTAGGATGAAAATCTGGAACTATACATCGTCTCTAACCCCACCTAGGTAACAGGGAAATAACTTCAAAAATCGCTGGCATTATTGTCAATACAAATCGAATATAAAGGTAGTAACAAAAAAAAAATAAGCAAAAGAGACGAAGAACTGAAAAAATTCCAAGCTAAAGTCAACAAAACTGGCTTACTCGTTTTTACGTAGATATCACACTCCAATTGTGCAAGCAGCGAACAGGCACGTACGAGTACGACGAATACCTTATTTCATGACGCATTTCTGTTACTAGCCAGTACATGGCGTATACGTAACATTTTTCATTATTGACACTTTTATATAACCAATAGCTTAAGAGGATGAGGGTGGGCCAAAAATAATCGATTTTAGATTTTTTTCGAACAGCATATAGAGAATCGAGTTTCTAGTCAAAAATAGAGTATAACGAGCAAATATGAGTTTTTTATGTTAATGGAAAAGAGTGCCTCATCGATGTTTTTTATTTTGGTGAAAAGTTTCTATGTAAACTTTTACCACAGTAATTTGCAATAACGAAAATGATTTAGAATAATCTCAGCAAAAATCTACCTCCATACGAATTGGTCGGTCTCTGACTTACTTCTCGGAAGATATATTATCTCATATTTTATGAAGATAAAAATGCCAGCTACAGGACAAATATCACGCGTATCGAGTCATAAATATGATTGTTTAGAATATACCGGGCTCTAGTCCACTTCCCGGAAGAAAAATCATCCCATACTTTAACCTTAGCTTAACGCTGACTACATACCAAATTGCAATTAAATCCAACCATTTTTACCATAGTTCCGAAAAGGGCGGTCCCGGTCCACTTGCCTAAAAAAATCTTTACAGAAACACTCTTCAGGCTCCCACTAATCTATCCCGAAAATTTAAAGAAAATTAGTCGAGTAGTTTTGGAGTCCATAAGCTACATACATACTTCCAATTGGATATACATAGATGTGGCCCTTAAAACGTTTTTCGAGGTCGAAAATTGACTTATTTCTTTCTCTTTCATCTCCCTATCGCTATATCTAAAAAATGTTCACTACTAAAGTTCCACCAGTATTTTGTCCAAACGCAGACTCCCACATCCTTACTTACCTCACCTGCACGTTCATTCTTTGCGCAGTCATTTGTCCATTTTGTGCATTCGTTCATTCGTTGGCTGTTTGTTTGTTTGTTTATTCTTACTCATATTCGTTTTGTTTGCATTTTAAATATTTACTTTGTCTTGTTGCTCTTTTTTCCATCTCGCGTTTATAGCCTCACTTTCACTTAGTTACGCATACGCCATGGCGCACGCTGCTGTACCATGTTAACTATGATGGGTGAAAATTAATTTTAGTTAACATTTTCTTCCCCAGCTTTATTCATAATTCAACAGCAATTTTCGCAAATGAAAAGGTCAGCAAACAAATAAGAGAGGTTTCTTTTTTTTTTATTTGTATAAAAATTAATTTTTTATTTTTAATTATTTTATAGAGAAATTTGGTGTTGGCTTCAGTGCATAATTTAATGTTAAATTGGAAAAAAAAAATTTAAAGTTGAAATATTTTAAGTTGAGAACCCAAACAAAATTTAACAGCTTTTACTTGTTAATTTTTTTTTTTTTTTTTTTTGTTTCAAAAGAAAAAGCTACCAAACAAAAACAGTGCAAAACAATGTAATGTAGACCGGAAGGAAGAAACCGTACCTACAACAGACCAGTAAGCATTGTCAAGGCCAATAAACTATTGCGAAAAGATGTGAATAACTTTGGTGGCCTAAAGAAAACTTATTCATGCTGGAGCAAACGGAAGTGCATTGTGTTATTCAAGGTTTTTTTTTTTTTTTGTTGTTTTAGGTATATGTTCATATGGGTAAGACAAAAGCTCTTGACAGTTCTGTGTTAAAGTTGCGTTGGCATTTCTTTTGTAGAAATCATTTGAAGATGGTATTTTCGATATCTGATAAAAGAAAGCTTTGGAAGCTTTTACTTATTAAATATCGACTAGAATTCAAAATTTGAGGAAAAGCTCCACTAGATGGCGCTGGTCGAGTTCAATCTGGTTTCGAAACCAATACCAAAACAAAATAGTGAGGGGTAAAAGTTTCGCTAGATAACGCACTGTTCGAGATCTTTCTGATTGTAGAGCGACCTGAAGTCAACATGTATATAAAAAGCTCCGCTAGAGGGCGCTGGTCAGGGGGTTTTGTCTGGGATTTAAAAAAAAAAACATTCAATCTGGTTCCGAAACCAATGCCAAAACAACAAAGTATAGAAAATTCTTTAGTGCTTTTGATTAATAAATGACTTGAATTCGATTCAAGAGGTAAACTCCACTAAATGATTCCAAGATGCTCCACGGCTCGAAATCTTCTGCATATTCTTTCGAAGCTTTTACTCATTCAATATCGCCTAGAATTCAATATGTAGATTAAAAACTCCGCTAGATGGCGCTGGTCGAGTTCAATCTGGTTTCGAAACCAATACCAAAACAAAATAGTGAGGGGTAAAAGTTTCGCTAGATAACGCACTGATCCAGATCTTTCTGATTAAATAGCGACCTGAAGTCAACATGTATATAAAAATCTCCGCTAGAAGGCGCTGGTCAGGGGGTTTTGTCTGGGATTTAAAAAAAACCATTCAATCTGGTTCCGAAACCAATGCCAAAACAACATAGTACAGAGGTCAAAGCTACACCAGATGGCACGCGGAACGAGATCTTGAGATAGTGATTCTCTCGAACTTTTGATTAATAAACGACTTGAATTCAATTCAAGAGGTAAACTCCACTAAATGATTCCAAGATGCTCCACGGCTCGACATCTTCTGCATATTCTTTCGAAGCTTTTACTCATTCAATATCGACTAGAATTCAATATGTAGATTAAAAGCTCTGCTAGATGGCGCTGCTCGAGTTCAATCTGGTTTCGAAACCAATACCAAAACAAAATAGTGAGGGGTAAAAGTTTCGCTAGATAACGCACTGTTCGAGATCTTTCTGATTGAAGAGCGACCTGAATTCAACATGCGTATAAAAAGCTCCGCTAGAGGGCGCTACAACATAGTAGCGGGGTAAAAGTTTCACCAGATGGCACGCGGAACGAGATCAAGGGGTTTTGTCTGGGATTCAAAAAAAAAACTTCAATCTTGAGAATATTCTTTTGAACGTTTGATTAGTAAACGACTTAAACTCAATATGTGGTGGGAAAGCTCCACTAAATGACGATGATCACAGGATGTCACACCGCTCGAAAACTTCTGCTTATTCTTTCGAAGCTTTTATTTATTAAACATCGACTAGAATTCAATATGTAGAGGAAAAGCTCCGCTAGATGGCGCTGCCAAAACACCATAGGTGACCTGAAGTCAACATGTATAGAAAAAGCTCAGCTAGAGGGCGCGGGTTCTTGTCTGGGATTAAAACAAAAATTCACTCTGGTTCCAAAACCAATACCAAAAGAACATAGTAGCGGGGTAAAAGTTTCACCAGATGGCACGCGGAACGACATCTTGGGATAGTGATTCTTTCGATCTTTTGATAAAAAAAACAACTGGGATTCACTAGAGGGCGATGGTCACAAAAGTTGTATAAAACTCCACGGCTCGAAAACTTCTGCATATTCCTTCGAAGCTTTTACTTATTCAAGATCGACTAGAATTCAATATACAGAGGAAAAGCTCCGCTAGATGGCGCTATCCAACTTCAATCAGGTTCCGAAAACAACGCAGGGGTAAAAGTTTCGCTGGATAACGCACAGTTCGAGATTTTTCTGAAGGTCTTTAGAAGTTTCGCTTCGCCAGACACTGTAATGCATTAGGGAAAGCTCAGCTAGATGGCGCTGGCCATCAGTTTTAGTATAGGATTCTATAATAACTTTAAATCTAGTTGCGAATCCAATACAAACGATCAAGATTTTTCTGCAGTTCTTTGAAAGTTTCGATTTACTAGTGACTTGAATACATTTGAAAAAGCTTCGCTAACTTTCGCACGAACACAAACTTTTAGAATATTTGGGTTAAACTGGGGAATCGTGTGATACATTTCAAAGTAAATTCGCGCTAATTAAACAAATTTCATAGATGGCGAAGGTATGGAGATCAGTAGATAATGTCAGGTATAGGAAAGAAACTAAAATAAAATAAAACAAGTAAGGAAAGCTGTCTTCGGCTGTGCCGAAGGCTAAATACCTTTCATGAATAAGCGTTACGATTTTCACGGTTTGATCCCCAGTACAGCCTGTGTGAATTTAACTTTAGCTCATACCGAAATTATCGGAGCTATCGATTATATGGGGACGATGTGTTATATTGGTTCAATCTCATTGATTTTTAGCATCGACATTCCACATTCTAAAATAGCAACATTTACGAAATTTCACGTTCCTACCGATATAATTACAGAAGTTATCTACCAAAATCCGTTTATCGGAACAATCGATTGTATGGGGGCTATGTGAAATATTTATCCCATTTCAATGATTTTCAACATCGATATTTTACATATAAAAGTAGCGACGCTTCCAAAATTTCGCGTTCCTATGTGTTTAATTACAGGACTTATAGCCCAAAATCCGCTTATCGGAATAATCGATTGTATGGGAGCTATGTGAAATATTTATGCCATCTCAATGATTTTCAACATCGATATTTCGCATATAAAAATAGCGATACTTCCAAAATTTCACGTTCCTACCTATATAATTACAGGAGTTATCTACCAAAATCCGTTTATCGGAACAATCGATTGTATGGGGGCTATGTGAAATATTTATCCAATCTCGATGATTTTCAACATCGATATTTCACATATAAAAATAGCAATACGTCCAAAATTTCACGTTCCTAAGTGTTTAATTACAGGAGTTATAGCCCAAAATCCGTTTATCGGAATAATCGATTGTATGGGAGCTATGTGAAATATTTATCCACTCTCTATGAGTTTCAACATCGATATTTCACATATAAAAATAGCAACACTTACAAAATTTCACGTTCCTACGTGTTTAATTACAGGAGTTATAGCCCAAAATCCGCTTATCGGAATAATCGATTGTATGGGAGCTATGAGAAATATTTATGCCATCTCAATGATTTTCAACATCGATATTTCGCATATAAAAATAGCGATACTTCCAAAATTTCACGTTCCTACCTATATAATTACAGGAGTTATCTACCAAAATCCGTTTATCGGAACAATCGATTGTATGGGGGCTATGTGAAATATTTATCCAATCTCGATGATTTTCAACATCGATATTTCACATATAAAAATAGCAATACGTCCAAAATTTCACGTTCCTACGTGTTTAATTACAGGAGCTATAGCCCAAAATCCGTTTATCGGAATAATCGATTGTATGGGAGCTATGTGAAATATTTATCCCATCTCTATGAATTTCAACATCGATATTTCACATATAAAAATAGCAATACTTACAAAATTTCACGTTCCTACGTATTTAATTACAGGAGTTATAGCCCAAAATCCGTTTATCGGAATAATCGGTTGTATGGGAGCTATATGTTATATTGGTCCGATCTTGCTGGTTCCGACAAATGATTCCTATATTGGAAAATGGTGGCCGCATACCAAATTTCAGCCAAATATCTCAAAAACTGAGGGACTAGTTTGCGTTCAAACAGACAGACAGACAGACAGACAGACAGACAGACAGACAGACGGACAGACGGACAGACGGACAGACGGACAGACGGACATGGCTAAATCAACTCATCTCGTCATTCTGATCATTTCGGTATACTTATTGATGGGTCTATCTCTTCTTCTTCTCATATTTACAAACATCGGACCAAAGTTATAATACCATTTCATGTTCATGAAAGGTATAAAAATATTGAACTTTGTTAAAAAAAATAATCCAGCAGGAAAAGGAAGGGTATGGAAAGGAAAGGAAAGAAAACGAAAGTAAGGGAAAGGTAAGCAAAATCAACCAAAGGAAAGGAAAGCAAAGGAAGGGAAAGGAAAGTAAGGGAAAGGAAACTAGACTAAAGGAAATGTAAGGTGAGGGAAGGGAAAGAAAAGGAAGGGAAAAGGAACGACAGGAAATGAAGAGAAAGCGTGAGAAGGGAAATGCCAGGAAAGAAAAGGAAGGGGAAGAAAAGAAATTAAAGGAAAGAAAACGAGTTGGAGAAAGGACTGGTAAAGAAAGGAAAGGTAATGAAAGGGCAGTAAAGGAAAGGAAAGAATAGGAAATCAAATAACAGGTAAGGATTAGAAAGGAAAGGAAAGCTCAATAAATGAAAGGATAGGAAAGGAAAGAAAAGGAAGGGAAGGGAAAGAAAAAGAAAGAAAGAAGAGGAAGGAAGGGAAAGGAAAGGAAGGGAAAAGAAAGGAAAGGAAAGGAAAGGAAAGGAAGGGAAGGGAAAGGAAACGGAGGGAAAGGAAACGAAAATGCAGAAAGAATTGAAGAAGGTCAAGGAAAGGACTATAATAAATAAAAATCAAAATAGGGACTGCGTTTCCACATTTACTATCAGCGTTTTGTCCCTTAAAAAAAATTAAATGCATTTAATGCGAGAGTCATGTTTGGTAGTCAACAAAATTGCACAGAGAGTTTGGTTGTTTTTTATTTGGTTTTTTGCGTAAGTACTTCGCAACTCAAGCACAAATGGGAAAACATTAAACACAAAAAAATGTATTCAAGAAATACATTAAAATAAATTGCTTGTAAAAACAAAAACAAAAACAAAAAAAACGCTGCAGCAAGCTAAGTTGACAGCAAATAAATAACAAAAAAATGCTAGATGGAATAAATAATATTTCTGAGAAGAAAAAAAATCAACTACGTTTGGCACTCGAGTGCGCACGTGTGCGTAAGAGTTGGGCGGTATATACGTATGAGTATGTGTGCATAAAGCTATATTATTTTAAATTATATTCATTTTATTATTTTATACCATAGCTGTCAAAATGGGTTAGCTACGCGAGTTGCTTGGTAATGCGCTGCATAAAGGGAAATCTAGTGCAATGCTAAACTCAAATATAAACGCTGTGAGGTGAATGGAAAATTTTGCAGAGCTATTTTGTTTTATATCTGTTTTTCCTGTATACTTTCATCCGAGCTCAGGTGGCCTTTTTCCTGCTTTATGTATGCCATCAGATCCGCAGTCCTCATATCCAGAAAGCTCCTTAACAATCTATTGCACAATTTATCTCTTTAAACCTTTTTTCATTATTTCTCGTTCTTAGCGCCATCTAGCCGTTTTTTTTTCTTTTGTAAGGCATGGTCTCGATATTGCGAACCATATAAGAATATAAAATGTGACTTTATAAGCACCACCTAGCTGTTTCTTTCTTTTACAAAGCTTTTTTTCGGTGTTCCGAACCACATTCTAAAACAAAATACGAGCGCCACGTAGCTGCTGTTTTCTTTGTAAAGCATTGCCTCAGGGTTCCTTATCATATTCGAACGCAAAACGAAACTTTCTGAGCGACATCTTTGTTTTTTGGAAGACATTGATATAGTGTCCGATTTATATTCTTACACAAAATGTAACTCGCAGAGCGCCTTCTAGTCGCCTTTTCCATTTTAAAACATTTTTTTTTTGGGTTCCCATCCATATTCTAAAATAAAATCTAGTCCCGAGCGCCATCTAGCCGGTTTTTTTAAGCCTTGTCTCGGGGTTTAAGCCCGTATTCTAAAACAAAATATGATCCCCCAGCCTCTTTACTCGTTGACAAAATATAATCCTCTAGGGGGGCGTTCTCCTCTGCAATGCCCTGTCACGGGGTTCTAAAGCTCACTCAAACACAAAATATGTATCTCCCTCCATGTGCCCACTAGCGCCTTATAGTAGTTTCTTTCTTTTGTTAGCCACTGTTTTAGTGTTCCGATTCATATTCTTACACAAAATGTAACTCGCAGAGCGCCATCTAGCCGCCTTTTCCATTTGAAAAGATTGGTTTTTGGGTTCCCAGCCATAATTTAAAACAAAATATAGTCCCGAGCGCCATCTTGCGGTTTTTTTTTTTTTGAAAGCCTTGTCTCGGGGTTTCAGTTCGTATTCTAAGACAAAATATGATCCTCCAAGGGCCATTCACCTCTACAATGCCCTGTCACGGGGTTCTAAACCTTACTCAAACACAAGGTATCTCCCTTTATGTACCCACTAGCGCCATCTAGTAGCTTTTGTCTTTTGTAAGACATTGTTTTAGTGTTCCCATTCATATTCTTCCTTTTTCATACATTGTTTTTGGGTTCCGAACCATATTCTGAAACGAAATCTGGTGCCACGCGCCATCTAGCGGATTTGTTTTGTGAAAGCACTGTCTTCCGCACTGTATTCGAAGACAAAATATGATCCTCCAGGTTCCATTTCCCTCTGTAATGCCCTGTCACGGTGTTCTAAACCTTACTCGCCTGTGCGACACCTATCGAAGTTTTTCCTTTGTTCATTTGAATGGGGTCCTAAACCCTCTCCCAATTAAAGTATCTCTCTATCGGCGTTATTTCTTTGTAGTTTTTCTTTCAAAAAGATTTTCCTGTCCTTGGAATCGATATCCATACCAGAACAGCACCCCTATTTGTTTCTCCATCTTACTACGCCCATGTGTAAGTGTGCACTCAACATTTACTTGGCTGACTGCTTTCGCTGTTACTATCGGCTACGCTACCATTTCATATTACTTACCTCACACACACACACACACACACACACACACATACACTCGCAGATACATATAACCGAATATGTTATTTATGTCCATTTGAGTGGAAGGTGTTATCTGCAGAAGTAAAAAAAATTAAAATTGAAATTCACACGAATTAAATTGCATTAAAATTGTAAATTACGCTCACTGTAATGTGGCCGCAGAGGAAATGGTATTACGCGTTCACGCTCACATGCACACGAGTACAAAATGTTAACTAATATTGTATGCATGAATGCTGCATGCAGTATTACCACTAGGCACAAAACTTTTACAGATTTTTGCGTTGGTCAAAACAAAAACAAAAAAAATAAGTTTTCAAATAAAATTAGCTGCAAATTTGTAAGCGGAGGCAAAAAACTAGAAAATGTGGTTATGAAATTGCTTTTATCCATATTTGTGCACTTGCGCTGGATACGCCACTAATTTAGGAAATTTGCGGTGGATGATGCACGAGATGCATGCAGACATACATACACTGGGGTGTATTCCGAGGCCTTCTAAATAAACAAATTAAAAAAAACCAAAATTATGAAAAAAAAATTTTATAAAATTGAATGAAATTAAATTAAACTAAATAAGACAAAATACAATGAATTAAAATAGAATAAACAAAAAATAAAAGCAAATAAGATTATGTAAAATATATAAAAAACAAAATTTCAAAAAAACACAAAAGCTTAAATAAAATTAAAAAAAATTATAATTTAATAAAATTTAATTAAACAAATACAACCAAATGAAATAAAACAAAACTAAATAAATTATAAAAAAAAAATAAAATAAAAAATAAAACTAAAAGAATAAAAAAATAAAAAAATTAAATAGAATTAAAAAATTTATAAAAATTTATAAAAACAAATAAATAAAATAAAACCAAATTAAATTAAATTAAATCAAAAAATAAATTAAAAAAATTAAATAAATAAAAGAAAGTTAAAATTCAAATTCAAATTCTAATGCAAATTAAAATCAAAATCAAAATTTAACTTAAATTAAAATTAAAATTAAAATTAAAATTAAAATTAAAATTAAAACTAAAACTAAAATTAAAATTAAAATTAAAATTAAAATTAAAATTAAAATTAAAATTAAAATTAAAATTAAAATTAAAATTAAAATTAAAATTAAAATTAAAATTAAAATTAAAATTAAAATTAAAATTAAAATTAAAATTAAAATTAAAATTAAAATTAAAATTAAAATTAAAATTAAAATTAAAATTAAAATTAAAATTAAAATTAAAATTAAAATTAAAATTAAAATTAAAATTAAAATTAAAATTAAAATTAAAATTAAAATTAAAATTAAAATTAAAATTAAAATTAAAATTAAAATTAAAATTAAAATTAAAATTAAAATTAAAATTAAAATTAAAATTAAAATTAAAATTAAAATTAAAATTAAAATTAAAATTAAAATTAAAATTAAAATTAAAATTAAAATTAAAATTAAAATTAAAATTAAAATTAAAATTAAAATTAAAATTAAAATTAAAATTAAAATTAAAATTAAAATTAAAATTAAAATTAAAATTAAAATTAAAATTAAAATTAAAATTAAAATTAAAATTAAAATTAAAATTAAAATTAAAATTAAAATTAAAATTAAAATTAAAATTAAAATTAAAATTAAAATTAAAATTAAAATTAAAATTAAAATTAAAATTAAAATTAAAATTAAAATTAAAATTAAAATTAAAATTAAAATTAAAATTAAAATTAAAATTAAAATTAAAATTAAAATTAAAATTAAAATTAAAATTAAAATTAAAATTAAAATTAAAATTAAAATTAAAATTAAAATTAAAATTAAAATTAAAATTAAAATTAAAATTAAAATTAAAATTAAAATTAAAATTAAAATTAAAATTAAAATTAAAATTAAAATTAAAATTAAAATTAAAATTAAAATTAAAATTAAAATTAAAATTAAAATTAAAATTAAAATTAAAATTAAAATTAAAATTAAAATTAAAATTAAAATTAAAATTAAAATTAAAATTAAAATTAAAATTAAAATTAAAATTAAAATTAAAATTAAAATTAAAATTAAAATTAAAATTAAAATTAAAATTAAAATTAAAATTAAAATTAAAATTAAAATTAAAATTAAAATTAAAATTAAAATTAAAATTAAAATTAAAATTAAAATTAAAATTAAAATTAAAATTAAAATTAAAATTAAAATTAAAATTAAAATTAAAATTAAAATTAAAATTAAAATTAAAATTAAAATTAAAATTAAAATTAAAATTAAAATTAAAATTAAAATTAAAATTAAAATTAAAATTAAAATTAAAATTAAAATTAAAATTAAAATTAAAATTAAAATTAAAATTAAAATTAAAATTAAAATTAAAATTAAAATTAAAATTAAAATTAAAATTAAAATTAAAATTAAAATTAAAATTAAAATTAAAATTAAAATTAAAATTAAAATTGAAATTAAAATTAAAATTAAAATTAAAATTAAAATTAAAATTAAAATTAAAATTAAAATTAAAATTAAAATTAAAATTAAAATTAAAATTAAAATTAAAATTAAAATTAAAATTAAAATTAAAATTAAAATTAAAATTAAAATTAAAATTAAAATTAAAATTAAAATTAAAATTAAAATTAAAATTAAAATTAAAATTAAAATTAAAATTAAAATTAAAATAAATAAAATTTGAAAAAAAATTCAAATAAAGAATAAAATAAAGTAGAATAGAAAAAAAATAAAAAAAAAATAAAAATAAAATGAATCAAAATAAAAAAAATCAATTGTCGTTAGCAACCCTGCTTGAAAATATTTTCGTTGGTAAAGGGCCGACAATACCTTTAATTTAATACAAATACAAATTGGGACAGGTGGCAAGTGTTAAGTATTATGGGACCTTTGAAAGCATACTTACTTTGGTTTGACAATTGTTACGCCGTTGTACCATGTTTAACTGATCATCATGAAGAAGATGGTCGGCGTCTGCCCGTGTGCATCTAGCTGTCCCGCAGCTTCAGCCACTTATGTGGATTCGTTGACCAAGCGACCGACCAAACCACCAGTTGAGCCAAACCCAAGGCATAACAAGAAAAAATTTATGCACACATAAGGGTTAAGGGATTTGCTTACCTCATCACAAAATATGATCAATGATGATTAACGCTTTTCAGAAGACGACACAACACTTTTCTTAAATCGAAACCAAAACTAATTGAAATTCTTTGTTGGTATTTGGAATACCGTACAAAAGAGTTAAAAACAATTGTTTAAAACTTCAGACGTGTTAAAAAATTAAGGATAATTTTTTTGCCGTATATATACCAAATTTGAACCAAATCGCTTCAGCCGAGATATAGACACTAAATATTTTTATTTCCGTTCCCTATTTTTCATTTCCCTTGCGTATTTCTTTTCCCTTTCTTCATTTCCTATTCAAATTGCACTCTTCACAAAAAACTTTGCACCGTCTATTAAGTGAACATTAGGGTGGTCAAAAAACTAAAGTTTTCCTCATACGATTTTGTATCACCCTAGTGAACATATATGACTTGTTAACAAAGTTCGTAACGGACTTTTTTCAATGTTAAAAGGTTCGGCGTTAGCAACATAACTTGACAAAAATAAATATAAGCGTTGCCTACATTTAGGCGTATGACGTTGTACTGATGTTAGCATCAGGCCGATTACATAAAATTGGAGCTGTACATTACATTACATTAAAATTTGATCTGTTAGCGTTGCCTACATTTAGGCTATACTACTAACAGTGTGACGTTGTACTGACGTTAGCAGCAGGCCGATTACATAAAATTGGAGCTGTACATTACATTACATTAAAATTGGATCTGTAAGCGTTGCCTACATTTAGGCTATACTACTAACAGTATGACGTTGTACTGATGTTAGCAGCATGCCGATTACATAAAATTGGAGCTGTACACTACATAAAATATGTTGTTGACTATTTTTAGGCTATACTGTTAACAGGTTAAGGCTGTACTGCTCTTAAGTCATAAATATGCTCATTGAGTTTTCATAAATATTAAAATTGCATAAGTTGATAAAAAGTGATATGCAATAGCTTTACCGCGGCAGTGCCACACTTTTTTTTTTTGCAGGTACCTTTGTTATTTGACTTTTTCACTCAAATTTATTTTTTTTTTTCGAAGCCGCAATTATTTCTCAAATATCCAATGCAAATCCCAAAGCGAAATGTGCCCAACTAAAGACATAAAATAAAACCTGAAACCACACAGCTGAACCAAAATTGTGGTTGATGCTTTTTTTCGTGGGTCAGTGCATGGCTGTTGGCCAAATTGGTATTTTTTTAGAGTCTTTGAAAAAATTAATTGATTTACTAAATACTAAAAATAAATACTCAAAAGAAATTTATACAAAAGCATCAAGATTGATTCAAATGCGATTGTTTGGGGAATTTTATCCCTCAACGATCGTTCCCTTCGCTTATCATTAAAGCTGTGCTTCCCTCCTGTCATTTTGTACCGCATAATCCAGTCTCTGTGGTGTCTGTTTTTAATGGCTCTGATTTCAATCGCGCACATAACTTTTGTTGATTTTCGTGTACACACACACACACACAGCGCCAAGGTATCACTTAGCCATAAATTGTGGGGGGTATGTCAGCAATAAGTGGTTAATGCCACAAAAAGTAATATCTTAATTTAATGTTCATTTTTGTAAGAATTTTTTTATTATTTATTTGTGCTTCACGTTACACTCCCTCACCCCATTTTGAATGCAGCACTCATGTCACTGCAGTGATTTTCCCTTTTTTATTGTTACATATTTTAAATGTTGTAAGTACTTACTTATGTAAATAAAGAAAAGTTACAACGAAAAAATTTAAATAAAATAAAAGTGAAAAGTGTGTGTACATGTGTATGCGTGTGTAGCTATGTATGTGTGTTTGCACAAGGATTTGACGCACAATTTCACAGCAGGAAAAACAAAAAAAAAAAAAAATACAACAAGCATTGTTCATAAATATACACAAACAACTTGAAACAATGTGGCAGAGGGGGGAAAAATTTTATGACAACACAACAACAAAAGCACAGGAAGACCAAATTGTCATAATAGCAACAATATGATTCTGCTTAAATTACAAAAAAAAAAAAAAAAAAAAAAAAAAAAAAAAAAAAAAATTTAAAAAGCGAATCAAACAGCTCAACAGGAAATTGTAGAAAAGTTTGAAGATTTGTATAATAGATATTTGATATTTTATTTTACTGGTTTCTTTCCTTTTTAGTTTTAATCATGGTTTTTTATTTCTTATTTAATTTTTTTATTTTTATACTACCTTATTTTATTACTTTTTTAATTTGATGTCTTTTTCATTTTTCCCCTTATTTTTTCTTTAATTTTGTCTTTTTAAATTTTTCATATACATATTTTTATCTCGCACAAGTTATTTAATTTTACTAATTTAATTTTTTTTTTATTTTATCTTATTTTTTATTTTTTTTTGTTTTTTTTTTTTAAATATATTTCATTTTATTTGATTTTTTTATTTTAATTTATTCTATTCTTTTTATTTATTTGTAAATTTATTTTTTTTTACTTTATTCTTTTTTTTTTAATTTATTTTATTTTATTTAACTTTATTTTAATATAATTATTTTGTTTTGTTTATTTTATTTAATTTAATTTTTTTTCAGTTTATTTTTATTTAATTTAATTTAGTACCTGGGTGACCAATCTTGCTCGGTGCTATCAATTTAGCGCTAACTTTACTTACCCAAAATGATCCAAAAATTACCCAAAAATAATCCCAAAAAGACCCTCAAATGTTCCGAAAATAATCCTAAAATAATCCCAAAACGACTCCAAAATGATCCGAAAATTACCCAAAAATTGTCCCAAATTAATTCAAAATTGAACCCAAAATGATCTCAAAATAGCCCCAAAATAGTGGATAGTCTTAGAATCAACCATACTATCTACATATATTCAAAATTTCATTCAAATCGGTCATGCAGTTCCTGAGATAGTCTGGATATACAAATATACAAGTTTAGTTCGTTTAAAGTTATAAGATTTTGATTTTTTTTTTAATTTGTTTTATTTAATTAAATTTTTTTTTAGTTTATTTTTTTTAATTTTATTTTATATTATTTTTTTTTTTGTTATTTTTTTCGGTTTTTTATTTTTTTTTTTTGGTTTTTTGAATTTTTTTTTTTGTTTTTATTTCTTTTTTTCATATTTTTTTAGTTATTTATTTTTGTTTTTTTTTTTCTTAAATTTTTTTATTTTTTTTTTATTTTCATGGAATTATTTTATTATATTTTATTATTTATTATTATTGTAGTTTGCTTCAGTTTCTATTATTTTAATTTTATTTTATTGTTTCTTTTTGTTCTTTTTATTTTATTTTATATTTATTTTTTTTTAATTATTTTTAATATTTTGCTTCAGTTTATTTTATTTCATTTTATTTTTCTGTTTCTGTTAGTTTTTTGTATTATTTTTTAATTCAATTTTAACTTATTTTTTTTTATTTTTTTTTATTTCTTTAATTTTATTTTATTTATCTTTTATTTTTTTATTTTACTTTATTTTATTAAATTTTTTTCTAATTTATATTTTTTAATTTATTTTAATTAATTTATTTAATTAAATATTTTATTTTATTTTTTATTATAATTTTTTTCTCTTTTTTCATTATATTTTTTACAATTTATTTTTTTTACTTTATTTTATTTTACTTTGTTTTATTTTTTGTTTCTTTTAGTTTTTTTTAATTCGATTTTATCTTATTTTGTTCTATTATTTTCATTTATTTAATTTTATTTTGTTTATCTTTTATTTTTTTATTTTATTTTAATTTAATTTATTTTATTTTATTTTTTTTTAATTTCTATTCTATATTTTTTTAATTAATTAAATTTTTTTTACTTTATTTTTTTTTTTACTTTATTTTTATTTAATAAAATATTTTATTTTATTTTTTTATTATAATTTTTTTCTACTTTTTTTCATTCTATTTTTTCTATATTATTTTTTTTTTTGCTTTTGTTGCGCTTAGTCAATCTAACATTGTACGTTTGTATGTATCTCTATTAACTGAGCGTAGTAGATAAATCGTATAAAGTTGTTGCTCGGCAGGAAGTCGCGGCATCAGCAATAGTCATTCAGTGCCAAGCAATCTTTGTCATGTTGACAGGGTCATGTTTCCCATTTGTCATGTGACAGTTGCATTGTCACTCGCTTGGCTTTGACCACGTCTTTTAGAGCATGGGTGGGCAAATTGCATTAAAAATTTAGCGTTCAAATAATTACTAAACTTGAAATTGAAAAAAAAAAAAACTTGTTTGTTGAAACAAATATTGAGTTTTTGGAAAGGATTACCACAATGCCTCAAAAAATCTTCAGAGTAAATTGCTCCTACTTTTCTTGATGCACCACCCTAATGCACATTGATTTCCACATAATCATTCAAAACGCTGTTATTTCGCGACTAAACCCAGAAACGTGACTTTGACTTGTGATTTCTTTATATTGCCCTTAGTTGTTTGTGTTTCCCACTAACTTACCCTCATAAATAGTTAAGTACATAAGCGAGAGTACTCTTCTCCTTCACTCACTCACATTAAATAAACACTTTGTCCCTCTGTTCTATGCTTGACGTCCTACCAAGCGATCAAAGTGACAAGCATGTTCGAGGTAGTTTCTTTGGTGTGCCACTGCGTATGAGCAACTAATTTCGCAGGAACTGCATGGAGTGGGTGAACTGTTTGTTGTCAGTGTAAGTACACCTGTACTTTACTTTAGTACAGCGAATTGCTCAAACATTCAATGCAATCATACATACATATACATTCGCGTGTGTGTGTGTGTATCTTTTTAGTTGGAATTGAGTAATAAAAACCATGCACCAGTCCTGTGACTTTCTACTTAATGGGCGCGACTGTTAAAAGTTCCTACTTCCTTCGTTTTCTTATTTTTTCTTGTTGTTGTATTTTTCATTTACATAGCTGCCATTCCTAGCTTGTCAATGCCTTATAAATGTACAATTACGTGCTTACAACTAAAATTAGTGAATGCAAATAAATGCTTTAGCAAGAAAGTGAAAGTAGATTCTGAGAAACTTATTGAAACAGAAAATTAGAGGAGTTTAATTTGTTGCATTCTTTGAAAAGGAAATACATTTTATTAGTATTTTATGTTTAGCAAGTATACCCTTATTCACATATCTTATTTTATTTGAGAAAAAAAAAATGAAACAGGTGGCAACCCTTTTTATGAAAACTAGAAAAAAATACTCTTTTTCAAGTCAAGGCTTTTCAATTGACACCACAAATTTGAAAAACAAACAAACTACCTTATGGAAAATATTATATGTTAACGAATGACAACCCTAGGTGGCAACCCTGGCTGAAAATATCTTCGTTGGTGTATGGGCGAAATTTGCCTTTATTTGATACCCATATTAGCATATTTTACTCAATATTTCAAACAAATTAGCACAGGTGGCAACTTTGTAAACCGCTCAAAGTGGCAGCACCCAAGTAAAAAGGTCTCAGAATGAAAAGTACTGTCTATATGCCAAATTTTATCCAAATTTCTGCACCAGTTCCCGATAGTTTGGTCGATATGCGAAGATATAAATAAAATTGAGCTAGGTGGCAACCCTAGATAACAACACTGCCTGAAAAAAATCTTAATTGGAATACGGCCGAAACCACCTTTAATTTGATACCCATATTGGCATATCTTGCTCAATATTTTAAAATAATTAAAATTGGTGGCAACCCTATAAACCGCTCGAAGTGGCAACAGCCTAGTAGAAAATCTAAGAATGAAACTTACCAATTTTATGCCAAAGTTTATTCAAATTGCTTCACCAGTTCCCGAAATAATGGTCGATATACAAAGATATAAATAAAATTGGGTTAGGTGGCAACCCTAGATAACAACCCTGCCTGAAAATATCTTAGTTTGAATAGCGCCGAAAAGACAATTAAAGCATTCGATACTCATATTGGCATTATTTGCTCAATATTTGAAAGAAAAAAAAACAGAGATAGGTGGCAACCCTATAAATCTCCCGAAGTGGCAACACGCAAGTAAAAGTCTTAAACTGAAGAGTACTATCTATATGCCAAATTTTATCGAAATCGCTTTACCAGTTCCCGAAATAATGGTCGGTCGATATGCGAAGATGTAAATAAAATTGGGCTAGGTGGCAACCCTAGGTAACAACCTTGCCTGAAAATATCTTAGTTTGAATAGCGCTGAGAAACCTTTAATTCGAAACTCATATTGGCATTACTTGCTCAATATAAAAAAAAATAATAAAAAACAGAGATAGATGGCAACTTTGTAAACCGCTCAAAGTGGCAGCACCCAAGTAAAAAGGTCTCAGAATGAAAAGTACTGTCTATATGCCAAATTTTATCCAAATTTCTGCACCAGTTCCCGATAGTTTGGTCGATATGCGAAGATATAAATAAAATTGAGCTAGGTGGCAACCCTAGATAACAACACTGCCTGAAAAAAATCTTAATTGGAATACGGCCGAAACCACCTTTAATTTGATACCCATATTGGCATATCTTGCTCAATATTTTAAAATAATTAAAATTGGTGGCAACCCTATAAACCGCTCGAAGTGGCAACAGCCTAGTAGAAAATCTAAGAATGAAACTTACCATTTTTATGCCAAAGTTTATCCAAATCGCTTCACTAGTTCCCGAAATAATGGTCGATATACAAAGATATAAATAAAATTGGGTTAGGTGGCAACCCTAGATAACAACCCTGCCTGAAAATATCTTAGTTTGAATAGCGCCGAAAAGACAATTAAAGCATTCGATACTCATATTGGCATTATTTGCTCAATATTTGAAAGAAAAAAAAACAGAGATAGGTGGCAACCCTATAAATCTCCCGAAGTGGCAACACGCAAGTAAAAGTCTTAAACTGAAGAGTACTATCTATATGCCAAATTTTATCGAAATCGCTTTACCAGTTCCCGAAATAATGGTCGGTCGATATGCGAAGATGTAAATAAAATTGGGCTAGGTGGCAACCCTAGGTAACAACCTTGCCTGAAAATATCTTAGTTTGAATAGCGCTGAGAAACCTTTAATTCGAAACTCATATTGGCATTACTTGCTCAATATAAAAAAAAATAATAAAAAACAGAGATAGGTGGCAACTCTGTCAACCTCCCAAAGTGGCAACACCCAATTAGAAAGTCTCAGAACGAAGCATACTATCTATATGCCAAATTTGTTCCAAATCACTTGAGCAGTTTCTGAGATATTGATGTATAAAATATTCAAGTCCGTTGCCACTATTCGTTGCCTTAAGTTCGAACACTGTTGCCACTATTTTTTCATTCAAATTTCACTCACCATAAAAACTTAGCATCTACGCTTAAGAAGTTAACTTCAAAAATAAATACAGCTGCCAAATTTAAGAAAAACAATCTCAGTAGCAACACCTCGATAGTGAAGCCTCAGTCTTAGCATCTTTACCTATATTCGAGAGTACATCGAAATGTGATAAGTCGTTTTTGAGATAGCAGCTGGTATGAAAAAAAATGTGCAACGCCAAGTGTCGACGATACCTAAAAATACTTATGGCATTTAAGCTTTGCAGGGAAGTCAAAATGTAGCATAGCAGCAAGCACGCAGCTTCTTTCCGTCCTCTGTATGGTATGCAATGTATACGATATGTTAGTATTGTTACATCTGTGTACCACATATCCTGCTTGTCATGTTTTTCATTTCTTTACATTTTGCTTGTCTAAACTCATGTCAGTTCGAGCTTGCATTTGATTCCATGCTTTTTTTTTTTGTAATTTTCAACTTTTTTGTTTAGCTACCACCAAGCAGTGTAGCAGGTTAGAAAGGTACTAGTTCGCAACTACACCTAGAATATCACTATAGCCTTCGAGTTTATCCCTCTGTGGCCTTTAAATCAGCTTCACTTATGATGATTAAGCTATGATTTTCTATACTATGTTGAGCTGTTAAGATAATTGCAGTTGTGCAAGGAATTTCTTTCGAATTTCAGATGATACGATATCTGACATTTGTTATGAACAAGTGCTGCTACGGATTTATTTCTAGGCAAATTGTATGACAAAATGACTGATTTTACCATGTGATATGACATCCAGATCACTAGGTGATGCCATATCTGATGGGTGCCTGTGCCAAGAATTCGTTGGTAGGCAATATTATCGCATCACTTTGTGAGTCGGATTTATTTCTAAGCATATGATGTGACATTGTGCTCGCCTAGTGATGGCCACCTTGTGGTAAGGATTTTTTCTAGGCAAATTATACTATAAAGTGACCATGAGTTGGGTTTATAGGCAAATAATGTGATATTTTTACCATCAGGTGACGTGACATCCAGATCATCAGGTGATATGATATCTGATGGGTGCCTGGTGCCAGTAATTCGTTGATAGGCAACATTATCACATCATATAGTGAGTCAGATTTATTTCTGGCAAATGATGTGACATTGTGCTCGCCATGTGATGTGACATCCAGACCACTTGGCGATACTACACTTTATATTTTAAATGACCGGCTTGTGCTGAGGATTTTTTTCTAGACAAATTATACTAGAAAGTCACTCATGTCGCATCACATCACTTGGCGATACTAGGTGATGCGTAATCTGATGGGCACCTAGTGCCAAGAATTCGTTGGTAGGCAAAATTATCGCATTATCTAGTGAGTCAAATTTATTCCTAAGTAAAAGATGTGATATTGTTCTCTCCATGCGATGCGCTAACCAGACCACTTGGAGATACTACACCTTAGTTTTTTTAATGGCCGCCCTGTGCCTCTAGGCATTTTATACTAGAAAGTGACTCATGTCGCAACACTTGGTGAGGCGGGATTATAGTTTAATAATGTGAAATTTTTAACATCAGATGACGTGATATTCAGATCACCAGGTGATGCGATATCTGCTATATTTGATGGGAGCCTGATGACAAATATTCGTTTGTAGGCATCACTATCGCATCACCTGGTGAGTCAGATTCATTTCTAGGCAAATGATGTGACATTATGCTCGCCATGTGATGTGTTATCCTACACCTTATATTTTTAATGGCCGCCTTGTGCTAAGGATAATTATACTATAAAGTAACTCATGTCACACCTCTTGGAGAGGCAGGTTTATAGGCAAATAATGTGATATTTTTACCATCAGGTGACGTGACATTTAGATCATCAGATGATGTGATATTTGATGGCTACCTGGTGCCAAGAATTCGTTGGCAGGCAACATTATCGCATCACCTGGTGAGTCAGATTTATTTCTGGCAAATGATGTGACATTGTGCTCGCCATGTGATGTGACATTCAGACCACTTGGCGATACTACACTTTATATTTTAAATGACCGGCTTGTGCTGAGGATTTTTTTCTAGACAAATTATACTAGAAAGTGACACATGTCGCATCATTTGGTGAGGCGGGATTATAGTTTAATAATGTGAAATTTTTAACATCAGATGACGTGATATTCAGATCACCAGGTGATACGATATCTGCTATACATATTTAATGGATGCCTGGTGCTACGAATTCGTTTTTAGGCATCATTATCGCATCATCTGGTGAAATTTATAGGCAATTGATGTGACATGCTGCTGGCTAAATGATGTGACATCAATATCACCAAGCGATGCTGGACATGATATTTTTAGTAGGCGTGTTAGGCTCAAGAATTTTTTTAAGTTAGTTTTAGTACAAAGTGACACATGTCGCATCACTTCGTTAGCTAAATTTATAGGCAAGTAAAGAAACCAACATCTTGGCCATCAGTTGACGTGACATCCATATCACCTGATGAGCTTTAAGCCACACAATTTGGTCTTATCTGTCGTAATAGTTGTGGCGTAGTTCACAACTAGTTGGTTAGACTACTGGGCGCTTAAATAGTACGTGCAGACTGCTTGGGTACACAGAAATATTACTCACCTGTCAAAGTTAGTTTACACGTATGAAAAAAAAAAAAGATTTGCTCTACAACAAATAAAAACAAAAACCAGCAAGCAAACAATCAATACTGACTGTAAGCAACGATAAATGCTCATATATTTATATTGTTGTAAAGGTGTGTTTATGTTTTTCGTTGTACATTTGTTAGAACATATTTGATTAGTTCATCCATCCATAAAGCCAACGTTGTTTACGATTTCAATGCAATTTTATATAACTGGAATATTTTTTATTTTTTTTCATATATATTTTTTTGTTTAACTTTAGTTTTGCTTTATGTTTTCTTTTATCGTTGTATACTCACTTATACACTCACAAATAAATACGAAATTGTATAAGTGCGCTTCACTTCACGATATATGATGTTATAGAGAAGCTCAAGGATTTATCATTTGGCATGACTTTTGTATTGCTTTTGTTGTGTTCTTCGGAAAAACGCTACAAATACTTTCTACCTTATTGGCAAAGGTGACCATAACTAAATCGAATGTTGCTCAAATACCGAAGGTAAAGTAATGGAGGGATTAACAAATGTGAATTTAAAAATTTAGATGTAAAGAATTGACACCACTCTAATACACACATTGGACATATTTTTATGTTTGCGTTCGCATTTTTGCCAATTATATCTGAAAACGAATTAATTTTGAAAAAAAAAAAACCGTAATCACCAACTGCGAAAGAACAATACAAATCTCCCCGTTTTTTTCGGTTATGTAAGTAATTCTGACGTATTTATTATTTATTTGATAAGCAGACATGCTTCATTGCTTCTGTATTATATTACTTACTTATATATTGAATATTTTTGTCATCTCAATCATCAGTTTTTTCCTGAAATGGCTTACTATAAAAGCTTTTTGTTACGAAAAAAGTGAAATATTATTTTACATTCATATAACCACGAATGTAAAGCATATTGAATTTGAATATAAATACTTAAGTACGGCGGTATGTCGATAGCGCTATTCAGTTACAAATTTGAGTGTATGGAGCTGCTGTATCAAATGTCTAATTCAGCCGCTCCCGAGATATTGCTCGATATACGAAGGAATGAATAAAATGGGATAATGTGAAAACACTAGGTGGCAACCCTGCCTGAATATATCTTCTTTGGAATACGGCAGAGGACACCTTTCATTTGATACCCATATTGACATCTCTTGCTCAATATTAAAAAAAAAATTATATAGATGGCAACCCTGTACACCGCCCGAAGTGGCAACACCCAAGTAGAAAGTATCAAAATAAACCATACTATCTGCATGCCAAATTATATCCAAATCGCCTCAGCAGTTCCGGAGATATTGATGTATAAAACATTAAAATCCGTTGCCACTATTCCTTGTCTCAAGTCCGAACACTGTTGCCACTATTTTTGAAATTCAAATTTCACTCTCAAAAAAAAAAAAAAATTGCTTCACCGCCTAAAAAGTTAACTCCAATATATTGTAGCCGGTCCCCCTCATCCAACCCTTTCTGTGCCTAGATTGGCATCAAAGTTTCTTACGGAAGTAGGAAGTGAGGACGGGTTTGCCTAGAAGGCTTGACGATATAAACACGATGTAAACACGATGTAGTAACCAATTTTGCTGCTACCTAACCATATTGAAAGGCAGGGACGATTGTGATTTGGGGTAGCGTTCTCATTCCCACTCAATTCAACTTATGACTCTTCTTCATTATTCTCCTTCATTCTCTACAAATTTGAGATTATGCAAAATTCCAACCATAAATATCAGGTGCGCCTGAAAGCATGCAACATTAAGCCACATTTCCCTCTACTCCTTAAAGTATTCAACAAATTTTCACTGTTTGACAACTAAGGTACGCATATTGCATACTCTTAGGCGCCTCACATAAGTAAATCTACAAATTTTTGGGATGAAATAGCTTCATCGAGTCTAAAATACGAAATCGCATGTAGGTGCTTCAAACACTATTCGCAAACCTTTTTAACACCCTTAAAGTATGTAGGTATATTCATCAATTACTTCAAATCGTCCTTGCGGTCGAACTTCCAACCGAAAACTCGTGAAATTTCGCAAAAGCGTGAATGCTTTCATACAGTTTTCGCACGTTCGAGCAAATACTGCAACACCAATAATTTATGCATTTTTCCCATCTTGTGCGCGTTGCGCCACCCACATAATCTCTTTCGAGCAATCAAGCGATCAACCAACCAGAATTACAAAACATTCATCTTAATGGTGAAGCAAAAATGATAGAAAACAGCTAAAGAACAAAAAGGAAAGAAAGTGAAAACCAACCACCAACACTTGTACAAAATTAACCACAGCTGAAGAAAAACAATGGCACAAATGCATACATATTGACAATGAGCCCTGTGAGAAAAATTTTGCATATGAGCCTAAAAGTATGCAGCATTTTCTGCAATCTGATTAAAGTTGAAAGCTATGTTGGTGAAATATAGCAAACTCAAGAAAGGGTTTCCTTTAGGGTTGTTTCAATTCCTATTGGGTTCGCTGCGTTCTCAATTTTGGTATGAAACGCAGCATGGAAAAGCTATCAATATATGTACACACTACATAGCTACATTCTTTCATTCCTGTGAAATGCGGTTTGAATAAATTCGGTTGGCATGCACCACACTCCGTTGCGGAATTCAATAATCGATTTCTGAAATTCGAGTATGAAACAGAAGAAGAATATCACAAAACATCCATACACAAAATCCTTTAAATACAGTCAGATATGTCTAAAAGTATGCAATGATACCTGTATGCTCCCAGAAGCAGCTGAAATCTTCGCAAAGTTTGAGAGATAAAGTATGTCGGCATATGGATAGGGATAGGTATAGGGATAGAGATCGGACAAAAAAGTGAAAGTAGAACGATATGATGAAGGAAAGAAACAGAAAAAGGGAGAAAAAAAATATAAAGAAGGAATCGGGCAGGCTAAGGAATGGAAAAATTATACAAGCAGTATAAGGGGATGAGAGGATGAACATATTTCAATTATGGCCAAAGAGAAAGACCTATGAAGCCAATTTTCTGGCTGACTTTTTTTGAATTTTGTTTTTCATTTCGATTTTGATAAAAGTAATCTGGGACAAAATATGTATCACCAAGTCAAACTTTCCTTTCCTTTCCTTTCCTTTCCTTTCCTTTCCTTTCCTTTCCTTTCCTTTCCTTTCCTTTCCTTTCCTTTCCTTTCCTTTCCTTTCCTTTCCTTTTCTTTCCTTTCCTTTCCTTTCCTTTCCTTTCCTTTCCTTTCCTTTCCTTTCCTTTCCTTTCCTTTCCTTTCCTTTCCTTTCCTTTCCTTTCCTTTCCTTTCCTTTCCTTTCCTCTCCTTTCCTTTCCTTTCCTTTCCTTTCCTTTCCTTTCCTTTCCTTTCCTTTCCTTTCCTTTCCTTTCCTTTCCTTTCCTTTCCTTTCCTTTCCCTTTCCTTCCTTTCCTTTCCTTTCCCTACCTTTCCTTTCCTTCCCGTTTTTCCTTTTCTTTTCTTTAGTTTCCGTTCCTATTCCTGTCATTTCCTTTCCTTCCCTTTCCTTTCCCTACCTTTCATTTCCTTCCTGTTTTTCCTTTTCTTCCTTTCTACTACCTACCTTTCCTTTCTAAGATTTTATTTTATTTCATTCTATTTTCATTTTCTTATTTTACTGGCGAAATTTTGTTTTTCTTTAACCTATTTTAATCAAAAAAATTTCAAGTTTCCATAAAAAAAATATTCAGCTGATATTAAAATTTCAAGCTGTTCTTACCGTTTCCCAACAATAAGTTAGTTAGTTAATGATGCAAGCCAAATTGTACCATATTCAGAAACTAAAAAGCCAAATCGCAGCAATTGCATGGAGATGCGAATGGGCTTCCGCAAGTCTTTCCGCTGCCACCACTTTTAGGCACTTCACCAGCGCACAATTGAAATATCGAGCACTCTTACGAATTTACAACGAAAATTTATTTCCCTGTGCCCATTAGTGAAGGTAAAATTTAATATGGACACTTTTTTATTCATACGCAGACATATAAGAATAGGTTCATGGACAGTTTTTCAAAACCTCGCCTCGCCAATATCATCTCACCGTAACAAATGAAAACTATGTATGTGCTCACAAAACGAACAACACCAACAATTGAGAGCGCCCCATTTTAGTTTTTAGATTTATTTTTTTTTTTAGCTTTTTATCATCACTGCCACGCCACGACAGACGCTTGATCCCTTTCTGCCATACAGGCAGAGGACATTTCAAACAAGGTCACATAGACCAAATATGCATAGAAAATGCATTTGAACTTACACACACACACACATGCACACACATATTCACACACAATGTTATATGTAAATGATAGAAATCCATAAAATTTTATAATCTATAATTTTACTGTTAGCTTGTAACTATTGCTAAGTATGGTGGGAGTGTGTGTGTGTGTCTGTGTGCATGAGTGTCAAGGACAATTTTTAAAAGCACCTCAGTTGCATTCGAAAATTGCGTCGTAATTTTATGCGGAGAGCGTAATTTAAAAGGATTAGAAAATTTTTTAACGCAAATATTAACACACACGCACATGCGGATTTGTTAGACCAGTAAATTAGTTTAAAGTTAATTTCGGGGACATTTTTCATTCACAGTTTCTTTAAAGCTGGTCTTTTATGCTTGTTTTTTTTTTTCAAAAAAATATATATCTATATTTATTAGTATAGGCAATGTCAGTCTCAAGGTATAACTTATGTATATCGTTAAAAAAGTTACCGAAGGTGTATTACGTAGACGCAAAAATATGAGTTGACAGTTTGCTGGTAGTTATATGTTTTGCCCAATTTTTGTTATATTTTTTGTAATTTTTGCTATATTTTTTGGGTAATTTTTTGCTTTATTTTTTGTGTGATTTTTACTATAGTTTTTGTGTAATTTTTATTATATTTTTCGCGTCATTTTTACTGTTTTTTTTTCGTAAATTTTACCATATTTTTTGTGTAGTTTTTTAGTAAATTTTTTTTTATAGTTTTTACTATATTTTTTGTGTATTTTTTACTATATTTTTGTGTAATTTTTACTATTTTTTTCGTAACTGTTATCATATTTTTTGCGTAATTTTTCCAAAGTTTTTTGTGTATTTTTTTACTATATTTAGGTGTAATTTTTACTATAGTTTTTGTGTAGTTTTTACTATATTTGTTGTGTATTTTTTACTATATTTTTGTGTAATTTTTACTATTTTTTTGTGTAATTTTTACTATATTTTTGTGTAATTTTTACTATATTTTTGTGTGTTTTTTACTATATTTTTGGTGTATTTTTTACTATATTTTTATGTAATTTTTACTATTTTTTTCGTAACTTTTACCATATTTTTTGCGTAATTTTTCCAAAGCTTTTTGGGAAATTTTTTATTATTTTTTTTTTTGTGTAGTTTTTACTATATTTCTTGTGTAATTTTTACTATATTTTTGTGCAATTTTTACTATATTTTTTGTGTATTTTTACTATATTTTTTGTATAGCTTTTACTATATTTTTTGTGTATTTTTTACTATATTTTTTGTGTATTTTTTACTATATTTATGTGTAATTTACTATTTTTTTTCGAAACTTTTCCAAAGTTTTTTGGGTAATTTTTTTGTGTAATTTTTACTATATTTTTCTGTGAATTTTACTATATTTTTCGCGTCATTTTTACTATTTTTTTCGTAACTTTTACCATGTTTTTTGCGTAATTTTTCCAAAGTTTTTTGTGTAATTTTTCTATATTTTTTAGGTAATTTTTTACTATATTTTTTTGGATAATTTTTACTATGTTTTGTGTCATTTTATTATATTTTTTGCGTATTTTTTACCATAATTTTTGTGTATTTTTTGCTATATTTTAAATTTTCAATGTAAATTTTACTAAATTTCTTGTGTAAATTTTTCCATTTTTTCTATGTAATTTTAACTATATTTTTTGTGTAATTTTTTGCTACATTTTTAATGGGGGAGAGGGGTTGTACCTGAAATCCCACTCCGTGCATCCGCCCCTGGGTTATACCTATTTTACCCAGTGGAAACTAGATTTGGGGAAGTAGCAGCTTCTTATTGGAAGTCCTTTTCAAGCGCGCTTCAAAAACTATGTGAAAATCTTAAAGGCAACCGTTCACCATAAACGTAACCATAACCGATGCCGTAACCGTAACCGTAACCGCAACCGAAAACGTTGCCGTAACCGTAACCGTAACCATAGCCGTAACCGTAACCATAGCCGTAAACGAAAACGTTGCCGTAATCTTAACCGTAACCATAACTACATACGTAACCGCATATGCTGTATATGTTGCCTTTCAGAAAAATACAGCCGTGACATAACGATATCCGTAATCACATACGTAAGCATAACGTAGTCGTACACAAAACCAGAAACAAAAACGTTAGTGGTAATGGTATGATAATGTTTTGCACCGTTTGGAAACTCTTCTGTGATAATATTAAGCTTGACCAAAGTCACCTCTGGGCTAAACCCCAATTAAAGAGCGAAAAATAGTCACAAACACCGTATTTAACTATCAACTTATACATATATCACTCAGTCGCATACACAAATCTTCCATAAAATTAAGCAAAAGCTGTTGTCCAAATCGGAATTATGTCCTTGTTACTGTCTCTTGCATCTGAATTTCTACGACATATCACAACCCCACCACTACATTGTCATTGTCATTATGCGCCCTTACCACTTTTGATTGCATTTAACAAATTGATTAAGCAATATTGTTGTTCCTGCTGTTGTTGTTGTTATTGTTGTTGTTGTTGTTGTTGTTGTTGTTAGGCCCATAGATTACATTCACTTGTAGAGATGTAAGGTATCTCTAGAGCAAGACATTCAACATGCAAGCACATTTGTATATGCATATGTAACCCTACATATTAGCATGTGTGTGAGTGAGTGTGCGTATATGAACGCCCAAGAGTCAGCTTAAATTGACGTCTTAACACGCACATACATACATACTACTTATTACGTATGCTCCCCTTTACCTTTCGGTTCATACCTTTCCGCCTAGTGACAAGGGCTGAAAGTGTAGATAACTTTGCTTGCTTCACTGCCAAAGTGTCATGCGTGAAATGTAGTCTAACATGGCGTATACGTAACCTTAGGGCACAGAGCAGACATTTGTGCGAGCGCTCAAACGCTTTCGTATTACGCGTACAATTAAGTAAATTTCGTACTGTTTCCGGACAATGCATGTTCAGTGACTGGTTAAGCACGATTTTACATCCGTCAAGAGAAGGCGGTGCGCACCGGAAGGATGAAGGCAAATTGAACATTTGAAGAAAAATGTAAGTTCAGGAAAGAAAGGACATTTGCTAGTGTGTGGCTTTATGTATGTACATATATACCCAGTTGTAGGGATTTTGGCTTATTTAAGTAAATATCAGGGTTCCGGTTGTCGTATGTCATTGGCCGCTCAACCGATACAAAATGAAATAAAATAATATAGTATAAAATAAAAAAATAAAATAAAACAAAAATAAATAAAAAAATTAAATAAAATAAAAAAATAAAATAAAACAAAATAAAACAGAACAAAATAAAATAAAATACAATTAAAAAAAAAAAAACAAAATAAAATAAAATATAATTAAACAAAATAAAATAAAACAATATTAAAATAAAAAAAAAAATAAAATATAATTAAATGAAATAAAATAAAATAAAATAGAACACAAAAAAAAACAGAATATTAAATTTAAAAAAAATATAATATAATAAAATAAAATAAAAGAAAATAAAATAAAATAATACAAACTAAAATAAATAACAAAATAAAATAGTTAAAAAAATGAAATGACATGAAATATAATAAAATAAAATAAAAAAATAAAAAAATAAGAAAAAAATAAAAAAATAAAATTAAATGAAATAAAACATAATAAAATAAAATAAAATAAAATAAAAAATAAAACAAAAAAATTATGTAAAATAGAACAAAATAAAATTAAATTAAATTAAAAAAAAATAAAATAAAATAAAATAAAAAAAGAAAATAAAAAAAAATAAATAAAAAAATAAAATATAATATAATAAAATAAAAAAATAAAATAAAAAAATATTAAATTTAAAAAAATAAAATAAAATAAAATAAAATATAATATAACAAAATAAAAATAAAATAAAATAAAAAATGAAATAAAAAAAATAAAATAGAACAAAAAAAAAGAACATTAAATTTAAAAAATAAAATAAAATATAATAAAATAAAATAAAATAAAAGAAAATAAAATAATATTAAATTAAAAAAAAATAAAATAAAATAAAAAAAGAAAATAAAACAAAATAAATAAAAAAATAAAATAAAATATAATAAAATAAAAAAATAAAATAATATTAAATTAAAAAAAATAAATAAAATAAAATAAAAAATGAAATATATAAAATAGAACAGAAAAAAGAACATTAAATTAAAAAAATAAAATAAAATAATATATATTAAAATAAAATAAAACAAAATAAAAAAGAAAGAAAACTAAAAAAAATAAGATAATTAAAATGAAATGAAATGAAGTATAATAAAATAAAAAAATAAAATAAAAAAATTAAGATAATAAAAATAAAATAAAATGAAATGAAATAAAACATAATAAAATAAAATAAAAAAATAAAATTAAATTAAAAAAAAATAAATAAAAGAAAATAAAACAAAAAAATAAAATAAAACAAAATAAATAAAAAAATTAAATTAAATATAAAAAAAATTAAATGAAATAAACTAAATTAAAATAAAATAAAACAAAAAAACAAAATAAAACAAAAAAAATTTAAAAAAAACTAACAAAAAAATTAAATAAAAAAAAATGAAATAAAATAAAATAGAATAGAACAAAATAAAATAAAATATAATTAAAAAAAAAATGAAAGAAAAAAAATAAAACAAAATCAACTTTCAAAAAAGCAAAAAAAAAAATTAAATAAAATAAAATAAAAAATTAAATTAAATAAATTAAATTAAAATAAAATTAAAATTAAAATTAAAATAAAATAAAATTTAATTAAATTAAATAAAATCAGTAATATAATATAAAGTAAAGTTAAATTAACTAAAAATAATAAAAAAAAATAAAACACAAGGTATAATAAATGTTACGTATACGCAGCGTACCCTTTAGTACTGTGAAATAAAGTTGTCTCTCAGGTAAAAAGTGTTACAAGCAAAAAAAAAATATGCGTTATATGCTCAGGCAAATGTTCACTGCGTTCGTATGTATTCACACATGTACGTATATATGAACAACTGCTTCCTTACGCTACAGGCAGACAATTTTTCGTCGTCACTCTTGTCATCACTACATTTGATTCATTTTGCTGATGGCAATTTTGCCATACAATCATTCATTCTTTCGACGCTTGTTACTTCTTCTTTCACTGCTGCTGCTGTTGCTTCCTTTTCCCTTTACAATACAAGAAAATTTGTTCTTCCATTTTTTTACAACATTTTCCTTGTTGCTTTCAGCAAATTTTAATAGCCCTTCACTTGGTAGGTGGCGAGACACATTAGGAAGGAGCGAGTAGCTACGCGTTTGGGATTTTATAGCACTTTCAGGTGAAGTTGACATTTAGAGTTGCCACCTAATCCTTTTATATTTATTCTATGACATATCTTAAACTTTAAATGATCTATTCTAATATATTTGTATATGCCGATTTGGATCAAATTTGATTCATAGATGATATGGTTCATATTAAGACTTTCTACTTGGGCGTTGCCACTTCGAGCGGTTTACAGGGTTGCCACCTATCGTTTTTTTTAATATCGTCCAAGATATACCAGTATGGGTATCAGATGACAACAATTTTCGGCCGTATACCAAAGAAGATATTTTCAGGCAGGATTGATACCTAGGCTTGCCATCCAACCCCATTTTATTTATTTCTTCATATATCGACCAATATCTCGGGAACAGCTGAAGCGATTTGGATAAAAATTGGCATGCAGATAGTATGCTTCATTCAAAGACTTTATTCTTTGGTGTTGCCACTTTGGGAGGTTTACAGGGTTGCCACCTATCTCATTATTTTTTTTTAATATTGAGCAAGATATGCCAATATCGGTTTGATAGCTTAATTGGTTGTTATTTTCGCCCCACACTAATCTAATTTGCTGGCATATTATCCTTTCATGTGGATGTGTTTGTGCATTTGTCACGATGTTCGCCTCACAAACCCTTGTGGCCTGAGTTAAGATTAATGAGTGTGCTCACGCTGTTCTCACCCGCAAGTGACATACACGTCAATGACATTAGCACAGAGCTTTTTTCAACTAGCAAATACACACACACACTCACGCATTCAAACCCACTCGCACACACATACATGTAGGGCAGCATGTCAGGATTTGCTCTTCAACATTATATCATTTTATATATCTAAAAACATTTTTCCCGAGCAACATGCCGGAATGGATTATGAGTTAAGTTACACAAGTAGACAAACAATAATTTACAAAATGTTACATAGAAAATACATAATAATCGGCACACACACACACACACAGAATCACACATGCATACATACATACACATGAGTCCTTCGAGTGCTTCATTCACTGATGCGCTCTCGCGTTTATGTGTTTCTGCTCAATAACGTTTTATCGTTTTCATAATTAAGTTGTAGCACTTGGAAAAAAAATTTCCACTCAAGTGTCAATGTAGAAAAATCTCGACATAATCGAAGGAAACGCTTAAGCTTTAGACGGAGTATAGCGCGATATAAAAAGGAAATACAGCTAGGGTGGGTTGAGATTTTTTTCTCTAAATTTTATGAGGATTTCTACATATTAACAAAAACAAAAAAATATTGTTTTATCCTTCAACGCTTTTTGGTGGCCCTCTCCATTTTGAAACGCATACATAACATAAAAAAAAAAAAGGGTTTTTTTTTTACTCCTTTTCACTCCGAAAACAAAAGAAAATCCATTTTTTCTTGATATTTTCGTTTAGTAACAGAAAAATTACTTTTAATTGGCTTTTTTCTGTTAGAACTACTCCTTTTGTTATCTGAACCCAAAAACAAAAACAAAAAAAAAAAAAAAAATTACATCCGCCTAGGGTTGCCACCTTATCTTAGTATACTTTTTTATAGCATATCCACTTCTTTATAGAAAACGACTATGCTCAATTGCGTATAAATAAAATGTTACATTTCAAGCTTTACCAGTTAGGGTGTTTTTACAGAGTTGCCAGCTATCTGATTTTTTTTTTTAATAAGTGTCAATTACGAAAAAAAATTGGAAATCTTTCCATTTGATGAATTTTTTTATTTGAAAATCGAGCAGGCCACCTTGCAAAGAGAAATCTTTTTCTAACCAATTTTACAAAAAAAAAAAAAAAAAAAAAAAAAAAAAATTAAGCCATCCTAATGTATAGTATCTATGTTACCGAGTAGATATGTTTAGTCGATTTTATTAGTTAATTTTGTATAAAAGTGGCTGAGTATGCGCAAATTGATCATAATAAAATTTAATAGAAAATAGGCTTTTTAAAATAAAGAGCAATTATTTTTTATTTTATGAGCATCCCTGAGGCCTTTTAGGCGCCGATTGAGACGATTTAGGTGGTCGAACAGAAAATGAAGAAAAAAGAAAAAGAAAAAATACATTTTAACTAGCTTAAGATCGTACATGTCAGCCTCAGCAAAGCGCACACGCAACGAATACGAAAGGAGAAGCTGCTTTTTTATATTTATTAAGATTGGCGACTTTAAAGTAATTATTACTTCATGGTATATTTAAAATTGTCACGCACTCCATAGTAACCATAGTCAGGAACTGGGGTAGAGAAAAATACGCTGTTACTCAATAGCATACCGAGTAAGGATATTTACTTTAAAAAATCTACAACGGACGAGGCTTAGTGGTTCAACCGCGGAAGATTTGTCTGCTGCAGCAAGACAGGCCTTCTAACTATAATAAAATAAACGTTTGGAATGTTTCCTATCGTTTCCCAAAAAAAGTGTTTGCACATATTTGCCCTCCTCGATTTAATGACGAAAAGTAACTTCAAAGTTTCATAAAAGTGACATTGCGTATACGTAACATTTTTTTGTTAATAAAAATTGCCTATATAACAAATCTTCACAGTCATATTATTTAGCTTCCCAAGGCGCATTCGGCAAGGTTATTCAGAAAGAATAATATAGCCCGCCAATCAATGCGGCATTGACACCATCGATGCATAGCAAAAAAAGAGGAAAAAGTATTATAATAAACAAAGCGAGCATCATTACATATTTACTTAATGCAGACAGTAGGTATACAGCAAAGCCTCTCGTGTGTTTTATCTAACACACTCAAACCAACTAGTTGTGAACTAGTCATAGCTGATATTAACAACTGGATATTTTTATATGGAGATATATATATGGGCTCATTACGTATTGCGAACGATAGAGCAGACGAACGATTCATCTGCTCACAATATCGTTCGCTTAGTAGATTTTTTTATATATTTTCAAGTCACAAAAAAAAAAAAAAAAAAAAAAAATGCGATCTTGTGAGCAGACGAATCGTTCGCCTGAGATATCGTTCGCAATACATAATGAGGCCATAAGTTAAGTCTTATTTCAACTGGGATATTTTTTTAAATAAATTTTTATGCCCACAGGTAAAAAAAAAAAAAAAATAGTTTACTGCCCCAATTTGGTCTTATCCGGAACAGTTGAAAATTGTTACATTTTTTTACTTGTATATTGTATCTCTGTGGGAAACGTACACTCACACATACATTCACAGAAGTTTTTATTTGTTTATAAGCGCGAAGAAAAAAATTTATTTCGCGATAGGCGCTTATTGCATAAAGAGGTCACATCTATTTATTTATTTATTTTTTATTAAGTAAACAAAAAATTATTAATTGTGGAAATATGCAGGAGAAGAAAACAGTTTTCATACATACGTAACATGAAATGAGAATATAATACAAAATAAATAAAAAAAATTCAAAGAAAATTTAAATTTTATTCAACGTTTGCGTAAATAACAAATGAGTGGCAACGCTGTATAAACAAAGCAATGAGATATCAAGGAAGTCAATGTGACATGAATGAAATGCGTTATTTTTTGTTGCTTTTAAAGTTTATACGCAAGAAAAGTTACATAAACGTATCACTAGTATCGAGATTTTTTTTTTTTTTTTTTTTTGTTGGATTCTATATCGATTTTTTTTAAACCAAGTTTTGTTTGGCGCTCAAGGTATAGCAATATTCAGCCCATAACAAACTCGAACTTAAATTTTTTTATTGGGCAATTCCATGTAAGTTTTATGTATTTTCTATTTTTTTTTTTTTTTTTTTTTTCTTGATTGGGTATACCTAAGTATTCAACAAAACTTGCATTCTCAAAAAAATTTAATTTTTGTGTGCGTATTTAGCTCAGATAATTAACAATTTCTACGCATACAGTAATGCAGATGTTTTTCAATTATATGTAGAAAAAAAATATTATAATTGGTATCTACAAAAAAAAAAAAAAAAAAAAAAAAAAAATATCGATATATAACGATTTATCCATTTCAATGCCTCAACTGCCCATTCATTTTTTTATGAATATTGTTTGTGTTTATCACTGTGTCTTTAAATTCGCTTTGGAAATGTAAATACGCGCAGAATCAATCACCATCAGCTCGAGGCCACCGAAGCCGTAAAAAACAAGGCGTTGATTGCATTAATTGAGTGAATGCGCATAATTGTTTTGTTAATTAATGCTAAAATATAAACTTTTTTTAATTGATAGCACGTGTTTTGTGCAATGAGGTAATAGCTAAGTCGAAAAAATATGACTATTAAAAAATTAGACAAGAGATAACAAGAATGAAAAAAATTATACAGCTTTGATGTTATAATTGAATTTATTTGTTCATTAAGTGGGATTATGTGGGACAACTTTATATAACATTGAATGTATTTAGGGGTATGAAAAGAGCCCTTTGATTTTCCTTTCTCTTGCTCCTCCTCTAGCTGAAGCTCTTCCATGTCCATGTAACGAGCATGTAGGCATAGATAAACAAATAATTGATGCTGCTACTAATACAGATGCTATCAATAGACTGCTGGCATGTTCTGACCAACGAGAAATCTATGGAATTGGATCCTGTTGTCCTGGTTATATTTTTCCCCACATATGTATACTTGGTTATATATTGGATTCGATTTAAATTTATCAATGTTATTCATGATCCGGGTCGGTTATTAGAGGAAATATAAGCCATCGACTTCACAAATGCCACCTTTGTTACTTTGTATTCACAAAAAGTTTGCGTGCTACAGCGTACTTCACCTTCTAACTATAAACAAATTTAAGTTTGGAATATTATCTATCGATTCTAGAAATAAAAATGTGCCCATATCTGCCCGCCTTGATTTAATGATGAAAAGTCACTTCAAATTTTCATAAAAGTGGCATGGCGTATACGTAACTTTTTTTTGTTAACGAGCATGTAGGCATAGATAAACAAATAATTGATGCTGCTACTAATACAGATGCTATCAATAGACTACTGGCATGTTTTGACCAACGAGAAATCTATGGATTTGGATCCTGTTGTCCCAGTCATATTTTTCCCCCACATATACTTAGCTATATTTTTGATTCGATTTAAATTTATTAATGTTATTCATGATCCGGGTCGGCTACTAGAGGGAATTTAAGCCAGCGACTTCACAAATATCAACTTTGCTACTTTGTATAGACAAAAAGTTTGTGTGCTACAGCGTACTCTACCTTCGAACTATAAATAAATTTAAGTTTGGAATATTAGCTATCGATTCCAGTAATAAAAATGTGCCCATATCTGCCCGCCTTGATTTAATGACGAAAAATGTTCATAAAAGTGACATGGCGTATACGTAACATTTTTTTGTTAACGAGCATGTAGGCATAGATAAACAAATAATTGATGCTGCTACTAATACAGATGCTATCAATAGACTGATGGCATGTTCTGACCAGCGAAAAATCTATGGAATTGGATCCTGTTGTCCTGGTTATATTTTTCCCCACATATACTTTATTATAATTTTAAGTTGCCCTGAGAAAAATTAGGTATAGCACTCAAGAAAATATTTAAATTTGTTACTTAGTAAAAGGATGAGCAATTTCAAACAACCATAAAACAAATTAGTACGATGTCAAAAGTTTTATGCGCAAAATTTCATTAACAACTTATTCATAACACATTGAAAATTATGAAAAATTTCACGACGAATTAGCGATTTTCCTTGAAATGATTAGGTAAACGCTAATTAGAAAAGGTGGGAAAGTTTAATATGATAAAGTTGAACTCATGTATACTTAAATATATGCATTAGGTCGTATTGAAAAACTCAAAGCTTTGTCGCATATCAGCCAATACGAAAAATTTTTGGGAAGTAGTTAAAAAAAAGCCGATGGTCACCTTGATTTAAACTATTTTGCATTTTTAGTTATAATTTAGTATTTTAGTCCAAAATAAATTTCTTGCTACAAAAATATTGAAGACATTAGCTTTAAAACTGTGCTAGATGCATAATAAAAAATGCAAAAAAAAAATTATTCCTATGGTGACCATCCTTTTTGTTGCTATAGTTCTCATATTGATGTTATATTTTTTGATACCATCTAATATACCTACAGACGTGCAATTCATCTTCACTTGAAAATGTGTTGAAAATTAACTGCATTAGGAAAAACCAAGAAATGAGTCATTTGCTCATAATTTTTGGTCGCCTTCACACCACATTTGTGTCGAATTAGCAAAGCCATTAAAATTTCCGCTTTTGCAGTTTAGACTTTATTTGGAAATTTGTTATTTTTAGTGTCAAATGTTTATTTAGCGTAAATGTGTGAACTTCACACTTGCACAAGTGTTTGCACATGCACTTTAGTGAGTGCATAGATTGCAGCTTTAAATTGGGAAATTTTATGTGAAATATAAACAAAATAGAGTAAATATTGTTGTGAGCAAGTGAAAAGTTTTTGAAATTTAAAAGTAAAAATTATCCAATTATCTACTTTACTTTATTTTATTTTATTTCTTATTTAGGTTTATTTTTTTATTTTATTTAATTTTTATTTTTTTTCGTAAATTTTTTTTATTGCAGTTTCTTTTTTTAATTTTAGTTCATTTTTTTTTTACTTTTATTATTTTTTTTTTGTTTTTTCCTTAATTCTATTATTCCAATTTTTTTTATTTCACTTTATTTTATTTTTACTTTATTTTATTTTTTGTTATTGTTATTTTATGTTATATTTTTTATTTTATTTATTTCATTTTATTTTTTATTTTATTTGGTTTTATTTTATTTTGTTTCATTTTACTTTATTTATTTCATTTTATTTTAAATGTATTTTTCCCCTTGTTTTGCTATATTTTGGTTTTTTTTTGTTTTGTTTTTTATTTCTTTTTTATTCTAATCTTTTTTTACTTTATTTTATTTTTTTCATTTATTATATTAATTTTTTTTTTTGATTATTTCATTTATTTGTTTGTTTTTTTTTTTTTTTTTTATTTTTTTTTAATTCTAGGTTTTTTTACTTTTATCTATTTTGTTTTTTTTTTTCCTTAATTCTCTTTTATTTAATTTTTTCCACTTTATTTTATTTTTTTTTTATTTTTTTATTTTATTAATTACTTTTTTATTGCACTTTATTTTTTATTATGTTTTATTTTATTTTATAATATTTGGTTTTATTTTATTTCATTTTATATATATTATTTCATTATTTGCCCTTGTTATTTATTTCATTTTATTTTAAATGTATTTTTCCCTTGTTTTGCTATATTTTGTTTTATTTTTTTTTACTTTTTTATTTCGCTTTTATTCAAATTTTTTTTACTTTATATTTTTTTCATTTATTTGTTTAATTTATTTTCATTATTTCATTTTTTAGTTTTTTTATTTGTTTTTTTTTTTTTCATTTTTAGTTTTAGTTTTTTTTACTTTTATTTTTTGTTTTTTTTTTATTTTTTTTTTTATTTTATTTTTTTTTACTTTATTTTATTTTTTTATTTTATATTTTTTTTGTTTTAATTTTTTTATGATATATATTTTATTTTATTTATTACTTTTTTATTCCATTTTATTTTTTATTTTATTTAATTTTTATAATTATTAATTTTTTTTTGTTAATTTTTTTTCTTGAAGCTTATTTTTTTTAATTTTAGTTAATTTATTTTTTTAATTTTAGTTGGATTTTTTAAATTTTTTTAATTTTATTATATTTTTTTTTTAATTTTTTTTTTCAATTTTATTTTTTTTTTATTCCACTTTATTTTATTTTATTTTTTGTTTTTTTGTTATTATTAATTTAGGTTATATTTTTTATTTTATTTATTTCTATTTTATTTCATTTTATTTTTATTTTATTTGGTTTTATTTTATTTTGTTTCATTTTATTTTATTTTGTTTCATTTTACTTTATTTATTTCATTTTATTTTAAATGTATTTTTCCCTTGTTTTCCTATATTTTGTTTTATTTTTTTTTTATTTCTTTTTTATTTTAATTTTTTTTTTAATTTATTATATTTTTTTCATTTATTTTATTAATTTTTTTCATTTTTTCATTAATTTGTTTTTTCTTTTCATTTTAATTCTAGTTTTTTTTTATTAAATTTTTTTTTTTACTTTATTTTATTTTTTTTATTTTATATTTTTTTTTTTAATTTTTTTTTTATGGTATATTTTTTATTTTATTAATTACTTTTTTATTCCACTTTATTTTTTATTTTTTTATGTTTTCTTTTATTTTATAACATTTGGTTTTATTTTATTTCATTTTGTTTCATTTGAATTTTTTGTTCCATTTTATTTTAAATGTATTATTTTCCCTTGTTTTACTATATTTTGTTTTAACTTTTTTTTAGTGTATTGTTTTTTTTATATTTTTTTACTTTTTTTTATTTATTTTATTAAATTTTTTTCTTTAGTAAATTTGTTTGTTTTTTTTTTTTTTTTGTTTTTTTTTATTATACTTTATTTTGGTTTTTTATTTAATTTTTTTTTATTTTATTTTTTTTTTTTAGTTTTACTTCATTTTATTTAATTTAACTATATGTTTCTTATTTGTTAACTTTGAAAAGTGTTACTTCTTAATTTTTTTATTTTTTTTTTTCATTGCATTTTATTTCATTTCTTTTTATATTTTATTTTGTATTTTTCCTTTTTTATTTTTTATTTTCCTTTTTTTATTTTATGTTTTTATTTTTTTTATGTTTAGTTTTGAAAATTGTTTGTTTAGATTTTTTTATTCTTCTATGTACTTCTTTATTTATTTTTTTTTTAGTTTTACTTCATTTAATTTAATTTAACTATATGTTTCTTATTTGTTAACTTTGAAAAGTGTTACTTCTTTTTTTTTCATTTTTTTATTGTATTTTCTTTTTATTACACCTTCTTAATTTTTTTATTTTTTTTTTCATTGCATTTTATTTCATTTCTTTTTATATTGTATTTTGTATTTTTATTTTTTTTTTTTGTTTTTTTTATTTTTTTTATTTTTTTTTTTTGTTTTTTTTATTTTTTTTTTTTTGTTTTTTTTTATTTTTTTTTTTTTTTATTAGTTTTGAAAATTGTTTGTGTAGATGTTTTTTTATTCCTCTATGTACTTCTTTTTTTTCATTTTTTTTTTTTGTATTTTCTTTTTATTACAATTAATTTATTTTTTTATTTTTTTTTTTTTTCATTGCATTTTATTTCATTCCTTTTTATATTTTATTTTTCCTTTTTTTCTTTGTTTTTTTTTTTGTTTTTTTTTTTATTTTTTTTTTCGTAAGTTTACTTTATTTTATTTAATTTAACTATATGTTTTTTATTTGTGAACTTTGAAAATTCTTTTTGTAGATTTTTTTATTCTTCTATTTTTTTTATTCTTCTACGTACCTCTTTTATTTTTTTTCTTTTTTTTGTTGTATTTTCTTTTTATTACACTTTCTTAATTTTTTTTTTTTATTGCATTTTGGTTCATTTCCTTTTATATTTTATTTTACCTTTTTTTTTTTATGTTTTTTTTTTTTTTTTTTGTTTTTTTATTTTTTTTTATTTTTATTTTGTTCACCAAATTTTTTTTTACACAAAAATACCCAGCTAGGAAACAGTTAAAGCGCTTATCCCCTTTAAGACATTTCATTATTTAAAATTTTTCCCCCAAAAGAGACAACTAAGTAATTAAATATCTTCTTCCATTTAATCTTCATTCTCTCATTTTCAGCTTACGCGACAGTTCATTGGTTAATTGTTTACAGCATTTGTATGGCTATATTACGCTGACATTAAATATAACAATCGCAGCACATTTACAATGACAACAACAACAGCAGCAACAACAAGCAAAGCAACAACAAACAGCTGATAACAAACAAAACGCAGAGACATGATGAGCAAGCCACATGGTGCCAACATAACAAATGAGCAACAACAATGACAAACCATAAATCATAAGTGAACATTACTAAAGAGCAGAAGAAGAACAAGAAAAACAACAAACATGCAATAACAACAATAAAAAATAATTTAGAATAATGCAACACATTTAAGAACAGTAGGGCAATTAAAGTGAAACAATAAACAACAACAAGTGTGAGGGAAATAAGTAGATATGAAAAAAAGTGGCAAACAAATATTAAATTTAAACAAAAATTGCAAAAATTATTATACAAAATTTTTATTTCAACAATTTTATTGTTAAATAAATTGTATGCTTAACAAATTTGAGAAAAAAATACCTTTGAAAATTTTAAAAAATTTAATAAAATTTTTCTCAACACAAAATGTTTTAGAAAATAACTTAAAGTAAAACCATTACTTAAAAAATAGCAACAATAGAAGCTGTCAACAAATTTTGAATACAAACGACTTTGCGTTTAACTTTATTGCTGGGCAATTAATTATAGAAAAAACCAGCAACACAAAGAAATCACACAAAAATATGGATAAAACGAATAAAACAAAAACAAAATCAAAACCAAAACGTTTAAAATCAAATAAGGAGTCGAGCACAGCATTGGATGTGGATCTATGGGAGGTAAGTGAAATATGTATGTATGCAGAAAAATAACACTTTAAATGCTTCTAAAGCTTTTGTGTGTGCTGAATCCGAATGTGAAGTCAGAACTTTAGAGGAAAAAAATTTTTTTTTTAATTTTTTTAATTTTTTTTTTTTTTATTAATTTAATTTAGGTTACAAATTGTTTGCACTATGGACCATTTGTATGTGGCCACATATAAAAATCAAAATTAAATTAGTGTTACTTGACCACACAGAAAAATTGTTAAATTATTTAAAAAAAAAATGTTTACAACTACCGATCCCTTTACAAACCACTCTCTGGAGAGAAAACCTAGGGTGACCGCAAAAATCTGACTTTAGTTTCGGTTTCTGCACACCCAAAAGCTCCGGAAAGCGTTAAGAAATCCGGTGGGATTTTCAAAAACTTTAATTTTATTGTACAGTGTAATTTTTTACTTTGATTTAGTTTGTTAACAGAAAAAAAATATTCTTAAAATGTTTGCTCAATTCTAAGTTGGACATCTAGAAATATGCCATGAAAATTGCATTCAATCGAACAACCATATTTACAAAGAGACAAACGTTCTTTATTTCATTTTATTTTATTTTATTATATTTTTGATTTAGTTTCTTAAATTAAAATTTTTTATTATATTTGGTTTTTTTTCATCTTATTTTGTTTTGTTTTCAAAACTTTTTTACTTTTTAATTTTATTTCTTTTAATTTTTTTTTTATTTTACTTTGCATTATTATATTTGATTTAATTAAATTTTATTTTAATTTTGTTTTTTATTTTAATTTTTTTATTTTCTTTTTTAGTTTTCGCTTTATTTTATCTTATTTCTTATAGTTTATTTTTGTTTTTTTTCTTGTTTTTTTTTGTAGTATTTTATTTTATTTTTATTGATTTTTTACTTTATTTTTTTTGTTTTGTTTTTTCTCTTATTTTATTTTATTGAATTTGTTTTCATTTTTTTTCTCTTTTTTAATTTTTTTAATTTATTTTTTTTTTTTAATTTATTTTTTTATTTTTTAGATTCTTCAATATATTAATTTTTTTATTTAATTTTTTTTATTTCATTATTTATTTTATTTTTGATTTTTTTTTCTTTTTTTAATAAATTTAAATAAATTTATTTATTATTATTATTTTTTATTTATTTTACTTTTTTACTTTGTTTTTTTTTTTTTATTTTATTTAATTAATTTTTTTTATTTATTTTACTTTCTTTTTTTTTTGTTTTTGTTTTTTTGGTTTTTTTTTGTTGTTTTGTTCTTTATTTTATTACATTTTTTTTATTTTCTTTTGCTTATTTTTTTCTTGCTTTATTTTATTTTTATTTTTTTGTATTTTTTTTATTTTATTTTTATTGATTTTTTTACTTCATTTGATTTTGTTTTGTTTTTTTCTCCTATTTTATTTTATTGATTTTTTTTCATTTTTTTTGATATATTTTTTTATTTTTTAGATTTATTTATTTAATATTTTTTTTGTTTAATTATTTATTTTGTTTTTGATTTTTTTTTACTTTTTTTATTTTTTTTCTTCTTTGTTGTTGTTTTTTCTTTATTTCATTTAATTTTTTATTTTCTTTTGTTCAAGTTTTTCTTTTTTTTTTACTTTATTTTATTTTTTTTTTTTTGTATTTAATTTAATTTAATTTTTATTGATTTTTTTACTTTATTTTATTTTGTTTTTTACTCTTATTTTTTCATTTTTTCTCTTATTTAACTTTTTAAATTTTTTTTATTTTTTAGATCTTTCAATAATATTAATATTTTTATTTAATATTTTTTTATTTAATTATTTATTTTATTTTTGACTTTTTTACTTTTTTCAATAAATTTATTTCTTTTTTATTTTATTTTACTTTTTTACTTTATTTATCATGTTTTGTTTTATTTTATATTTTTTTTTCTTTTATTTTTTTTTCTATTTTTTTCTTTATTTTATTTAATTTTTTTCTTGTTTTATTTTGTTTTTTTTCTTACTTTATCTTAAAGTTTTTTTTTAATTCAATTTAATTTTTTTTTTGTATTTTATTTTATCTTATTTAGATTAACTTAACTTAATTTTATTTAATTTAATTTACTTTTTTATTTTATTTTATTTTTATTAATTTTTTTACTTTACTTTATTTTGTTTTATTTTATATTTTTTTATTTATTTTTTTTTCTGTTATTGCATTTTTATTTATTTTTTATTATTTTTTAATTTTATTTATTGATTTTTATTTTTTTATTTTACTTTGTCTTATTTTGTTTCGTTTTATTCTATTTTATCTAATTTTATTCCACTTTTTATTTTATTCATTTTTTATTTTTTAATATAATTTATTTTTTGTTCTTATTTTTCTATTTTTTTTTATTTATTAAAATTTTTTCTTTATCTTTTTTAATTTTACTACTTTTATTTTTATTTTTATTTGTTTTTATTATTTTTTCTAATTTTTTTTTATTTTATGACTTTTTATTAAATTTTTTATTTCATTAAAATTTATTCTATTAATTTATATTTTTTTATTTTATTTTATTTTATTTTGTTTCGTAATTATTCCATTTTTCATTTTATTCATTCTTTTCCTTTATTCTAATTTTATTCTATTTTTTATTGTTTACTTTTTTTAATTTAATTTAATTTTTGTTATTGTTTTTGTCTTTTTTTATTTAATTAAGTTTTTTTCTTTATCTTATTCAATTTTACTATTTTTATTTTTTTCATATTTTTTTCAAATTTTTTTCATTTTATGTTTTTTATTAAATTTTTTTATTTTATCATAATTTTATTTATTGATTTTTATTTTTTTATTTTACTTTATTTTATTTTTTTTCGTTTCATTATATTTTATATAATTTTATTCCAGTTTTTTATTTTATTCATTTTATATTTTTTCCCTTTTTTATATATATTTTTTTAATTTAATTAAATTTTTGTTATTATTTTTGTGTTTTTTTATTTAATTAATTTTTTTTCTTTATCTAATTCAATTTCACTATTTTTTTCTTTTATTTATTATATATTTTTTCAATTTAATTTTATTTTATTTATTGTGTTTTATCATATTTTTTTTCATTTAATCTTTTTAAATTTAGATTTTTTTTTTCATTTTATTTCAATTTATTTTATAACGGAAACCAATAGAACGGAGTCCCAGAGCTTCTTACCTGTAAAATAACTTCGTATATGAATCAACGCTTCCTATTACTTTCCTTTAAATAATTCCATGCCAACAAAACACGTATCTCACAAACCCACAACAAACTTAAAATTTATGCAACTCAGTAAATTGAAAAAATAAAAACAACAACTACAACACACATAGAGTTGCCATTCAATTTATTATACAAATAGCAATTCCCAAAAGCTTGTAGTGGAATAGAAAAACATAAACATCATTCCAAAATCGCCAAACACACACAAAAGTTGTTGAATAATTCACAATTCACGGTTGAAGTGAGGCGCGAAGTAGAGCTGCAAATCTATTGATGATAGTGGCGCCATTCGATATTTTCGATAGTTTGAAAAATACTATCGATAGTTCAAAACTATCGTATTTTAAATGTAGAGGAACTTCTACTCCGAACAATATGTACCTTACTACGCAAAAACAGAATCGATGTTTCATCAAAAAAAAAACTATCGATAGTTTTGCAGCTCTAGCGCGAAGTAGCTGGCGCTGCAAAAGTGCTGGTCGTTTGTATCACTTTTATTGTTGTTTGCTTTTTTTTGTAGCTTTTTTACGTGTTTTTATGCGCCTACCATTTGACAATAAATTATAGTTGAATTGCGATATAAAAAGCGTCACGAAGTGACCATACACAGTTAGGCGGGGGAGTGACGAGCGAGTAAATACTCAACTCAACATCGCGCCTCACGTCTCTACACTCTTTAAGCCATTTTGCCGCCGTCGCTTTTGGCAGCATGACAACTATGGACTTTTTGGCTCAACGCCAAAATGCTGCTTTAGACTTTGCACGATTTCCGAGCCGACTTTAGCATAATAATGGTTTTGGATATTAGTGCATCCTCAAATCGAGTGTAGCCGAAAGCCTAAAAATGGTGATTTTGTATGTTTTTATTTTTCTTTTTTTGATGTTCTCTTTTTTTTTTTGTTTTGTTTACGCCCTTAAAGTGTCAGCGGCAAGTGTTACCAATTTGATAGCCAACAGCAACATGGCCACGATTGCCCTTAACTGCTCTTTTTTTTTTTTGCTGTTGTTGTTGAGTCGTCATCTTGTCATTCATGTGGCCTTCATGTACTTTTTTGTAGTAAAAAATAAAAAAAAAACTTGCCTACATTTATAGGGTGAGGCAATCGAACTGTTACGTAGGCATAAACTATTTCCATTCTTTTTCTACAAGATATATGTCGCATCTGCTAAAAAGGTCACATAATTTGCCCACAGATCACCAGGCGAAGAGATGTGTCTCATCTGAGAAAGAGGTCATATCATATGGCGGCAAATCACCAGGTGAAGAAAAATTTATCATCTGAGAAAAAAGTCACATCACATGGCGGCAAATCACCAGGTGAAGAAAAATTTATCATCTGAGAAATAGGTCATATGATAATACAATCACCAAGCGAAGAAAAATGTGGTCCAGGAGAAAGATGTCACATCATATGACAAAAATGTCGCATTTGAGAAAGATGTCACATCATATGACAAAAATGTCACATTTGAAAAAGATATCACATCACATGGCTGCAAATCACCAGGTGAAAAAACAGTCTCAACTGAGAAAGAGGTCACATCATATGGCTACAAATCTCCAGGAGAAAAAAAATTTTGCATCTAAGAAATATTTCACATCAGTTGAAGACAAATGTGGCATATAAAACACCAGGTGAAGGAAAATTCATCATCTAAGAAAAGGGTCACATCATGTGGGTCTAAATCACCAGGTGATGAAAAATTTCTCATCTGAGAAAGAGGTCACATCATATGGCTACAAATCACCAGGAGAAGAAACATGACTCATTTGGGAGAGAGCTCTCATCATATGACTACAAATCCCCAGGTAGAGAAAAATGTGACTTTTGAGAATAATGTCACTTCACGAGGTGACAAAAAAGTCGCACCTGAGCAAGATGTGACATCATATGACTACAAATCACAGGTGAAGAAAATTTCGCATCTGAGAAATATGTGAATAATCAGGAGAAAAAATGCCACATATTATGGCTACAAATCGCCAGGTGAAGGAAAAGGTCACATGTCCTGAGCGTCAGTCGACCATAATTCCAAGATAGCACACCCATTGCCTACACATCCCCCTCACCAGGTGATATCTGTCTGGGTTTAGAATATGCCCGAGGTAGGCATATGTAATGACGTGCTTACTCATGGTTGATCTACGGATATGATGCCTCTCACTACCCACCTTCCCGTCCGTCATACCAACAACAACAAAAACAACCAGGTGATAATTGTCTAAAAAATAGTCCTGCACAAGGGACGCCCATAAAAATTAGCAGGTGTGGTATCACCAGGTGAGAAAGAAGTCACATCATTTGCCCACCAATCTATCTACCCAGTTGATGTGATATCCGTAACTTTGTCGCTTAATTTTCACCGGCCCCCTTAAACAAAATAACTGGTATCACATCACCTGCTAAGAATAATGTCACATCACCTGCTAAGAAAAATGTCACATCACCTGGTAAGAAAAATGTCACATCACCTGGTAAGAAAAATGACACATCACCTATTGAGAAAAACGTCACATCACCTGCTAAGAAAAATGTCATATCACCTGCTAAGAAAAATGTCACATCACCTGGTAAGAAAAATGTCATATCACCTGCTAAGAAAAATGTCACATCACCTGGTAAGAAAAACGTCACATCACCTCGTAAGAAAAATGTCACATCACCTATTGAGAAAAACGTCACATCACCTGATAAGAAAAATGACACATCACCTATTGAGAAAAACGTCACATCACCTGATAAGAAAAATGACACATCACCTGCTAAAGAAAATGTCACATCGCAACATTTTGGAAGTAAAATAAAAGTTTGATGTAACTTGAAACTGATATGTACCTGTATTTCGAGATCTGTAAATTGCTTTCGCATAGCCTTTGAACAACTTCTCTTGTGCTAACGAGATTGTTCTCCTCTGTTGTTAAGTCCCTTTTCATAAGCTCGATTGTCTCACCCTGTCTGTATATCATTTATATAAACATAACAATGTTGACCTTGGTTAACTGCACACCTCGGTTCGCTCTGTAGTTTTAGTTTGATTTTAGTATCATCAAATTTATTGTCGCCAGCACAGCTGTCTGTTCTATATAAGTGCCTACCTTGTCATTTGTATACCCTTTATGAGCATGAGGTGAAAAAGAAGAAAAACAGACTTTTAGAAGTACTACTAAAAATTAATACCTACTTAAAGTTTCAATCAGTTCAGCTACGTTCTCTCGAAAGGCATCCTTATGCCGAGGATGTTGTCTCCCTTATTATTATGTTTTACGACATTTTTTAGCTATCCTTTCAAAAGCTGAAACCAAAAATTACCTGGCCTCATCCTCTTTGTCAAGGTTGTTTACCTTGAATTATTTGTTTGCTCATTTTCACCTTGTCTCGTTTTCAACCCAACATCCTTTTCGTGTTAATTCATTTGTTTAATGATATGACATTCAAGTTCAAGCTTTGGGATTTTACTTGTTCTGCCTGTTAATTTCACATTCTAAGTAATTTCATGGGCACTTACAAGTATTTAGGTAAGTATGTATGTTTGTATTCAAATACTTAAAATGGAGAGGTTAAAGGTCAATGTCGTCATTCAAGCTATTGGAATATTCTGAGGTTGTTTGATATTTATGAATGTGTTATCAACTTAACAATTTAGCAGTGCAGGCGATATCACGCTACCATATGTATATATGCTATTAAAGTGATAGCGTGATTGTGCGATGTCATCACAACAATTTTATAGCTCCCTGCATGCATTTGAACTTTGCAGAAATTATGTCGAAGTGATTAATGCGAATTCGAATACCAATCCAATCAAATCGATCACACCCAACAGCCATTATATCGTGAGCATCACATCAATGCGGGTATTTTGTTAATAAAATTCCGAAAGTGTAAGATCAAAGTAGTTGGGTGAAAGTGTTTGCACATGCATAGACCCATATATGTGTGTGTGTGTGTGTGGCTGAGTGTGTGATAGCCGCAAGTGTTTGCTTAAAAACGTTTTTCTGCAATAAATATTTTGTGTTCGCATTTTTCCTTTACTTCTAAATTTGCTTAATTATTGACAGCTGACAGCAATCAATGCCAAAGTGCTAAATGCCCCAACGCCCAAATTCCCACACGATACAATATGTCCATAGAGACTACAGTGTTGGTGTTATGCAGCTGTTGCCGCTCGCTTTATTATACACAAAATGCATAAACAATGATTCAGCGGAAACTAATCAATGAATTGCATTCAGTGGCAAGTAATGACTGAAAATGAATGAAGTCATGCGATGGGATGCGTTGAGTGTGGGGCGTATAAGTAACAAAGCTATCATCACATGATATCCCATAGCAATTATAAATGAGAAATTAAATAAACAAAGTAGCTTGGTGGTCGGCGTGGTATATGCATATCGGGATAGTTTTGAAGTCATGTTGGAATAATTTTAGGGTAAAATAGTGGCAACAGTGTTTGGACTTGAGGCATCGAATAGTGGCAATGGACTTGAATCTTTGAAGTGATTTTGCACAAATTTGGCATATGTATATGTAAGTAGTATACTTCATTCTAAGACTTTCAACTTGGGTGTTGCCACTTCAGCCAGCTCACAGGGTTGCCACCTATTTGCATTTTTTTTTTTAATATTGAGCAAGATATGTCAATATGGATATCAGATTAAAGGTATTTTTGGTAGTATTCCATCTAAGATATTTTCGGCAGGGTTGCCACCTAGGGTTGCCAGGTAACCTCATTTTATTTATTATCTCGTATGTCGACCAAATTCTTGGGAACGGCTAAAGCGATTTGGATCACACTTGGCATATAGACAGTATGCTTCATTCTTAGACTTTCTCCTTGGGTGTTGCCACCTTGGGTGATTCACAGGGTTGCCTCAATAATTTTAAAATTTTCAGCGAGATATACCAATATCGGTATCAAATGAAAGGTATTCTCGGCCATATTCCAACTAAGATATTTTCATGCAGGGTTGCCACCTAATCCTATTTTATTCAGCCAATATATCAGGAACTGCAGGAAATTTGGCATATAGATAGCATGCTTCATTTTAATACTTTCGTTTTGGGTGTTGCCACTTCTGGTTGTTTACAAGGTTGCCACCTATCTCAATTTGTATTTAAATTTTGAGCTAGGTATGCCAATATGGGTATCAAATGAAAGGTATTTTCGCCAATATGCCAACGCACCTATTTTCAGGCACCATTAACGTATTATTTCTTATTTTGAGCCTAATCCTAGCACAAAATCGGGTAATTTTACTATAAACTACTTTTGCATGTCATGAATTGACATCATTTTTTACATTTCGATGTCCTGCGGAGCGGATCCAGATAAAAAAGGACTATGATGTTTTAAATCGAAATCTCAAAAGTAAGAAGAAGTCTTCGCTGTTACGTAAATTTTTTAAATTTTTTGTCTATACAAAAACTCTACACATTTTTAAACTGCTTACCAGATAAGCTAAATTGAAGGTCTTTACGAATGTGTAACAGTGCTAAGTCTTCTTCCTACATATGTATCTCACACACCCCCTTGCATAGGCTTACAAAACGGTGACTACATATTCACTATCACGCATCAATTCATTTTAATTATAAAGAGATAAAGCTTTTTTGAAGTAAGGAAGCTTGTGATGTGCTAAATACGTTAAGCTCGAGGACCTGCTTCAGCGGATATACAAGCACAGTGCCATCGCTGTTATTAACGGTATATGCTGCAGAATTGTTAAATTTATTCTATTTTACTTTAATTTATTATATTTTATTCTTATTTTTATTATTTATTGTGAAGCTCTTTTTATTTTTTATTTTTCCTTTTATATTTTTTTTTTTTTCAATAAATTTTTTTCCCATATTTTTTTTATTAATTTAATTTTTTTAATTTTTTTTTTACTTCTATTTTACTTTAATTTATTATATTTTATTCTTATATTTTTTTTTTTATTTATTGTGAAGCTCTTTATTTTTTTCCATATTTTTTTATTTTTTTGTATTTATTTTTTATTTTTTTATTTTTTTTTTACTTTTTCCATATTTTATTTCATTTTATTTAATTTTTTTATTGTTTTATTTTTCTTTTTTACTTTTTTCCATATTTTTTTATTTTATTTAATTTTTTTTTAATTTTTATTTTGTTTTATTTTATTTTATTTTATATTATTTCTTTTTTTCATGTAATATCCAGAAAAATCGGGGTCCCTAGCCATCCTATCACAAAGCAAAATTTTGGGCGTTTTTTTTACATATAAAGCTCCTAAAAAGCTTTTATTTGACAGCGCCTAAAAGTATGCAACAAAAATTGTATATATCATCGCTAGAGTTCGGAAAATAGACGCGATGCACCGCAGGAGCTATCCTTTGCCTTTTGTTCGATTTTTAAGGCTATTAGATATCTCACCCAGAAGTATCTGTGGTTGTAGCTCCATACATTAAAGTTTAAGCTGCACTTCAAAAAAATCCATATTTTTCTACATTAACCTTACTTCCTTCTTCTCTTCCCGCCAGCAAAACGAGGATCGCTTCACCACAGTAGATTTACCCGCCAAAATGCCAAACAACAGCGGCGCACCAACGACGAACATCACAACTGCCACACCAGCTGCCAACGAAGATGCCAAAAGTGCTACAATACGTAGCGGTAAATCCATAAGCATCAGTATCGGTGGAGATGGGGGTGGTGGTGGTGGTGGAGTCGGCGGTGGTGGCGATGGACCTGGTGGCCCCCCACCCTCCAGTGAACCCATCGATATTATTACCTATCCACCAAACACACCAACCACACCTGCATCCAAAGTAGCCATTGGTGGTGGTGACTCTGGTGCAGCGCTGATTGCGCTCGACACGGGTGACCTAGGCGAACCAGAGCGGGGTAATTGGACGGGACGTTTCGACTTTCTGCTATCGCTGCTCGGCTATTCAGTGGGATTGGGTAATGTTTGGCGTTTTCCCTATCTCTGCTATAACAATGGAGGAGGTAATTTGGACGGCATATGGTTTTTATATTTATTTCATTTTTTAATTATTTACAGGCGCCTTTCTCATTCCCTTTACAATTATGTTAATTATTGCTGGTCTACCGCTAATGTTCATGGAGCTGTCATTTGGACAATATGCCGCATTGGGACCAGTAGCCATATATCGTCGCTTCTGTCCGCTATTTCGTGGTCTCGGCACTGGTATGGTTATCGTTTCGGCAATTGTAATGCTTTATTATAATTTAATTATCGCTTGGACAATATTTTATATGTGTGCCTCATTTCGTCGTGAGTTGCCGTGGCAAAATTGTAAAGCTGCTTGGAGCACACAAAGTGAGTAGTAAAAACCAATAATTACTTTATTATATTCTAAATTTATATACTACAGAAGTGCGTAGTAATGTATTTACATAAGTAAGTCGTTTAGTAGCTGATCGTAATGTACAGAACCGGGTAACCGGATAACTGGTTTCATTATGAACTGATGGTTCATGAACTGAAGTATAGTGAACACTTATTCTTAATTATCTGAACTCCAATGGTTCGATTCGAGTTGAAGAAAAGTTCCGAGAAAAAAGTCTAAAGTTCGTAAGAACGGAACGAATGCCTTAAAAGTACCGAAAAATGTTTTTACAGGTTTGAAAGCCTATTTAAAAAGTCTCGAGAGTTATTCCAGGCGAATCGAAGAACAGTTCCAAAAATAGTTCAAAAGAACGGAACGAAAATATGGAGCCCTTAAGTACTGAGAAAGCTTTCTTATTAATCTGAAAGTTCGAGTAACCGGATAACTGGTTCCATTATGAACTGATGGTTCATGAACAGAAGAGTAGTGAACACTTGTCCTCCTGAATCTCATTTTAAAAAGCACATCGTTTCGATTCGAGTTAAAGAACCGTTCTGAGAAAAAAGTGTAAAGTTCAAAATAACGGAACCAATTTCTTAAAAGTACTGAAAAAAATTCTTAAAAGTATTAAAGCCGATTTCAAGAGTCCCAAAAAGCGATTTCAGGCGAATCGAATAACAGTTCCAAAAAAAGCTCCAAAAAAAAGTTCAAAAGAACGGAACGGAAATAGGGAGCCCACATGTACTGAGAAAGCTTTTTATATTAATCTGAAATTCGAGTAATAATCGTATCGATCTGAATCTCCTTTTAAAAAGCACAGCGGTTCGATTCGAGTTGTAGAAAAGTTCCGAGAAAAAAGTCTAAAGTTCAAAAGAACGGAACGAATCATTGAGCCCAAAAGTACTGAGAAATGCTTTCTTAATTATCTGAAGTGCGAGTAATGATCGTAATGATCTGAAACTCCTTTTAAAAAGCACAGTACACGATTCGAGTTGAAGAAAAGTTCCGAGAAAAAAGTGTAAAGTTCAAAAGAACGGAACGAATATGTTAAAAGTCCCGAAAAATATTTCTTAAAGTTTTTAATCCATTTTAAAAAGTCTGGAAAAGTGATTTCAGGCGAATCGAATAACAAAGCAAATCGTATACCATTTCCAGTAAAAAGTTTGAAAAATTAAAGTTCAAAAGAACGGAACGGAAGTAAGAAACTTGCCTGCAGAAAAACTTTCTTAAAACTCGTTTTAAAAAGTCATGAAACCTGGTTTCGGAAGTATAGTTCATAGAAAACCGTTATAGGGTCAAAAGAACGGAAAGGGTGTAGGGAATTAAAAAGTACTAAAAAATCGTCCTTGATGATCTAAAACTCGATTTATAACACATTTTAGTACAGAAAATCGGTTTCAGCCAAGTCAGAGAACAGTTCAAGAAAAAAGTATAAAGTTCAAAAGAACAGAACGAAAATAGAAAGCTTATCGAATAACAGTTTCAAAATTTTAGATATAGGAAAAAAAGTGTGCGAAACTAATCGAAGTACAGTTTCAATATGCTCGGAAAAAGTTAAGGCTCAAACGAGCGGAACGGAAGCAGAGATAGCCGGGTTCAGGAAACTCAAATACCATTACGGAGAAAAAATCTTAGTCAACTACCCGCTGTCCCCGGTAACCCTCCTCTACCGAACCGGTTCTATCATTCCACAGAATTTCACATCCCTAATTCCTAACCTCAAGTAAGCGCATATGGCATTGCGTAATCTTGCGCTACGTAAATTTTAATGATTAGAGTAAAGCGTTTTGAAAATATATTAAAGTTAATTTAATGCTATGTTGCGTTTAGCTGATTAAGTGCGATATTAGTGTGGGTGTCTTAATGGAGGAGTAAATGCGCATAAAGAGTGAAACATTGCGCTGGCATTGAACAAAGTTTTCATGTTTTGCAAATACTTACCTTGAGATATTTCAGTTGGGGAATGATGGAAAAACTTGAAACAGATTTAGATTAAATATTCAATAAATATGAAGGAGGGGGGTTGCCATATATTTTAAAAGTTGAAAAGTTTATTTAAAATACAAAGTAAAATAAATTTATAAAATAAATAAAGAAAAATTAAAAAAAAATTAAAAAAGAAATAAAATAAAATAAAATAAAATTAAAAAAAAAAAAAAACACAATAAAAAAAATCAAATCAAATAAAATAAACTTAAATCAAAAAATAAATTAAATAAAAAAATTAAAAATAAATAAAATAAAATGAAATAAAAAATTAAATTAAAACTTAAAAAAAAATAAAAATAAAATAAAATAAAACAAAACGAGAAAGTATAAAATAAAATAAAATAAATTTAAAAAAAATTAAAAAAAGTAAAAAAGAAAAAAAAAATAAATAAAAAGAAATTACATAAAATGACATAAAAAAATTAAAAAAAAAAAAAAAAAAAACCAAATTAAAAAAAAAATTTAATTAAAAAAAAAACAAAAAAAATATAAATAAAAATAAATAGAATTAAACAAAACAAAACGAGAAAATATAAAAAAAAAATAAAAGTAAAAAAGAAAAAAAAAATTAAAAAAAAGAAATGAAAGAAAATAAAATAAAATGAAATAAAAAAAAAATAAAAACCAAATAAAATATAAAATAAAAAGTTAATTCACCCGTAACTGTTGGTGCTCGCTGAAAAAGAATAAAAACATTGCAAACCACATACATACATACATACTGAAATACATCTACTCCCAGCAGTTTAGTAAATAACAACAACAATGTCACGTAAAACCCCGCCAAGAGGCTTGACTTCCCCCCCGAAAACCCCCATTTCATCTACATCAACTGTTCTCAGTAATATTGCGAAGCTGGAGAAAAAAATGGATGATCAGAGAGATGCGTTAATAGAAGAATTGACTGCAGCTGTCACCACATCAATAACTAAAGCGCTGGGTGAGTCAGAAGAGCGAATTATGCAGAGAATTTCTGAGTTGGCTGCTGAGACTGCTAATCTGAAGCTGAAATTGACTGCGATCGACAGAAGAGTAACTGCAGTAGAGAATGCTTGCTCTGACGTTCTCAATCTACGCAGAGATTTGTTAGCAGCTCAAGCGCAGGTCAATGCTCTTGAAAGCAGCGCAGTTTCTACAGACCTGATCATTACCGGCGTCCCACGTACATCTCAAGAGAGTTTGCCAGATCTCTTTGCCAGCATCTGCAGAGTAGCTGAACACACACCTCCACCGCTACGTGATGCTTTCCGTGTGCCGAGCGCAAAAGCCAGACAAAAGGGTAGCTCAAATAGTGCTGATGCTATTGTCATTAAGCTCTTTTCTGCGTGTGAACGTAACCTGCTCTTAAAAGCTATTGCTGGATACCGCAAATCTAAGCAAAAGTCTATTATTCTCTCCGACATTAATCTACCTGGGTATGGTTCTATTTATCTGCACGAGAGCCTACCTATCAAACTTAGAGAAGTGATGGCATATGCCACAGAGCTTAGACGACAGAAGCGGTTATCATCGGCCTACTCTTTTCGCGGCAAAGTATTCGTACGTATTAAATCCGATGATGAGCCAAAACTTATAAGTTGCAGAGCTGAGCTGAATGCGTTAATTGGAGAGTGAGCGCAGATATATACTTACATGCATACATTATTTATTATTATGTTAGTAATACAATTATGTTCATTGAGTTTCTTCTACCATCATTCTAAACACCTCACCTTCTCAGTTACTTCTCTTTACTCTAACTTTGTTTACTTTGATACGCTGTACTATCTCCTTAATCCCCCTTCTTCCATATCTGCCAATTTTGACTGCCCGACTGATTCATCTTATTTATGTTTCTAATATGAGTAGCAATTTTGGTATTAGTGCTAACAACAACTATCTAAAGGTTTGTTTACTGACCAAAAAAAAGTTCAGAGCAGGTTAGAGCAGAGCAGAGCAGGGCAGCTGTCAAAATAGAAATAGAGCAACTTGGAGCAACTCAGAGCAGAAATGCCATGAAACACTTGAATCTCGATAGTTTCTTTTTATTTCGTTTTTTTGTTTAAATCTTCAAAATTAATGCAAATTCACGTATACAAAAACATTGATTTTCTTGCAAGCTAATTTTTTTGAAGTTTTCAAAAATTTATTTTTTCCTGACTGACAATTACTTCTCTGCTCTAACTTACTCCATAAAAAAAGCTAGAGCAGAAATTTGTGATCTGGATTACTCTAGTTTTGTTTTGAGCGTACTCATGAAACAAAAGTTAGAGCAACCTAGAGCGAGAAAAGTGTTCGTTAAACACAATTTTGTGAAATATCTCAATCTGGCGTAAGCTAGAGCAGCCCAATAAACAAACCTTAAGGCAAGCTTTAAAAATTGTTAGTGCTCACCACAGAGGTTTTAATGTTTGTCAATTTAATGCACGTAGCCTAACAGCTGATAAACTTGACTACATAAACATGATTTTTAGCGATCTTAACATTGATTTGATTTGTGTTACAGAGACATGGTTTAAGCATAATTTATCTGATGCTGTATGTTCTTTTGGTACTTATTCTATTATCCGAAATGATAGAACTTCTGGTCTCAGGGGGGGTGGACTTGCTATTTATTTTAAATCTTTGCTCAACTACAAAATTATCTACAAGTCTTCTTCTTCTGAGATTGTTGAAAGCCTATTTGTTGAGTTTAGTAATAACGGACAAAAATTGCTTGTTATTTGCGTTTATAACCCACATAAATCTAATGATCTTGCATACTTGTTTGAAAAAATATCGGAACTGTCTATAAGCTATGTGCACGTTCTAGTTTGTGGTGATTTTAACGTGGATCTCCTAGCTGCTGACTCTCTTAGTAGGAATCTTCTTGACTATCTTACCTCTTGTGGCATTACAGTTGTGAACAAATATGCAACCCGGTTTGGACCGTCTTGTAAGCCTAGTATGCTTGATATTTTTGGTGTCAGTGTGACTGGTGTGATCTATCATATTGATCAATTTGCACTCGATGGCGTTTCTGATCACGAGCTGATGTTTTTATCATATGACATAGATTTTGGCAGGAGAAATTGTCTTAACTCTCTCACGTTTCGTGATTTTAAAAATATAGATTTTCCTGCGCTAATAAATGAGGGTTTTTCGTTGGATTGGAATGCATGTTGGTTTCTTTCCTCTGTTGATCTTAAACTGAACCATGTAACAAGGCTTATAAAATACTTGTTCGATAAATATGTACATCTTCGTATTGCTAAATTGGCCTCGAATAACAAGCCTTGGTTCTCTAAAGAAAATCTAAAGTGGATTAAAGCTAGAAGCAAGGCGTACAAAATGTGGAAGACATGCCCTTCTTCTGAAAACTGGGAAGCTTATAAAAGAGCCAGAAATAAAGTCACGACTGAACTACGACACTCTAAAAAAGTATTCCTGGAAGCTAAATTTAGTAAAGACGTTCCTTCAAAGGTCTTGTGGAAGAATTTGAAGTCGTTTGGTGTAGGTTCCAAGGATGTCAAGGTCTGTGAAATTAATGCGGATGAGATGAATTCATATTTTATTAATGGAAGTTCCCAAACTGTTATACCAAGTTTTAATATTGACGCAAACCAAATCTGTAAGTTTCCTGATTCGTTTGGTTTCGAGGTGTCCACTGAAGCGGAAATTCTAAAATGTATATTTGCCATTAAATCGAATGCGATTGGCGTGGATGATATAAGCTTACGATTTTTAAAACTTATTGCCCCATGCGTGGTTCCATCACTCACACACATCCTAAACTTCTCGATTACGACTTCTACTTTTCCAAGTGAATGGAAACTTGCTAACATCATTCCAATTCCTAAAAATAATCAACCCGAGTCTCCTAGAGACTTCCGGCCAATTAGTGTTTTGCCTGTACTTGCCAAAGTCTTTGAAAAGCTTCTTGCGAAACAAATCGTGGCACATTTCACAAAGCATGGTCTTCTTAGTGCAAGCCAGTCTGGCTACCGGCATGGACACAGTTGCTCTACTGCTATACTAAAGGTAATAGAAGACATTCGGCCTGCTTTTGATAAACAATATCTTACATTCTTGGTACTGCTAGACTTTTCTAAAGCATTCGATACTGTGAATCATGATATACTTCTGTTAAAGCTCAAGCACTACTTTGGTTTTAATGCAGCCTCCATTAAATTTTTTAAAAAGCTACCTCTCGAATAGATATCAGCAAGTTCAGTGCGGTCATTGTTTTTCTTCTCGTGAAGAAATTTCATCGGGAGTTCCGCAAGGATCAATTTTAGGCCCTCTTCTTTTTAGTGCGTTCATCAATGATATTGTTCACTGCTGCTATGATGCATCTGTACATCTTTATGCCGATGACACACAAATTTATCTTTCACGCCCAATTGGTCTTAGCGAGGATTTAGTTTTCAGACTAAATGCGGACCTAAAAAGAATATCTATATGGGCCATGGCGAATGGACTTAGCTTAAATACGGCCAAGACACAACTTCTCCCCATATCGCATGCCTCCTTTGACTTAAAAGACATATCGGCTGTTGTTCTAAACGACTCAGTCATAGCACCCCAGATGACTGTAAAAAACCTCGGCTTCAAGATGAACTCGAAACTAACATGCTCGGATCACATTAATTACAGCTTATCAAGGATTTACTTTGCTTTAAGGAATTTGTGGCAAGTATGTTTTGATCTTCCGACACATACAAAACTTAAGTTGGTACAGTCATTAATTGTGCCCCATATATCATACTTTGAACTTGTTTATTGTGATCTGGATTGTAACTCAAGAAATAAATTGAACTTGGCTCTGAATAACGCTGCTAGATTTATATACCGTAAAAAGAAGTTTGACCATATTTCAACTTACACAATTAATATTTTAAACTTAAGTCTGGTCAACTATCTGAAAGTTAGAAATCTAATGTTCCTATTCAAGATTATGAGCAGCCATCAGCCGGGCTACCTCTTTGAGAAGCTGACGTTTGTTCGTTCGTCACGTACCCACGATATCATAGTACCTAGATACTCAGCACTAGCTGCCTCTAGATGTTTTTTTGTTAGCACTATTAGAATCTGGAATTCGCTACCAGTTGCAATTAAAAGCATAACATCGATAGGATGTTTCGAAAAGGCAGTCAAATCATTTTTTGGTTAGTAACCTCTTTTCCCACTTTCTTTTACCATTTTCCCTATCTGGTTTCCCCTTTTTCCCCCCTTTCATTCTTTAACTGATAATGTACTACGATTTTAGTTAGTTTTAAGTTAAAAATTATGTAATCTCTATATACCTATGTACCTGTGATCATGTTAGTACAATTAAAAGACTATAAGTCTTACTGTACCTCCTATGAAAGTTTAATAAATGTTCAAATGTTCAAATGTTCAAAAAATCAAATCAAATAAAATAAAATAAACTTAAACAAAACGAAAAAAATTAAGTAAAATAAAATGAATTAAAAAAAAAAATAAAAAAGAAAAGAAAAAAAAATGAAAATAAAACAAAATAAAAAAATTCAAAAAAATATAAAAAAATAAAAATAAATGAAATGAAATAAAATAAAATAAAAATAATTACAAAAAATAGAATAAAATAAAATAAAACCAAACAAAATAAAATAAAAAAAAATTAAAAAAATAAAAAAGGAAAAAAAATAAATAAAAAGAAATTAAAATAAAATAAAACAAAACAAAAAAATCAATTAAATAAATTCAAAGAAATATAAAAAAATATTAAAAAAGAAAAAAATAAAAAGAAATAAAATAAAATTAAAAAAAAAAACAAAAAAGAAAAGAAAAAAACTAAAAAGAAATTAAATGAAATGAAATAAAATAAAACTGAAATTTAAAAAAATTTTAAAAAATTGTAAATAAATTAAATTAAACAAAATAAAAAAAATAAAAAAAATATAAAAGGAAAAAAATTAAATGAAATAAAATAACAAAATAAAATAAAATGAATTGAAATAAAATTAAAAAAAAATATAAAAAAAATTTAAAAAAAAATAAAAAAAAACTAAGAAAAATGAAATGAAATAAAATAAGATAAAATAAAATAAAATAAACTAAAATTTGAAAAAAAATTAAAAAGAAGTTAAAAAATAAATAAAATTAAAATAAATAAAAAAGTTTAAAAAAAATTAAAAAAATATAAAATGAAAAAAAAAAAATAAATGAAATAAAAAAAAATAAAATAAAAAAATAAAAATGAAATAAAATAAAATAAAAGCAAAATAAAATTAAATAAAATTTAAAAGGTAGGTAGGTAGGTTCAAGTGGCTGCCGCAGAGGCACACTTAGGCCAGTTTTGAAGGCCCGTTGTGATACCACCACCACAAGGAAAGTCAGCCCCGGGACCCAGCCATATGGAAAATCCCTGAGTTGTTGGGATTTTCCACATAGCAGAATCCCGGGACTGACACTCCTAAACCGACACCGTTACTCCTCCTCGAACCACTTAGATGACTTTATGAAGCCCATCAAGTACTTTATGTCCAGTTCCGCGATCTGGCTTAGACTATCTAGGAACGGAACTCCCAAAAAGCGCGTTCTCACGCCGCTTAAAGCCGGACAGTTGCAGATGAGGTGCTCCACCGTTTCCTCCTCCTCATCATCTTTGCAACTCCTGCAGCATCGTCGGTAGGGCACACTTAGCCTTTCTGCATGCCTACCAATGAGGCAGTGACCGGTTAATACCCCTATCAATATGCAGATTTCCCTCCTAGTTAGGGCATAAATGCGTCTAGACCTTTTAAGATCCCATTTTGCCCAGGTTTGTTTCGATATCCGACACCCTGGGGATTGCAGCCATCTTTCGTTGGCTTGACGGAGTGTGTGCTCCTTCAGCATTAGTTTGCATGTGGCAAACGGCATACCTAAGCGCTCTTTATCCCGAAGAACCTGCTTGGTCGTGCCCTGCCTGGCAAGCTCGTCTGCCTTACAGTTTCCCTCAATGTCCCTATGTCCCGGGACCCATATGAGGTTTACGCGGTTCTGTTGGGCCATCTCCTGAAGAGATCGACGACAGCTGAGCGTCAGTTCAGAGTTGAACGTGTATGAGCCAAGGGATTTGATTGCCGCCTGGCTATCGCTGAAAATAGTGATATCTCCTCCGATAACACGTTTGCTTAACCAGGCCGCGGCGTCCCGGATTGCCGAGACTTCCGCCTGGAAGACGCTACAATGATCAGGTAGTCTGAAGGAGAGTTCAAGGTCCAAATCCCTTGAATAAACCCCTCCTCCAACTCTGCCGTCCAACTTCGAGCCGTCGGTGTATATGGAAGTGCCACCATTTGTTTCGGGACACCAATCCGTCCTCTCCCAGTCTTCTCTGCTGGGAATGTTTATTTTGAAGCAGCTATCCCCGACTGTAGTGTTCGCACAACGATCTGTGCTTAGAGGGAGAAAGCTGTAAGATTCCAGAATACTGGAGTGTCCAATAGTACCCGCACCCCAACTGGAGGTTTCTCTTAGGCGCAGAGCTGATGCCGCCGCTGACCGAAACCCTTCCAGATCAAGTGGCAAAATGCCCAGAATGGCCTGGAGGGCTTCGTTGGGCGTTGTCCTTAGCGCACCGCTTATACAGATCATATTGGATCTATGGACTTTCCGCAACAGATTCAGGTATGTTGTCTTGCTCAGTGCCGGCCACCATACGACGACTCCATACAGCATGATTGGGCGAATGATGGCCGTGTAGATCCAACTGCATACTCTAGGGCTGAGCCCCCATTTTTTGCCAATGGCTCTTTTGCATGTGTAAAGAGCGATGCAAGCTTTCTTCTGGCGCTGAAGAACATTCTCCTTCCAATTCAGTTTCCTGTCCAGAACTATGCCTAGAAACTTGGCCTTATCCGACAAGCCCAGGCGCGTGCCATCTAGTTCTGGTAGGCTTAGTGGCGGTATTTTGTACCGGTTGGTGAAGAGGACAAGTTCCACTTTCCCCGGGTTGATACTAAGTCCGCAGCGAGAGGACCACCTCGAAACCTCTCGCAGTGCTACTTGCATCAGGTCACACAGAGTTTGTGGGAACTTGCCTCTGAATGCAATAGCTAAATCGTCTGCGTATGCCACTATCTTCCCGCCCCCCCAGCTTGTGTCACGTAGCAACGAGTTGACTGTGAGGTTCCATAAAAGCGGGGAAAGAACACCACCCTGGGGCGTTCCCCTTGTGACATAGCGTGATAACTCGACCGTACCAAGTGAAGAAGCTATTTTCCTTCCTCTTAGAAGTTGGTCAATTAAACCAGTTAGAGGTCTATCTACGCCCAGATTAGTTAGAGCGGAGTTGATCGCCTCCGGGCTTATATTGTTGAAAGCCCCCTCAATGTCTAAGAAGGCCACGAGACAGTAGTCCTTTTCACACAGCGATTTCTCAATGACAGATACTAGGCTGTGCAGAGCAGTTTCTGTTGATTTACTCTTGGTGTATGCATGCTGATAGCTAGAGATAAGGTTGCTATCAATAGTCGTTGAAAGGTAGTCGCTTAGTATCCTCTCAAAGGTTTTGAGTACAAAGGACGAGAGACTGATCGGTCTGTAATCTTTTGGCTCGTAGTGGGATGCCTTCCCAGCCTTAGGGATAAACACTACCGTGGCGCTTCTCCAGGAGCCCGGAATGTGGTTGAGAGCCAGGCAGGCTGTGAAGAGAAATACCAGCCATTTAGCTGATGTCTCCAACGTGTTTATAAGTTGCGCGGGGATAATCCCGTCCGGCCCGGCAGCCTTATACGGTTCAAAGCTCTTAACTGCCCACCTTACTCTTTCCTCAGTGATGGGTATATTTACTGCCAGGTTTGTTGCAGGTGCTAGTGGTGCATCATGCAGATTCCCCGGAAAATGTGTATTCAAGAGCAGCTCAAGGGTTTCCTCTTCCGTGCTGGTCCAGGATCCGTCAGGCTTTCGCAAATAGCTGATGGTTGTTTGACTTTTCGAGAGGACTCGTCTAAGTCTCGCTGTGTCGTCGACCTTTTCGACGCCAGTGCAGAAATTTCTCCACGAGGTTCTCTTCGCCTGTCTCAGAGCTTTTTTGTAGGCCCTTAGTTTAGCTTTATATTCATGCCAATGAGGCTCAGAGCCGAAGCTCTTGGCCTTGTTAAATTGTTTCCGGCATGATATTCGGAGCGAGTCCAAATCGTAGGACCACCAATGTGGCCTGTGTTTACCGCGTGGTTTTGGCACTGGACAAGCCTGTCCTAGAGCATTTGAGAGCGCCGATGTAAATGTAGTAACAAGATCCTCCAGCTCCTCTACTGATGAGGGGGCTTGTGAGGGCAGTACTGGTAGGTCTCTGTCTAATATTTCATTGTGTAACTGCCAATCAGTGTTACGTGGATTGCGCTTCATAATAGGTTGTTCTACAATAAAGTCTAGAACCATTTCTATGTAACGGTGGTCGGAGAATGAATGTTCTTCCAGAACCCGCCATTTTCTGACCCACTCATAAGCGCCTTCACTACAGATAGTGAGGTCTATGACCTCCCTGCGGGTCTTAGTGATAAAAGTAGGCTCATTACCCACGTTGCAAATCACCAGGTTGGTTGTTAAGAGGTAATCAAACAGAGACTCGCCCCTGGCATTGATGTCGGAGCTCCCCCATTGGACATGGTGAGCATTAGCGTCCGCTCCAATAATAAGATTACCCGTGCAGAAATTTGACACCAGGTCTTTCACCTCCGTTTGTGGTGGGGGTTCTTCGGCGTCGTAGGGCATATAGACCGACGCCACCGTCAGGCGGGTGCTGTCGACCGTTAGACTGATAGCGGTAATATCACCATTGGTGTAGTTAGGTAGGAGAAAGGAGTTCAACTCAGACTTGACCAAAATACACGTTCTGACTTTGCTCTCCTCGCTGGCTCGAATGAGCTTGAAGCCCTTAGTCCCCAATCCGCAGATTCTCGAGCTATTGACCCAGGGTTCTTGGATGAGGACCACATCCACGTCGCCTTTAGAAAGACGACTACTTAAAGCAGCCGAAGCCACTTTAGATTTGTGCAAATTAATCTGAAGCACCACCAACATGAGAGCGCACAGACTTCCCTGCCGTCCCCATATCGTCGAGGTTTGATCCATCCCGGAGGTTGCCTATCAACGACGAGTTGTTCCGATTAACTGCCCGATGTGGCGTTGCAGGAGTCCTGCTGCCTGTAGCGTTAGATGTTAGTCGCTCAGCGTTGGCTGCTACCACCGTGACGTCGAGGACTTCCTCATCCTGTAGGCTGTCCTCCATCTCCGAGTTGTTCACAGCACTATCGCCAAGAGACGTGGCGGATAACATGCTTTCCGCATCGGAATCCTCCGCTTCCTCTTCTGGTAATAAGTTTTCCGGTTCCCCCGGAGCAGCCGAGAAGGCAGCGCGCTGAGCATCACCACGATATACGTGGATAACGATCTGGCCTACGCTGTAGTGTACTAGGCCATTGCACCTTTTGAGGGGCTCGATTGACTCTTTATTCATGGTGAACACCACCTGTCTGTCGGGCCCTACCGCATCCCCGACCAGATTGACACTCCAGTCATGCGTTGGGAGGGACGGATTCATTAGCCGTAGCATCCCGAGTATTCTCTCGGGTTCGTCAGGGATGGCCGGAATCCACGCCCTTGCCCTTGGACGAGCTGGAATGTCCTTCCAGTCGACGACCTCTATCTTTGCGCCCTGGTAGACTTCACCCAGTTTAGCAGCTGCTGCCTTGTACAGTGCTACGGTTTTTGCATCCTCGCATGCGAGTAATTTAATTTGACCCTGGTGCCAACCCGCATCCGTTACTCGTGCCGAACTACCCGGAAACTCCGGAGCAACGTTGAGAAGAATGTTGCCGAGTTCATTTCGCACGTAACGCCACCGGTCCTTGGGGATGGCCAGACGGTCATTGCCTCGGTCAAGGGCGCCTATAAGGATCCTGTCCTTGGTTACCTCAGCAAAGCTTAGTTTGCCCGCTCCAGAGGTATTCTGATGCCGCTTGGGAGGGGGAATAAACTCCAGATCCGATCTCTGGCGCTTGAAAGGGTTAACTTTTAACCTCTTTGGCATGTACGAATTTTGGAAATCCGGTATCACAGCTTTCGCTAGCTCTACAGATTTACTGGAATTCGGCGACAGTGATTCCTGCGGTACCCCTTCATACCTCTTCAGGATCTTTGCAGCCAATCTTTTCTCGTGGTATGTGAAGCGGCGGGGAGATGTCTCCCTGGAGTGCGGACCCGTAGTTGCCATCGCGGTCGCTCTCCTTGCCGACATCTCAGTTGCAGCTTCCTTCTCCTTCGAAACTCCGAGGCCAGGTCGTGAGACCGCTGCCACAGACGTAAAGATACTGGTTTTCATATCAGCGGTTGATGGGAGTTTAGCATCCGCCGTTGTCCGCTTAGCTGCGTTGGCAACCGCACTGGTGCTAGCTCCCATCAAGTCAATCTTATTCGATAGAGGGTTGGTTGACCGACTCGTAGTTGCCATCGCTGTCGATCCCCCCCTTGATTGTGGAACGGAGGTTGTCCTCCGGCGTTGTTGTTGCTTCCTCGCCTGCTCCTCCATAGCTCTCCTTTGCTGAGGAGTGAAATTTGGCGTTGTTTGTTTTTTAGATTTTTCGTTTTTATTCAGGTTATTCGAGTTCATCTTGTTCGTACGACCCATCGCCGGACAAGGCCAGCTTAGGGTCAAGGGAAGAGTAGGGGAAAATGTGTCGTCCGCCGCGGCAGAGCCCCGTACCGCGGTAAGGCCATGCTTACTCTCTGAGGCGACCCGGTGTCAGAGAGGCTCCGTTCAAATACAGCCACGATTTGCCTCCCGGCTGCAAACGTCCAATGGGCACGGTTTCGCATAACACCCTGGATTGGGAGGGGGAAGATCTTTGTCGTCGCGCCAGAGAGGCTAGGCTGCTCTCGTGATGAAGTGCCGTACGGAGCTATGATCACAAGGGCAGCGTAGCCCTGTGGCTATCGACTTAAGCCCTCGTACCGCGGCAAGGTATCCACCCTTCACGAGGGAATAAAATTTAAAAAAAATTAAAAAAAAACTAAAAAGAAATTAAATGAAATAAAATAAGATAAAATAAAATAAACTAAAATTTGAAAAAATTAAAAAAAAAATTTAAAAAATTAAAAAAAAAACCAAAAAAAAAATTTTAAAAATTAAAAAAATATAAAATGAAAAAAAATCCCACACAGTAGATGGATGCATTACACATGAACCCAAAAAAAAAAAAATTATTTTCAAAAACTTATCCAACTGAGATTAGTACAAATCAAAATCCGCCAAATCAAAACTTATTTCGTTATAAGTTAAAAAATAAAAAAATCAGCGCGAAAGTGGCCTTGAGTGTTGAAACATTGTGCATAAAAGCATTGTCTCACAACTTCTACACACACAACCACACAATTTTCCCCACATGCTAAATGCCATTTTATCGCCAGTTGCAACAAGCACAAGCGGCGCATCAACTCGCATTCAATGCACGTCAAATCGATTTCTCATCTCAGCGAGAAAAACAGGCAACTTCCCAGTTGTGAGACAACAAAAAAATCGGTAACGGAAACGGAAGTGAAAAGTTAACCAAATGACCATGAGAAAACGTAGAATAGATTTTGTACGTATGTATGTGAGTATTTACACACAGTTAGATATGTAGGCACAGACCAGCAGACGCAAAAACAATAGAAAAGTAAAGCAATAACTAGTTTTACGAGACGAAACAATTTGATGTATGAGCAGCAATAAATTTGATGTGGATGGGTGTGGTATACCCAATGGGTGGAGACATGAAGACTAGCAAGGCTATTAAAAGTGAGTTGAGTTGGTAGAAGGAGAAGCTGTGTAATTGTGATGCTGTTGACTAGTTTGGCCTACTTACATAGCTGCGCTGCTTGTACAGATGAACTTACAAAAGTGAGGGCGTTTGAAATTTACTACGCACTTTAAGTTACTACGCTGATTGCTTTAAGAATTTCCCTTCAAGCTTTCACTCGTATTGAGGCATCTAAAATGACATAAGAAATTATCCAAAAATGACGCCAAAATGGATATGAAACGACTCCAAAATGATTCTTGAATTGACCCCAAAAATTACCACAACAAGATCCCAAATGATCCCAATATGACCCAAAAGCAATCTAGAAATGACCCCAAAGTTATCCTAAAATATCCCCAAAATGATCGTAAAATGACCCCAAAATGATCATAAACTGGCCCCAAAATTTGGGATCAAAATGACCCGAAATGGGGTAGTTTTCGGGTCGAAAAATTACCCCAATGATCCCAATATGGCCCAAATTATCCCAAAATGACCAAAAAATGATCCTAAACTGGCCCCAAAATGATCCCAATATGGCCCAAATTATCCCAAAATGACCAAAAAATGATTCTAAAATGACCCCAAAATTATCCTTGGCCTCAAAAATGATCCCAAAATGACCCGAAAATGATCTCAAAATTACCACAAAATGATCCCAATATGGCCCAAAAACAATTCCAAAATGACCCCAAAAAGATCCTAAAATAAACCCCAAAATGATCCTAAAATAACCCCAAGATGATCCCAATATGGCCCAAAATAATCCCAAAACAAAATGGTCCAAAAATTACCCCAAATGACACCCATTTTACCCAAAAACAATACCGAAATGACCCCAAAATTATCCTAAAATAACCCGAAAATGATCCTAAAATAACCCCAAAATGATCCTAAAATGATGCTAAACTGGCCTCAAAATTATCCAAAGTAACCCCAAAATTATCCAAAAAAGACCCCAAAATTATCCCTAAAATGACCCCAAATTGACCCCGAAATCATCGCGATATGGTCCTAAAAGACCCCATATGACCGCAAAATGACCCCGAAATGATCCCGAAAAAATTCCAAATATTATAATTTTAAACTATTCGAATAGCATTTATGCGAATATTATGCGAAAATAGTCCCACAACCACCCAGGCATACAATTCGCATCCCCCTCTCCAACTTCTCGCACAATATTTGTCTCCTACTCAATTGAATTCAAATTAAAAATGAATTTCTACAAGAAAATTATAACACATTCAGCAAAAATTAACGCACACTTAGTCAGATGAGTACGCTCGCTGAACAAAAGTTACGCCCACACCCAAAGTTGAAAGTCGCTTAGAATGTCATAGAAAAAGGAGAGTGAGAGTGAGAGTGAGAGTGAGAGGAGAAAACAAGCGAAGCATAGAAAGAAAAGCAAAGCGTTGGCAAAATGCCAGATAAGCAGTGAGTTTTCAACGCACAAGTACAGCGAGTACAGCAACAATAGCAACAAAAAGATAAACAAGAAGAAGCTCAAGTGTCTCTTGGAGTTGCTATTAATTTTGGCTGCTTTCAGGCGTTAAAATTCGACAAAGTTATATAAGTACCTATATAGGAGAGTAGCCAGTTGGTAGTTGACTTCAGTTGAGAAGAGGGAGTAGAGTTGCAGGTAAAATCAAAAAATCCACTGGAGTTAAAAAAATGCAACTCGTTTCCAAAAGACCCAAAATGCATAAAGCGGAAAAAACGAGAAAACCCCCTGAAGACGGTATTTTTTGAAACAAAAACAAAAAAATGCAGTAGAATTAAACAAAAAAGGAGTAAAATTAAAAAATAGGAAGTACAATTAAACCAAAAAAAGTCAAGTTACACGAAAAAAGGAGTAAAATTTAACGGAAAAAAGGAGTAAAATTAAAAAAAGAGCAAAATTAAACAAAAAAGGAGTAAAATTTTAAAAAAGGAGTAAAATTAAACAAAAAAGGAGTAAAATTAAAACAAAAAAGGACTCAAATTATACAAAAAAGGAGTAAAATTAAAAAAAGGGTAAAATTAAAAAGAAGAAAAGTAAAACTAAGGAAAAAAGGAGTAAAATTAAGAAAATAGGAAGTACAATTAAACCAAAAAAAGTCAAGTTATACGAAAAAAGGAGTAAAATTTAACGAAAAAAACGAGTAAAATTAAAAAAAGGAGCAAAATTAAACTAAAAAAGTAGTAAAATTAAACAAAAAAGGAGTAACAAAGGAAAAAAAATTAAAAATAAAAAATAAATTTAAGCAAAAAAAAGGAGTAAAAAGTACAAAGAAAGTAAAATTAAACGAAAAGAAGAAGTGAAATTAAACAAAAAAGGAGTAAAATTGAACAAAAAAAGACTAAAATTTCACAAAAAATGAGTAAAATTACAAAAAAACAAGTAAGGAAAGCTGTCTTCGGCTGTGCCGAAGGCTACATAAATTTCATGAATATGCGTCACGATTTTCACAGTTCGATCCCCAGTACAGCCCGTGTGAACTTTAGCTCATACCGAAATTATCGGAACTATCGATTATATGGGGGGGCGATGTGTTAAATTGGTCCAAGCTCATTGATTTGTAACATCGACATTCCACATTCTAAACGGGCAATAGTTACGAAATTTCACGTTCCTACCGATATAATTACAGGAGTTATCTACCAAAATCCGTTTATCGGAACAATCGATTGTATGGGGGCTATGTGAAATATTTATCCTATCACAATTATTTTCAACATCGATATTGCACATATGAAAATAGCAATACCTACAAAATTTCAAGTTCTTACCTCTATAATTTACCACCTAAACTTGAACCGCTCCAAATACGCGGTTCCCAAAATACCCGGAACTATACATCACTAATGGTAACTACCTGTGTGGTAAAAATTAAATCTCTTGCAAAAGCGCTAAGTGAAATTTTGCTAAAATTACAAACTTAAAGACTATTCTAATGACACCGCTCCTACTGCGGTACGTCCTCTGTAACACCACCACAAAACTTAAAAAGCAGCTATAGAAATCGACAAATGTTTGGTACTCAATTCTTTTCAATACTCACCCGCACCCACACGCGACACCATTTTGTGCGCCGCGAACAGCCGCAAGTCATAAATTATTAATTTTCTCGTTTATGCAGACCATTCAAACTTTAGACAATTCGCGGCCGAGCCCCCCACCATCTTAAATGCCTAAGCTATGCGTTTTGTCATTTGCGTGTAAGGAGCTGAGATTATTTTCACATTTTGAGAAGCGTGTTGGTTGCGGCTTTGTTCCTACAACAAACTCAAAAACCGATCTGAGGTACCCTCTCGCTCACCCTGTTGAGTGGGAAATATTCTCGAAGAGGCCTCGTTTAATAAGTAGCTTATTGTGTGAGTTTTGCTTTCAATGGCAATATTTTATTTTCAATGCCGCCTTTTAAGCACGTCCGTCAGCTGGCCCTCAATGCTTTTGTTGTTGAGTGAGTAGAGTTTTTTGTGCACGGACACGGAACACCAGACTTAAACAAATAATTTATTAATCTTTTCAATTATTACTTTAAATTTACCTTTGAAGTTAAACAATATAGTTCTCCCCCCCCCCCCTATGGCTGTTGCCACTATTTTTTCATTAAAATTTCACTCTCCATAAAAAATCTGCCGAAGAAATTAACTTCAAAAATTGCATCCAACTGGCTTAAGTCGTTCACAATACAATTGCGAATAAACAAAAGAAAATATTCAGGTGGCAACCCTACAGGATAGTTGAGATTAGATTGAGTTGGCTGTCTCAGAGGCACCGCATAGACCCACCATTACCGTTACTTCTCTTCTCTTCGTACCATTAAGAGTACTTGATGAAGACCATGAAGTCCCTGAGGTCTCGCACCACAACCTGGAGTAGGCCATCCATGAAGGGAACCCTCAGGTAAAGCCTCTATTAACTTGGAGATTTACACCCGTACCCTACCCTAATATGGCGGGATCTTTTGGGATCCCATTTTCGACAGTATTGCTTGGATATCCGGTACGCTGAGAATTGTAGCCACCTTTCGTCGGCTTCACGGAGTGTGTGCACCTTCAGCATTAGCTTGGTTGTGGCAAAGGGCATACTTAAACGTCCTCTGTCTTGAACTACCTGATTGGTAGTGCCCTGCCTTAGAAGTTCGTTTGTCCTACAGTTTCTCGCAATTTCTCGTGTCTCTTGAAGAAGTCGACGCAAGTTGAGCGCTAGATCAGAGTTTAACGAGTAAGAGCAAACCTATTTAATCACCTTCTGACTGTTACTGAAAAAATATAGATATTTCTATCGGTAGTGTGTTTTCCTATACAAGCCACGGCGTTATTGATTGCTGAGACTTTAGCCTGGTCATTCTCCGGCGGGGTGTATTGTGGCACCGTGCTCATTGTGTGTTTGTAGCCGGGAGGTGACCAACCGAAGAGGCATAAGAACACCCACGGGGTGGACAAACCCATGATTCCTGAGCTGACCAAGGACAGGATGCTCATAGGTATTCTGGATTGCGGTAATGATCGGGGTGCTATTCCTAAAGACTAATGGCCGGACGTCCGGGACGTATGATGGAGTAGACCGCCACGAGGGGATTGGATGGCACTAGGGTCAGATTAAAGGATGCAAGAACTGTTGTCCTGTTTAAGGCAGCAGCTGCAAGGCGGAGTGCATTCTATCAAGGGGCCCTCATATTATATCAGGAAGTCTAAGCAAGTACGAGGCCGTAAAATTCCTCTTTTAAAACTTAATCACAGCATCTTTTTGTGTTTATTAGTTCCTGTGAGTAGTTTTGAGTGGTAAATGTGAGCATAGCCATCCACTTCCCCCAAGCGATTTGTTATGATTATTATGTTAATATTGTCTTTCACTCTAATCTCGAATAGTCCCAACCGCTCTTGACATTCCAACTACTTTTTGATGGACAATTTCTAGTTTGCCATATCCGGATTATTTTTCCAACTCACTTGTTTGGGCTGTCACTATCTATTTAAATGTGAAATTTACGAGCATATCGCTTGCGGCTATGGTGAGAACACATAAAGTAGATATGTATGTGTGATTGCCCCTCACTTACATATATGTATGTATGAGTGCATGTCCGTTATATGGATGCTTCCCAAGTGTGCCCTTAAAAAATTATTTTGCAAAATTTATTACGAGCTCAGTTGTTAGCCAGTCGAGTGATTGTTGTTGCAATTAACAAGGATGGTGTAGCAGGATTTTGCTTTAATATATGAGTTCATAGTTGTGTATGTATGTGTGGTGTGCACACACATAACTCATAGCAATAAAGTCATCAAAAATGCCTGCGTAATGGTAATGGTATGGTAATGGTATGGTAATGGTATGGTAATGGTATGGTAATGGTATGGTAATGGTATGGTAATGGTATGGTAATGGTATGGTAATGGTATGGTAATGGTATGGTAATGGTATGGTAATGGTATGGTAATGGTATGGTAATGGTATGGTAATGGTATGGTAATGGTATGGTAATGGTATGGTAATGGTATGGTAATGGTATGGTAATGGTATGGTAATGGTATGGTAATGGTATGGTAATGGTATGGTAATGGTATGGTAATGGTATGGTAATGGTATGGTAATGGTATGGTAATGGTATGGTAATGGTATGGTAATGGTATGGTAATGGTATGGTAATGGTATGGTAATGGTATGGTAATGGTATGGTAATGGTATGGTAATGGTATGGTAATGGTATGGTAATGGTATGGTAATGGTATGGTAATGGTATGGTAATGGTATGGTAATGGTATGGTAATGGTATGGTAATGGTATGGTAATGGTATGGTAATGGTATGGTAATGGTATGGTAATGGTATGGTAATGGTATGGTAATGGTATGGTAATGGTATGGTAATGGTATGGTAATGGTATGGTAATGGTATGGTAATGGTATGGTAATGGTATGGTAATGGTATGGTAATGGTATGGTAATGGTATGGTAATGGTATGGTAATGGTATGGTAATGGTATGGTAATGGTATGGTAATGGTATGGTAATGGTATGGTAATGGTATGGTAATGGTATGGTAATGGTATGGTAATGGTATGGTAATGGTATGGTAATGGTATGGTAATGGTATGGTAATGGTATGGTAATGGTATGGTAATGGTATGGTAATGGTATGGTAATGGTATGGTAATGGTATGGTAATGGTATGGTAATGGTATGGTAATGGTATGGTAATGGTATGGTAATGGTATGGTAATGGTATGGTAATGGTATGGTAATGGTATGGTAATGGTATGGTAATGGTATGGTAATGGTATGGTAATGGTATGGTAATGGTATGGTAATGGTATGGTAATGGTATGGTAATGGTATGGTAATGGTATGGTAATGGTATGGTAATGGTATGGTAATGGTATGGTAATTGTAATTTTATGGCATCATTAATCTCGCTCATTAGCTTTCCTCAAACAATTACTGTTGACATAACGAAGGACGATACTTCTTCCGAAAAACTTTTCTCTCAAATATCTACTTCTGACACTGTCCTGTCCCACATAGTATCAGGAAAGGTATGATCTTCTCAATTCTGTCTAAGTAGTCGGTACTCAGATATACCACCATACAGGCAGCTCCATTTCTAGGTCAACTTTGATTTACGTTTCTCTTTTTAATCTGAATTTTATTTAAAAGTAACAAGATTGTAATCCAATCTTTATTTTGAAGCCATTAACACGTAATTGAAAGCTTATTTACTCGCGCTCATTAGCTTATTATTAATTTGTGATTCTTGCAGGATACTCAAAAGAAGATGTATGTTTATTTAACTAACTTATGCAAGCACCCAAATGATTCGCTGGTTAAACGCTAATTGCTTAAGACATAAATTTTAATTACCTCAAAGTAAACCAATGCGAACGAAATCTTAAACTTCACCAAAATGAACTTTGCGTGCACAAAAATCGCGATACAGTAGTGCTCCTTCGGAATACATACATACATACATATGTTTGCTGTATGTAAACATGTTATTGGAAGAAAATTGTTAGTAGCAAATGCATTAAATTTCATGCTCATTAACATTACGGTCATCATGACCTTTTAATGTTCACAATAATGTACATTTCATTGGATGGCTTAAACTTTTCAAGACATTGGGTGTTGTGCTCATAGTATGAATTTCGTTTAGGTGTACAGTAGACTAAACTAGAACTTGTCCATATGAATGGGTTCCCGAGATTTTGACCGTTAAATAAGTGCCCAATGGCAAAGCATACCAGGCCAGCTTGTCATTTCTCAAAAGAATGGCTCGAAATTTTTCATTTCATTTTTTGACTTTTTTGGCATCATTTCGGGACTTTTGGAATGATTTCTGGTCTTTTTGGGATAATTTTTGGACTTTTTCGATACCATTTCGATATATGCTACGCAATTTGTCGGGACCATTCTTAACTTTTCTGGGATCATTTTGAAACTTTTTCGGCACCATTTTAGGATGGTTTTCGGGACTTTTTTGGGACTATTTCGGGACTTTTTCGAGATAATTTCAGTACTTTTTCGGAATCATTTCCTGCCTTGTTTTAGATCATTTATGGAATTTTTAGGAACCATTTCCATATAACTGTTTTCGGGACCACTTTTTCCAAAATGTTCCCTAAAATTATTCAGTAATGGTTCCGAAAAATCTCGAAGAAATCCCGAAATGATTCCAAAAAAGTCGGGAACATATCCCGAAAAAGTATAGAAATTTTTTCAAAAAAAAAGTCACGGGATGGTCCAAAAATAGTCCCGAAAGCTATGTCGAAAATGGATCCGAAAAAGTACTGAAATTATTTCAAAAAAAGTCCCGAAATGATCCCAAAATATTCCCAAAAAGTCCGGTTCATTCAAAAGTATTGAAATATTTAAAAAAATTCCCAAAATGGTCCAAAAATAGTCCCGAAAACCATCCCGATATGTAAATGAATACAGAATGCCACTCACTAAAAATGGTATCCATAAATATAAATCTACATATTAGGGTGTACCATTTGGGGGTTACACTTTTGATCGTTAAAACAAAGAGAGATGCGTGAAGAGCTTGAGAAGCTGGCACAGGTAGAAATGGCGACCTGTTAACCTGGTCGGTGGTAATAACTCCCGAGTACGCTAAAATCAGAATGACAAAATTCCACAGGACCTGTCCTGGTGTATAGTCCGGAAGATTGCACTTCGTCGAAAGGAGATGGGATAGCCCTTGAAATATTCAAGACAAAATAATTTCTCTCAAGCTTAAATAAAGGCAGCCGCTAAAGTGACAAAGTTGTTTTGATACCCTAACGCCAAAATCGCGTAAGCGACTTGACCCCAATGAATACCTTGCAGGCAAAAGAACTGGTACGTGACATATCACAAACCAGTCACAAACAGGAATGACCTATCACCGTTCCGGTGCTTTAGTATGAAAATGACCCAGAAGTTTAACATGGAGCTGTCATTGGAGGGGACCAATTGCCACCTCATAGAGACTTTTGGGACAAAACTGTGATGTTTGATGGGATCATGATGGCAGACTTGTGATAGGTTGAAAAGGGTCGCTCCGTCGCTGATGACGGGGTGTCATATCTGTGCTACATCCCGGTAACCAGGAAAACCGAAGCATTTCAATATGACAAATGCCCCCCAGACAAGCTGAAGTGGTGAATACAGACCTAAATACTACAGGGGATGACTCTTAATAATGCTGATTTCCCAAATCTTTTGTATGATAGTTCGCTTCGAAATGGCACACCCTATGCCAACATATTCATCTACATTTGCCTGTCTGTCAAATATTTGGGTTGGTAAATAAACTTGCGTTAATTACTTCTTCTTTTATTGGAAAGACGACAACACGCTTCGGTTAGAGTGAACTTGAATAGGAAGGCGGTTTCAAATATATAACGATACGTTTATAGTAAGAAAGCTTTTCTAAGTTGTGTAGAGAAATGAGTGAAATATGACTCATTAACTTATTTCAATACGCTTTCGTGAGTCACATTTGACTCATTGGACAGGAAAGCTGGTAGTGAACCCAGCAGACATGTCTGGTCCAAAAATTTACTTTAACACTAAGAAAAAAAGTTGTAAAATGAAGCATAAGCCATCCGTTATAACAAACCGTCATGGTATCCAGTTAAGATGGCAAATTCTTAATTGAAGTAAGAACAATTTGTATTTATAATCGAAATGGATCATAGAGGGTTTTTAATTTGAGGTGGCCCTATACCTATCCCTACCGGTATGCCCATCTTCAGGGATCTGTAGCTACTTACTCAGAAGCACAACCAAGGCGCAACACACTCCACAGAACGTGTTTAAACGCTATTTCTTAAGTTTTCTTACAATTCCAATTCCTTAATATTTTAATGAAATCAATTAACAAACAAAAACCAATAATCCTAGCCAAATTGGCAATATATTGAATTATGCATTCAGTCAAAGTTGCATGCCCCAAATGACCTGCCAGAACTGATTTGTAACACTAAACGCACGCATACATATGTTCAAATCAATGAGTTATGCGTGATTGTGCGGAGGTGTGTGTGTGTGTGTGTGTTGGCACTCCAACTTATGCGGCTAGATCAGGCCTAGGCACCTAGTGGGACAATTGTCCGAAAATCTAAAAACCAAGTTTACACAGATTATTACCTATTTGCTCGACCTCTCGAAAATGGGATTGTTGGCGGGCTCGTAAGAGCGCTATGATCTCACTCACCAATCAATAGATGTTGTTGGATATGCTCAGTCACTTACATAATTTGATTGGTGAGATGACCGCTCTTTCACTACTACACTCTCATCTCCAATTCTGCCGGGCCCTGGGCTAGATGTAATACAATGAAGGCAACAACCATAACTCCAAACGGTAATGTCTTTGCTATGCTAGGCTTGGTACGGATGTGTGTGTGTGTTTGCTTGTATAAAGATATCTCTGCTAAGCAAATTTCACCGACCACCAAGCAATCACTTCAATTGTTTATGAAAGATTCGCTGCTGCAAAATAATTTACATTATAAGTAATTAAGCGAAGTATGACAAGAATGTGATATGAGATGAAGTGAGTGATGGAAGAGAGTTTTGGCAGTTGGAAGTAGCATTAAACCACTATCTCTATCCCTATACCTATCCCTATCACTTTCCCTATCTTATCCTATCCCTTTCCCTATCCCTGTCCCTATTTACATGCCAGTCCCTATATATCTCTATCCCTTTTTCTTTTCTTTTCCCTTTACCTCTCCCTTTCCCTTGCTTACCCTTCCCCTTTCCCTTTCCTTCCCGTTCCGTTTCCCTTTTCTTCCCTTTCCCTTCCCCTATCCCTATCCCCATATCCCTATCTCAAATCCTACGCCTATTCCCCGCCACTGAACTAACCTAGAAAAATAACATATTTTTAGGCGCACGTTTTTGTATATAATCCCATTCTCTATTCATTAGTATCGACTTTAAGGCGTTTAAATTTTAAAATAGTTTAGTCATTGCGCTAAAAAGTAAACAAAATTTTGTAGCCTTTAATGACTGCTTCAACTCTAAGGATAAACCCAAAATCCGTAACAAAACCCCAAAATTGTTTACGCATATTTTATCCCTTCTCTGTACCCTCCTATCCTCCTTTCTTTGCTCGACTACCATTTTCAATCTTAATCATCATCAAATGCCAATGTCCTTCGAACCTTAACATCTTCAAATACACATACACAGACCTGCACACACACACACACACACACACACAGTCACATTATACGCTTATCTGTAGTATCCTTTTTCACTTCATCGATTTTACTCCATTCAATATGCGGTTTGAAATATCCTTTTTCAATTGAGGTCGACAATCGATTGTGCCCATTAGTATGCCAAAGATATTTATGTATGAGGGTTTATCATGTTAGACGGGCGTACATTGGTGCTTATATGTATGCATGTGCGTGAGCTTTAGTTGGTTTCTCAAATTTTCACGTTAATCAAATTTACAATTCCATTAATGAACTCAGTATTGATTGTGTAAATGAAATGCTTGAATGGTAGTCTTGATGACAGAAAAATTATATACAACTAGATACAGAAGCAGTATAACAACATTTTTATGTAACTTTCGTTGTATGTATAGAAAAATGCATGTGGGCACGTGTTCGTTGAACAAACAGTAATCCACTCACGCAGATTTTACAACTTGTCACTTTAATACAAATGAAGTAACAGCAGCAATAACAATAACAACAACAACAAGCAACACAGATAGTGCACCAGACGTATATACAGTTTTTTTCAAGTTACACAAACAACTCACTCTCTCACATCTGAAATAGTTTTCCCATTCTCTCTGCTCCACCTTCCCTATTCCTATCCCTTTCCCTATCTATCCCTATCCCTATCTATCCCTATCAGTATCCCTATCCCTATCAGTATCCCTATCCCTATCCCTATCCCTATCCCTATCCCTATCCCTATCCCTATCCCTATCCCTATCCCTATCCCTATCCCTATCCCTATCCCTATCCCTATCCCTATCCCTATCCCTATCCCTATCCCTATCCCTATCCCTATCCCTATCCCTATCCCTATCCCTATCCCTATCCCTATCCCTATCCCTATCCCTATCCCTATCCCTATCCCTATCCCTATCCCTATCCCTATCCCTATCCCTATCCCTATCCCTATCCCTATCCCTATCCCATATTTTATTTAAAAAAAAATTTTTTTTGGTCCAGTCTACTGTACGTAAGTTAACATGTGAAGGCCATTCTGCTCTGTTGTTCGTTTTCCTAGCACTTTTTTTTGTATTTTTATTTTTCCTTTTAGGGATAACTTGAACTTTGAGTCAGACGTTTTGCTACTGCTGTCTGCTTGAAAATCGGAAAAACCTTTGAGAAAATTGGTCTATTCTTTTTACTCTTATCTCTTTTTCTCATTACATTTTCAGCTCTGTGATTTCTATCAGCGATGACCTACTTTTTTTAATTTGCTTGAAGTTAACTTCTTAGGCGGTTATGCAAGGTGTTATGTAGATTGACATTTGAATGAAAAAATAGTGGCAACACTGTTCGGACAACGAATAGTGGCAACGGACTTGAATATTTTGTATGCATATTCTTATCTCGGGAATGGCTGAAGTGATTTGGATCAAATGTGGCATTTTTTTCTACTTGGATGTTGCCACTTTGGGTGGTTGATAGGGTTGCCATCTATACGCTGCGTACTAGTAGGAGCACAAGGGTATTCTAATTTTGTCCACATAACTGTACTACGTAGCGGCACAAAGTGATCGAGAAAGATATAAAGTTTCATATATGAAAGTTCTTAAGTTGAAAAGAGGAGTAGATTAAGTCATGTCCGTCCGTCTGTCCGTCCGTGTACACGATAAGTTGAGAAAAAATTTATATATTTTCATGAAATTTGGTATACAGGTTACTTTCTGGCCAAAGTAGGTTGCTATTGAAAATGGGCGAAAGCGGATGATAACCACGCCCCCTTTTTCGATCTCGAAAATCACATAAATTGACATATCTCGGTTAGCTGAAATGGCCAAAATGATATAATTTTATAGGTGGGGTATTCATTCTTCCTTACTTGTTGGAATTTGTTTTTTCAATTTTTTTTTTTAACTTTTTAAGTGCCAAATATATAACTGTTTGACATTTTGTATGAATTTTTTTTTTTTAATGGGCAGATAAATTGTAAAGTTTACTTGAGAAAATGGTCATAAACAATTTTTTTTTGGGTAAGTTATTTTCTAAATTTTCCTTCCCTTTTTGTAAATTTTTTATAGTTTTTTTTCGATTAAAATTTGATTTTCTAGTTCTTGAGTTAAAAAAAATTTAAGTAAATGAGTAAAAGAGTATGAAAAAATTTTAAAAAAATTTTTATTTAAAATTACTAAAATAAAACGAAAAATAATAAAAAGCAAAAAAAAAATTTATTTAAAATTAGTCAAATAAAATGAAAAATAATAAAAAGCAAAAAAAAAATTAAAACAAAATTTATTTAAAATTACTCAAATTAAACGAGAAATTATAAAAAGCAAAAAAATTTTAAAAAAATTAATAACAAAAATTTATTTAAAATTACTTAAATAAAACGAAAGATTATAAAAAGCAAAAAAAAATTTTAATTAATTGATTAAATTAATATTAAGTTAGTAAAATAAAATTAAAAATAATAAAAAGCAAAAAAAAAATTTTTAATTTTGTATGAAATTTTTTTTTAACGGGCAATTAAATTTAAAGTTTACTTGAGAAAATGGCCATAAATAATTTTTTTTTTGGTTAAGTTTTCTAAATTTTCTTTCCCTTTTTGAAAATTTAAAAAATTTTTTTTTTTAATTAAAATTTGATTTTCTAGCAATAAAAAATTTATTTAAATTTAAAAAAAAGCGAAAAAAAAATTTTAATAAAATGGCCATAAACAAATTTTTTTGATTAAGTTATTTTCCTTTCCTTTTTGAAAATTTTTTAAAATTTTTTTTTAATTAAAATTTGATTTTCTAGTTCTTGAGTTAAAAAAAAATTAAGTAAATGAGTAAAAGGGTTTGAAAATTTAAAAAAAAAAAATTAATTAAAATTGCTAAAATAAAACGAAAAATAATAGAAAGCAAAAAAAAAAGAATATTATTTAAAATTAGTCAAAAATTTTATTTTTTAATTTTAGTTTAAATTACTAAAATAAAACAAAAAATTATAAAAAGCAACAAAAAAATGTATTTAAAATTAGTAAAATAAAACAAAAAATAATAAAAAGCAAAAAAAAATTTTTAATTTTGTATGAATTTTTTTTTAACGGTTTTTTTTTAAAGCTTACTTGAGAAAATGGCCATAAACAATTTTTTTTTGGTTAAGTTATTTTCTAAATTTTCCTTCCCTTTTTGAAAATTTTAAAATTTTTTTTTTTTACTTAAATTTTATTTTCTAGTTCTTGAGTTAAAAAAAATTTAAGTAAATGAGTAAAAGAGTATGAAAAATTTAAAAAAAAATTTATTTAAAATTACTAAAATAAAACGAAAAATAGTAAAAAGCAAAAAAAAAGGTTATTTAAAATTAGTAAAATAAAACGAAAAATAATAAAAAACAAAAAAAAAAAAAAAAAAATAAGAAAAAAATGTATTTAAAATTGCTAAAATAAAACGAAAAATCATAAAAAGCAAAAAAAAAAGTTTAAATTTTTTCATACTTTTTTACTTAGTTTTACATGCACAAAAGTTACTTATTAAGATATATATATCTTTAATTTTTTTTTTTTTGAAATATTTCTTTAATGCTAAAATGTGTTCATATTTTTTTTTCTATTAAAAAAATTTTTAAGTGATTTTTATTAGTTCTTTCAACAAAAAAGTACATTTTTGTATTTTTTATTTGTTTCTTATGTTTTATTCAAATTTCTGTTTCTCTTGTGGTTTCTAAAGGAAATTAAAATTTCATCTGCACAAAACACCAAATTCCCTAACGTAAGAAAAAACAAGTAAGGAAAGCTGTCTTCGGCTGTGCCGAAGGCTAAATACCTTTCATGAATAAGCGTTACGATTTTCACGGTTTGATCCCCAGTACAGCCTGTGTGAAGTTAACTTTAGCTCATACCGAAATTATCGGAGCTATCGATTATATGGGGACGATGTGTTATATTGGTTCAATCTCATTGATTTTTAGCATCGACATTCCACATTCTAAAATAGCAACATTTACGAAATTTCACGTTCCTACCGATATAATTACAGAAGTTATCTACCAAAATCCGTTTATCGGAACAATCGATTGTATGGGGGCTATGTGAAATATTTATCCCATTTCAATGATTTTCAACATCGATATTTTACATATAAAAATAGCGATGCTTCCAAAATTTCGCGTTCCTATGTGTTTAATTACAGGACTTATAGCCCAAAATCCGCTTATCGGAATAATCGATTGTATGGGAGCTATGTGAAATATTTATGCCATCTCAATGATTTTCAACATCGATATTTCGCATATAAAAATAGCAATACTTACAAAATTTCACGTTCCTACGTATTTAATTACAGGAGTTATAGCCCAAAATCCGCTTATCGGAATAATCGATTGTATGGGAGCTATGAGAAATATTTATGCCATCTCAATGATTTTCAACATCGATATTTCACATATAAAAATAGCGATACTTCCAAAATTTCACGTTCCTACCTATATAATTACAGGAGTTATCTACCAAAATCCGTTTATCGGAACAATCGATTGTATGGGGGCTATGTGAAATATTTATCCCATTTCAATGATTTTCAACATCGATATTTTACATATAAAAATAGCGATACTTCCAAAATTTCACGTTCCTAAGTGTTTAATTACAGGAGTTATAGCCCAAAATCCGTTTATCGGAATAATCGATTGTATGGGAGCTATGTGAAATATTTATCCCATCTCTATGAGTTTCAACATCGATATTTCACATATAAAAATAGCAACACTTACAAAATTTCACGTTCCTACGTGTTTAATTACAGGAGTTATAGCCCAAAATCCGCTTATCGGAATAATCGATTGTATGGGAGCTATGAGAAATATTTATGCCATCTCTATGAGTTTCAACATCGATATTTCACATATAAAAATAGCGATACTTCCAAAATTTCACGTTCCTACCTATATAATTACAGGAGTTATCTACCAAAATCCGTTTATCGGAACAATCGATTGTATGGGGGCTATGTGAAATATTTATCCAATCTCGATGATTTTCAACATCGATATTTCACATATAAAAATAGCAATACGTCCAAAATTTCACGTTCCTACGTGTTTAATTACAGGAGCTATAGCCCAAAATCCGTTTATCGGAATAATCGATTGTATGGGAGCTATGTGAAATATTTATCCCATCTCTATGAATTTCAACATCGATATTTCACATATAAAAATAGCAATACTTACAAAATTTCACGTTCCTACGTATTTAATTACAGGAGTTATAGCCCAAAATCCGCTTATCGGAATAATCGATTATATGGGGACGATGTGTTATATTGGTTCAATCTCATTGATTTTTAGCATCGACATTCCACATTCTAAAATAGCAACATTTACGAAATTTCACGTTCCTACCGATATAATTACAGAAGTTATCTACCAAAATCCGTTTATCGGAACAATCGATTGTATGGGGGCTATGTGAAATATTTATCCCATTTCAATGATTTTCAACATCGATATTTTACATATAAAAATAGCGATGCTTCCAAAATTTCGCGTTCCTATGTGTTTAATTACAGGACTTATAGCCCAAAATCCGCTTATCGGAATAATCGATTGTATGGGAGCTATGTGAAATATTTATGCCATCTCAATGATTTTCAACATCGATATTTCGCATATAAAAATAGCAATACTTACAAAATTTCACGTTCCTACGTATTTAATTACAGGAGTTATAGCCCAAAATCCGCTTATCGGAATAATCGATTGTATGGGAGCTATGAGAAATATTTATGCCATCTCAATGATTTTCAACATCGATATTTCACATATAAAAATAGCGATACTTCCAAAATTTCACGTTCCTACCTATATAATTACAGGAGTTATCTACCAAAATCCGTTTATCGGAACAATCGATTGTATGGGGGCTATGTGAAATATTTATCCCATTTCAATGATTTTCAACATCGATATTTTACATATAAAAATAGCGATACTTCCAAAATTTCACGTTCCTAAGTGTTTAATTACAGGAGTTATAGCCCAAAATCCGTTTATCGGAATAATCGATTGTATGGGAGCTATGTGAAATATTTATCCCATCTCTATGAGTTTCAACATCGATATTTCACATATAAAAATAGCAACACTTACAAAATTTCACGTTCCTACGTGTTTAATTACAGGAGTTATAGCCCAAAATCCGCTTATCGGAATAATCGGTTGTATGGGAGCTATATGTTATATTGGTCCGATCTTGCTGGTTCCGACAAATGATTCCTATATTGGAAAATGGTGGCCGCATACCAAATTTCAGCCAAATATCTCAAAAACTGAGGGACTAGTTTGCGTTCAAACAGACAGACAGACAGACAGACAGACAGACAGACAGACAGACAGACGGACAGACGGACAGACGGACATGGCTAAATCAACTCATCTCGTCATTCTGATCATTTCGGTATACTTATTGATGGGTCTATCTCTTCTTCTTCTCATATTTACAAACATCGGACCAAAGTTATAATACCATTTCATGTTCATGAAAGGTATAAAAACATGCCAACACAGATTAACACATTACCTACCTGTGTGACAAGCTTAGATATGCTAACTCGTTTAAAACTCAGCATATGTATGTATGTATGTATGTGTAAATGCCAGCAACAACAAATAACTGTAACACAAGTACTACTTTAACAAAGAAGCAACCGTTTTGCAGGATATTATAAAATAGAAATACGTTTCCTAAGTAAATGTGACTGCATACAAACCTACATTCAACTTTACTAGTGTGTGTGTGTGTGTGTGCTTGTATTGAGGCCACATCAATTTACCAACAAAACAATTTATGAATAAATAAACAAATTGTGGCATTAGACATTTCTTGCGAGTAAATCCTGCTTAACATGCCGTTACAACAAATGCTTTTAGACATACATACAAACAAGTGTGTATTTCTTATTCATTTGCACACTATACATACACACATATACGTATGTTTTGTATTACAGAAAATGTTGCTCATACGCCATGTAGGCCAAATAAAAATGTTAAAGCATGCCAGAAAAGGGTTCGACTAATTTGAATGCGTCGCATTGGGCCTTATCCTATAAGGACCAGCTGGTGTTTGTGAATGGCACATATTTATATTTGAATTTATATATATGTACACTAGAGCGTATCACCAAAAAAAGTTGAAAATGTTCCCCCCCAGTTTGAACACTTATGTACCTTATGAGGTTTTCAAAAAAAAAATTTTAAATTTTTTTGTCACCCTGTAAAAAAATCGAAATTTGTTTTTTTTTTTCTATAACTTCTATATTTCTAGTTCGATTTTCAAAAGTGATACATTTTTAGAAAGGTATTCACCAAGGCAATATTTCATCAATAGAAACTTTTAGCCCTTTTTTTCTTAGTTTTCCGGAAAAAAAAAATTTTTTTTTCAAATACAGGGTGTTGGTTTTAGTAAAAATAGAATAAAAACTGAACTTGGCATGAAGGGCTAAAAGTTTCTATGGATGAAATCTTGCCTTGGTGAATACCTTTCTAAAAATGTATCACTTTTGAAAATCGAACTAGAAATATAGAAGTTATAGAAAAAACACAAATTTCGCTGTTTTTACAGGGTGACAAAAAAATTAAAAAATTTTTTTTTTAAAACCTCATAAGGTAAGTGGTCAAACTTCCCCCCCAGTTTGAACATTTACAACTTTTTTTCCTCCATACACCGTGATATGCTCTAATGTACACTGACGTATTTATGCGAGAAAAGCTAACCGACGTTATAAAATTGGGACATTTGTGTAGCTCAGACGAGGAAATTGTGCGCTTAAACATTTTTCCCAGCTTTAAAAATTAGTTTGTGGTTTAATAAAAAGTTTTTGTATGTTTCACAACTACTCAATTAGTTTGTTGTTGTGTGTACAAATTTTCAAACTTGAGTCAAATTAAAAAAAATAGGTCACAGTTTTGCACAAATTTTATTAGAATGGTTCCAGTTGGACAAAGATTTTGTTTTAGGAACTAAAGGAAATAATTTTCGTGAAGTTGTATTGTTTTTGTTTTCTTTCTTTCAACATATGGGTCATTCCATACCAAATCGACAATTTTTTTTACCTGATCCCCTTCGATTTCGCTAAAAATTTGCTATCTTTTTGTATCCGCCGAAAGACATTTTTTAGAATTTCTCTCTATTAAAAACGGGAGAACTAACTTAAAACGTCAAAAAAAAATTTTTTTTTTTTTAAAAACGTTTTTTTTTTAATGCTGAAACTTTTTCAAAAATCGACTGTTTGGAATCATTTTTTTTTTTCAAAAATTAAAAATTTGAAAAACTTCTGAAAAATGTCTTTCGGGGGATAGAAAAAGATAGCAAATTTTTAGCGAAATCGAAGGGGGTCAGGTAAAAAATTTGTCGATTTGGCATGGAATTACCCATATACATACATATTAACTTAGACATTTAGTTAGTTCATATGCCATTCAACTTGCGTGCTCTTCTCTTACAGTTCTTCATTAAAACAAAAACTTTTTCTGACTTTAATTATGCTGGGAATTGCTTTGGAGTATTATTTGCCATCCCTTAGTGAATTCATTAAGTTTATTAAGGTATGCATGTACATTAGGGTGATTCAAAAAAATTTCGACTTGGTCTTACTCCCTAAAAAGTTAGGTATGGATGAGAAAATAAGCCTTTGCTTAACCCTTAGGGTGGCTTATTTTTCGCCCTTTTGTATGGGAAATGTATAGGAAAAATGGAATTTTTTCAAAAGTATTTTTCTCATAATTTTTGAATTTTAATAAGTAGTTAAGATAATCGCACACGGCTTGTCGTCTTGGAAACTTCAAAGTCTTCGCTTTAAGAATATGTAAAGTTTTTTTTTTTGAAGTTTCAAAAACTATGAAAAAAATCACTTTGAAAAAAAATCGAAAAAAAATACATTTTTTTTTATTTGAACCACCCTACTGTACATTAGCGTGTGCCAGAGAGACGATTATTCTTTTTTCGAACTGCATACAGAAAATCGAATTCATACTCAAAAGTGTATTATACTGACCAAATATGAGTTTTTATGTTAATAGGAAATAGTATCTCAAAGCCGTTTTTTTTCAATTTTAGAAAATCGTTTTTTTTTATTTTGCCGACCCTAATGTACATTGTATATATACACACACAATGTTTACGACGAATATATGTATGTATAAAATAAAGCATTGTAAATAATCACAGCTGAAAATATTTGAAGGATATGTCCTAACCGAGCGCGTATGAAGATTTTCCAGCATATTAAAGCGTCAGTTGGAAATTCGAATATAATTTCGAAAAAAGTTTTAAACTCGAATTTCCGAACCTAAAATTAAATTTTATATTCGAAACTTTTGGGAAACAGAGGTTATAAATCCAAAGTTCGAAATTCTAAAGGAAATTCGAAATTTAAACCAAATTCGAAATTTGAAATAAAATTTTCGAAATTACAAAATAAACCCGTTTTTTTTTTAATTAATAGAAATTTTAGAAGCATATTAATTTAATTTAAAAAAATTAAGTTTATTTCGAAAGTAAATCATTGTATCTAGTATTTTCGAAATTCTCCATTTTTAGATAACTTCGAAATTTCAAAAAAAAAAAAAAAACAAAACTAAAAAAAGTCTCCAAAAAACTGTCGTTTTACAATTGAATTCTTAACTTAAAACTGAATTCAAAGGGGTCAAAAGTTAGATCTTCGAAAAAATTTAAAGCCGTATATTTCAAAATTTTTCAAAGTGATTCTTACCAGATTTCATAAAATAAACTTAAAAATTGGAAAGAAAAAATTTCAAACTTTAAATGAATTCGAGTTTCAAAGAAAACTAAATCCTAATTTCGAAAAAAAAAATCAAAACTAAAAAACAAAAATTCAAATCAATAAAAAAAAAACAATTTAAAACAAAAAAAAAACAAAGTTCGAAATCACTAAAAATAAGTTCGAAAAGAAAATTTAATTTCGAAAAAAATCAAAACTAAAAAACAAAAATTCAAATTAATAATAAAATAACAATTCAAAACAAAAAAAAAAACAAAGTTTGAAATCCCTAAAAATAAGTTCGAAAAAAAATTTTATTTTAGCGAAAGAAGTCTTGATTGTAATCGAAATAAATACAAAATTCGGCAAATAAATTGTTTACTGACTGAAAGTACTTACACTAGCAATAAATCATATATCTTTTCTATTATACCAAAAAGCTACATACATACATTCCTATAAGTTTATGTACATCTACATAAAGTACATCTATATGCTTGAAGCACTTCTTGATTTGTTCAACATTTAACCCTAATAACAATCATCTGTCTCATCAAGTTCACTTTGAATGATGTTCAAATAAATTTTCTTCCGTTCTGTTATGCATTCATTTACGAGAAATCTACTCAATGTTTGAATTTTTTTTTTTTTTTTTTGTATGCATGTCTTGGTTTTTTTGCTTTCCTTCGCATTTTAGCTTTCATATTGTTGACTCCTATTCGGCTTGCCTTCATTATTGAGCCCTGATACTTTTTTCCCCTATACATATATTCATTTGACTATTTTTTCCTTATTTCTAATGGTCATTTTGACCCTTTTTTCTGAGAAGAACCCTTTTCATTAAATGCTTGAATTTTTTGTGGTCTTGCTGCTCATTATGACCACATATTTCTGTACAAATATGTATGTATATGCACATTAGAGCGTCCCAAAAATGTATGGAAAAAATTTAGGGTTCGAAAATTGATATGCAAACCCTCCACATATATCAATGCGTTTTAGCCTAGGACAACGGCGACCCGTGCTTGTTTTTGATCTGTTAGTTAAAGTTTTTGCTAGTATCTTATACTAAGTTCAGAAAAAAGTCCATAAAGGCTTCGGAAATGACATCATTTTAATATTTTGCTCATATACAAAGAACTGTGTAATAAATCTCCATCTTTGAATTTTTATAAGGACAACAGGATTCTTTGCAAATATATTTAAAAAAACAAATTCATACGAAAAGGACATTGCAACTTCAAACGTAGTTTAGTATAATGCGTAACAATATGTTTTCCAGCAAAAATAATTGTGAATATCTTGTAATTTTGCTATTATAGTGCATTTTTTATAGGTCATACACGGCGTATAAGTAACATTTTTTTGTTCAAGTAACAAAAGTTCAGATAAATTTCATTCATGTTTTGGTTGATAACTCCGAAACAGATTAAGATATCGAAAAAAAAACCTTACACCACGTTCAGGCACTCATGAAAACTCTTCATTTGATATCCATATCGTAAAATCAATTTCTTTCATCTTTTGAGGTCATTTTACGGACTCATTATGTAAAACGTGAAATTATAAATTCAATTATAATTTCAAAAATTTACAAATATAACAAAATTCGAAATTCAGCAAAGTTTTGAAAATTTTTTCTATAGTATTTAAACACACAGGTGTTATTGTTTCACAATGTTCGAAATTCGAAGACATATTCGAACTTTGAAATTTCAATAGAAATTCAAAACTTGGACCAAAACGAAGCCAAATATATTTTGTCCACTAACTTACACCCCACCTTAAACTAAATTTAATATTCGATACTAAATTCGAAATTAAGTTCGAAACAAAATTTAAAAAAATCGGTTTTCGACAATCTTTTAAAGAACTGTTAATCGTATTTAAACACAAGTTTTCATTTTTGAAAAAAAAAATCAAAAATTGAAAAGGTATTCGAATGTCGAAAATTTTTAAAAGATGTTGAAAATATTCACTTGGAAGCAAAACCTCCCTATTAGATAGGTTAAAACAAGTGCCGTCCCCTTACTTATTTTCCGGGCACTTACAACATTTTTCTATCGTATTTAAACACAAGTCTTATATTTTAACAAAGTTCGAAATTCGAACTTTTAAAAAAATCGGTTTTCGACAATCTTTTAAAGAACTGTTAATCGTATTTAAACACAAGTTTTCATTTTTGAAAAAAAAAAATCAAAAATTGAAAAGGTATTCGAATGTCGAAAATTTTTAAAAGATGTTGAAAATATTCACTTGGAAGCAAAACCTCCCTATTAGATAGGTTAAAACAAGTGCCGTCCCCTTACTTATTTTCCGGGCACTTACAACATTTTTCTATCGTATTTAAACACAAGTCTTATATTTTAACAAAGTTCGAAATTCGAAGGCGTATTCGAACATTGAAATTTCAACAGAAATTCAAAACTTGGACTTAAGAGCCAAATAATTTTGTCCACTGGCTTACATCTCCCTTAAACTAATTTTAATATACCATACTAAATTCGAAATTAAGTTCGAAACAGAGTTTAGAAATTAAAACAATGTTCGAAAATCGGCAATCTTTAAAAAATAACTTGTGTGTGTTTTCATTTTTAAAGAAAAGAATGGAATTTCGGAAGGGTTTTCGAACTTCGAAAATATTTAAAAAAATATTTACTTAGAAGCAATCTGCTTAGAAAAAATTTTCTATAGTTTTAAACGGGTTTTATTTTTTGAAACAAAGTTCGAAATTCGAAAACGTATTCGAAATTCGGCAATGCTTAGAAAAATGTTTGTATAGTTTTTGAACGCCGTTTAATTTTTGAAACAAAGTACGAAATTAATTTCCAAACAAAATTTAAAAAGTTAGAACAAATTTCGAAATTCGACAATTTTTTAAAACAAATTTTATCGTATTTTAACACACAAGTTTCCATTTTGTCTATGGTTTATGAACGGGGTTTATTTTTTAAACAAAGTTCGAAATTAAGTTCGAAACAAAATTTAAAAAATTAGAAAAAACTCGAAATTTGATATTTGATATTTTTCGAAACAAAGTTCGAAATTCGGAATCAAGAAGTGTTGTTTCAAAATTCAGCAATACTTTTATGATATTTTTCGAAACCAAGTTCGAAATTCGGAATCGCGAACGATTGTTTTTTTTTCGAAGTTCGGCAATCCTTTTATGAGATGAGATTACACTCAGTAAAATCTATCCAAATCACATTTCGACCACGCTCACTTTTTACGATTTTCTAAAGAAATGTAGGTTTTGATAAATGTTAATGGTAGGACGAAGAATCCTTTCAAGGACTTTTAGATTAGTTAATGCCGATTTCAATAAACAATATCTAAACTCGCTTTTCCTTGCAGATTGTTTCTCCTACGAAGCCGCAGATCGATGTGATGCTGTTAATGGCACATTCTACCTGAGAGAATGCTACAATATAACCTACGCCGAAGAGCACAACATCACCGAAATGGCGTTACATGCACTTAAGCGTCCACCAGCGGAGGAGTATTTCACGTGAGTCCACTAGACATGCAAAACACAACAAATCTCAAAACGAGAGCTAATGAAAAACATATTTTCTTCTTCTTTCTTTTGCAGCAATTACGTACTCGGCCTATCATCGGGTATTGAAGAAACTGGTGGCATCAAATTGGAATTGGCTGCATGCCTTTTCGTCGCGTGGGCCATAGTTTTTCTATGTCTCTGCAAAGGTGTGCAGTCGTCGGGAAAAGTGGTCTATTTTACGGCGCTCTTTCCTTATGTTGTATTGGTTATATTGTTCTTCAGGGGTGTTACGCTACCGGGTGCTAAGACGGGTATATTATTTTATTTAACACCCGATTTTAAGCAGTTGATGAATGCGCAGGTGAGTTTACTTTGAGTTCTAATATGTAGCAATCTCTATTTCAGGAACTGTCATAAGTCTCTGCTAATGGAAAGAGATTAAAAACTGTAGTTCGAAAAATTTTTGAAGTTCGAATTTTTTTCAAATATCTAGTTTTTCCTTGTTTTAAGTGATTTTTAGCTCTATGCGATGGTTCGATTTATTTTTTTTTTTTTTCAAACGAAAATTAGACTAAAAATTTAAAAACGAAAGTTTTTCGAAGCCCGAACCATTTTCGAATATCTAGTTTTTCTTTGTTTTGATGACTTTTGGCTCTATTCAATGTTTCGTTCTCAACGAAAATTATATTAAAAACTGATCTTCGAAAATTTCCGAAGTTCGAAAAATTTTCGAAGTTCGAACTATTTTCGAATATACAATTTTTCCATGTTTTATGGACTTTGGAAAGCTTGAATAATTTTTAATAGATTATTAAATTCATGTGCACAGATTAAAACATTGAGTTTGAATATTTTTCGAAGTTCAAATTATTTTCGAGTATTTAAATTTTATTATTTTTTACTTTCGGGTTTTCGAAGTTGCCATGAAAACGGCAACAGTCAAAATTCAAAGCTCTTTTTAAAGCCGAATTTATATTTGCCCTTTCGAAGTTCGAATATTTGTCCAGAAACATCGAACGAAAATGGAAATTTTCCTTGTTTTATTAGGTCTGGCTTTTATTCGTTTTTTTTTCGAAATTATAGCATTATTAAAACCAAAATTAAAATTCCCAACTTCCAGCTATAAATTTAAGATTGAATTATGTCGTGAGCTCCGTTGGGGAGAGATCTCTTCAAAAATGTTTATTACTCTCTCATCCCTAAACTTTCTTCCGCAGGTTTGGGGCGATGCTGCCGTACAAATATTCTTTGCGCTCAGTCCTGCTTGGGGTGGTCTCATAACATTGTCTTCCTACAATAAATTCTCGAACAACTGCTATAAGTAAGTAATTTCCTATATCTTCCTCTCTTTTATATAAAATATCGCTCTCTCTCAATCTCCCATTACAGAGACTCGTTAATTGTAGCCGTTTGTAATATAGCCACATCATTTTTTGCCGGCTTGGTAATATTCTCAATTATAGGCTTTCTAGCACACGAGCTAGAGGTGGAAGTAAAGAAGGTGGTCGATCAAGGTGCGGGTCTGGCATTCATCGTTTATCCAGAGGTAGTGACACGCCTTCCAGTTTCGCCCGTTTGGTCGGTATTATTTTTTGTTATGTTGCTTACATTGGGTTTGGACTCACAGGTGAGTTGCTTGAAGCTTAACTTTTAAATCACTCTAAACTGCGATCTTTTTCTCTCTCTCTCTCCCTCTCTCTCTCGCTCTTTTAGTTCGCTCTCATGGAAACAGTAACAACTGCCATATTGGATAAATTTCCCAATTTACGACAATACAAAACATGGGTTGTGCTTTTTGTTGGTATTTTTGGTTATATCGGTGGTCTCGGTTTTACCACGAACGTAAGTATTAGCCTCGAAATGTTACATCTATAAATTACATTTTCCTTATCCTTCTTCTCTCCACAGAGCGGCATGTATTGGCTACAGCTTATGGATAAGTATGCTGCCAATTGGTCGGTTTTACTCATCGCCATATGCGAGTGTGTTTTAATTGCTTGGATTTATGGCTCACAACGTTTCCTGAACGACATTCAGGGTATGATTGGTAAACGATCCAAGTTCTGGAATATGTTTTGGTCGGCAATGTGGCGTTACATAACGCCGGCAACGTTATTGGTAAGTCGCGGGAAGTGAGAGAGTGGACTTGAGTTTCTGAGGGAAGATTTTGTACATGAACCCTTCTATCGAGCTCTTAAGTGTTTTTGCTTTTGCCAGCACGGGGTATGAAAGACGGCGCTACCCAGGATAAGCTTCCCGATTAAATAATAAAATATCCCATAAAAATATTCGTATCGTAATCAAAAAACAATCCCGAAAAAGTTCCGAAATAACTCCGGAAACAGTCCCAAACTCATCCCAAACCATCCAAAAAAATTCACAAAGTCATACCAAAAACATTCCTGAAATTATCCAAAAACCATCCCGAAAAAGTTCCCATATGGTCCCAAAAAAAACCCAAAATTATCTGGAAAAAAAAAATAAAATTTCCTAAAAAACATACCTGAGAAAAGTCCCAAAATAGCCCCGAAAACAATCCCGAAATTATCCGGAAACCATTCCCGAAATGGTCTAAAAACAATCCCGAAAAAATTCTAAAATTATCTCGAAAAAATCCGAAACTTTCTGAAAACAATCCCGAAAAAAGTTTCGAAATAACCCCAAAAACCATTCCGATTTTGAAATTATCCCGAAATGGTCCCGAAAAAGTCCCAAAGCGATCTCGAAAAATACCCACATTTTTCGACATCAGTTCCGAAAGGTACCGAAAACAGTCCCGAAATTATCCAAAAACAATCATAGAAACGAAATTATCCCGAAGTGGTACCGAAAAAGTCTCAAAAAGCATCTCCAATAATTTCCTATATGTTCTGGAATTCTACTCCAACCTTAGCAAGTATTCCAACCGATTCGCGAATGCGCATTTTTTATGCAGTCTTGTTCGTGAATGCGAATGATGTGAATTTGTTCATGCGTTCTTTTTCGCGAGTGCGAATGCAAAAGATCGTACTTGAATATACATAAATGAATAATTGCGAACCCGACAACAGTCCCGAAAACAATCCCGAAATGATCCAAAAACAATCATAGAAACGAAATTATTCCTATTCGATTCGGGAATGATGTGAATTTTTTCATACGTTCTTTTTCGCGAGTGCGAATGCAAAAGATCGTACTTGAATATACATAAATGAATAATTAGGAACCCTGGTAGCTTGACATTGTCTATAGTCACACCTTCGGAGTATTGAGTCTGAGACCTTAACAGGATTCAGTCTTTCCGATCCCCAAAGCAGTATTACACAAAAGAGGGCTCAGAATATGCCCTTGACAAAGTACGCCCATCGCAAGATATGACCCGAAGGATCAAAGAGGGGGCGGTGGGGCTATTACCAGCAGATCCTGGTACCGGATTTTATTACGAGAGCCCTCATAAGCCTAAAGGAGGACATTTCGTAGCCTGGAAGAACGGCGATCCCTTTGCATTCTCCAAGCTAGAGCATGCAGGTCAGTTAGTTCCAAGAGGATAGTCTGGGTTCCTTCCGAAGTAAAATAAATATCGCAAGTTCAATGTGAACTCGGAGCTCGAAAGCGTTATAGAAAACATGTACTAGACTTTAGAGCCTCTGATGAGAGAAAGTCCAAGACCGTCAGTAAATGGCGACTAGGTTTTCCACCGAAGAGCTTCAACTTTTTGAGTTTATATTTCAGTCAAAAAAACGACGCTACTCCCTTACCTCGGAAAATTGTAATGAACTATCATCCTTTATATCTATTTCAGTTCATACTATTCTTCAATTGGGTCGAATATAAACCCGCATCCTACGGTCACTATGTCTATCCGCTATGGGCCGATGCAGTCGGTTGGTTTGTTGGACTACTACCGGTCCTCTTCATTTTCCTCATTGCCTTCCAGCAAATTTGCAAAGCACCAAAACACCTAACAATCAAAGAGCGTCTAAAACTTTTACTACGACCCACAGCGGAGTGGGGTCCAGCAGGACGACCATGTGTCAATTTGCACGCTGAGCGTTACGATAGTCAAAGTTACGATGTGGTAGCTAATACGCAAGTGCTAATCAATGGACTGCCAACAGATGTATCACCCTATGAGGACAACAGCAATGGATATCGTGATGAGGCGATGCAACTCTGAGAGCGAGTGAACGCATCGTCGACGACGACGTCGACGAAAACATCCACTGCTGTTGTACGCATGAGTGATCACGTCGACGGCGGCGATGGCATGGGATTGCGTATGGGTGGAGGCAATGGAGCGAGTGCAGGTGGCGGTGGGGGACGCAGCAGTGGCGGAGGTGTTACTATACGTAACGGAAGTGTAAGCTCGTAGTCGTATTTTTGTGGTTTGTAAGTTTCTTGTATATTTTTAATTCTACAGCACTCTTCGAATTATGGCGCCGCAGTCGCAATCAAAACTTCCAGCACCTCTAGCACTGCCAAACTACCCGGTCCCAGCATATTGAAGACCTCAAAAAGCAATCAAACAGCCAGCAATGGACGCAAACAGCCGGAGGCGAGCCCCAGCCGCCAACCGCTAATCGAAGCCGAATTGCGCGCCAACGACAGTGTCGGCTCGTTCCTTAACGAAGCCGCCACATTGGCACAACGCAAAGCGGCAACTGCAGCCGAAACGGGTGATATAAAAATAACAAAAGTTACTGCCAATATTGTATTGCCCACGAAACCTACGGCGACAAGAACGACGTCTGGGACGACAGTGGCCACGACGATCGCAAGTGGAGTACCACCAGCTGCTGCGTACAGCACTTCCGCAGCGACTGTAACAACGCAAGTTTTAGTCGCTGGCACCATGAGTAGTGGGCGTGAGCGTCTCCTAACTACATTCGGCGAGCGCGGTGTTGTGCCGGGTGCAGAGGCGGAAGCCCCAGTGTTAGCTCCAGCGAAAGCTGTGGAATCGAAGCTGCCAGGTGGAAGCGCTAAGCTCACTTTGGCTGGCGGCGTAACACAGACCACCACTACAACAACAACTACAACAGCAGCAATAGCAACAACAATGGCGACGTCTTCAAGAGGAGCGTTGGAGATTGCTGGTACGAGGCCAACATCATACGTGACAGCAACAACAACAACAGCAAATGCTATGACTAGTTCCAAAGCAACAACAGCAACAATTGCTAAGCCAAAATTGGCAACAATAACAAGCGCTCAGTCGTCGAAAATGCCAGTTGTTGCTACAACTACAACAAAAACTACAACAGTGGCTGCAACACTAACAACCACTGCAGCTACAACAACAACAACTTCTGCTAAGCCTTTAGCAAACATGAGCCAAAAAACTACAACAACAGCAATAACAACACCAGCGCAAACTCCAGCAACAAAAACGAGCGCTGTTACAACAACAACAATAACAACAACAACATTTTCGAAGCCTTCAACAATTGTTGCAAAGTCTCTGCCAGACAGCAAACCAACAACAGAAATAAAAACAATAGCAACTACTGCTGCCACACCAATTACAACTACAACTACAACAAAAACTGCCAAAGTGTCAATGGATGCGACTGCTAAAATAATGCCAACAACAACAACAACAACAAGCACGACAGTGAGCACAATTGGCACAACAACAAAAACAACAACTACTATGCCGAAAACTACAACAACAGCAGCAGTTACCACTACAACAACATCTACGATGGGTGCCGCCACCGCTCAAGCCACCAAAACTGCAGCTACAGATGTGAGCAAGACAACAACAACAACAACAAATACAACTACACCCACAACACAAAAGTCAACTGTACCAACAACAAAGGCAACAAATGCAATGACAACTGCTACAACAACAACGAAAGCGTCAATGACGTCAACGCCATCGGTGAGTGTCGCTAATATAACAAAAACAGCAACAACGACAAGCAAAACACCGTTAACAACAACAACAACAAGTAACATCACAAAATCAACAACAAAAACATCACCAGCAACTGCTATACCCGGAACAATTGCAACCACAACAAAAACTACAACAAAAACAACTTCTGCCACAAAAACTACAACAACAACAGCTACTACAACAACTACTACAACAACATCTGCGACGAAAACTACAACAACACTACCAACGAGCAATATTAGCAAAAAATAATTGCAAGCAAAATAATATCATCTTCACATCCGCTTAGTTGTTAAAATAATAAGGTGAGTAATAAATTACATACAAGTAAAATCAAGCTAAAACCTAAGTTTAAGACCAAGAACATTACTAATAAGTAGTATTTGTTAGTCATTAGTTACTAAATTTAAAAAAAAAAATTAGCTCGAAACATAATTTAACAAACGAAAATTAGATCAAACTGTTGTTGAAATTTGTAGAGTCCGAATTATATGCAAAAAAAAAACAACGCCTAAAATTATGCACTGTAATATTTATGAGTAAAATCTGTGGCGGGTTTACGAGGAGGTTATTTTTCACAAGGGAACAACCCCCACATTTCTATCACGCATTAGTGACTTCGAAGCGGCATCAAAATACCCCCGAAGTGGGCAAACTCCCAAAAGACAGGGCCACAAGGATTCTGAAGAAATGTGGGGGAGTATCGTAGGAGACGCTATCGCCGAATGCGAGGAAGGCGGTGGAGATAGCGCAAGCTCTGATACCGAAATTACAAACCAACTTTGCGCCAAAGTGGGTTAACGGAAACCCCTAAAACGTCAGAAATCGGACGGAGAGTTTAAACCCCAACCGCAGCGGCATCACAATACCCCCGGAGTGGGCAAACTTAACTTTGTTGAAGTGACAGGATCCTTATTGGTATCCTTGACCGAGGTAGTGACCGTTGGTAATCACCTTGCGATCCATGGCGGTAAGTCCGAAACGAACTCGTTAACGCCATTCTCGATGTTATGACGGATTCACCGGATGTTACAGCGCGTAGTACTGATGCGGCATGGCGCCAGGGTCAGATCAAAGTATTCGCTGGCGTTGATGCAAGAACTGTTTCAGATGCAAGACTGGGGGTGAAGTTTAGCCAGGGACAGGAATCGATCAAATAAATCCGATCTATAGTAACAAATCTACAATCACAACTCCTAAACTTTTAGTGCATTCTTTTAGGAAGTGACCAAAAAAATTTTAATATTATTTTTCGGAGCAATCCTTTTAGTACAAGTTTTAAATCTTTTTCTCACATTTTGAAATTTTCTTCATAAAAATTTCCGAAAACTTGAAAAAATATATTTTTTTTTTCTCAATTGACTCGTTGACTTTTTTGGGTAAACATTTATGGGGACACTACTACCATCAGCAATGTAGGCCAAGTCATCCTCGACCCGGTTTTTCCCGCTGACAATGAGTTCGGGTGTTGTTGGTAGTCAAAGCAACCTATCATATCAAGCTCTTCTAGCGAAAGTTCCAGGAATCTGGTAGTCGGGTTGGACCGGAGTAAAATCAATGTTAGTAGAGTCTGATCCGTCGAGCAATGGGCACTTGATTGTCTCTTAGTGCCTAAGAGATCTGGGGATTTCCTGTGACTGACTGTTTACAATCTTTGCGATCTTCTTGAGGCTGGGTTATGTTCCCAATGCTTGGAGTATCGTCACCTCCAGGTCTTATTCATCCCATTTACCGTTTTTTTACCTTTTACTATAGGCCAGAGACTTCTACAGGATGATAGCATTTTTTTTCAGCTCATCGAAGGAGCATTCATAACCTCAAAGTTTTATATTTTTCAGTATCTAAAATAGGCATAGATAGCGCAAAAATGAAAAACTTTGTATAGTACTTTTAAAATATTGACTAATTTTACCAATCGATTTCGCTGTTCATGCTGAGCCTACATTTTGCATTACCCGCACATTTAGCCCAAAAAGGAGCATTAAATTTGACAGCTAAATGCTACTAAATGCAGCTTTATTTTTGCATTATGTGGGGTTCATGCTAGGCCTGCATTTTGCATTATCCTCACATTTTAGCATTTAGCTCAAAATGCAGCATTTATTTCTGCATTTACCATACAAACTTTGAACGCTAACTGCCACTAAATGCTACTTTATTTCTACATTTAGCATTATAAATGCAAGTACAACTCTGTTACCTTCGAAGACACGGTACGAACAAAAATTTCCTTGTATGAAGAAAAAGTAAAAAAGTGTTGCATACTTTTGGGAGAACCGCTTGTTATATGAGGGTATTTTCTCACTAAGCAACTCAACATTCTTATACAAACATTTTTACTGTTAAAAGTTGTAATTTTCTAGGTGAAGAGTTTCCAAGTTTGTTTGAAAAGTCGGCTTCCTTACCCACGAACTCGCTTTTATAAAAGAAGTGGAGTTTATCTGAAAGGGCAAGCATACTTCCACTTGCGATGTAGGAACGCACCTAAATTAAATGAGCTAAATGCGCATTTTCAAAATGCGGCAGCATGAACGCCTCTTCTTAATGTACGACCGAAAATGGAAAATGCTGCTTTTAAAACTCAGCATGAACACTACATAAATGTACATTTACTTAATGCAGCAGAATGAACGCTTTGCGAACGCTGACGTCCGAAAATGCAAAATGCTGCATTTCTAATGCAGAATGAACCCCACATTAGCCTTTTAAATGCTAAATACAACTCTGTCATATTCGAAGATACAGTACGAACAAAAATTTCCCGCTATAAAGAAAAAGTAAACAAAATGTTGCATACTTTTGGGAGAACCGCTTTTTATATTAGGGTATCTTCTCACTTAGCAAGTCAACGTTATGATGCAATAATTTTTGCTGTAAAAAGTTGCAATTTTCTAGGTGAAGACTTTTCAAGTTTGTTTAGAAAGGAACGCACTTTAAGCATTCGAAAAGTATCGCTGCAAAAATCGAGTGATGGACACCAATACACTCAACCGATTTTTTATTAATGCAACATGAGATAGAAACTATAAAATGTATCTTTTTAAAACGCACACATTGCCGTGTCCCTCATTTGAGGCGGCCGCCGTGGTGTAGCGGTTAAGTGTTCGGCCTTCTACACCAAGTCATGGCGGTTCGATGCCCGACAAAAGTAACATCAAAAATTAGAATTTTTCTAAACGGGGTCGCCCCTCGGCAGTAGTTTGGCAAACTCTCCGGGTGTATTTCTGCCATGAGAAGCTTCTCAGCAAAAAATTCATTTGCTTTGCAAGTGCCGTTCGGAGTCGGCAAAAAAGTGTAGGTCCCGCCAACTTGTAGGAAAACTCAAAAGCAACACACCACAAGTTGGAAAGAGAAGCTCGGCTAAAAATCTCTTTAGAGGTTATGGTAACCTGTTGGTATTTCGACGCCATTAGTTTTTTTTTTTTTTTTTTCATTTGAGGCATCACTTGACACTCATTGCTGATGCAGTGGATAAAGTTTGACACATGCAAACATCAAGTTTGATGAAGGAAACAAAAGAGTACAGCTATATTACTTATTGAACGGAGAAAAAAGTAAGTGGGAAGAAGATGGAGTCCATCAAGTTATGCACATTGCCTTTAAGAACTTGATGGAGGAACGTGATGCATACGCTTACGTCAAGCTTGACCATCAAATGATATATCAAATGATAGTCACTGTGTTTGCAGGGTTAGTTAAATGAGCATTATCAAAAACTATCTCGAAAATGCTAAATGTCGCATTTTAATGCAGCATGCTGTTGTCTTACATATTTTACAGATTTTTTATAGACGAGCCTTAGCGTTAGAAAAAACTAGAATCCAAGGTCAGAGTATAAACTATTTTTACTTGGAAACAAATATTCCTAAAGATTTTTTTGTACTACCTAATTGTTACACAGTAAAAATAATTTTACTAGAAATAAAATTTTGAATAATATTTTATATGACATTTTAAATTGAGAGAGTAGTCTAATGTGAAGGAGACAGCAAGAGTTTGATAAATACATATATACAATAATTACTTACACATTCATGTTTTATATTTATAAAAGTACACTATAAAAAAAGATGTGACAATTTGCTGTTAAGTACTTAAAAACTACGACAGGTTTTTTTTTGTTTGTTTCTAGAGAGGACTTAAGATTTCTCCATTTTTATTTATTGTTTTTGTTTTTTTTTAGAAAGCAACCGTAAATAATGAGAGACTCAAGTACCTTTTTAGAGCAAATTAAGTAAAAGTTAAACAAACACACACCTAATTATACTAAATATTTATTAACCGTTAGACATATGTATGTATGTATGTATGTACTACATGTAAATGTTTTAAAACACACTAACTATTTTATATAGGTAGTTTATAAAAAAATTGTAATGAGTTACAGAAGTGAAAAAATATAATTTCGATTATTGACCACAATATTTGTAAAAATAGTTAAAATATATTGAAAATGACTGTAGTTGTTCGTATTTATAATATGTAGAAAATAAGAATTAATATTTGTAATCAAAAGAAAAATGTGGTAGCAGTGCAATAAATAATATAAATTGTTAACAAAAATAATTTTAAGTAATTAAAAGATATAGTTATGCAGTGGCGGATCCAAGATTTTGGGAAGGCGGTGTTCAAATTTTTTTTTTAATTTCGAGCACATTTTCATACACAATTTCTCAAAACTGCCTTTTTTTATGTATTTTTTTTACTATCTTTTTTGTGTATTTTTTACTATATTTTCGCGTAATTTTTACTATATTTTTTCGTAATTTTTACCATATTTTTTGTGTAATTTTTACAATAAATTTTTTTGTGTAATTTTTACTAAATTTTTTAGCGTAATAGAAATGAAATTTTTACTATTTTTTGTGTAGTTTTTACTATATTTTTGCTCAGTTTTTATTTAATTTTTTTTTTTGGTAACTTTTGTTATATTTTTGTGTATTTTTTCAGTTTTAGTTTTTTTGGGTAACTTTTATTATATTTTTTGTGTATTTTTGCGTTTTTTTACCATATTTTTTGAGTAATTTTTACCTTATTTTTGTCTTTTTTGTGTAGTTTTTACTATATTTTTGTGCAGTTTTTACTTAATTTTTTTTGGTAAATTTTTATATTTTTTGTGTATTTTCTGCGTATTTTTTACTATATTTTTTTTTTTTTTTTACCTTATTTTTGTCGTTTTTGTGTAGTTTTTACTTAGTTTTTTGGATAACTTTTGGTATATTTTTTGTGTATTTTTGCGTATTTTTTATCATATTTTTTGAGTAATTTTTACCTTATTTTTGTCTTTTTTGTGTAGTTTTACTATATTCTTGTGCAGTTTTTACTTAATTTTTTTTGGGTAACTTTTGTTATATTTTTTCTGTATTGTTTGCGTAATTTTTACCTTATTTTTGTCTTTTTTGTGTAGTTTTTACTATATTTTTGTGCAGTTTTTACTTAGTTTTTTGGGTAACTTTTGTTATATTTTTGGTGTATTTTTTGTATAATTTTTACCATAGCTTTTGTGTAATTTTTACTTTATTTTTGTCTTTTTTGTATAGTTTTTACTGTATTTTTGCGCAGTTTTTACTTAGTTTTTTTCTTGGTAACTTTTGTTGTATTTTTTTTATATTTTTTGCGTATTTTTACCATATTTTTTGTGTAACTTTTACTTTATTTTTGTCTTTTTAGTGTAGTTTTTACTATATTTTTGTGCAACTTTTTTTTGGGTAACTTACTTTTTGGTTCTCGAAAGGGGAAGGGGGGTTTAAACCTAAAAACCAACCCCGTGGATCCGCTCCTGTAGTTATGAATGAATAAAAAAAAATTTTTAGGGCCCAGTAATAAATCGTGTATAGGTTTTAATTTTTTAATTATTTTTTTTTTTATAAATGGGGACATGCAAATAATTACGGTGGAGTGTAATCTTAGGCTTGCCCCCCCAGAGGGTAGTTTGTTCAGATTTCGGTAGAAGTAAAAAATATTTTTTTAAATTTTTAAAAAATGTCTCTTGATAACTTACTGTACCCAAATTTTTTGCACTTTGCCACCAAATATAAAAAACTAAATTAAATTATGGTTCCTTGACCCCAGAAGAATTGTTAAGTTATTAAAACAAATTTTTTTTGAAACTAACGAAATCTTTTTTTTTTTTGAAAACTGAACGAAAGTCTTAATAAGTCTAAATAACCCGTAAATCTTTATGAATACCCCCATTTAATTTCTTTTTACGACACTGAGCGTAAAATTAAAAAAAAAAAAAACTAAATATACTTTGGCGTAGTTTTTTTTTTATTAAAATATAAATACTGTGTACTTTAACCCTTGATAGTTGGGCGGGTTAAAAAAGTGTGTTGCCAACTCGTTGTTATCATATAGTAGACTTGAGGCCGTATGCATAAGTCTATAACCGCTAACCGGGATTTTATTGGCGTATTTTGTAAGGTAAGCTGTCAAATTAATCGCCGATTAGCATTAACCCATTAGTGACCAAGTATGATATATCATACACAAAAAAAGACCTTTTTTGGTTTTTTATCATATTTGCTCTACATCTTCTTATTTTCATATTCTGTGACTGGAATCCGGAAAAATCCCATTAACCCGCTGTGGGAAAAAAATTAATAGTATAAAAGTTAAAAAAAAGTAGTATAGAAACGTACCTGTAGGTAGTTTGTATAACTTTTTTATTTTTTAAAAAAGATAAGGAAAACATAAAAATGAAAATGTGCAATTTAAACCAAAATTATTTTGTTGCAGACATGTGTTATTAGAATTATTAAAACAAAAATTATAAATTAAATATAAGATTATTGAAAATCCAAAATGTGATATTTGATTTAAAAGTACATTTATTTCAGCTAATAGCGTTAAGGGGCGAAGCAAGAAAAGTTATATAAACGTCTTTATTTCAATTTTATTTGAAAATAAAAATCAATCACTAAGCAATTTTTTTGTTATAAAAAAAACAAAAAAAAAAAACAAAATATTGCTATATAAAACAGGGTTGGGCCATTTTGAGTAAAAAATTATTCAAATAAAAAATAAAAAATTATGCATTATTTTAAAAATTTTGAGTAATGTCTCAAAATCAGTGTGATAAATAATAAATTATTTTTATTTCAAGCGATTCTTGAATAAAATGACTTGTTATTCATCACTCTAGAAGTGACATCATATGATATGACATCATACGATATGACATCATATGAGATGGCATCATATGATATGACATCGTATGCTATGACATCATATGATATGACATCATAGGATATGACATCATATGATATGACATCATGTGATATGACATCATATGATATGACATCATACGATATGACATCGTCACTCGTCACTCGAAAATAAAATTTTGCCCATCCCTGATATAAAAGTACTTTTTGGCGCTAACACTCGAATATCCCACATAATAAAAAAATATATTAAAAAATGGAGGGGGGGGGGGGGGGAGTGTGCCTAAAATTAGACCATGCTACCAACGTTTTATATGCATAAGGTAGCCTAATTGCAGGCGCAGTGTTCAAAACTCAATTAATTACGTATACCAATTTAGTAAATATTAACATATTTACTTACATTGTTGTTATGTTGAAATTATGTGATTTCTATATCACAAGAAAGTAAGAATTATCCTAGTAAAATGTTGTAACTAATAGCTAACTAACCTATATGAAAAATATATGTATGTATGTACTTAAAACCAGTTGCTGTTGAAATTGTGTACCTAAATGTTGTCCTAATAAATACTTAGTTAATATAGATTTATAAAATATATGTAAATGTAGTTTTATAAAAATTGTTATTAAAAAAAAAACGAAATTATACATTTTAATTTTTTTTTTTAGTCTTGGTTTAATATTATTTTGCAGCAATTTTTGGTCATCCCTTACAAATTTTGGTTTGAACTATCCGCAGTGAATCAGAAGTGGAATATATATTTCGTTCAACCAGGGTGGGGCCACTTCGAATAAAAAATTATTTAAATAAAAAATCATTCATCATTAATTAAAAAATTTGGAGTAATAAGTGACAGGTTTTTTTTTTGTTTTTTTTTTTTTTTTAAATAACATTTTACGAAAATGATGCCAAAAACAGCTCCGAAATGATCCCTGAAATGGTCCAAAAGTGATCCCAAAACAGTTCAGAAATTTCCCGGTAACAGCCCCGACATTATCCCGAAACAGTTTCGAAATAATCCCGAAAATAGTTATGTGATTTTTTTTCAATAACCAATAACCGATCACTCATCACTCAATTTTTTTTTGAATAATGAATAAAAATTTATTTTTTATTTTTTCGTCACTCATCACTCAAAAATAAAATAATGCCCATCCCTGCGTTCAATTACAATTAAAGGGAAATTTTCTTTTTGAATTCACCCTTATGGTTGTCGGGTGCTCACCGAAGAACCGTGAAGTTCTTAAAGGCAACTTGAGCTAGAGATGAGCATCGTGCGTGTTTTTGAACGTGACATGTGCCCATGTGATTGTGTTCGAAAATGCGATTTCGTGTCGTGCTCGGGCGTGTTAGTGATGAGTCTGAACTCCCAAACACGAACGGCCTATCCGTGCGAAAATTCACAACATTTTTAGCTAAGATAGGTTGTTTTTTAAATGAAATTGTCAGATAGAGTGTCGCTGAACAAAATTCTGAAACATATTAGAGTGGCTTGGTTTGCAGGGGAGGAAAAAATGTGAAGTAATTTTGTTAACTATCAGCAAATAAAGCTGGAAGAATATATGTATAAGTATTCAGTACGCTCAGGTACAAGCTCGAATGGAGAAGATATTGTTCGTACCCTCGAACCTGATCTCCAAAAGATGATTTGTCGAGTAGCTTACGTTCCTCTACAATAAGTCTTGGGCTTCAAATAATGTCGTCCCAAACACAGCCTGTACTTTCAGTGATGGCGAAAAATATACCAAGTGACCTAAGGGGCGGTTTCTCAGGTAACCTTAAAAGCTAACTTTGAATTCAGAGAACGGCACTATGTCTCGAACTTTCGGTATTTGCACATCTGCTAAATTTCACTTCGGATTTGCTGTATTCTGATTTGCTGTATTCCACTTCTGATTTGTTGTATTCCACTCCTGATTTACTGTATTCTACTCCTGATTTGCGGTATCCCACCTCTGATTTGGCTGTATTTCACTTCTGATTTGCTGTATTTTACTTCTGATTTGTTGTATTCCACTTCTGATTTGCTGTACTCAACTTCTGATTTGCTGTATTCCACTTCTGATTTGTTGTTTATTCCACTTCTGATTTGTTGTATTCCACTTCTGAGTTGTTGTATATTCCACTTCTGATTTGTTGTATTCCACTTCTGATTTGCTTTATTCCACTTCTGATTTGTTGTATTCCACTTCTGATTTGCTGTATTTTACTTCTGACTTGTTGTATTCCACTTCTGATTTGTTGTATTCCACTTCTGAGTTGTTGTATTCCACTTCTGTTTTGTTATATTCCACTTCTGATTTGTTGTATATTCCACTTCTGATTATAATGTATATATTTTACACTTTGTTTTCTTGTTAATTGATTTTGTTTTGTTGTTTTACCCATTCTGCCATTTGCAAACCCAAGTCTTCCAGCCTTTTTTCACAATTTAAATTTTTTTTTTTTATGTTTAAAAAATAAATCAAATGAGTTCAATTAGCCACCTATAGTTGTTATATAAAAACATATACAAAAAATAATAATAATAACACATAAATAAATGCATGTATAGCATGGGTAGAACTAATTTTATAACAAATTGCGCAAAGATATGCTGCAGAAAAAAAAAAAAAAAAAAAAAAAAAAACTATAACTAAATGGCTGTTGATTAATGTAAGTTAGAAATTGTAGTTCTAAAACCAATAATTATTTAACAAAATGTTTAGCAAAAACGTAAATAGATTGATGTACCTTAAAAAATATACTAACAAAAAATAAATTGTATTAGTTTATAAAAAAAATTATTAAATAAAATAAAAAAAAATGTATGCCTTGTTTTTTAAATAAATGTGGAAAGTTAAACAAAATATATACATATTTAAGATATTTATATAACAAATAGATACATAACTGTATGCCGTACAAAAAATTATAAAATTTGCGAAAGTGGCTATATAATAATAATTGTTACTGATATATATATAAAACTAATAGTAGAAAACATTTTTTTGTTTTTTTATTTTTTTTTTTTAATACTTTATTATTACATTATGAACTTTAGAAAAAAATTATTAGATAACGGAATTATATTTAATCGCCTAAGTTTTCATAAGAAAGCAAGAAAAATACGTCAATTTTGAAATTAAAAAAAATAATAATAATTAATTAATAAATAATTAAAAATACACACAAAAATATGAAGTAACATAAATCAAAAAAAAAATAATAATAAGTAAAGTAAACAAAATAAACTATCGTTAAAAAATCATATAAAATTAAAAAAAATTTAAAAAGATAAAAAATTTAGATACTACAGAATTAAGAAATATATCATTTAAAAAAAAAAAATTTCGTCAATATTAAAATATTATTGAAATAGTTTCATAAAAACGAAGATTGTTTAGAGAGAGAAATTATTACATAAACATTAGACTGTCCCAAAAAATCAAAGTATATTTGATACAACAACAAAAAATGCTACAAAAAATACCATCGGTATTTCAGCAAACGAGTCATCATACCAACAACTAGCATTGTTAGTTGCTGGTATATACACTAGGGTGGGTCGATTTGTATGGACGCAAGTTAATCCATAGCGTGCCAGCGATAGGTTTTGGGCTCAAGAAAAAAAGTTCCACTACGCATAACCAAAAAAAACTTTCGAGCCTGCGAAATTCACTTTTTGATTTATTTCGACTTTGATTTTTAAAACTTTTAGCATCATCTTACCCCGTAAAAAATGACGAAAGGGTAAATTTTTTTACCAAAACCTCCCCAAAACCGAAGAAATATTTTTTTTTTTTTCAAAAACTGTTATCGGCAACTTTTTTAGCGCACACTTTTGAGTCGGATAGGGTATAAATGAAAATTTTAAATAGAATCAAATGAAATTTGTTTTAGTAGGTTGTGAAAAATAAAACCTTAAAATCAAAGTGGAAAAAAAATCAAAAAAGTGAAATTTCGCAGGCTCGAAAGTTATTTTTTTTGGGTATGCATAGTGGAACTTTTTTTTGCTGAGCCCAAAACCTATCGAAAAATCGATGACACGCTATGGGTTATTAAATCGACCCACCTTAATATACACTAAAAATTGTTTTTTTTTATTTAAGCGCATACCCTCTAATTTTGATCATTATGCATCAAAAATTATACTGACAAAGTTTTATACAATTCGGACCACGGCAACCTGTGCCTACTTGCAATTGAAGTGATTAGAGTAAAATCTTACTGCATTCCAGTACGTTGTGCTAATTTAATGATTTATGTGCTCGTCTTACTCAAATTGATGAGGCTCAAGGTAGCGCAAAGTTTTTCGATATCTGTTTTTGCGACCTTTTAATTTAACAATTCTTCTTCTTGCCGGCTTGAGGTCAGGGGTTTTTTCCACACCAAAATGAAACTAAATCTTTCTTTTTGGTTATTACCAATATATTTCGGTCACCAACGGTAACCGTCCCTCAGGGTACACTATACAAAGATATATAAAACATAAATTATAATTACAATCACAATAAACATTTTTGGCAAACATCAAAAACATTGAAAACATTAAAAACATTAAAAAACATTAAAACATTTATATCATACATTATTACACGTCTTTCCTGCTTAACGTGGAGTTGATTACTGTCTTTTGTTTGTCAATAGATGTTGGTACAAGTGAGAAGTATTTTCGTAATCTGTTTTGTAGTTCATTCTTGTATTAGTCGGAGTGTTTGTTATGTGAAGCATTTCCAGTGTGAGTCTTTTGTTATAGTGTTGTTCTTGCTGTAATATCGTTGCCCCGTCAAAATTCGGTGAGTGGTTATACCTTACACAGTGGCTCATTAATGCTGTTTTTTGATTATTAGTTTCGCGGCAATATTTAAAATCG
>CAXKVI010000004.1:14810289-14927652 GCA_964058755.1 Campiglossa producta | reverse complement strand
ACCTTATCGCAGTATATTTGTATTACAGGGTTGCCATCTATTTAATTTTTTTATTTATGGAGCTAGATATGCCAATATGGGTATCCAATGAAGGGTATTTTTGCTGACATACCAACTAAAATATTTTCAAGTAGGGTTGTCCGCAAGAAGTCCATTACGGCTACGAAAATTACAAAATTTTAATAATTTGCCCACATATAAAGGACAGTGTAACACATCCTCACAAGTTTGGTAAGTAAAGTTAGCACTAAATTGATAGCACCGAGCAAGCTCGGTCACCCAGGTACTTCACATTTATAATATTAGTAAGATAAGATTGTATTTTTCTTTAATTTTGTCTTTTTTAGTTTCTTTTCCAGTTCCAGTTTTCCAGTTTCAGTTTCTTTTCCAGTTCCACTGAAACTGGAACACTGGAACACTGGAACTGGAACACTGGAACACTGGAACACTGGAACTGGAACACTGGAACACTGGAACTGGAACACTGGAACACTGGAACACTGGAACTGGAACACTGGAACACTGGAACACTGGAACTGGAACACTGGAACACTGGAACACTGGAACACTGGAACTGGAACACTGGAACACTGGAACTGGAAAAGAAACTGGAACTGGAACACTGGAACACTGGAACTGGAACACTGGAACACTGGAACTGGAACACTGGAACACTGGAACTGGAACACTGGAACACTGGAACTGGAACACTGGAACACTGGAACACTGGAACTGGAACACTGGAACACTGGAACTGGAAAAGAAACTGGAACTGGAACACTGGAACACTGGAAAAGAAACTGGAACTGGAACACTGGAACACTGGAACTGGAAAAGAAACTGGAACTGGAACACTGGAACACTGGAAAAGAAACTGGAACTGGAACACTGGAACTGGAACACTGGAACTGGAAAAGAAACTGGAACTGGAACACTGGAACACTGGAAAAGAAACTGGAACTGGAACACTGGAACTGGAACACTGGAACTGGAACACTGGAACTGGAAAAGAAACTGGAACTGGAACACTGGAACACTGGAAAAGAAACTGGAAGTGGAACACTGGAACTGGAACACTGGAACTGGAAAAGAAACTGGAACTGGAACACTGGAAAAGAAACTGGAACTGGAACACTGGAACTGGAACACTGGAACTGGAACACTGGAACTGGAACACTGGAACTGGAAAAGAAACTGGAACACTGGAACTGGAACACTGGAACTGGAACTGGAACACTGGAACACTGGAACTGGAACACTGGAACTGGAAGCGAAACTGGAACTGGAACACTGGAACTGGAACACTGGAACTGGAAAAGAAACTGGAAGACTGGAACTGGAAAAGAAACTGGGACTGGAACACTGGAACTGGAACACTGGAACTGGAACACTGGAACACTGGAACTGGAACACTGGAACTGGAACACTGGAACTGGAACACTGGAACTGGAACACTGGAACTGGAACACTGGAACACTGGAACTGGAAAAGAAACTGGAAGACTGGAACTGGAAAAGAAACTGGAAGACTGGAACTGGAAAAGAAACTGGAAGACTGGAACTGGAAAAGAAACTGGAAGACTGGAACTGGAAAAGAAACTGGGACTGGAACACTGGAACTGGAAAAGAAACTGGAACTGGAACACTGGAACTGGAAAGGAAACTGGAACTGGAACACTGGAACTGGAACACTGGAACTGGAACACTGGAACTGGAACACTGGAACTGGAACACTGGAAGACTGGAACTGGAAAAGAAACTGGAAGACTGGAACTGGAAAAGAAACTGGGACTGGAACACTGGAACTGGAAAAGAAACTGGAACTGGAACACTGGAACTGGAACACTGGAACTGGAAAGGAAACTGGAACTGGAACACTGGAACTGGAACACTGGAACTGGAAAGGAAACTGGAACTGGAACACTGGAACTGGAACACTGGAACTGGAAAGGAAACTGGAACTGGAACACTGGAACTGGAACACTGGAACACTGGAAAAGAAACTGGAACTGGAACACTGGAACACTGGAAAAGAAACTGGAACTGGAACACTGGAAAAGAAACTGGAACTGGAACACTGGAACACTGGAACTGCAACACTGGAAAAGAAACTGGAACTGGAACACTGGAACACTGGAAAAGAAACTGGAACTGGAACACTGGAACTGGAAAAGAAACTGGAACTGGAACACTGGAACACTGGAAAAGAAACTGGAACTGGAACACTGGAACACTGGAAAAGAAACTGGAACACTGGAACACTGGAAAAGAAACTGGAACTGGAACACTGGAAAAGAAACTGGAACTGGAACACTGGAAAAGAAACTGGAACTGGAACACTGGAACTGGAATACTGGAACTGGAACACTGGAACTGGAACACTGGAACACTGGAAAAGAAACTGGAACACTGGAACACTGGAAAAGAAACTGGAACTGGAACACTGGAAAAGAAACTGGAACTGGAACACTGGAAAAGAAACTGGAACTGGAACACTGGAACTGGAATACTGGAACTGGAACACTGGAACTGGAACACTGGAACTGGAAAAGAAACTGGAACACTGGAACTGGAACACTGGAACACTGGAACACTGGAACACTGGAACTGGAACACTGGAACACTGGAACTGGTACACTGGAACACTGGAACTGGAACACTGGAACACTGGAACTGGAACACTGGAACTTAAAAAGAAACTGGAACACTGGAACTGGAACACTGGAACACTGGAACTGGAACACTGGAACACTGGAACTGGAACACTGGAACACTGGAACTGGAACACTGGAACTGGAAAAGAAACTGGAACACTGGAACTGGAAAAGAAACTGGAACACTGGAACTGGAACACTGGAACACTGGAACTGGAACACTGGAACTGGAACACTGGAACTGGAACACTGGAACTGGAACACTGGAACTGGAAAAGAAACTGGAACTGGAACACTGGAAAAGAAACTGAAACTGGAACACTGGAACTGGAAAAGAAACTGGAACACTGGAACTGGAACACTGGAACTGGAAAAGAAACTGGAACACTGGAACTGGAACACTGGAACACTGGAACTGGAACACTGGAACACTGGAACTGGAAAAGAAACTGGAACTGGAACACTGGAACTGGAACACTGGAACTGGAACACTGGAACACTGGAACTGGAACACTGGAACTGGAACACTGGAACACTGGAACTGGAACACTGGAACTGGAACACTGGAACTGGAACACTGGAACACTGGAACTGGAACACTGGAACTGGAACACTGGAACACTGGAACTGGAACACTGGAGCTGGAACACTGGAACTGGAACACTGGAACACTGGAACTGGAACACTGGAACTGGAACACTGGAACTGGAACACTGGAACTGGAACACTGGAACTGGAACACTGGAACTGGAAAAGAAACTGGAACACTGGAACACTGGAACTGGAAAAGAAACTGGAACTGGAACACTGGAACTGGAACACTGGAACTGGAACACTGGAACTGGAACACTGGAACTGGAACACTGGAACTGGAACACTGGAACTGGAAAAGAAACTGGAACACTGGAACACTGGAACTGGAAAAGAAACTGGAACTGGAACACTGGAACACTGGAACTGGAAAAGAAACTGGAACTGGAACACTGGAACACTGGAACTGGAAAAGAAACTGGAACACTGGAACACTGGAACACTGGAACTGGAAAAGAAACTGGAACTGGAACACTGGAACACTGGAACTGGAAAAGAAACTGGAACTGGAACACTGGAACACTGGAACTGGAAAAGAAACTGGAACACTGGAACACTGGAACACTGGAACTGGAAAAGAAACTGGAACTGGAACACTGGAACACTGGAACTGGAAAAGAAACTGGAACTGGAAAAGAAACTGGAACTGGAAAAGAAACTGGAACTGGAAAAGAAACTGGAACTGGAACACTGGAACACTGGAACTGGAAAAGAAACTGGAACTGGAACACTGGAACACTGGAACTGGAAAAGAAACTGGAACTGGAACACTGGAACACTGGAACTGGAAAAGAAACTGGAACTGGAACACTGGAACACTGGAACTGGAAAAGAAACTGGAACTGGAAAAGAAACTGGAACTGGAACACTGGAACTGGAAAAGAAACTGGAACTGGAACACTGGAACACTGGAACTGGAAAAGACACTGGAACTGGAACACTGGAACTGGAACACTGGAACTGGAACACTGGAACTGGAAAAGAAACTGGAACACTGGAACACTGGAACTGGAAAAGAAACTGGAACTGGAACACTGGAACACTGGAACTGGAAAAGAAACTGGAACTGGAACACTGGAACACTGGAACTGGAAAAGAAACTGGAACTGGAACACTGGAACTGGAACACTGGAACTGGAACACTGGAACTGGAACACTGGAACTGGAAAAGAAACTGGAACACTGGAACACTGGAACTGGAAAAGAAACTGGAACTGGAACACTGGAACACTGGAACTGGAAAAGAAACTGGAACTGGAACACTGGAACACTGGAACTGGAAAAGAAACTGGACCTGGAACACTGGAACACTGGAACTGGAAAAGAAACTGGAACTGGAACACTGGAACTGGAAAAGAAACTGGAACTGGAACACTGGAACACTGGAACACTGGAACTGGAAAAGAAACTGGAACTGGAACACTGGAACACTGGAACTGGAAAAGAAACTGGAACTGGAACACTGGAACACTGGAACTGGAAAAGAAACTGGAACTGGAACACTGGAACACTGGAACTGGTCGAAGGTGTATCCTCTAACTTGTTTATGGCCACCTCAGGAGTCCCGCAAGGTAGTATCCTAGGTCCACTTCTATTTATTTTATTTATAAATGATATTGGCAGTTGTTTTGTCTCATCTGAGTTCCTGCTCTATGCGGATGATCTGAAAGTATTTTCTGTTGTAAATAACTCTGAAGACGCGCTGTGTCTCCAGGAAGATTTGAATAGAGTAGCTCTTTGGTGCATCAACTCGCACCTGTCTCTCAATATTAAGAAGTGCTTTCATGTAAAATTTTCAAAAAGTCGTAATGTGGTCCCAACGGCTTATTGCATCTCGGGGGTCCTACTTGAGTCCTTGGATGAGATTAAGGACCTAGGGGTCATCTTCGACTCCTCATTATCTTTTAACAACCACATTAGTTATATCATATCTAGTGCATATGCTACATTAGGCTTCCTAAGGCGTAACAGTAGTTCTTTCTCTGATCCATATACCCTTAAATTGCTTTTTTCCTCGTTTGTTCGGTCCAAACTTGAGTATGCTGCATTCATTTGGAGACCATATCACAAGTCTGCAATTGATAGGATTGAGCGAGTGCAAAAGCTCTTCCTTAAATTTTGCTTGAAATCCCTACACTTTGCAGACCCAATTCCGCCCTATAAGTCCCGCCTTCTTCTTATTGAACTCAAATCATTAGAGGTCAGAAGGACCACGCTCTCCCTATCTTTTATCTTTGGGTTAATTAGTGGTGACATTGATTGCCCTTTTCTGCTTCGCCTGATCGTTTTTCTAGTACCCTCTAGGAGCCTGAGGGCTCATCACCCATTCTATATTAAATATCTTTCTACCAATTATGCGATGAATGCTCCGGTGATCCGTGCTCTTCGTGAGCTTAACGAGCTCTCGAATTCAATCTGGCTTGATTTTTCTCTTTCAAAATATACTTTTTGTAACTTACTTAACTCTATATTGTAGTTAGGTTGGGAATATGTAGTGTTTTAGTCAGTAAGAAACGATGTAGTTTTTTGACTTTTCGAAAATAAATAAATAAATAAATAAATAAATAAATAAATAAATAAATAAATAAATAAAGATATGCCAATATGGGTATCATATGAAAGGTATTTTCGGCGAGATACCAACTAAAATATTTTCAAGTAGGGTTGCCACCTAGGGTTGCCACCTTACCACAATATATTTGTATATCCTACTATCTCGAAAATCGAAGAAACTGGAACACTGGAACACTGGAACTGGAACACTGGAACTGAAACACTGGAACACTGGAACTGGAACACTGGAACTGGAACACTGGAACTGGAACACTGGAACTGAAACACTGGAACACTGGAACTGGAACACTGGAACTGGAACACTGGAACTGAAACACTGGAACACTGGAACTGGAACACTGGAACTGGAACACTGGAACTGGAACACTGGAACTGAAACACTGGAACACTGGAACTGGAACACTGGAACTGAAACACTGGAACACTGGAACTGGAACACTGGAACTGAAACACTGGAACACTGGAACTGAAACACTGGAACACTGGAACTGGAACACTGGAACTGAAACACTGGAACCCTGGAACTGGAACACTGGAACTGAAACACTGGAACACTGGAACTGAAACACTGGAACACTGGAACTGAAACACTGGAACACTGGAACTGGAACACTGGAACTGAAACACTGGAACACTGGAACTGGAACACTGGAACTGAAACACTGGTACACTGGAACTGGAAAAGAAACTGGAACTGGAACACTGGAACACTGGAAAAGAAACTGGAACTGGAACACTGGAACTGGAAAAGAAACTAGAACTGGAACACTGGAACACTGGAAAAGAAACTGGAACACTGGAACTGGAAAAGAAACTGGAACTGGAACACTGGAAAAGAAACTGGAACTGGAACACTGGAACACTGGAAAAGAAACTGGAACTGGAACACTGGAAAACTGGAACTGGAACACTGGAAAACTGGAACTGGAACACTGGAAAACTGGAACTGGAAAAGAAACTGGAACTGGAACACTGGAACACTGGAAAAGAAACTGGAACTGGAACACTGGAACACTGGAAAAGAAACTGGAACTGGAACACTGGAACTGGAACACTGGAACTGGAACACTGGAACTGGAACACTGGAACTGGAACACAGGAACACTGGAACTGGAACACTGGAACTGGAACACTGGAACTGGAACACAGGAACACTGGAACTGGAACACTGGAACTGGAACACTGGAACACTGGAACTGGAACACTGGAACTGGAACACTGGAACTGGAACACTAGAACTGGAACACTGGAACTGGAACACTGGAACTGGAACACTGGAACTGGAACACTGGAACTGGAACACTGGAACTGGAACACTGGAACTGGAACACTGGAACTGGAACACTGGAACTGGAACACTGGAACTGGAACACTGGAACTGGAACACTGGAACTGGAACACTGGAACTGGAACACTGGAACTGGAACACTGGAACTGGAACTGGAACACAGGAACTGGAACACTGGAACTGGAAAGGAAACTGGAACTGGAACACTGGAACTGGAACACTGGAACACTGGAACTGGAAAGGAAACTGGAACTGGAACACTGGAACACTCGAACTGGAAAAGAAACTGGCACTGGAACAGTGGAACACTGGAACACTGGAACTGGAACAGTGGAACACTGGAACTGGAACACTGGAACACTGGAACTGGAACACTGGAACTGGAAAAGAAACTGGGACTGGAACACTGGAACACTGGAACTGGAAAAGAAACTGGGACTGGAACACTGGAACACTGGAACTGGAAAAGAAACTGGAACACTGGAACTGGAAAAGAAACTGGGACTGGAACACTGGAACACTGGAACTGGAAAAGAAACTGGAACACTGGAACTGGAAAAGAAACTGGGACTGGAACACTGGAACACTGGAACTGGAAAAGAAACTGGAACACTGGAACTGGAAAAGAAACTGGGACTGGAACACTGAACACTGGAACACTGGAACTGGAACACTGAACACTGGAACACTGGAACTGGAAAAGAAACTGGGACTGGAACCCTGAACACTGGAACACTGGAACTGGAAAAGAAACTGGAACACTGGAACTGGAAAAGAAACTGGGACTGGAACACTGAACACTGGAACACTGGAACTGGAACACTGAACACTGGAAAAGAAACTGGGACTGGAACACTGAACACTGGAACACTGGAACTGGAACACTGAACACTGGAACACTGGAACTGGAAAAGAAACTGGAACACTGGAACTGGAAAAGAAACTGGAACTGGAACACTGGAACTGGAACACTGGAACTGGAACACTGGAACTGGAACACTGGAACTGGAAAAGAAACTGGAACTGGAACACTGGAACTGGAACACTGGAACTGGAACACTGGAACTGGAACACTGGAACTGGAACACTGGAACTGGAAAAGAAACTGGAACTGGAACACTGGAACTGGAAAAGAAACTGGAACTGGAACACTGGAACTGGAACACTGGAACTGGAACACTGGAACTGGAAAAGAAACTGGAACTGGAACACTGGAACTGGAAAAGAAACTGGAACTGGAACACTGGAACACTGGAACACTGGGACTGGAAAAGAAATTGGAACTGGAACACTGGAACACTGGGACTGGAAAAGAAATTGGAACTGGAACACTGGGACTGGAAAAGAAATTGGAACTGGAACACTGGGACTGGAAAAGAAATTGGAACTGGAACACTGGAACTGGAAAGGAAACTGTAACTGGAACACTGGAACTGGAACACTGGAACACTGGAACTTTAACACTGGAACACTGGAACTGGAACACTGGAACACTGGAACTTTAACACTGGAACTGGAACACTGGAACACTGGAACTTTAACACTGGAACACTGGAACTGGAACACTGGAACTGGAACACTGGAACACTGGAACTCTGGAACTGGAAAAGAAACTGGAACTGGAACACTGGAACACTGGAACTCTGGAACTGGAAAAGAAACTGGAACTGGAACACTGGAACACTGGAACTCTGGAACTGGAAAAGAAACTGGAACTGGAACACTGGAACTGGAAAAGAAACTGGAACTGGAACACTGGAACACTGGAACTGGAAAAGAAACTGGAACTGGAACACTGGAACTGGAAAGGAAACTGGAACTGGAACACTGGAACTGGAAAAGAAATTGGAACTGGAACACTGGAACTGGAAAGGAAACTGGAACTGGAAAAATTAATTATAATATGATTTGAAAATCACACCACTACAAGTGCTATACACGCATTCGCTTTATAGAGCCGCTGTTATGGGGGTATGTAGGTATGACCACTTGCATTGTTGTGTTTGCATTCATTGCAGTAGGGTGAGTTGTTTTGTTGGCAGCAATAAGATAACATGAGCCAGCGCGTCAACTTTATTGAGCTTAGGTACAAACAGTGTTTACAAAAACAAAATCTGTGCGTGGGGATTCATAGAAGCAAATGCTTTTGAAAAAAGCACAAATAAGCTAGATCATGCACAAGGCCCTTCATGGCTAGACTTAGGGAAATAAAATAAAATGGAAAATTGATAAAATTAAAAAAAAAAAAAGTAAAATCAGAAATAGAAAAGTGATTTAAAGTAAAAAAATAAAATTTGTTGGAAATGAAAGGAAAGGGAATAATATAAAATAAATAAAAATGAAACAAAATGAAATAAATAAAAGTATTAAATTAAGAAAATAATAGGAAAGGAAATAAGGAAAATAAAAGGTAAGTTAAGGTAACGAACGGAAAATATGACAGAAAAATCAAAGGGAAAGGAAAGGAATGGAAAAGAAAAAAGGAAGGGAAGAAAGAAAATGTAATGTAGGTAAAGCAGTGGAAAACAGAAGCAAAAGGAGAAAGACAAAGAAAGGAAAGAAGAAAAAAAGAAAGGAAAGAAAAGGTAGCGAGGAAGAAGGTATGGAAAATAAATGAAAATAAAAAGAAAGAAAAATAAAGGAAAGAAAGGTAATGAAAAGCTAAAAAAAATAAATTAAGGAAATAAATGAAAGAAAAAGAAAAGCAAAGGAGTTGCGGAAAGGAACAAAAGAAAATAAGGAAACGGTAGGAAAGGAAAGGTAAGAAAAGGAAAGGTAAGGAAACGAAATGACAGGAAGGGAAATTTAAGAAAAAAAAGTGAAAGAAAATATAGGTAAGAAAAAAAAAAAAGAAAAGAAATGAAATGAAAAAAAAAAAAATTAATAAAATGAAAGGAAACTAAAGCAAGGGAAACAAAAGGAAAGAAAAAGAAAATAAAAGGAAAAAGGAATGTAATGGAAATGGAAAGAAGGATCAGGTAAGAATATAAAAGAAACGAAAAGAAAGAAAAATAAAAGAAAAAAACAGAAAAGAAAGTAAGAAAGAAGGGAAATAAAATGAAATGAAAGAAGAGAAAAGGAAAGAAAGGGAAAGGAAAAGGAGAGGAAAGGAAAGGAAATAAAAGCAAATGAATGCTATGGAAAGGAAAGGAAAGGAATACGTATGAAGACGACCTAAGAAGAATAAATAATTATCAACATTGAAACTATATTACTGAATGGTGTAAAGAGGGAGGAAAAGGCAAAATGAATAGGAATGTATAGAAACCAAAAATATACAAAATATGGAAAAGAAAGGAAAATTGAAGCAATAGAAAAAAGGTAGGAAGATAAAATAAGGTTTTGTGGTTGAATTTCAACGACTGGGCGAACTCTAGTATCTTTAAACGAGTTAATCTTGTATATTTGTATATTTGTATTTTTGTATATTTGTATGTTCGGACTATCTCGAGAACCGCTTGACCGATTGGGATGAAATTTGGCACAAAGATAGTATGATGGATTCTAAGACTACCCACTTTAGGGTTGCCACTTGGGGCGGTTTACAGGGTTGCCACCTATCCCATTTTTTTTTAAATTATGGAGCAAGATATGCCAATATGGGTATCATATGAAAGGTATTTTCGGCGAGATACCAACTAAAATACTTTCAAGTAGGGTTGCCACCTAGGGTTGCCACCTTACCACAATATATTTGTATATCCGTTACTATCTCGAGAATCGCTTGACCGAATTGGCTGAAATTTGGAATGGTGATAGTATGATCGATTTTAAGACTATGCACTTTAGGGTTGCCACTTGAGGCGGTTTACAGGGTTGCCACCTATCCCATTTTTTTTTAATTATGGAGCAAGATATGCCAATATGGGTATCAAATGAAAGGTACTTTCGGCGAGATACCAACTTAAGTATTTTCAAGTAGGGTTGCGACCTAGGGTTGCCACCTTACCGCAGTACTATCTCGAGAACCGGTTGACCGATTTGGATGAAATTTGGTATGGTGACAGTATGAAGGATTCCAAGGCTATCTACTTTAGGGTTGACATTTCGAGTAGTTTACAGGGTTGCCACCTATCCCATTTTTTTTAATTATGGAGCAAGATATGACAATTCGGCGACATATCAGCTAAAATACTTCCAAGTAGGTTTGTCACCTAGGGTTGCCCGCACTATATTTCTATATCCGGTACTATCTTGACCGATTTGGATGAAATTTGGCACAGTGATAGCATGCCTGATTCTAAGACTATCCACTTAGGTGTTGCCACTTGGAGGGCTTTTAAGGGTGGCAACCTATCTATTTTTTTTTTTTTAATATTGAGTAAAATATGCGAATATCGGTATCAAATTAGAGGTATTTCCGGCGACATATCAACTAAAATATTTCTAAGTACAGTTGCCATCTAGGGTTGTCACCTTATCGCAGTATATTTGTATTACAGGGTTGCCACCTATTTAATTTTTTTATTTATGGAGCTAGATATGCCAATATGGGTATCAAATGAAGGGTATTTTTGCTGATATACCAACTAAAATATTTTCAAGTAGGGTTGTCCGCAAGAAGTCCATTACGGCTACGAGAATTTTAATAATTTGCCCACATATAAAGGACAGTGTAACACATCCTCACAAGTTTGGTAAGTAAAGTTAGCACTAAATTGATAGCACCGAGCAAGCTCGGTCACCCAGGTACTTCACATTTATAATATTAGTAAGATAAGATTGTATTTTTCTTTAATTTTGTCTTTTTTAGTTTCTTTTCCAGTTCCAGTTTTCCAGTTTCAGTTTCTTTTCCAGTTCCACTGAAACTGGAACACTGGAACCCTGGAAAACTGGAACTGGAACCCTGGAACACTGGAACTGGAACACTGGAACATTGGAACTGAAACACTGGAACACTGGAACCCTGGAACACTGGAACTGGAACACTGGAACATTGGAACTGAAACACTGGAACACTGGAACCCTGGAACACTGGAACTGGAACCCTGGAACACTGGAACTGGAACACTGGAACATTGGAACTGGAACACTGGAACACTGGAACTGGAACACTGGAACATTGGAACTGGAACACTGGAACACTGGAACTGGAACCCTGGAACACTGGAACTGGAAAAGAAACTGGAACTGGAACCCTGGAACACTGGAACTGGAAAAGAAACTGGAACTGGAACCCTGGAACACTGGAACTGGAACACTGGAACATTGGAACTGAAACACTGGAACACTGGAACCCTGGAACACTGGAACTGGAACCCTGGAACACTGGAACTGGAACACTGGAACATTGGAACTGGAACACTGGAACACTGGAACTGGAAAAGAAACTGGAACTGGAACCCTGGAACACTGGAACTGGAACACTGGAACATTGGAACTGAAACACTGGAACACTGGAACCCTGGAACACTGGAACTGGAACCCTGGAACACTGGAACTGGAACACTGGAACATTGGAACTGGAACACTGGAACACTGAAACTGGAACACTGGAACATTGGAACTGGAACACTGGAACACTGGAACTGGAACCCTGGAACACTGGAACTGGAAAAGAAACTGGAACTGGAACCCTGGAACACTGGAACTGGAAAAGAAACTGGAACTGGAACCCTGGAACACTGGAACTGGAAAAGAAACTGGAACTGGAACACTGGAACACTGGAACTGGAACACTGGAACACTGGAACACTGGAACTGGAAAATAAACTGGAACTGGAACACTGGAACACTGGAACTGGAAAATAAACTGGAACTGGAAAATAAACTGGAACTGGAACACTGGAACTGGAACACTGGAACACTGGAACTGGAACACTGGAACACTGGAACTGGAACACTGGAACACTGGAACTGGAACACTGGAACTGGAACACTGGAACACTGGAACACTGGAACACTGGAACTGGAACTGGAACACTGGAACTGGAACACTGGAACACTGGAACACTGGAACTGGAACTGGAACACTGGAACTGGAAAAGAAACTGGAACTGGAACACTGGAACACTGGAACTGGAAAAGAAACTGGAACTGGAACACTGGAACTGGAAAAGAAACTGGAACTGGAACACTGGAACACTGGAACTGGAAAAGAAACTGGAACTGGAACACTGGAACACTGGAACTGGAAAAGAAACTGGAACTGGAACACTGGAACACTGGAACTGGAAAAGAAACTGGAACTGGAACACTGGAACACTGGAACTGGAAAAGAAACTGGAACTGGAACACTGGAACACTGGAAAAGAAACTGGAACTGGAACACTGGAACTGGAAAAGAAACTGGAACTGGAACACTGGAACACTGGAACTGGAAAAAAAACTGGAACTGGAACACTGGAACTGGAACACTGGAACTGGAAAAGAAACTGGAAATGGAACACTGGAACACTGGAACACTGGAACTGGAAAAGAAACTGGAACTGGAACACTGGAACACTGGAAAAGAAACTGGAACTGGAACACTGGAACTGGAAAAGAAACTGGAACTGGAACACTGGAACACTGGAAAAGAAACTGGAACTGGAACACTGGAACTGGAACACTGGAACACTGGAAAAGAAACTGGAACTGGAACACTGGAACTGGAAAAGAAACTGGAACTGGAACACTGGAACACTGGAAAAGAAACTGGAACTGGAACACTGGAACTGGAACACTGGAACACTGGAAAAGAAACTGGAACTGGAACACTGGAACTGGAACACTGGAAAAGAAACTGGAACTGGAACACTGGAAAAGAAACTGGAACTGGAACACTGGAACTGGAACACTGGAACTGGAACACTGGAACTGGAAAAGAAACTGGAACACTGGAACTGGAACACTGGAACTGGAACACTGGAACTGGAACACTGGAACACTGGAAAAGAAACTGGAACTGGAAAAGAAACTGGAACACTGGAACTGGAACACTGGAACACTGGAAAAGAAACTGGAACTGGAACACTGGAACTGGAACACTGGAACTGGAACACTGGAACTGGAACACTGGAACACTGGAAAAGAAACTGGAACTGGAACACTGGAACTGGAACACTGGAACTGGAACACTGGAACACTGGAACTGGAACACTGGAACTGGAAAAGAAACTGGAACACTGGAACTGGAAAAGAAACTGGAACACTGGAACTGGAACACTGGAACACTGGAAAAGAAACTGGAACTGGAACACTGGAACTGGAACACTGGAACTGGAACACTGGAACTGGAAAAGAAACTGGAACACTGGAACTGGAACACTGGAACACTGGAAAAGAAACTGGAACTGGAAAAGAAACTGGAACACTGGAACTGGAACACTGGAACACTGGAAAAGAAACTGGAACTGGAACACTGGAACTGGAACACTGGAACTGGAACACTGGAACTGGAACTGGAACTGGAACACTGGAACTGGAACACTGGAACTGGAACACTGGAACTGGAAAAGAAACTGGAACACTGGAACTGGAACACTGGAACACTGGAACTGGAACACTGGAACTGGAAAAGAAACTGGAACACTGGAACACTGGAACTGGAAAAGAAACTGGAACACTGGAACACTGGAACTGGAAAAGAAACTGGAACACTGGAACACTGGAACTGGAAAAGAAACTGGAACACTGGAACACTGGAACTGGAAAAGAAACTGGAACTGGAACACTGGAACTGGAACACTGGAACTGGAACACTGGAACTGGAACACTGGAACTGGAAAAGAAACTGGAACACTGGAACACTGGAACTGGAACACTGGAACTGGAACACTGGAACTGGAACACTGGAACTGGAACACTGGAACTGGAAAAGAAACTGGAACACTGGAACACTGGAACTGGAAAAGAAACTGGAACTGGAACACTGGAACTGGAACACTGGAACTGGAACACTGGAACTGGAACACTGGAACTGGAAAAGAAACTGGAACACTGGAACACTGGAACTGGAACACTGGAACTGGAACACTGGAACTGGAACACTGGAACTGGAAAAGAAACTGGAACACTGGAACTGGAACACTGGAACTGGAACACTGGAACTGGAACACTGGAACTGGAAAAGAAACTGGAACACTGGAACACTGGAACTGGAACACTGGAACTGGAAAAGAAACTGCAACACTGGAACTGGAAAAGAAACTGGAACACTGGAACACTGGAACTGGAAAAGAAACTGGAACACTGGAACTGGAAAAGAAACTGGAACACTGGAACTGGAAAAGAAACTGGAACACTGGAACTGGAAAAGAAACTGGAACGCTGGAACACTGGAACTGGAAAAGAAACTGGAACACTGGAACTGGAAAAGAAACTGGAACACTGGAACTGGAAAAGAAACTGGAACACTGGAACTGGAAAAGAAACTGGAACGCTGGAACACTGGAACTGGAAAAGAAACTGGAACACTGGAACTGGAAAAGAAACTGGAACACTGGAACTGGAAAAGAAACTGGAACGCTGGAACACTGGAACTGGAACACTGGAACTGGAACACTGGAACTGGAAAAGAAACTGGAAAAGAAACTGGAACACTGGAACTGGAAAAGAAACTGGAACACTGGAACTGGAAAAGAAACTGGAACACTGGAACTGGAAAAGAAACTGGAACACTGGAACTGGAAAAGAAACTGGAACACTGGAACTGGAAAAGAAACTGGAACACTGGAACTGGAAAAGAAACTGGAACACTGGAACTGGAAAAGAAACTGGAACACTGGAACTGGAAAAGAAACTGGAACACTGGAACTGGAAAAGAAACTGGAACACTGGAACTGGAAAAGAAACTGGAACACTGGAACTGGAAAAGAAACTGGAACACTGGAACACTGGAACTGGAAAAGAAACTGGAACACTGGAACACTGGAACTGGAACACTGGAACTGGAACACTGGAACTGGAACACTGGAACTGGAAAAGAAACTGGAACACTGGAAAAGAAACTGGAACACTGGAACTGGAACACTGGAACACTGGAACTGGAACTGGAACACTGGAACTGGAACACTGGAACACTGGAACTGGAACTGGAACACTGGAACTGGAACACTGGAACTGGAACACTGGAACTGGAACACTGGAACTGGAACTGGAACACAGGAACTGGAACACTGGAACACTGGAACTGGAAAAGAAACTGGAACTGGAACACTGGGACTGGAAAAGAAATTGGAACTGGAACACTGGAACTGGAAAGGAAACTGGAACTGGAACACTGGAACTGGAACACTGGAACTGGAACACTGGAACTGGAACACTGGAACTGGAACACTGGAACTGGAACACTGGAACTGGAACACTGGAACTGGAACACTGGAACTGGAACACTGGAACTGGAACACTGGAACTGGAACACTGGAACTGGAACACTGGAACTGGAACACTGGAACTGGAACACTGGAACTGGAACACTGGAACTGGAACACTGGAACTGGAACACTGGAACTGGAACACTGGAACTGGAACACTGGAACTGGAACTGGAACACAGGAACTGGAACACTGGAACACTGGAACTGGAAAAGAAACTGGAACTGGAACACTGGGACTGGAAAAGAAATTGGAACTGGAACACTGGAACTGGAAAAGAAACTGGAACGCTGGAACACTGGAACTGGAACACTGGAACTGGAACACTGGAACTGGAAAAGAAACTGGAACACTGGAACACTGGAACTGGAAAAGAAACTGGAACACTGGAACACTGGAACTGGAAAAGAAACTGGAACACTGGAACACTGGAACTGGAAAAGAAACTGGAACACTGGAACACTGGAACTGGAACACTGGAACTGGAACACTGGAACTGGAAAAGAAACTGAAACACCGGAACTGGAAAAGAAACTGGAACACTGGAACTGGAACACTGGAACTGGAAAAGAAACTGGAACACTGGAACTGGAACACTGGAACTGGAACACTGGAACTGGAAAAGAAACTGGAAGACTGGAACTGGAAAAGAAACTGGGACTGGAACACTGGAAAAGAAACTGGAACACTGGAACACTGGAACTGGAAAAGAAACTGGGACTGGAACACTGGAAAAGAAACTGGAACACTGGAACACTGGAACTGGAAAAGAAACTGGAACACTGGAACACTGGAACTGGAACACTGGAACACTGGAAGAAACTGGGACTGGAACACTGGAACTGGAACACTGGAACTGGAACACTGGAACACTGGAACTGGAAAAGAAACTGGAACTGGAACACTGGAACTGGAAAAGAAACTGGGACTGGAACACTGGAACTGGAAAAGAAACTGGAACTAGAACACTGGAACTGGAAAAGAAACTGGAAGACTGGAACTGGAAAAGAAACTGGGACTGGAACACTGGAACTGGAAAAGAAACTGGGACTGGAACACTGGAACTGGAAAAGAAACTGGGACTGGAACACTGGAACTGGAAAAGAAACTGGGACTGGAACACTGGAACTGGAAAAGAAACTGGAACTAGAACACTGGAACTGGAAAAGAAACTGGAAGACTGGAACTGGAAAAGAAACTGGGACTGGAACACTGGAACTGGAAAAGAAACTGGGACTGGAACACTGGAACTGGAAAAGAAACTGGGACTGGAACACTGGAACTGGAAAAGAAACTGGAACACTGGAACTGGAAAGGAAACTGGAACTGGAACACTGGAACTGGAACACTGGAACTGGAACACTGGAACTGGAACACTGGAACTGGAACACTGGAACTGGAACACTGGAACTGGAACACTGGAACACTGGAACTGGAAAAGAAACTGGAACTGGAACACTGGAACTGGAAAAGAAACTGGAACTGGAACACTGGAACACTGGAACTGGAACACTGGAACTGGAACACTGGAACACTGGAACTGGAACACTGGAACACTGGAACTGGAACACTGGAACACTGGAACTGGAAAAGAAACTGGAACTGGAACACTGGAACACTGGAACTGGAACACTGGAACTGGAACACTGGAACACTGGAACTGGAACACTGGAACACTGGAACTGGAAAAGAAACTGGAACTGGAACACTGGAACACTGGAACTGGAACACTGGAACTGGAACACTGGAACACTGGAACTGGAAACGAAACTGGAACTGGAACACTGGAACTGGAACACTGGAACTGGAACACTGGAACTGGAAAAGAAACTGGAACTGGAAGACTGGAACTGGAAAAGAAACTGGGACTGGAACACTGGAACTGGAAAAGAAACTGGAACTGGAAGACTGGAACTGGAAAAGAAACTGGGACTGGAACACTGGAACTGGAACACTGGAACTGGAACACTGGAACTGGAACACTGGAACACTGGAACTGGAAAAGAAACTGGAACTGGAACACTGGAACTGGAAAAGAAACTGGAAGACTGGAACTGGAAAAGAAACTGGGACTGGAACACTGGAACTGGAAAAGAAACTGGGACTGGAACACTGGAACTGGAAAAGAAACTGGAACACTGGAACACTGGAACTGGAAAAGAAACTGGGACTGGAACACTGGAACACTGGAACACTGGAACTGGAAAAGAAACTGGGACTGGAACACTGGAACTGGAAAAGAAACTGGGACTGGAACACTGGAACTGGAAAAGAAACTGGGACTGGAACACTGGAACTGGAAAAGAAACTGGGACTGGAACACTGGAACTGGAAAAGAAACTGGGACTGGAACACTGGAACTGGAAAAGAAACTGGGACTGGAACACTGGAACTGGAAAAGAAACTGGGACTGGAACACTGGAACTGGAAAAGAAACTGGGACTGGAACACTGGAACACTGGAACTGGAAAAGAAACTGGGACTGGAACACTGGAACTGGAAAAGAAACTGGGACTGGAACACTGGAACTGGAAAAGAAACTGGAACTGGAAAAGAAACTGGAACTGGAAAAGAAACTGGAACTGGAAAAGAAACTGGAACTGGAAAAGAAACTGGAACTGGAAAAGAAACTGGAAGTCGTAGATTATTAATTAATAAAGGTTTATTAAATTTTATACCTTCAATAACTTTATGATGATTTTTATTAAGAATTTGTAATATAGCTGCTCCTCCTTCTTTAAATTTATTAGGTGAAATTTCTTTATTTAATAGAATTATTAGATGATTTTTTTTTAAGAATAATTGTGTTATCATTATTATCTTTTTTAGAGCTTCTTATACTTTATATATATATTCTTCGGCACGATGGGTACAGCACAAGTACTGGTACCGTTCCCGTAGAACCGGCTATACAAGAAACTAGCCGTGTAGGCTATGTAGGTCATTTAGAGTTACCCAGGGTGAACCAACTGGGAGGCGACCTACTTTTACACCCCAGTACTGGAATTCAGTAACTTTAAACAATACTATGAAACGGGTTGTTAGCTTAACAATTTCGTTGTTTGCGCTATCGATTCGGTGATTCAGTACCTCTTCCTTAACAATTAACAACAGGCGATTGTCTCAGGTAAATTATAGCAAAAAGTAGCTGATTCTTAAGGGTCAGTTACATAAAGCTTTACTTTGACTTTACCTCAAACTTTGACTTTGACAGAAAAGTTCAGTATACGTATTTAAACCAAGCATGGCAAATTGGAGACCTCAAAGTTGAAGCAAGGTTAAAATTTGGCAAACTCTCAAATTTTGCTTGCTTTGCTTGCTTTGACAATCAGATGCTGATGACTTCGCTTTAATTAATGAATAAAAAGTTGGAGGAAATAATAATTGTTTCATTTTTTCTCTATTAAATTAATATATTAACCAAAACACTCTGAATGCAAAGAAATAAATAAAGAAAACAAATGTATAAAAAAGAAGCGTCAAGGCGTTCATTGTAGCATACCTCTAAAGTTGGACGCAAAGTTTTGAGGTAACAAATGCCAGGCGAGGTTAACAAAACTTTATGTATTCGACCCTTTAGCTAAGCATAGAACCAATATTCCTTAACAACTACCAATAGGTGATCGTCTCAGGTAAACATAGCAAAACGTAGCAGATTCTCAGCTAAGCATAGATACAAAAAGTGACTGTCTCAGATAACACAGCAAAACATAGAAGTGTCTCTTCTAAAATATATAAGAAAAGTACCTATTTGTGTTTTAACAAACAGCACCAAATCAATTGACCAAATTATAGGTCGACAATTATTTCGCGTTAACAATAACAGCTGACATTTCAATAACAAATGTTGTCAAATAAACTTGTAGTGAATAGCGAAATCGATAAAATTGTTGTTAAGTCAACGTAACAATGACAACTCTTGTTAAAATAGCGTACTGAATTCCACTACAGGTGGCAGGTGGGTAGCCCGCTTCAGCCAAATATTTGTTCAGCACATTTGACGATTCTGGCAATGCCATTGAGCAGCTGGGATTTGCAAAATAAACGAACAGAGCTAAACATAAACAAAAATACATCCCTTGCCGAAATTTGCTGAAATTCTTGGGTTTTTGTTTCAAAACAGACGCCATTGTAAATTAAAAATATATTTCATCTGACCAGCACATGCTCAATACGAAATGTTTCAAATAGTAGCTTTATTGAAATTTATTTATTGAATTGCCATCGTGAAGTCGCACTTTCCACAGCAGCGCGCAACAAGAAAGGACTTGCATAAAATAAGACAAAAACATGAGTAATAATTTAATTTTATGTAAAATAGCCTACGAGGTGGACAAAGAAACTGCTAAAAAGACGCAAAGAAACGACAGATTTAAATATATAAGAACTATTGAATGGGATGACAAACTTTGGCGCATGCTTTTTCCCATACAAGATGACAAGCATTTCAGACTCATTCAATTATTGGCGCAAAGAAGACTTTGTTGCATAAAAGTAATTGCAAGTGAAATATTAACCGATGATACGCTTGATAACAATAAGCGTTATTTAGTTTTTACATATACAGCAGCTCAAGGGATGGCTGCAAGAATAAATATCTCATACGTTGAAGAGGATCTGATGTCATTAATTTTTACAAACTTTGCAGAAACACTGGAATTTAAGAGATTGCTGGCAAATACTACTGTAAATACTTGTAGACGCCATTTATTGCAAGAATATGTTACGACGGCACTATACGATGCTCTCTATGAGAAACACAAAGTGCGCGAGGTCACCGACGCCATGAATGAGCTTCCACTTTTACCCGATTGCTTTCGTCCAACGCTATGCAAATATCAAGAGCGCACAGTCAAATGGTTGTTAAAACGTGAACAGCAAGTTGGAACTTTTACCAATTATATACGACTGCAGGCAAGAGATGGTGAAACTCAGGTATATACCTACTTACATACGTACTTAAAATAGCCAATAACAGATTACGCGATTTTGGCCGTCCAATATATTTCGCCGTATATAACGTAATCGCTGATCTGCCTAAACTTCCATCGGATAGGTGATCTTCCTCTGCTTACAGCGGCGGGTGTCGATACGATCATTTTCTGAGCTGTTCACTCGCCCAACAGCTCATTATTAAAAAACCTTCTTGGAAACTCACCGTCGCAAAAGTTTTTAGTGGTCCATAAATATTTGGTTGTTGTTGTTGTTTGTTGTAACGAGGTGTAGCCCTGCCCAAATGTCAGACAGGGTCACCAAGCGTGTATTGCTCTTGGCCGGGTCGATATATAAAAACGGTCCGGGTCATATCGGTCCGATGTGTACAGCACAAGTTCTGGCACCGTTCTCGTAGAACCGGCAATACGTAGAAACTTGCCGTGTAGGCCATGTAGGTCATTTAGGGTTACCCAATGTGCACCAACGCGGAGGCGACCTACACTTACACCTGCTCTTTGGAGCCTTCTCTTTCAGCACCCATTGCTGCTTATTTCTCGAATTTATGTTAGAAGGCATTGATGAAAATTTAGATTAAGCTAAAGTTTACGTTGAGGCAGGGTTACTTATGTTTAATACAACAACAAAAAATACGAGTACGATAAGTGACAGGGTCACGCCAAAACACCTCGCGTTGCGGCTGAGGAACGTCATCTTCCTCGAGGGACAAGGGTCACTCTGGCTCAATTACGCTCTGGATACTGTAGCAGGTTAAACTCCTACTTATCCAGACTAGACCCTGACGTGCCGAATGAATGTCCGGCATGCGGCTCGTCACCCCATAATACCAACCATTTATTTACCTGCTCTTCGGAGCCCACTCTTCTAACACCCATCTCCCTCTGGTCCAACCCTGTCGAAACTGCAAGTTTCCTAGGACTCCCGTTAGAAGAAATTGATGACAATTTAGGTTAAGGAAAAGTACACGCTGGGCAGGGCTACACTTCGTTACAACAACAACAACAGTACGATAAGTGACTTATAGAGTGTTGTTTTTGTTCGTCGAGAGAGAACTTAACTTCTCAAGTTATTTTCCAAGTCAACGAAGTCCTTTACTATCTCAAATTATGTCTGCGTGGTTGCCAAAACGCGAATTCCCTGACTCTTTGCCTTCGTTCACCACCTAATCCATTTAATAAAATTTTGTTTTTTTTTCAGGTTTATAAGCATTTATTTAGTTGGCACATTCAAGGTGAAGCGCCAGAGCCAATCGTGTTAGCACCTGGTGGGATATTAGCTGATGAAATGGGTTTAGGTAAAACGGTAGAGATGCTAGCGCTAATTGTGTTAAATAAGCGACCAACAAGTACGTTACAATTGCCCAAGAGTTTCTTGAAGCTGGATGAACCGAAGGAGAAACGTGCGCGGCTACCCAATGAACTATTTTGCATTTGTGCCAATAAAACCAACAAAAATTTAATACAATGTAAACGTTGTACATTACAACAACATTTACAATGTGTAAAAGGTTTTGAGGAAAGGCAAAAAAAGGCTACAAAGGATAAAGGAAAAGGAGCAGCAACAGGAGCCGAACAGGGAGACTCAGCGTCCGAAGACGAAACTGATTACATATGTCCTAGTTGTTGGTATGAAATAACACAAAATGAATTGTTAAAAGCATCGACAACCTTCATCGTTACACCAAATACTATTAAAGCACAATGGATTGCAGAAATAGAGCGCCATATTAAGAAGCCCACACTTAAAGTTTTCGATTATAATGAAAAAGTAGCAGCCAAATGGATTAGTCCACATCAATTGGCTCAATATGATATTGTAATTACCGATTATAGCGTGCTGCGTAAGGAAATTTTTCATACTAGCGCTTATGTCTCGGATCGTGTAACACGTAATGTGAAACGTTCGATGCGTCGCATGTCACCATTGTTGATGATTGAATGGTGGCGTGTGTGCCTCGATGAAGCTCAAATGGTTGAGTCGAATGCAACACAAGTTAGTACAATGGTGCGTCAATTGCCGGGTAAGTGAAATTAATATTATATACTACTTGATTAGAGTAACCGTATAGAGCTGAAATAAATAACGGTTGTTGTTGTTGTTGTAGCGAGGTGTAGCCCTGCCTAAATGTCAGACAGGGTCACCCCGAGTATATTGCTCTTGGCCGGGTCGATATAAGAAAACGGCCCGGGTCGTTTCGGCACGATGGGTACAGCACAAGTACTGGTACCGTTCTCGTAGAACCGGAAATACAAGAAACTAGCCGTGTAGGCTATGTAGGTCATTTAGCGTTACCCAGGGTGCACCAACTGGGAGGCGACCTACTTTTACACCCCAAATTTCTTTTTTTTTTTCTTCTTTTTTTTTTCTTTTTGCGAGGCAAACAAAACAAAATGGCGGCGCATAAATCATTTAGAGTTAAACAAAAACTTGCTAAGAAATAAATAACGGTCTCTCTCTTCATCTATCGTTCCATATTATAAGACTCCGTGTCCACCTCTTTTTTCTCTTTCATATTGTATTTCGTATTTTTCCATTTCCTTACTCTGTCACTATCTTTATCTTTACCCCTATCCCTTACCTTATCCATATTTCTATCCCGATCCCTATCCGTGTCCTTATTTATATCCCTATCCATATCCATATGCGTATCTCTATTACTATCACTATCTCTTTCTCTATCCATATCCATGTTCCTATCGTTATTCATTCATTCATTCTTTATTGATAATATTAGCACAATAGGATCCTGGTTATCCTTATAACTATCCCTATACCTATCCCAATCTCTATCCCTCTTCCTGTACCTATCCCTGCCCTTATTCATTTTCCTATCACTATCCCTATCCTTATTTATATCCCTATCCCTGTCTATCCATGTCCATATCCCTATCCCTATCCCTTTCGTATGCCGACGACTGCGCAATAATGGCGATGGGGAAGGGCCCCCATACTAATGAATTCTGTGCGAAATTCAATAGTTACCTCTGCGAACTTTCCAGGTTTTTCACTAAGCGACTGGACGAAGTTACAAGTCTGCCAAAATACTGCTATCAGAGCTGCCACGTGATGTCTCCTCATGTCTCCTGTGTCTCACCTACATCAAGAGGCAAGGCTGCTCAATGTAGGAGAGCACGGGGAAATGCCGAGAAGGCAAATCCTTCTGAGCTGCCATAAGACAGGACATCAAAACCGTCATATTTTGGACACAGACCCGCCCCCAATAAACATAAGGAAACATCTCCGTAACGATTATGACGAGATCCGGCATCATATTACCTCATATTCCCCTCATGACACTCTACATCTCTTTAACTTTTCAATTGAACCTACTCTTCTAACCCCTCTGTTTCTCTGGTCCAACTCTTTTGAAAATGCACGTTTCCTTGGACTCCCGTTAAAAGAGCTTAATGAAGATCTTCGGAATGATCATACACTCTAGGCAGGCGAAGCATTGTTAACAACAACCACAACATCCTTATCTATGTCCATATTTATATACCTCCCCAACCCTATTCCTATCACTAACCCTTACCTTATCTTTATCCTTAGCCCTATCCACAACCGCATCCCTATTTCTGACCTTGTTTGTTACATCTCCCCTATCCATATCCCCATCCTTATCCCTATCCCTTTCCCTATTCCTATTCCCACCCCTATCCCTAGAACTATCCCTTATCCCATTTTTTCGGGAGATGCTAACTATGATTGCATTGTTAACTATTATGTACTTTCTCCCGATTTCTAGCTATAAATCGTTGGGCGGTTACTGGCACACCCATACAACGCAGCATCGATGATTTGCGTGGTTTATTGGAATTTATTGGTTTCGATGCACCATTAACACCGCCTAAAGGCTGGAGCGAAATAATAAATGACTTTCTCATGCTACAAACATGTGAATATGATGCCGAACAGTCTGAATCAACTCTAGTGGATGTGCTACAACGCTGCATGTGGCGCACTTGTAAATCCAAAGTATACGATGAGCTACCAATTCCACCACAAATAGAACAAATACATCGCATAAGATTAAGTAACTTGGAGAATTTATTTTATAGTGAACAACATGCGCTATGTGAGACTAGTTTCCATACTGTGCTACGTAACCATACAGAATGTGGGCGTATTTTGAAAATATCACCAAAAATAATGAATATTGTAAGGATATTTAACTTAAAAATTCAGTCATGTCATAAAAACCATCTTATAAGAGTTGGATCTACGAATATTTGCTAGCAACGTAGATTGGTTAATGAATACTTCTTTTTCAAGTACAATTAATATTTTATGGTTTCTGTGATAGGTCGAATATAGCTTAATTAAAAGCGCACATATATAAACTGTGTTCTTTCTTTTATAGATCCTGTATCCTTTATTGAAAATACGTCAATGTTGCACTATACCTGTTGCAAATGCTGGACAACAAAATCAGAATAGGAATACAGCGACTGTACAACAAAAACTATTTCTACATTCAAAAGACTTACATTCACATCTTAAATCAACAAATGAGAATGAATGTAAATCGGAATTACGTACAATGAGCTCGTCATACAATGGCATGGCAGCGATATATTTTATACGTGGTAATTATGAAGAGGCGATCAAAAGCTATGAAATGGTTTTGCGTTTAGCGCGTGATTACAAGGATGTCAATATAAGGTAGGTTGAGCAATACAGGTTAAGTTTTATTAATATTTGTATGTTCATCAATCACGCGACTGTGCCTAGATGGATTTAGATGAGACTTTGTACGCAGATAGCTGATAAACTGGAAGGGGGGATAGACTATGTGTTTTCGCGGGCCTTCTAGGAATAGTTACTTTTTTAAATTATAACAACTCTTAGTATGTTCGCTCTAGACTAATGATATCTTCTACATTTATTTATACTATCTACAAACATATATAAAATTCATACTTCGAATTTCGTGTAAACAAACCACCTGATCCCTTGGCATAATATACATCAATCTTTTATGATGATGGTGATCAATCCTGACTGTCTTGGGAACGATTTCGTGGTTTTAGTCGCCTCTCGCCTACCTCCGGCATATTCTAAACTCCTAACCCGCTGTCTTGGTCTCTCGCAGTGTACTCAGCTTGCCCAACTACAAAAAGTTAATTTGATTTGCAATTTGCTTCGCCTGCCAAATCAATAAAACTTTTTGTTTGTCATTTGATTCTTGATGCTTTGATACTTCATATCAAAGACAGGGTTTAGAATATGCTCGAGGTAGGCATACCGGTCGTAAGAGGCGACTAATATTCACATACTATACTACGGATGGAGGGATGTCATGATCTAGAGGGTTCCACTGGTCATATCAAATCGCTACCACGACAGTCGGGACCGCAGCGTACCGGGTTCATATCCGGCCAAGGACTGTCAATTTCGGCATCAGTCCCCCAAACCTTCGGGGAGTGTCTTTGCTGTTGATAACAACAACAACAACATATTTGAATCCAGCCAATTCGCAATTTAAAAGTATCTTTCATTTAAATCAAGAATCAAACTACAAATAAAAAGTATCTTTGATTTGGTTGTTGATTCAAATGCCAAACAAAGAGTATTTTTTGATTCATTGAGGATTCAAATCCCAAATAAGAAGTATCTTTGATTTAGTTGACAGATCAAGTCACATTGTTAGACAGGACTGTTTTAAATCACATTCTGAAATATTGAAAGTATACTTAAAAGAAAAATCGGGGCCAAAAATTTGTCCGAAGTACCTATAACTGTTTCTACAATTCTAACACACCTTTTTCTCTCAAAATTCTCTCACATAGTGTTGACAGTTTATTGCAAATACACGCACTACATAATATTCAGCAAGCTTACTATACCTCACCATCAAAAAAGCAAACCAAGCTACCCTCAAAAGAAATTATTACTAAATATGAAGAAGAATGTAATGCTTTAGAATGGAAATATCTAGAACCATATGCCTCAACAATGCACACTATGCAAACTAGTTGTACGAGTGCACACGAAATGCTTGCAAAATTAGAATTAGATGCAGCAACACCACTTTTAGAATTTGTTCATGAGCTTGCCGAAGTAATTGCCGAACAAAAGGAACAATTTGCTATCACTTTGCTAAATCGTTTTCATGATGAATTTGCCAACGTTTTTGGTGGTTGTCCCAAAATGGAAGAGCTAAGCAGTATATCGGGAATGTTGTATGTGCTGGAGATGTGGTATCAAAAGATCAATAAAGCACAAAAGCATTTAAATGAAGAATTTGAAAAATTACAATTTTATACAATGAATGTAAATGCGAGCGCTAAAACTACACCTGCTATTTGGCGTGAAATGACACAGTTTATACGTAGCGTTTTTGATTGTCATCTCAGTGAGATACTTGTAAATATAAGAGAAAAATCGACGGCTGAGTGGAAGATCAACGTCGTTTGTTTGACCTAGCTTATATTTCTTTTTTTTCTGTAACACCCTTTTTTCGAATTTGTTTCAACAATTCTGAAGCCCAAAATGAGTTACGACCTTGCTGAACAAGCACAAATAGGCCAAATTCTGGAATAATGGGTCTCATGCATAAAAGTCGAGCATTTGCTTAGACTCGATTTTTAATTTATCTATTACAAAAACAATGTACCTAACCTTTATTCCAAAAATCAAGTCTGAGCAAATGCTCTCGTTGTTTTTTTCTTTTTTCAATTCTGATATGACGCGTATTTGAAAAATATATTCCACCCAGCCGTCGAAATTATGTGTGCATACATTTATGAAAAGTTTTTAGCTCCATATTCTAATATGTATATTAAATCACTCATATTTTAGGACGATAGAAAAGAACAGGAGGAAAGATCAAAGAGAAAGCCTAAGAATTCGAAGCGTAGTTTATGCAAACTATGTCAGATACGTAATGCATTAAATAATTACGAATGTCTACTATTTAATAAAGTTGTTGATGAAACTACAAATATGACAGATGGCTTGGAAAATCCAGCATTCGAAGTAGCATTGATTAAGGGTAAGCAAAGCAATGGGCATCGTGCTTAAAAAAGCGAGCATTTGCTCAGATACGATTTTTGGAACAAAAACTGAATATTCGGTTTTTTGAAGAATCGAGTCTGAGCAAATGCTCACTTATTATGCATATGTTTTTTTTTAATCTAAATATAAAACGAATAAAGAACACGAAAGTTCATTTTGGCTACAGCTTAAACGAATAAGAACTTTGAAGCCAGATTTTTTTTTAAATTTGAACCCATAAATCTTTAAATTTCTCAAAAGCTCACTTACACGTTTTATTCTTTAGTTTTATTCACATTCCTGCGCACTAAAACTGCCTTTTCACGCTTCTCACAACAATTGGATAAACACTGGGAAGCCATTGAGTGTCGGCAGCAGTTGTGTAAAAAGCTCATCAAATATTGGATTGAGATTGAATATACCGTAAAGGCGTATGATGAATTGGATATGTGCAAAATGCGTATTTCATTGGCCGCAAACGAAGAAGAGAAGACACATTTTAAGTTGTTGGATTATGAGGTGAATTTGCTGACTTAGTGTGATTCAAATAAAAAAAAATATATTTTTTTAGTACTTCCCTTCTCAAAAGGTTGTAATTGATGAGAAAATAATCCTGGCAGGTCGCTATAATTTTTTAAATTTTCCCATAAATTTTGTATCGGAAAAATAAAATTTTTTTCTATAGTAAATGTTCCCATAATTTTTTTTTTTTTTTTTCAAAAAAAATCTTTACATATCCCGAAAGTTGACGCTTTGAACCTTGAGAAACTTTTTACATAGTGCGATTATCAGAACTATAAAACTAATTACAGCCATTGAAAAATTAGATTTTGTAATAGTTCAAAATTTAGTAATTTTCAAATGACTAATTAGTTTTGTAAATATGATAATCGCACTATATAAAAAGTTTTGGAAAGTTCAAAGGTTTAACTTTAAGTAAATGCAATTTTTTTTGAAAAAATATTTATAAAGTTGTGAAAAAACTCACTTTACAAAAAAAAAAAATTTCACATACATTTTATTTGGGAAAATGGAAAAAATGAGGTCCCCTATTACAAACTTTTGAGGAGTAAGACTAAAAATACTTTTTTTAATCATAGAGCAAAAGGGACTTTTTTATAAATTTGAAATAAATTGAAATTGAAATTATATCAGTATAAAATAATTTGTAACAGAATGAATGATTTTATTTTTAACAACTTGTTTTCGTTTTTTTTTTTTAGCTGGATAACTCTTTCGCCGAACAACAAATGAATTTGCATACTGCTCAACGACAGTTTGCTATGAAACTTGCACGCCTCAAATATATAACACATTTAGAGGAAAATGCTGCTACTACTAATCAATGTCCCATTTGCCATTCAGATGAAGAGAGTCGCGTATGTTTTACACAAAATCATTAATGAATTAATTAAATACATATTTTTAATACTCTTAATATCTTTTAGTATGCTGTACTGGAGTGTGGTCATAATGTTTGCATAGAGTGTTTACGTACGATACGTAAGCATAAAGCACATCAGAAATTATGCTGTCCGATATGTCGCAATGAGCAAAGTTCTGAAAAGTAAACTCAAATATTTTAGCTATTTAAAAAATTTGCATCCAATTAACTTTATTGTATCCATTCAATTTTTTAGAATTTATTATGTTACACGAAATGATTCAACGGAAGCTGAAAATTCCATAGAAGTTATTGGTGATTTTTCATCTAAAATTACTTTCATCGTTCGTTTAATTTTAAAGCTGCAACGTGATCATGCTACAGATGTACAGCCTTTAAAAATATTGATATTCTCTCAATGGTCTGAAATTTTATATTCTATTGCAACAGCGTTGACACTAAATGGCATAAGGCATCGAATTAATTTGACTCCGCGCACAATTGAGGAATTTAGGGTACGAAATTGCTTTTAACTTAGTTTTTGATTTGATGGTCGTTATTAAACTTTTTGATTATAGTTTGATATTATCTGTGAGTTATTATTACCCTTATTTTATTTGTTATTTTTTTTTTAATTTGTTTTCATACATTTTTTATTTTTTATATATTAATTAAATTAATTTTTTTTTTACCTTTTTTATATTTTTTTTGTTGTATAATTTTTACCTCTATTTTTATGTATATATTTAATTTAATTTAATTTAATTTTTATTTATTTTATTTTATTTTGTTTTATTCTACTTTGTTACTTTTGCTCTATTTTATTAAATTAACCCTGTTTAATTTACAGAACCCCCAATCTGGCATTTCCTGTTTGTTAATGCCTTTCCGTAAAGGCTGCAATGGCTTAAATCTTATAGAGGCTACTCATGTCTTCCTTGTCGAACCCATACTTAATCCCGGCGAAGAAGCACAAGCCATCGGACGCGTTCATCGCTTTGGTCAAACCAAGTATGACTTAATTTTCACATTATATATTATAAAACTAATGCATATCTCATTTTCACAGATCTACAACTGTGCATCGTTTTATCGTTTGCAATACAATTGAGGAGAATATATTCGATGTTGTCACTGCAGGCAAACAGTCACACCCCAATTGGGAATTCCAGCGACTGTCAGTTGAAAACTTGGAGGGTCTGTTTCGCTTGGAAAATGATGTTAGCGAGGTGTATATACCTGCTGACAATGAATCAATGAATACTACATAAAATAACTTGATTATTAGATTTTTCATGCGGCGAACTTTTCAAACATTATCAATGGATGATAAATTAGTTGTATTTTTTCTTTTCCTTCGAATTCAATACTTACTTTTCTAATCTAACTAATTATCAAATCTTTATATACAGTTTATGTATATTGTCTGATCAGTATTCTTTTACTACAAATAAACAAAAATAAAAATTTAAACCTTGTGTATTTTTTGAAAACAACTTTTCTTAAATAATCAGAAGTGGAATATGACAGGCTCTTTTTTTAATAGCGATTTGAAAATGCAGCGATATAGCTAAGCTTAAACTCAGCTCATCAATAAAGCATTGAACACAATTCCCGAATGCCGAGCCTCCTCTGCCTATTTTTTCATCGCCAAATCCCGGGATTATCCTTATTCGAATTTCGGACTTTCGGTATCGCGGGATTTGAATCTGCTGGAATAGAAACAATTTCGGGAGAGGCATCAAAAGACACTTTTCTATTTCAAAAATTCGAAAGCGGAAATTAAAGTTATTGTTTCAGTGAAAAGTCATTGTCAAAAAAAAAAAAAAAACTCCGGGTCCGATTCCGAAATTGGGGGGTGACCCATGATGCAGAACACTTTTCTGAGTTGGAATATCTCGACTGAAATAAAATACCTACGGGCAGGTTCTGAAATTCACTTCCGAATAAAATTTGTGAAGATTTTGTCAAATTACATAGGAATTTGGAAATTTTATTCGGAAGTGAATTGCCAGAACCTGCCTGCTAGTCTTCGTTTTCGGATTATACATAAAGGGATCAAAATGCGTCATTTGATACCTTTCCCGAACTTTTTAGACAGTGTCTGAGATAATATCGAGAAATGTCAGGGCCTCCGGAATTGCTATTTTAAAACCACAAAATCTCGTTATTAGCAAAAAGCTTCGGTTCGATGCCTTAAGGTGTTCACCATTTAAATTATATATGGAAAAACAGTGTACATTACAAAACTCACTGTTAGAGAATCCAGGGCCAGGTCGCTTTTTTGTCGTTCCACCATGTAAATAGCAATTCGACCAATCTACACCATGTATTTGAAGATGAAAAGCAGTGGAACGACAAAAATCGACCCGCGTAAGTCAGCCTTTAGTTCGCCTCTTTCGATTGTAGAACATTTGGTACCCATTGAGCCATAGTCTTAGTCGAAATAGAGTAGGCACTAAAGTTAGCGTCAGCTTTTTGACGCTTACTTTAGTATCTGCTTTATTTCGAGTCGGAATTTTCGACTATGACAATGGGTCATTGTTTTTAAAACAAACGAATGGCAAAATGGCTATTCTACAACAATTTAGCAAAAGGATTTATAAAAAAATAATCATCGAAATTTTTTTTTTTAGGATAGGAAAGGTTAATCTCTCGATGCTGACAGAAAACTATTGTAGAATTTTGGAGAAAAATTTCAAATATTTATTTTAGTTTTTTATTGTATTTTAATCAAATTTCATTTTCTTTAATATTTTGTTTTGCTTTTATTTTTTTTATTTAATTTCATTTTTATTTTATTTTATGTGTTTTTATTATATCAAATTTTATTTTATTTTAGGGGTTTTTATTTTGTGTAATATGATTTTTTTCTCTTTTATATTAAACTTTTTTTGGTGTCGTGTAAACATGCCTTTAAGCATTTGACAATTCCCCCACACAAAAAATATTCACCACATTTTACCGAAATTTTTGCAAACTGAAACTGCGCGACAAAACGAAAAATTTGCAATAATAGTGAAAAAATAAGAATTCATATAAATTCTTGGTTCAAAAATATGTGCCGTAAACTGTGTGCTACTTTAATTCAACTGCAGGTTAAATAGTTAAAAAAAAATTGAACCAATAACGACAAGTGTAGTGCATTAATTAGTGCATAACTATTTGGGGCAAAAGGCGATCGATTAAAATTCAAAAATTTGTGTAAATAAATAAATAGACCAAAGAAAAATGGCTTTGACGGTAGCTAAATATCGTAAGCTTGCGCCAGCTGAGTCCAATAGAACGTCAGGACCGACACCAACAATATTGATAAAAAGCAAACTGCAACCACAAACGCAGCAGGATTTCGCAAAGGTAAATATGGGTGGGATTCTAATTAGCAACAAAAAGATATCAGCGCACCTTGCAAGTAGTGAAATGAAGCTCCATATAGCTATCGGTTTGGCCACGATAACGCCAAAGGCAATGAGGCTGTAATTTGGCTTTAGGCTTGGTTGCATAAATGTATAATGTTAACATGCAAGAGCACATATGTATGAGTGTATGTACTTCTGTCCGTTGGCTATTTATAGACGCGTTAGAAATGCTCCACAATACACTTAGTGAAATAAAAACAATTTGGTTTTAGTATTGGGTAGCTCGAAACACCCCACAAGACATTGCTGATGGAGTTATCAGAATTTTCATATTGCTAGCACAAATCTGATGGACATTTGTTATACCCCCTGATAATCGTTCAGCTCAAGGCTAATGGTCAGCTGTCTTGTAGGGAATGAAGCATCGTTATTTTTCGGGATCATCTCAGATACCAGCCAAAAAGCTCAAAAGACTCATTTTGACCTTAGTATGCATAATCCGAAAGCCTATACTCGATATTTTAAAGCAGTCAAGAGATATTTGTTGTTGGTGTTGTTTTTGTTGTTGTTGTTGTTGTCGTTGTTGTTGTTGTTAACAGCAAAAACACTGCCCGAAGGTTTTGGGAGTGATGCCGATATTGACAGTCCTTGGCCGGATATTAACCCGGTACGCTGCGGTACTCCCTTGTGGTACAGCCCGACTGTCATGGTAGCGATTTGGTATGACCAGTGGAACCTTCAAGATCATGCCATCCCTCCATCCGTGAGAAAGAAGACGATGGGTAATTAGAGGTGAGAGGCATCATATCCGTAGATCAACAATCGAGATAGCACGTCATTTCCTATGTGCATATTAGTCGCCTCTTATGACGGGTATACCTACCTCGGGCATATTCTAAACACCTAACCCGCAGGGATTAGTGATGGATAGTGATGTCGCAGGCGATAGTGATGGAATTAGCGTCAAGTCTCGGTCTCTTGAGATCACACCTTTACCTAACAACCCTACGACTTAGTTTATAGGAACCGGTATATGTATGTACATGGAAGCACTGATTTACACGGGTCGATTTTTTATCGTTCCACCGTGTAAATACCTAAAATCGAGAAAACTCGGTTCGATATCTAAATAGTAGTCCAAAAGTAATCGTTTTCCATATAAAAATGGTGCTCCATTTCTCATTGCGATGTCCTAGGACTGGACCACCTATTGCTACCTTCGCCTTGTTTCTCGCACTCCAAGGAGTACCTACAGTCCATTAACAGTCAGTGTACTTTGCAATGTGCTCGAATATTGACACTCCTCGGAGTATCTACTGTCAGAGCAATCGTGCCGCAAAGAGAGCAAAGATCGGCTTCAATAAGTTGATAAGGCATTACAAAGGATTACAGTTCGAGTACTCCAATATCACAAAATTGGAACACTTGACACTAAGGCCGATTTTATCAAATTTGTTGAAAAGGGGCGTGGCACCGCCCACATATATTTGAAGAAATTTTCAAATTTTGACTCTTCATAACTTCAGAACAGTTTATGCTAGTATACGAAATTTTGCAGAGGGCATACTGTTGTTGTGTTAAATTCAGCTATAGAAAATAAACGAAATCGCTTCGCGACCACGCCTACTTTTTCATAAAAGTTATATTGAAAGGAGGTGGAAATATTGAAAAGTCCTTATCTAATTAACTGATACCGCTATAATAATATAATTTGGTACATACATCAATTTTCAAATTCTTTACATTATTTTTGCAAAATTTTGAAAAGTGGGCGTGGCACCGCCCACTTATGAGTCAAGCAATTTTCAAATTCGACTGCTAATAACTTCAGAACGGTGTGAGATAGATTTACGAAACTAGGTACCAGGCATGTTATGTTTATGTAGAGTACTACCACAGAAAATAAGAAAAATCGGTGAACGACCACGCCCACTTTTGGACTAAAGTTCTCTAAACGAGAGTTAGGAAACCGGAATATGCAATATCTGCAGAAGGTCATTAGAGTTAGCCTCAGTAAGGTTCTTGTATTGTATTGCTCGGCGAATGAGGCGAAATGTGATGGAATTCCAAATTTCGAAAATGAGATTTGTATGGAAAAAATAGCTAAATTTGTAATATTTCGCCAAATTTGGTGCGGTGTAAATGTACTATCATACTTTTGATTAACGAAATGGTTACTAGGTTCAAGAAAAGTATAATTCTTTAGAAAAGTCTGATAACCGACTAATTCTGAATCTTCGGTGTGGTGGGTAGCAATTCGACCGATCGGCAGCCTGTCGAATGTCAAAAAATCGACTTATAGTACATTTATACTGCACCAAATTTGGCGAATTTGAATGTGTCATTTCGAACCTGTTTACACTGGAAAATTTGCATTTGGCTTCACCTTCCCTGCAAGAATCTTCTACCAGAATACAAAGCCACCGAAAGAAAATGCACCACCTTGATGTTTTAAACACATGTAGAGTAATAATAAATGAAGAATCAAGAAGGCCTCTCTCTTTTCTTAGTGCAACTGGTCCAATATCATAAAAAAAATAGTTGAAATTGTTATTTAGAACTGTGCAAAAGTTTTCACACGTTAATTACCCATTAAGGTTCTTGCTGGGCAATTCTAAATGTGGATCACAGGCAGGGTTGCTATTTTGAGGAATTGTGGATTGTATTGTTCAGCGAATGAGGCCAAATGCGATGGAATTCCAAATTTGGAAAATGAAATTTGTATGGAAAAAGCGCCAAATTTGCAATTTTTCGCCAAATTTACAAAATTTGGTGCTGTGTAAATGTACCATTACATAAACAGCCTCAAAGAATTGCCATCGTTCGATTGTTGACGCGCCGCAAATGTGTTCATAGCATTTATTTTTGCATTGCTTGAATCTGGCAACGTAACACTATTTTGCAATACGGTAGCACCACAAAATGTGAATTGTATTTTTGTTCTCTTCATTCAAAAACTACATCCATTTACTATCTATTCGTGTGAGTGAGATAGCAATAACGCGTGAGGATTTAATTCATAAATTTCGCTGACAACGCGCTGCATTCTAGTTTTTTTTTTTCTTCACAAGCGCTAATAATTTTTATTCAATGTAAGTTAATTTTGTATGGAAAAATATATTAACAAATGATTAAGTAAGATAATAAAATAATATATGGTTTTTGGAGCAAATATTTGAGGTGAAAATAGCTCTTGTGAGTGCAGTGAGTTGAGAAATGCAAGTGGCGCCCATTTGCAAGGCCAAAAGCATGAGTGGCATTTTGTAGGTAGTTTTTGTTTGAGGTCACGATAAACATGCATTTTTGGTTTTGTTTTAATAAAAAAGATTAATTTTTTATATGAATTTCTAGGTTAACAAAGCTACATAGTGTTCTCATTACTTTCGATAAACAGACTCATTTAATGTTGCAAACTTGCTGCACTTGTTGAGTGGCGTCTAGCAATATCGGCGTATCAACAAAGTCGATCGAACAAAATCGGAACCTTTTGGGATCATTTCTGGACTTCTTTGGTACCGTTACGGGATTATTTCTCTACTTTTTTGGGATCATTTTGGGACTTTTTCATGACCATTTCTCAACTTTTTTGGGATCATTTTTGGACTTTTTCGGTACCATTTCGGAACCTTTTGGGATCATTGCTGGACCTCTTCGGTACTGTTACGGTATTATTTCTCTATTTTTTTGGGATCATTTTTGGGCTTTTTCATGACCATTTCTGAACTTTTTTGGGATCATTCTCAGACTTTCTCATGACCATTTCGGAACCTTTTGGGATCATTTCTGGACTTCCTCGGTACCATTACGGGATTATTTCTCTATTTTTTTGGGCTCATTTTGGGACTTTTTCATGACCATTTCTGAACTTTTTTGGGACTTTTTCGGTACCATTTCGGAAGGTTTCCGAGACTATTTTGGGACCTTTTAAGAACTTTTTGGAATAATTTCAGTACTTTTCCGAATCATTTTGGGACTTTTTCGGTATTTTTTCTGGAATTTTTTGTGATCATATTGGGGTTTTTTTAGGTACCATTTTGGGATCATTTCGGTAGTTTTTTTTCGAAATATTTCAATATTTTTTGTAATATTTCCGGGATAATTTCTGGAATTTTTTGGGATCTTTTTTGGGGACTTTTTCGGTAACGTTTTGGGATGGTTTCTGGGACCATTTCAGGACTTTTTTGGGATGATTTCAGTACCTTTTCGGGGTCATTTGTGTACTATTTTAGGACCATTTTTAAACTTTTTCGGTATTTTTTCTGTATCATTTTTGGCCTTTTTTGGGATCGTTTTGGGTTTTTTCGGTACCATTTTGCAATGGGTTTCGATACTATTTCGGGAATTTTTGGGATCATTTCAGTTCCTTTTCTGGTACTTTTTGGGATCTTTTTATGATTTTTTTCAGTACCATTTCGGGACTATTTTGCGACCACTTCATGACTGTTTTGGGATAGTTTCAGTACTTTTTCGGGATCATTTCTGTACTGTTTTGGGATAATTTTGAGACTTTCTCGGTATTTTTTTGTGATCCTTTCTGGACTTTTTGGGATCGTTTGGGGTTTTTTTGGTACCATTTCGGGAATTTTTTCTGATCATTTCAGTTCCTTTTCGTTAACTGTTTGGTATCATTTTGTGAAATTTTCGGTACCATTTTGGGACGGTTTCCGGGACTATTTTTGGACCATTTCAGGACTTTTTTTGGGGGATAATTTCAGTACTATATTGGGATCATTTTAAAACTTTTTCTGTATTTTTAATGGATCATTTCTGGACTTTTATGGGATAATTTTGGATTTTTTCGCTACCATTTCGGGATGGTTTTCGAACTGACGAAATGTTTTTTCGGATCATTTCAATATTTTTTGGGATATTTACCTGGATCATTTTTGGACTTTTTTGGAATTATTATTAGACTTTTGTGGGATCATTTCTGGACTTTTTTATGTTTTTTTTGGGACATTTTTGGGAAAATTTCAGTATTTCGAAACTTTACCATAAAAGTAACGGCCCAAAAAGCGTTATTGATAATGTCCCGAAATGATGCTGACAAAGTCCGGTAAGGATTCCCGAAAACAATGATACGGAAATTGTAAAAAAAATTAAAAAAAAAAAATGGTTTAATAAAAGTTAAAAATGATTCAAAAAAGTCACAAAAAATCTCAAAAAAGTTCCCAAATGATCCGAAATCACAATCCTCGAAATCCATTCCGAAACGGCCAAATTAATATTTAATTCAAAACCATGCTGTTGAGACCTGACTAGAGTATTCTATTAATAATTGTCTTCTCATCTTTCACAGAAGCCGATCATTAAGTTGGGAACTGGCACAAATTTAATCATTAATAAAATACCTGCAACTATTAAACCTGCCATGATGAAGCGCAGCGCCACATCAATGATTGGTTAGTATTTTGTTTTATTCATGGCGCTCTCAACACTAAACTCACTCACTTTTCTATTACAGAACCAGCTTTGAAATCGAGTAAATATTCAAATATACAAACAATTGCAAGCGCTGGCACACCAATCACCAGCTTTCAATGGCAACAAACAATTGGTGGTCCCGGTGGAACTACGATTACAACAACTCCAACTAAAAAACAACAAATAGGAGCTGCTATTAGTTCGCTACCATCCAATACCATCATACAAGCTAGCGGTGGTGGAGGTGCTGCTGTCACTGCGAACAGTGCTAATGGCACTATTGGCACAACAATTACACCAGCCACTACATTTAATGCGGTTACAGCACAGGGTAATGCTGTCCAGGTACGCCGTCCCACCATAGTCATCAAACGTGAAGTACCCAAACGCACCATACGTTGTGTCACACTTGAGCTGATCGAAAAGAATCCATATGTACATTTGGGTGTAATGGCGAATCGTTTGCAATTGTTAAAGAATATCATTTGTAATACGGCTAATATACCATTACTCGATTGTTATATTACGCTGAAAAAATTGCGACAAAATGAAGAATTTGCTTTGCTTGCAGAATATTTTGAACTTACTGAATTGGAGGTACAGCAGGCATTTGCACGCACCATTGTCAAGTTGGCACGTTATTTACGTGTCTTAGTACGTTGGCCAGATAGTAAGAAATACTATGATCGTCATAAAAATTTACCATTTGCTTTTCGTCCAAATTTGTCGCATGTGCAATCGCTGATTGAATGTGTCGAAACGGATATGCAACGGCAGGCGCAAAATGATTGTAGTAATTACAAATTCATTTTGTGTATTACACCGAATGGTGAGTGTTATAAGTAGAACTACGCTGATTTGAGTAATCAGTGAAAAAGTACATCGAGATCCCGTAAAAGCCCGAAGGGACAACAACAAACTAGAAAGTCTAAGAATAGAGCAAGCTATCTATATGCCAAGTTTGATCCAAATCGCGCCAGCCCTTCGTGGGATATTGGGCTATATGTGAAGGAAAAAATAGAACGGGGTTAGGTGGCAATCCTGCCTCGAAATATGTTCCTTAGTATACTGCCGAAAATACCTTTCCTATATTTGCATATCTTCCTAAATATTTAAAAGAAAATTGAAATAGGTGGCAACTCTTCCAACCGCCTGAAGTGGCAACACCCAAGTAGAAAGTCTCAGAATGAAGCATACTATCTATATGCCAAACTTGATATAAATTGCTTTACCCGTTCCCGAGACATTTCTCGGTATACGAAGGAAAAAAATAAAAAAGTTAGGTGGCAACACTGTCACCTAAATATCTTCGTCGGTATACCTTTTCTTTGATGCCCTCATTGGCATATTTTGGTCAATATTAAAAAAATTATATAGGTGGCAACCCTGTAAACCGCCCGAAGTGGCAACACTCAAGTACAAAGCCTTGGAATGACGGAAATCGTATGACAAATTTTATCCGAATCCCTTCAGTCGTTTCAGATATACAAAAGATTTATTGCCAAATGACTAATGGCGACAACTGGTGGAAGGAAGACGTACCAAAACTTTCTTTTTCCTCCCACTTTTTGTTTCCTATTCAAATTTTATTCTCCATGGCATCGTCGTCTAAGAAGTTAACTTCAAAAATCTTTTAAAACACATACTAAAACTAAAAACCTGAAATGATCCTAGAAAACTCCCGATTGGATATAGTTTTGAGAAATCTCGAAGTACTGATTTTTCAATCGATTGTATAATAATTTTAAATTTTAATTCCCTCAACCTCATAAGTATACGCCTAATAATCTACTTTTTTACAGGCATAATCTCATACATATCGGACGCCTTTGTCGGTCATCATGATGATCTAACGATTTTCACTGCTTCCAACTTTCAAAATATCATACCAAAATATCTTTCATTAGTTGCTGATCCGGGCAAGGGCATACGGCGCAAACGCAAGCCCAAACAGACAAACACTTCAACACAATCAAACAATAATGCTGATACGGATTCGACCACTGATTCTGCCGATGAATCTGCAGATGATATTGAAATGGATGATGGTGAAGATAGTCAAACTTTAAGTCGTTTTGCAGCATCACGTGTTGCCGCTGAACTGGCATCGCATCAAACAATGAATATTGTAAATAGCGAATTAACATCGCGTAAAGTAAAAGACTTTAGCATTCCGACAATGCGCGTACGTGAGCCGGTTTGCCGTTTACAAATACGTCATATGATTTATTGTCTGCGTGAATTTAAACTGCTGCAACCATATGCCATAAACGAGCAAATCATATTTCAATACCTCAATGAGGTATTAACCGTAGCTGCAGCGCTAACAAATCTTCAAAGGTAGAAACATGTTGTAGAGCAATGGTATTTGGCATGAATGTAGTTAGGTTATCGTAAAGAAAATAGGCGCGTAGCAGTTTAATGAGCGACAATTTTCTGCAACGCTTGTGAATATAATATTTAAGTATTTAGAGCGTAGTTTTATTGTATGAATTGCATGCGGAAATGGCTGCAGTGAATTGTAAAAAGCCGAATTTCTTCAGTTTGTTAGGTGATGGCCGTCAGAACAGTCTTTCAAATTGTAGTCAAAATTTAAACGGCCAGTCACTTATTGGCGTAAACCATTCACAATTCTATATTTTAAATATTCCTTAGTTTAATTGGTGTTTGTTTGACGGCAAATATTTTAAATAGTCATTTTAATTTTCTATCCAAACTGAATTAAAAAGATATGTTTGCAATATATCAATGCACCGTCAAAAAAAAAAAGCAATATCAACAGGATTAAATTATACATAAAATAGAAGTCTTTAATATATAAATACTATCACTAATCTAAAATATACTTACAATTAAAAAATAGTAATTGTGTTTTTTGGAAATATAATAAATCAATTAAATGCTGGAAAAGTTTCAATTAAAAACCGTGCGTCAACTTTATTTTTATTATGACATATAATGCTTTAGAAGGATTGATCATAATCTACGTAAATTTCATCCAAACACAACCATGAAAGGATTTTTGCTTTTCACATAATTCAGAAGTGGAATATTTAAAATGCGATTTGTACACTTGGAGTTTATGCCAGAGAGGTTTCAAACTTCCAACATAACAAAATACTATATGTTAGAAGCAGACAACGTGATTAAAAAATGCTCAACGCTCCAATTTAGGTTTTTGGTTTCATGGAGGTAAATTTGCTTAGTACACGGCGAATACCTTAACTGCGATCTGCAGAATTGCGTTGGTTCCTCTTATTATTTCTAGCCTCTTCGCGGATGGTTTAATCTATCTATGTAGTCATCCTAAGAAATTTTCATGTTCAGCGGTGTGTACAGTTGGATATAAAACAGGCCTAGTGATTAGGCTAGATTTGCTGGTTATGCTGAATTCCGCTTAGTTCCTCTTATTATGTAATTGTGTTGGTTCCTCTTGTTGTTGTTGTAACGAGGTGTAGCCCTGCCTAAATGTCAGACAGGGTCACCTCGAGTGTATTGCTCTTGGCCGGGTCGATTTAAGAAAACGGCCCGGGTCGTTTCGGCACGATGGGTACAGCACAAGTACTGGTACCGTTCTCGTAGATCCGGCAATACAAGAAACTAAACTAGCCGTGCAGGCTATGTAGGTCATTTAGCGTTACCCAGGGTGCACCAACTGGGAGGCGACCTACTTTTACACCCCTCTTATTATTTCTACCCTCTTAGCCATCCGTTTCTCCGTCCCACCGTCTGGGCACATTATAAGTCCAGTAAAAACTTAGATATTGGCATGAAATTTGTTTATACAACCTACTTTCCGGCCATGTTAGGTTGCTACAGAAAAGGTTTTAGCTAAAAGATTATATGAGTTGTATTCACACGCTGCCTCAAATTTAATATAGTCAAATTTTTAAACTCCTTTTACTGTAATGTAGCCACATTAAAATGTTATTCAGCGCAAAAATCCGTATTCAGCTACTCAATTAGTATTCTCGGATTATTTGTACTGTAATTCAGCTACATTAAAATGTAATTCAGCGCCAAAATCCGTATTCAGCTACTCAATTAGTATTCTCGGATTATTTAAGCGCTATCTACGGTGCCAACTGCAATGTTTCCGCCTTAAAAAGTCACTTTGGTCGCTATTTCTTCAATTGATTGTTTCAAATCCCATACTTAAAATCTTGAAAAACTGCTTTCTATCTTTAAACCCTTATTCTGTTCGATTTGAACTTGTCAAAATCTTTATTCAGCTCCTTTCTCTAACTTTTAAGCTTGTCAGCAACCTGATATGGCTATTCAATATTCGTGAACAGCTCTGTAAAAATAATATGCCGTTTTTTTAGATTTAATAGAGTGGAACTTTTCAAACCTCAGTAATTGCGTAGCATGTTAACGTACTGATGCTTTTGAAAACTATATTCCTTTTCCGAGAACTTATTCAGCTATGAATTCTACATAAGCGAACACAAAATTATTGAACTCATCTCAATGATTCAATCGTAGTTAGTGTAGTTCAGCTAAGCTCAATTGAATTCAGCGCTCTCAAAGCGCATATTAAATAATTCCTTAGTATTTTTTCTACCACGCTTCTAACTTTCCTACAAATTTGTAGTAAAACTTTATGATTTAACGCACTTGATATCGTTTCATTCTTTGATTGGAAGTACGATAAGCAAAAACATGCATTAATTACTGCCACTTCTCTATTTCTCTCATTTGCTTCACTTACATAATTACACCAATTACATGTAAGTATTTATCTACAACAAATATTGTTTTTGTTGGCGTATTATCTAAACAAGTGTTTTTCTTTCCTAATGCTTTGCTGACCATCATTAAGCGGCTAGCGGTGGTGGTGGGTGGTTAACGGTCTCAAGGCACTAACTAACTGGCTAACGGTCTTAAGGCACTAACTGTCCATTTACACGGTCCTAAAACTTTGCAATTTTTTTTTACTTGCACAAGTTTGTCTGTCCGTATGTAGGCAGTTAGGTAAATATGCGGGCGATTGTTTACATCTGCGTGCTGTGTTTCAAATGAACTTTTTCTCAGAAAACTTTTCAAAACTAATTAAAACGATAAGAAGTTCATGAGGAAAAAGTACAGGATAAATAGGGAAATAGTATGTATGAGCACCGTTTAATGTTGCTTTGGTCAGTCGTATACGTTTTGACTTTCTTTTTTCGTTTTTTACATTTCAAGCAGCACAAGTATGCAAGTTAATCTGTTATCGCAGTTGAAGATATCGCTAAATTTACTCTAAAAGGAGTTGGAAACTTAAACTTAACTCAAGTTTGTTCATTTAGTTGGCTGAAGAAATAATATTTTTCAAAGTTTCTGGTTTAAAATAACAATTCAGCTCTGAAAAATTAAATTACTAAGTTGCTGAAAATATTTGAAATCAATTAATTCTAACAAAAAATACTTCAATCCAAATTCAGCACATTCAAATCCAATTCAGCTCTTAAAAAACGCTATTCAGCTGCATAAAAAGCTACACCAAATTCGCGCATTTAGTGCCTGTATCACTAAGTCGGAAACAAAAATTCTTAGAAAAAATACTTTAACCCAAATTCAGCACATTCAAATCCAATTCAGCTCTTAAAAAACGCTATTCAGCTGCATAAAAATGTATCTAAGCTAGCCGAATTTGCAGTTCAGATACGTCAAATCCGCATTTAGTGCCTAAATTCAGCAGATTCAAATCCAATTCAGCTGCATAAAAATGTAATTAAGCTACGCCAAATTCGTATTTAATGCCTGTATAACTAATTCAGCAACAAAAATTCTTTAAAAAAGTACCTTAACCCAAATTCAACACATTCAAATACAATTTAGCTATTAAAAAACGCTATTCAGATGCATAAAAATGTAACTGAGCTAGCTGAATTTGTAATTAAGCTACGCTAAATTCGCATTTAGTGCCTGTATAACTAATTCAGCAACAAAAATTCTTAGAAAAAATACTTTAACCCAAATTCAGCACATACAAATGCAATTCGGCTCTTAAAAAACGCTATTCAGCTGCATAAAAATGTAGCTGAGCTAGCAGAATTTGTAATTCAGCTACAACAAATTCGCATTTAATGCCTGTTAAACTAATTCAGCAACAAAAATTCTTAGAAAAATACTTTAACCCACCCAAATTCAGCACATTCAAATCCAATTCAGCTCTTAAAAACGCTATTCAGCTGCATAAAAATGTAATTTACAAATTCAGCTACGCCAAATTCACATTTAATGCCTGTATAACAAATTCAGCAACAAAAATTCTTAGAAAAAATACATTCAAACTCAATTCAGCTCTTGAAAAACGCTATGCAGCTGCATAAAAATGTAACTGAGCTAGCAGAATTTGTAATTCAGCTACACCAAATTCGATTTAATGCCTATAAAACTAATTCAGCAACAAAAATTCTTCGAAAAATACTTTAACGCACGCGAATTCAGCACACTCAAATCCAATTCAGCTCTTAGAAACGCTATTCAGCTGCATAAAAATGTAATTTACAAATTCAGCTACGCCAAATTCACATTTAATGCCTGTATAACAAATTCAGCAACACAAATTTAATAACTCCTAATAGTACGCGTATTTAGCTGGGTGAAATCGTATTCAGCTCTCGAAGAATGTTGTTCATCTACCTAAACATTTACTTAATTCAGCATAAATTGCAAGTCAGCTACATTACATTTCCACCAGGTCCTAAAAACCAATTCAGCTGCCCCTTGATGTTATTCAGCTGTCCATAAATATTAATAAAATTTCCTTAAATAATGTTCAGCCAGTTGAAAATGTAATTCAGCTGCTGAATAGTGTTATGTGATATTCAGCTACTTGAAGTAACGTCATTCAGCAGCTGAAAGTATAGGAGCGTCGCTGAATTTAATTCAGCTACCTATTATTGTTATTCAGCTTACCATAAATGTTAGTTATCTTTCCAGAAATACTTTTTATCTACTCGAAAATGTAATTTAGCTGCTTTAAAGTGTAAAGGGCAAATACATCTAAACAAGGTAATGGCATGCAGCAGAGTAAAATAAAAAAACGTCGCTGAATTCAATGCAGCACTTCAAAAACCAATTCAGCTACCCATCAATGTTATTCAGCAGGCCATAAATGTTATTCAGCTGGCGAAATATAGCTAGACAATCTAATTCAGCTACTTAAAAGTGTAATTCAGCTAACTGAAACTTACATTTATTACTTTCCTTTTCATTTCTTCTATTACATTTTTTGCTGTCGCCTGAAAATCAAGCCATTTCTGTACGTCGACGAACCCACTACCACCTCCAAACAACAAGAAGATATAGGACTTAATTTAAATTCGATTTTCAATCACACATTATTTCGCATATTTAGTATCAAAATATTTATCCTTTCAATAATCCTTTGTTGATACAATCGCCACTATCTTTATGTGCATCTGTCGTCAATGAACTCATCAACACTCACATTCAGAAAATTCCTTTCATATCAATATATAGACCGGAATTCCGCGTGCGTACTTTTGTCTACTTCACACTTCGTCGTTTTTGTCTTTTGCTGAAATTCGTCAACTTGTCATATCATATTATTGAGTTGAAGGACAGTGGACTTCAGTGGTTTGCCATTGAAAATTAAAGATATTCAACCTATAGTATCTGTACATTAGACTAGGCCAAAAAAAGATCATTTTTATGATGAGTATTGATTTCGTTTAGAAAAAAAATTTTGTAAAATTTTAATAAAATATTTTGGAGGTCACTGCGAATTTGTTCACGAAATTTATGAAAACGGATCACAAATCGATGAATATCTCGACTCGAGCGCCACCTAGCGGGGAAAATATATTCAAAATTTGACGAAAATCCGCTCGGCAGTTTTAAGTTATTCGGGGTCAAAGGTCAAAATTTGGGATTTTTTGGACTTTTTCTAAAAATTACCTGAGATCAAGTTGTAGACCTGGAAATTCTATACAAATATGGTCAATCCAAACTGACATTTGAATCTTTCCAACGGGTCCTGGTTCAGCCCTAACCTCAACGGATTCAGATTCAGCAAACAATTCCCCCTCTAGAAAATCGAAACCAGCAATGAAAGCCCCGTAAAAATTGATTCTAAGGTCTCAAACTTAACAATACAATTTTCCAAAAAAAAAAAATCAATACAATTTTCAAAAAAAAAATATTTTTTTCATCCAGTCTAACCCACATATTTTTTTTTTTGACTCCCTTTTGTAAATGTTTATCGCGTAGGTAATTTCCATGTGAATGATTTCGAATGCTGACGATTCGCGAGAACGAAAACTTATACATCATTCAATGTACATATGCAGATTAGGGTGGTCCTTAGTTGTTTGGAGACAATTTTATCATCAGATTCTCGAGGGCTCAACCCCTAAGGCCCAGTGCGAGCTTAAGCGGCCAATTTGTATGGGATAAACTCACTTCCATTTTTTTAAACTCCATAGAGCAATCTGAGCTTTGACCCCCCTGCGAGACGCCTAAACCATCTCCAATCGGGGTAAAAAATTTTCTGCGATATAGTTGACCGTGGTGAAACCGATGTAGGGTGTGAGACTGGAAAAAATACTACATTTGATTATGAGGACCACCCTAATGTAGTTACAGTACAATACAATAGAATATTGTCACATCTTTTAAATGCCCATAACAATACCCTATAGTCCAGTGGAAACTGAATACAGGAGTGATTCAGGCGATAGGTTTTTTCGGTTTTGGAATCTCTGTGGTTCTCGCATAGACAATACAAAAAGATTGGAACTCGTCAATGCTCAACTATTTGGAAGACACATCTGTGGTGTAAAAGAGACAGGCTCGATTTTTGTTTCGGCATAAGAAAAGTTCTCCGGAAGATCTATGGTCTTTCCCGTGATGCCAACGGCGAGTATCGAAGGAGATTTAACGATGAGCTGTACGAGCTTTACGCAGATCTGACCATAGTCCAGCGAATTAAAGCCCAAAGGCTCCGCTGGTTGGGTCATGTCATGCGAATGGACAAGGAAGGTTTTCCTATCATCACCCGAATTCGGCAGCAGAGGAAGGGGGAGGCCTCCACTGAGATGGAAACAACAAGTGGAGGATGACTTGAACTCTCTTGGGGTTTCCAATTGGCGTCAGCTATCGCTAAAAACAGACAGAGTTCACAAAGTCCTCAATATGTCGACGTCCACACAAAGAGCTGCTTGAAAAATTCTACTATTTCTCTTCTATGGCAAACTCAAACTCTCTTAAGGTCCTTTTGATCCGCGTTCTCATCCCTTCAAGCTGAATTCTCCCTACCGGGCTTCGGCTTAATATCGTTCATCAAGCAACACGTCATTGTCCTGCTCGTATGTAATTCAAACGAAGAAACGAAGACAGTTAATTGATTTAACAGCACTTAAGGCATGAGTAGTTACGATGCTGTTTGGTGATGGAAAACTCACTCAAAAGACACCACACAAACCGAAATATGACTGAGATTGTGGTGGCTGATTCACACGCATACACGACTGCTTGAGGAGTTCCAAAGGGGCGAAGGTTTTTTTTGTTTAGATGACCAGCACAAGCTCCAGAGGTCTTCTGAGGGAAATTTAGGTTAGGTTAGGTTCAAGTGCCTGCCATAGAGGCACACATAATCCAGTTTAAAAAGGCCCGCTATGATACCACCAACTCTAGGAAAGTCAGTGCCAGGACCTGGTCATATTGAAAATCTCAGTGTTTCCCGGAACTGACACTCCTAAACCCACACCGTTACTCCTCCTCGAACCATTTAGATAACTTGATCAAGGCCATCAAGTCCCTTATGTCCAGCTACACGACCTGGCGTAGGCAATCCAGGCAGGAAACTCCAAAAAGGACATTCTCGCGCCGCTTAAAGCCGGAAAGTTACAGATGGGGTTCTGCACAGTTTCCGCCTTCTCCTCATCTTTGCAACTCCTGCAGCATCGTCGGTAGGGCACACCTAGCCTTTCTGAGTGTCTACCAATAAGGCAGTGCCCTGTTAATACCCCTGTTAATATGGAGATTTCTCTCTTTCTTAGGGGTAAATGTGTCTACATCATGGGTCGGCAGATTTGTAAATGCAGGTGTATAAGTGAGAACGCTTATACACGCGCTGTGATCGTCCAAACTATATTTTTGACATTCGCTGACCAAACAAGCGACACCCCCCCGCGATGTGGTTTCGCCCCTTGCCCAGCGACGACTAAATCATTTGGTAAACAAAGAGCACAACGTGTCTGTGTGATGAATCCAACTTGTTTGACTGATCTTAAGATATATGGGGCGCCGATGCTTGGTCTACATATTTTATGATCCCATTTTGGCCAGGTTTGTTGGATATCCGGCACCCCGCGGATTGAAGCGATCTTTCGTTGGCCTGACGGAGTGTGTACTCCTTCAACATTAGCTTACGCGTGGCAAAGGGCATACCTAAGTGCTCCTTATCCCGAAGTACCTGCTTGGTTGTGCCCTGTCCGGCAAGATTGTCTGCCCAACAGTTTCCCTCAATGTCCCTGTGTCTCGGGAGCCATGTGAGGTTCACGCGGTTCTGTTGGGCCATCTTTTGGAGGGATCGACGACAGCTGAGCGTCAGTTCATTTTGAGTTGAACGAGTAAGAGTCAAGGGATTTGATGACCGCTTGGCGGTCGCTGAAACCAAAGATATCCTCTCCGATAGTACGTTCGCTTATCCAAGCCGCGGCGTCCATGATTGCTGACAAACACTGCAGTGTTCAGGTAGTCTGAAGGAGAGCTCAAGGTTCAGATCCTTTGAATAAAGCCCTCTTCCAACTCTCCCATCTAACTTCGATGCGTCGGTGTAAATATAAGTGCCGCCTTTAGTGGCGGGACACCGATCCGTCCCTTTCAATTCTTCCCTGGTGGGAACGTTTATTTTGAAGCAACTATCTCCGAATGTTGTGGTCGCACAACGATCTGTGCTCAGCGAGAGAAAACTGTAATATCCCAGAATGCTGGAGTGTCGAGTAGTGCTTGCGTCCCAACCGGACGTTTCCCTTAGACGCAGCGCCGATGCTGCTGCTGCCCGACACCCTTCCAGATCGAATCGCCTTGCTTATAAAAATCATGCTAGAACTGTGAATAAGATATATCAACGTTTTAGCCCATCAGGCCCAGCAGTCTTGAACGGCTCGAAGCTTTTAATTGCCCACCTTACCCTTCCCTCCGTGTTGGGTATGTGTACAAGCAGGTTTTTTTTGCAGGTGCTAGGGGTGCATCATGCGAGTTCCCTGGAAAGTGTATATTCAAGAGCAGCTCCAGGGTTTCCCCTTCCGTGTTGGTCCCGGATCCATCAGGTTTCGACAGCGATCGCTTATATGTAGCTGTTTGAGTTTTTGAGAGCACTTATCTTAGTCTCGCTGTGTCGTCGACATTTTCGACCCCAGTACAGAAATTTCTCCACAAAGTTCTCTTCGCCTGCCTCAGAGCATTTTTGTAGGTCCTTAGTTTATCTTCATATACGAGCCATCGGGTCTCCGTGCCAAGGCTCTTGGCCTTATTAAATATAACTATTTAAATATAACATACATATATATAACAGGAGTTCCATCGATTAATAAAAAAAACTACCAAATCAGAAAAAAGTACCAAATTCGTAAAAAAAACTACCAAGTTTGGTAGAAAGCTAGCAACTGTGGCAACCAGGCAAGTAATGATCTGACTATAAGGTTCTTACACCAGCTCTTAAGACCCCCTATAGGTATTGAACGATGACCCTTTTTAAAGGCCTATTCTGCCACAGACACACAAAGCTGCGTGTAATATTTCCATTACTTGTTCCAACTGTCAGATTCACTTTTCGCATAAAAATACGGCTATTACGTAATGTAATATCTATGTAAATCGTGAACTCATTCATTCACCTGCCGTGTGACTCGAAAATCATTGCAATGAATTCCGACAATTTCATTTAAAAGATACAAAAGCCAAAAAAAAAGAATATGACACCAGCTGCTGCCTCTGCTACTTTAAAATGCAATTAATTCGTTCAACTTTGCGCATCACTGCCAAGCTTCACTGACGCCATGCCGCCAAAAAGTATACCTTACAAAATTAAAATTCTCAAAAAAAAAAAGGGAAAAGGGGAAAAAGAAAACGAATTTTTATCAAATGCATAAAAATGTTTAACGTCCAGTAAGATATGCGAAAATAAGAATTTAAAATAATGCCAGCTAACGGTACTTTCATATTAAAGCATACTTTTTCGCGGCAACTAACGCAAGTGCAAGGCTAATCTCTTCAGTAGCTGGCGGAAAGTAGCTTTTTCATGTTTTAATTTAAAACGGGCCAAAGCGTTGACCCATACAAGTGACCCGCGCGCCGCCTTCGAATATGCTACAAACACGCTATGCGCCTTAGAGTATGCAACGCGCCTTAGCATTGCATTGAATTATGCATATTTATAGGAGTTCAGAATGGCAAAGTATTATTCGCCAAATTGAATGCGAATGTTTGAAAGAAACACTGTTGGTCTGGGTATTTGACTTCGAACTAACAGTAAACTTCAGCCGTAGGTTGTTGGGGTAGCTGGGATTGGGTGGAATGTGGCGGTGCTGGTGGACAGGTGAATGTTGCGACAGCAGTGCAGATAAAATTGCAAAATTAGCGATAAGCTCTTGCTAAGTACAAAATACAGGGTGTGCGTGATATGCAAGAAATTTATTCGTGATTTGAAAAATATGTTTAAATAAATTCTTTCTTTTTTACGACCAGAAAAGGGCCGATGTCTCCTAGGGCGATTAGATTAGTATGGTCCCAAAGAAAATAGAGACACATCGCGATTACGGTCTTTTATGTGATTTCAAGCATTTTTTTTCTAAGAAACCATAGGTAGGTCTAAAATTGATTTTAAGCCAGCGATTTTTTCTATCTGGCTTTTTGTCGAAAAGTTAGTCATCTGTTCGAACAGCGGGTTTTAAAGCTAGGGGAAATGTGTATCTGAGAGTATTTTGGGCTGAGAAATCCATTTCTGGCACTATTTTAATCTCCACTAGAGGGCGATTCCGTACTTTTTTTTCGGATTATAACGCCTCTTTACCGAAAATCTACCAAATTTGGCTTTTTTATAATACAGTTCCAGTATTATAATCGCCACTGGAGGCCGATTCCGAACTTTTTTTTCGGATTTTAACGCCTCTTTACCGAAAATCCACCAAATTTGGCTTAATTAAGGGCAAAAATGACTTCCTCCACCCCAAAAAACCCCATATTCACATTTCTGTTTTAAAAATTTTGAAATATTAAGTTAATTTTAAGCCAGCGATCTTTTTCTATCTGGCTTTTTGTCGAAAAGTTAGTCATCTGTTCGAACAGCGGTTCTAAAACCTAGAGAAAATTTGTATCTGGGAATTTTTTGTGCTGAGGAATCCATTTCTGACTATCATTTAATCGCCACTAGAGGGCGATTCCGTAAAAAATCCACCAAATTCGGCTTTTTAATAATACAGTTCCAATCTTTAAAAAGACTAATATTACATTTACACTGCACCAAATTTGGCGAATTTAAATGACTCATTTCGAACCTGTTTACACTGCCAAATTTGTATTTGGCTTCCCTGCAAGAATCTTCTACCAGGACAAAAAGCCAACGGAGAAAATGTCGAAAATTGAGAGAAAGTAAAATTTTGCGGATTTTTACAACAATATTGCCTATTTTCGGTAAAAATCGCTCGAATACAAAAAAAATACGAAAGGTTCTCTAGCGCCGCTCAAATGTAAAAATTAATACCAAAAATGACTGACTTCCTCGACCCCAAATAACGCCATATTTACATTTCGGTTTGAAAAGAAAACAATATTTTTGAAGTTAACTTCTCTCAATACAATGTTTTTACGACTTTCCACTTGGGTGTTGCCACTTCGTGCCGATTACAGGGTTACCAACTACTTCAATTTTTTTCAATATTGAGCAAGATATGCCAATATGAGTAACAAATGGAAGCTGATTTTGGCCGTATATGAACGAAGATATCTCCAGGCAGAGTTAAATTTAGTTTTTCGTAAACCGACCAATATCTGGAGATCGGGTGAAGCAATTCGGATAAAGTTTGTCATATATGCAGATAATAGGTATGCTTCATTCTTTCAATTTAGGTGTTGCCACTTCGCTGGGTTGCCATATGTCCCAATTTATTTTTTCTCAGTCCCGCCACCCTGTATCAAGTCTGTACTGCTCCTACGCCCCTTAAGCACAACATTTCAAGGTGGAATTGTAGGAAATTTAAAATTTTGCCACTACCTTTAGATATCTGGCGCACCTTAACATATTTACATTTATATACAAAAAGATTTAGCATACCATCAGGCGCAAGAACGCGTAATCCGTAAATGGCACAAGGCGTAAGTGAGGGGTGGTGGAGATGGCACCGCACCTAAAACTTTTACGCCAACTTTCACATTACAGCCACAGCCTTTCCTCTGCTGCAATTCTCCCTTTTTCTACCCTTCCTCATCACTACCCTTAACACTATCCACTAAGTGAGTTAGTTCTTTGCACAAATCCAGGTGTGCTCGCTATGCAAACGCTAAGCTCTGTCTGAAAGTCAAACTTGACTTGCTTGCATTTCGCTTTCTTTCACTATCTTTGCGTTTTTTTTTTTTTTGTGTAGCAAGTATTGCTTGCAGCGTAAGTTTTAAGCGTTTCAGTAGTGTTATTTTTTTTGCTGCGCTGCAATTTTTCCTTCAGCCTTGCAACAGAGTCGAAATAATCGCATTTAAGGCAAGTTTCGAAAAACTTTGCTTAAAACCAACCAACTCAACAAAAAAAAGTGCTAAGGTAAAATTAAATGCAGCACTGGTTGTAGGGGGATAAAATGCATGGTAAGCAGCTTGCGCTTCAAGAATTGGCTATTTTCGTTCATCGTCAGCAAGATAAATTCAACGAAAGCCTAATAAATTTGCCTGCTTAGCTGATTAAGGCATGAAATAGAGCGTAAGCGAGCACCCAATGCAAATACATTAGACAGGGCAAAGAAAAAAAATTATTTTTTTCCTTATGAAGAGGGAAATTTGAATAGGAAATAAAAAAAAGGGACGGAAATACGCAATGGAAATGAAAAAAAGGGGACGGAAATGAAAACTTTTAGTGTCTCTATCTCGGAAATGGCTGAATGTAGATAGTCTGCATCATTCTCAGACTTTCTACTTCGGTGTTGCCACTTCGTAGGGCTTACGGGTGAAGCAGTTTGGATCTAATTTGTAATAAAGATAGTAAGACTTTTTACTTGGGTGGGGTCACTTCGGGCGGTTTACGGGGTTGCCACCTATCTCCATTTGTTTTCAAATTTTGTTTCGGCCGCATTTCAAGTGAACGATTTTCCGGCGGAGTTGCCACCTAACATCTTTTTAATTTAATCCCTCGATATACTACCAATATGTCGAAAATGGGTGAAGCAATTTTAATTATCACAAGTATATAGAACAGATAGTATGCTCCATTTTAAAACTCTTAAGAGTTGCCACCTACTTAATTTTTTTTTTCAAATATTGAGCAAGATATGCCAATATGGGTATCAAATGAAAGGTTATTCCGGGTGTATACCATTTTTTTTTTTTGCCCATGGGCAATATAGGTTTTATATAGGTCTAATATAGGTTTTTAGTTACCAGCCTCCGAGGTCGGAAGCCTCTTCCCGCTTACTTAATGCATTTTCGCGTAATTAACAAAGTGGGTGTATGTAAGTAAGCCATACAAACCGCGCGTCTAACAGCATCTTCAATATTTGCATTTGGTTTATTTAGCCTTTACGCGCTTCTTCCGCCCGCACTGCCTCTGTGACTAGCTTAACTTCTCAATAAATTTCAATTGTGCAAGCGTAACTACCAAATAAACTACAATCAAAAGCGGCGCTATTTAGGTACCACGAAAAACCAACTTATCAGCCCATTTTCCACAGCCCAAATGGAGTAGCGCCCGCCTCCCAACGGGCGAATATGTTGGCTTGTGGCGGCAGGTGATGGCAGCCACCAGCTGGTGCGACACACCTGGCCGCGTGGAATTTCAAGTCGCAGACAAATGATTCAAATATAAATTTTCGCAAATTGCCAAGAAAATTGGAGCTCTGAAGCCGGCTAGTGAGTGAGGTTACTACTTCGCGTCCAACTTTATGTCATTAGCTGCGTTGTGCATAAACTAGCATCAGCAGCAAACTTTTAGCTCCTTTGATTTTAATTTTTTTTTTTTAATTCTTTTTATTTGCCCAAGTCACTGCACATAAGCTTGTCCTCGTCAGATGCTTCGCGTATTTTACAAATTTTGTACCGGAAAACGGCAACAGCGGTACTAGCAGGCTGTCCTCGCAGTCTCCTTCGTCTTCAATGCAGCATGATGCATACATAAGGACTTAGCATAGCAAGGACGGATTTAGGGGTGGGGAACGGGGGCACACCCCAGACGGCATGTTTATATTCTCCGGATACTCCATCACAATGCATTTTTAGTCGAAAAAGACAAAAAAAATAATTGAATTTGTATGTGAGTCCTTATATTCCTATACTTCTGAAGGATCTGCCCTTCTACCAAAGCAATTTAATATTGCGGCTGCAGCATAATTACCAAGCCCTAATAGTAGAGATGTGTGGAAAAAATCGATATGTGGCTAAAGGTGTATTTATCGATAGTTTTTAAGGAATCTTTTTTTTTTTTCAATGATATCAACCGTAATTGTCAGTCGTAAGGAACAATATACAAATTTTACCAGAGATAATTTTTGTTTTTTTTTTACTAAAAGTAGGCATCGAAATACCAACATATAATTCGATATAACTCAATTGTTCCATAACTTCCAACTCTAATTAGCAGCTCCAGCATGTATAGAAAAGGAACGCCGCTGAACAAAATTATCCACATTTTTATCCTCTTTTTTGGGAAGCGCGATCCAGTAATTTCCCCAGAAATTATCCGAAGAAAATACCGATATCCATATTGGTATTTCTTTTGCACACTACTAGATAAACAATCTGTTTGGTCAGTGACACCTCATTGACTGGTCTGATCTGAGCTAAGCACTCACACATTGAAATGCAATCCCACACGTATACAAATTTTTGCATAAGATTCATCACCATCGCCTTCGAAATCTTATCACAATTCTGATGCTTTATATCCAATGAGTGGTCACTGACCAAAGAGCTGTCAAATAGGGTTAAGATTGAAACAAAAAAAAAAAAAAAAAAATGGGGGGCAACCCTGTAAACCGCTCGAAGTACCAACACCCTAGTAGAAAGACTAAAAATGAAGCATACTATCAATATTCGAAATTTGATCCTAATTTGCTTTAGCCGTTTCTGTTTTTTTTTTTTTCTATTTCCGTTGCGCATTTCCGTTCCCTTTTTTTAACTTCCTGTTCAAATTCCAATCTCCATAAAAACATTGCATTCCCTCGTAAAAAGCTAACTTCAAAAATTTCCATCGAAAAATCGAGCTATCGACAAACGTCCAACTTTCTTCACTAATAGCCAACTACTCTATCGAGCGCTTCATTACAGCAGCAGAAAGCAGCGGAAAAGCCTTTCAATAAATGTTAGCACAGCAGCAAAAGTGGGCAAAAGATTGCTTTTCTTGCTGCCAACAAAAAAAGCGAAGGATCGCATTTCACTTTTCTCTAATTTAACTGTCGTTTGCTGAAAACTTAGTAATCTGTTAATTATTTGTCTTGTGTAAAGTTGGTGAAATTTTATTGCTTCATTCTGCAACTCAAACGCGAAGTTACTAGGTAGGTACTTTAAGGTGAGTAAAATTTGTTTATTATTGTTGTTGGAGTAACAGTACTAACTTCTGCTTATTGAGCAGGTCTACGTACTCCTGAAGGAAGTTCTCCAGCCAAAAGTTATGTAAGTAATACAAAATAATAAAAAATTTGTAATCAAAAAAAAAAGAAAATAAATTGAAAGGAAAAAATAAATAAAAAAAAGTTAAATATGATTAACATAAGTAAATAAGAATGCAAATAAAATACGTTAATTAATTTTATGTATGAAAATTAAAAAAAAAAAATCGCATGATAAATATGACTCCCCGACGGGGAATTGAACCCCGGTCTCCCGCGTGACAGGCGGGGATACTAACCACTATACTATCGAGGACTGTTAGATCGCTGATGCATGATTCAGTATACAAATGAACTATGCAATCAAGAACTGCGATATAAGTTTTGCCTAACACGCAGTACACAAATGCAATATAAGAATGTTTAAATAGCATTTCTGTTTAATACCCACCTAAAAATATTTTTATCAAGGCCCTTATAAAAAAATTCTTACTACACTGCAAAAAATGCGATTAACATAGGAATAGTACCTACGAAGAGTTTAGTCGCTAAATTAGAGCGCTTAAGCTTGATTTATTTGCGAAAGCTCAGAAGTTTTTCATGGAAATTGTGACGAATTCGATGATTCCTCGACTATTTTCCCTGACTTCGATCACTGTACGTTAAATAAAACACTCAGATTCTGCTTAATAAGTAGTACGCTTTATGCACTACTAAAAACCGTAGTGCAATATCGCGGGTTAATTCACTATTAAGTACTTCACTGTACAACACTTGAAAATAAACTGATCGACGTGCGTTATCTTTGCGCTTTTATATACCCTAGTAGACTGCGGCTTCATCACCTAGAAATGTCTACACATTTCTGGGTTATTCGTGCAACAGTGTTCTCGAAGCGTCTATCTATCGTCATCTCCTCTTCGTGCCACATTCGCAAACACGCGAGCTGCCTCTCCCTCTCTCGCTCTCACGTCATGTATCTAAACAGCTGTAGTTGTGGTAGTTACGCTAGTGGTGGAAATACACTAGTGTTGGAAGATGAGCGATTCTTGATAACATTCGCCACAAAAGATTTGGGGCGGTTTACAGGGTTGCCACCTATCTAATTTTTTTTTAAACATTGAGCAAGATTTATATTGTCATTTGTATCAAATGAGAGGTATTTTCGGCCGAGTTTCAAATATGACAGGTTCAAGTAGGGTTATCAGCTAGGGTTGCCACCTAACCCCATTTAATTTATTTTTCCTTATATTTTGGGAACTGCTTGACCGAATTTGATAACATTTGTTATATATGTAGATGGCATGAATCGTTCTAAGATTATTTCCATGGGGTTTGCCAATTTTGTTCGTTCACAGAATTGCCACCTATCTCAATTTTTTTTTAATATTGAGCAAGATATGTCAATATGGGTATCAAGTGAAAGGTACTTTTGGTCGTATTCCAAATATGTAAATTTTAAGCAGGGCTGCCATCCAGGGTTATTACCTAACCACTATTTGCTTATTCTTTCGGATATCAACCACTATTTCGGTTGTCTATTGACCATATTAGATACAATTTTGGTACAGGGATAGTATGCTTCATTTCCACCATGGTTTTGGCACATGTGGTGTCATACCGGGTTGCCAACTACTTGGTATGTTTTAAATATATTTGGGAAAGCTTTTATTGTTGGTAAGATTTGGTGACAATTTCGAGGAATACCGAGCAATCTCGGTCACCCAACTACTAAATAATTAAGTTGCCCGCGACTTTATCTGCGAAAGTTTCAATAACGAAATCTCGACTCCACAGCCAGCTATCGGTTTATTTTTTTGCAGCAGGATTGTTGATTATACATATATCAAACATACTTGACAAATATGGAAAAAAATCAGGTGAATAAATACGGAATTTGTATATATAGCAACTCCAGCGGCATCTAGCGGAAAAATATATCCTATGTTGAGAGGACTTATCCAAAGAATAAACTGTTAAAATTTAGTGAACTGCACTATCATTTTGCATTCAAATCTCATTTTTCAAAAAAAAAAAATTAAATAAAAAATGAACTTAGGTAGGACATTTGTTCACGAAGCCATTGATATATTCCCTGGAGATAGGCAAAAATCTTTAAAAGGGCCAAAGCGGGCAAAGAAATAAATAAAACTTCTGTCACAAATCATTGAAACACAATCAGCATAAGATCTCTCTCTGTAAACCAGTTTTTTTTGCTCTCTTGAACAAACACTAAAAAATGAATATCTGTTTTTGCTGGCGCAGCGACGATGTGATCATCAAAAATAAAATAGAATGCAAATGAAATATGTATATTAATTTTATAAAAATTAATCAAAAAAATTGGCTATTGATTTTGACTCCCCGACGGGGAATTGAACCCCGGTCTCCCGCGTGACAGGCGGGGATACTAACCACTATACTATCGAGGACTGTTAGATCACTGACGCATGATGTTGTATACAAATGTACTATGGAATCACGCACTGCGATATCAGTTTTGCCTAATAGTACATTTACACCGCACCATTATTTGGCGAATTCAAATGAGCAAGTTCAACACGGTTTACAGTGGCAAATTATTATTAATTATAAGTTATAAATTAGAGTAATAATAAATGAAAAGTTAGGAAGGCTTCTGTTTTTTCTTGATAGAATTGGTCCATTTTCTTAAAGAAAAACAGATAGGGTTGCTTTTTTGAAGAACTGTGGTTCGTATGGTTCGGCAAATGAGGCCAAATGTGATGGAATTCCAAATTTGGAAAATGAGACTGTGGTTCGTATGGTTCGGCAAATGAGGCCAAATGTGATGGAATTCCAAATTTGGAAAATGAGATTTGTATGGAAAAAAGCGCCAAATTTGCAACTTTTCGGTGCGGTTTGGTGCGTTGTTAATCTACTATTACACAAATTCGATAAACTTCTGCGTCGATTTTGGTGTGTTAAAGAGTTCGTAAACTTATCCAATTCAATGACGCCGTTTGACATGCAATATGTTTAATGCATGCGAAAAATAAGCTGAAAAAAGGTTCGAAAATTAAATTTTTTCTCAGAATTTTCAATTAAAAAGTTTTTATTTGACATCAAGTACAAAAAATTTTGAGAAAAGATGTTTCTTAACGATTTAAGTCACAATTGTGATTTTTTCAAATAAAAATTATTAAAAAATTAAAAAAAAAGTTCATCTCAATGCTTAAACGACTCCCCGACGGGGAATTGAACCCCGGTCTCCCGCGTGACAGGCGGGGATACTAACCACTATACTATCGAGGATGTTGACGTAACTGTGTAAAACAACACATTTAAAGCAGAGGACAAAAAAATGCAACAACATTCATCTAAGGAAGTTAAAGTGGGTGGTTTTTGTTTATTCACTTTTGAATTATTGAACATTCCTTATCTTTTGTAGGTACATATATACATAAATGTTTTGTTAACAAAATAGCAAAAATGTTTTAGGTAATCACATATGTGTGTTTCGGCTATGCTTCATACAAAAAGGTCTTTGTAGGTATTCACTATACCGACATACATATTTATTGTTTAGCTTTCGTGTAACCTACACCCCTGAGTTCTTCTCACTATTAATAGATACATATTTAAATGACATTCGCCTAATCAGAATAATAAAAATTAATTTAAAAATATGGCTGCAGTGATCACCATTTTGTTTAAAAAATTTATTTAAAAACTTTGCAAATATCGTTCAATCAATTCAGTAAAATACCAGGCAAACAAAAATGCCCAGTAAGAAGCTACTTCGGGCATTTCGTTCAGTTAAACATGACATAAGCTAAATGATTGTATGTAGATACATATGTGTATAAATATGTATTTGCTCGTACATACATGTGTCACAATGTGTTCAACCACTAGCAGCAGTGCTAGAACTACTGAAAATCTAAATTGAAGTCTGCAAATTTTTTCAGTGTGTTTTTTGCATGCTTTTTAATAGTACATTTACACCGCAACAAATTTGGCGAATTTAAAAACTGGCAAATTTGCATTTGTCTTCACCTTCCCTGCAAGAATCTTCTACCAGGAAAGAAAGCCACCGAAAGAAAATGCAATACCGTGATGTTTTAAACATCTGTAGAGTAATAATGAAAGAGGAGTTGAGAAGGCTTCTATCTTTTGCTGGTAGAATTGCCCATTTTCTTTTAAAAAAACTAACTGAAATTGTTATTTGCAGCTGTGCATAGTGCAAAAGTTATCACACGTCAATTACCCATTAAGGTGGCTTTGCAATCCTTAATGTGGAACACCCGCAGGTTTGCGGTTTTTAGGAACTGTGGATTGTATTGTTTTTTTTAATGAGTTCAAATGTGATGGAGTTCCAAATTTGGAAAATGAGATATGTATGGAAAAAAGCGCCAAATTGGCAACTTTTCGCCAAATTTGGTGCGGTGTAAATGTACTATAACTCGAAAAAAATTTCCCGCCGTGTATTTCATAACTTTGAAAAGATTTCAGCTGTCAAACTCATATTTACCGTACTACATGATGCATTATTAACTTCGCAGTCCTCGATAGTATAGTGGTTAGTATCCCCGCCTGTCACGCGGGAGACCGGGGTTCAATTCCCCGTCGGGGAGTTTCAAAATCGATAGCTGTATTTTTTATTTTTTTATTTTTATTACCGCTTATTCTAATCTATTAAAGTGGTGTCTCGGACCTTAAGAAATATGTTTTACGACAGGGTTTTCGGTGCATTGCCAGGGTTGAACTCTAATCAACTTTGACTTTAGTTTAAATTTGCTTTGAAAATCGGGATTTGGTGACTATTTGATCGATTGAAAAATTTTTGCTAAAAAATATTCTTTGTTATAACGTTTCAAAAGTAGAACTGACAAGACAGATGTGGTTTTTATCGCGAACATTCGTATTTCAAGTGGCGAGTGGTACTAAAAAATTTTTCAAAAATTGTTGACGTAGTAGTAAATTTTTAGACTTTTTGAAATATGTACTAAATCTAATACGAACTAAGTGGGGGAAAGTTTCAACGCTGCTCAACAGAAGTGTACCCTCAAAAGTCAACATGCTAATTTAAAAATTCTTACTTTCTACGAATACATACGTAACTACAAACAAATAAGCAGCAGTTTTACGACATGAGTATTTCAATTGAATACAAGGTTCGCCCTTTCGAAATTAATAGCGAAAAGAAAAGAAAATGTTTACACATGTAAATGCAGTAAATCCTACACCCTGTATTTTCACACCACAGCACAATTTTTCTCTCGATCTCGCTCAAATTTTAAATTTGTATAGTTTTCACGTTTCTTTACACACGTTCAATATACATTTCATGTTTTCTGGCATTCACTGGCACTGCAGCTGCTGATCGCGTGCTATTGTTTCCAATGTGACTACAAACTAAATACATACCTACAATTCTCAACAGTTCGCAGATTTCAATAGCAAATTTGCTGTTGAAAATTTCTGCTTACTTGATAGTAACGTGGATCAATTTATCGATTTTTCTACCATGATCATCACGGCAATCGTTCGCCATTGGTGATCGCGATTACTTGAGTTTTGATATACTTATTGGACTGGGCCAAGAATAAAAACTTTGTTTTTTTTTTCAAAAAGTATATTGATTTTCTTTTTAAAAAAGGTGAAAAAAATTACTGTAATTTTTTCAGATTTTTAAATTCAAGTCTAGATTTTACGCTAATTTAGATTTTACAGACTTTTTACCTCATATTTGGTATAAAAACGACAAACCATTGTTGTAAAACACCATTTACCTGAACTTATGTATTTTTGAAGGAAATCGAATTCCCTACAAAATTTGCATTGACTAAAATTTTCTCAGACTAGCCGTTTTCTAGTATTCTAGACTCAAAAATTAGCATGGGTTTTCGATTTCCCATTTTTTCTTTCAAAAATGGTCAAAAATGCAAATATCCATGTACAACAAAGATAGATACAGATTCTTAAAGGAAATTGAGTGGGCTACAAAAAAGGTTAAACAACTTTTTTTTTGTAAAGTTACTTTTTCAAAACTTATTTAGTATTAAAATAAAAAAAAAATCATATTTCCGTCTTTTTTTTGGTGGCTTTGATCCAATTTTTTCACTAAAATTTGTTTATTGATACATTTCTCCTTTACGTTCAAACAGATCTCGGCTTAATATATGCTTTCTCTGCGAGGGTGTAGTTTTACAGTCTTCAAACGGCACAGCCATAAAAAAAAAAAAAGTTGACGTATCTGTGAACTCAATAAATTAATTTTCATGTATTTTGGCGAGCTAATTCCAAATTCGTAATCAGAATTAGCCTAAACGCTCGTATTTCTTCTTTAACCTAACAAAACTATCACAAAATAATATTGGACTTTTTTTGCAAGGTTAGGGCCTACCCTCGGGCCCGTTGTTGAATTCTAATAGCGAATTCGGATTCAGCACCCAATTTCCCTTCAGAATATGTATTTAGCTTTATTCGATGTTGATTTATTCCAAAAAAACATGCCAATGCTTGAGGCTAGAATACTAGGAAACGGCTAGTCTGTCGTTTTTATACCAAATTGAAGGTTAAAGGTACGGGTACACCTAGCGACACCACGCGACGCGACCAAATAGTTGCCTATTTGATCAACATTGTTGTGTCGCGTCGTGTCGCATGGTGCTGCTGTCGCTAGGTGTACTCTGGGCCATAAGAACACATGCATAGAATATTTGGTCGCGTCGTGTCGCGTCGCGTCGCTAGGTGTACCCTTAGCTTAATGGTGTAAAATCTAAACTAGCCATGATAGACCACTAGACCTTAATTTAAAAATCTGAAAAAATTACAGTAATTTTTTTTTACCTTTCTTAAAAAGAAAGTCAATATAATTTTTGAAAAAAAAACGAATTTTTTTTTGGCCCAGTCTAATAGATATGTATAATTAAAAAAAAAAACGAATTATTTTTTTTTCGCCCAGTCTAATATGGCATTGTTCCGCCGTTTGTTGATTATGACGATTTTCTACTTATGTAGGTAGCCGTTGATGTAATGGAATATTTATTTCAATATTGATTGGATGTTGAGCAATATATATTCAAAAATGTTTTAACCTAGCTTTAGAATCAATATCAAACAATTCTTAAAATAATATCGTTCAACATTATATATAGTCATTTCAATATACCTAATTTTCGAAATAATTACATATTAATTCCCCAAATCAAACTAGAAAATTTTTAAATTAATGTATTGCAATATTTCATTTCATTTCATTTGGTGCAGTGTAAATGTATTATTAGAATCGTTAATAATAATAATTTGCGTTACCCTGTGTTTGAGTTTCATGCTGTGTCTACAACAACGACACATATTTTGTATTCGTTCTACATAGCGTTCGCTTGTGCTTGCGTTTGTGTAGACCATTTGACACGAACTTGACAACAAGCAGAGTGGCGCAGTGGAAGCGTGCTGGGCCCATAACCCAGAGGTCCGAGGATCGAAACCTTGCTCTGCTAGATGAATCAGTGAATAATTTTTTGGTTTTTTTTTTAATATTTTTTTTTTTTAAATAAATTTTCTTTTATTTTAAAAATATTTTGAAGTAAACTAAGAGGCGATACAATGTTTTTTTATGAAAACTTTTGATGTGTCTTGCTCAAAAAAATATTTTGCCTTATTCTAACACTTTCTACTCGGATGTTGCCACTTCGGGATGATTACAGAGTTGCCACTTATCTAAATATCATTTTAAATATTGAGCAAGATACGGCAAAGTGGATATCAAAGGTATTTTTTTGTCATATATCAAGGCAGGGACGGATTCACGGTGGTGATTTTCAGGATCAATTCCTTCGGTTCGGGATCCAAAAACTGATACTTTTCACAGTAATACAGCAAAAAATATAGTAAAAATTACTCAAAGAAAATATTAAAAATTTGAAAAATATAGAAAAAATTAGACAAAAATATAGTAAAAATTAGACAAAAATATAGTAAATAAGATACCAAAATATTGTAAAATCTGACCCATAAATACAGTAAAAATTACATAAAAAAATATATTGAAATTACACAAAAAGTATATTAAAAATTACTAAAAAAAGATAGTAAAATTCGTACAAAAAATATAGTAAAATTTACACAAAAAATATTTAGATTACACAAAAAATATAGTAAAATTTTAAAAAATAATATAGTAAAAAAATTACGCAAAAAATAAATCTAGTAATAAAATTACACAAAAAATATAGTAAAAATTACATAAAAATATATTAAATTACGCAAGACATATGGTAAAAGTTACGTGATACCTTGAATTTGAAATTGCCTGTTCCATCACATGTAGGTATTAGGGTTGGGCCATTTTGAATAAAAAATTATTCAAATAGAAAATAAAATTATTCATTATTTTAATAATTTTGAGTGATGAGTTACTGGCTATTTTCATTTGAATAAAAATAACCGATCACTCACATTTTTTTGCATAATGAATCAAAATTTATTTTTTATTTTTTCGTCACTAATCCCTCAAAAATAGTGATAAAATTTTATTTTTGAGTGACGAGTGCCGAAAAAATTAAAAATAAATTTTTATGCAATTCGAAAAAATTTGAGTGATGAGTGACCGGCTACTTTTATTCAAAAAAAAAAACCAAAATGATAAATACAAATTTATTTTTATTTCCAGCGATTCTTGAATAAAATAAATTGTTACTCATCACTCAAATTTTTCGAATAATGAATAAAAATTAATTTTTAATTTTTTCGTCACTCGTTACTCAAAAATAAAATATTGCCCATCCCTGGTAGGTATATATATTTAAAAAAAAAAAGAAAACAACCCTAAAAGTCGAGTTTTAAAAATCAAAAAATGTCCCCGAAAAATCCCCCTTCCCAAAATCCTGGATCCTCCCCTGTATCAACGAATATATTTTCAGGCAGGGTTGCCACCTAGGATTGTCACCAAACGACATTTTATTTATTTCTTCGTATATCCACAAATATCTCGGGAGCCGCTGCTTTTTTTTAGCCATTTACAGGGTTGCCACATATCTTTTTTTTTTTTTTTTTTCAAATATTGAAAAAGTCATGCCAATATGGGTATCAAATGTAAGGATTTTTCGGTTGTATACTAACGAAAATATTTTCAGGTAGGGCAGTTGAGAGGAATATGTTTTCCGGTTTTAGTCTTCAGGGCTTGGAAGTGTCTGACATCATCAGCAACCAATCCGACCGCTAGCGCTATAACATTTTAACTACGGTGAATACTGCATACCTCCCGTCCGTCTGTGTTAGTAGCATCGTTAGAATGAGCACAATAGCAACAACAGACAAATCTAAAAAAAGAAGAAAAATTGCAGTAGAAATAATCGCATAATTTGAAATCAAAGCGGAAAGGAAAATTTCAAGTGAGCTAAAAAAAATTGCAATCAATGATGCAGCAGCAACAAAAGCAATGTTGGATGAGTCAAGATAAATCGTTGTAAGTAATCTAAAATCCAAAAAAAAAGTCCAAAAAAAGGAAACAACTTATGAAAGCATGGCCGATGGAAGGAAGTTGTCAGCATACTCAATACCGTTAGAGCAAAAAAAAAAGCGCATAAATATTTACAACTTGAAGTGAGGTAGGTACATGACGTGACGCGTTGCCAACTATGCAACACAATGCAGCCAATTGTTGTTATTATTGCAGCAACACAACAACCACAGCGCTCAATCACAGGATAATCGTTGAAAAATCGCAAATGAAATAAAGAACAAAAAATGGAAATACAAAAAAAAACTATCGACACAAAACACAAAAGTAATGTTGTAAGTCAGGAAAGTTAGCAAGAATTTGAAAGAAAGTGAATTCCGAGTAGGTGGGAAAACATTGCAAAAGTTGAAACAAGTGAAAATAAGACAAGATAAGACATTTTTCTTGCTTCTAGAATACCAATAACAAAAACTTAAGTTGTGCAGTCGTGCTGTTTCACTTCTGCTATCGCATATAAATCTGCCTGCAGGCTGTCAATTGTTTAAAATCGAATCAAATTTTTTATTTATTTTCCATGCTAAAAGGTGTGTGCGAATCTGTTTTGAGTTTTCTTCTCTTTTTTTTGTAAAAATAATACAAAAAGCGAATAATCAAATTAAAACTACTTACAACGGGTGTTGACTTTTTAGTATTGCAGCACGATTGTTCGAGTATAAAAAAGTTACGCTGACAATAGAAATGGGAAAATTAAATAAAAAGTTAACGGATTTGTCACATTGTACCTACTATTTAATGGTGAATAAAACAAAGGAAAGCGAAGGCCTTTGAAAGGAGAGGGTTGACAGATGCTAAGCTCGAAGGCTGTAAAATAAGAAGGTACCTACAGCTGATTAATACAACAAAATAATGTGAAGTGTGGTGAGGTGAAGTCAATTTTCAAAGAAAAATAAAAAACAAATTCAGAAGTGGAATACAAAATAAGAACAAAAATGTAGTGCTTTGGAAAATATTACACTTAACCAAAAAAGTTCAAGTTTCCTAAGAAAAAGTACATGGATTTTAAGAATGGTTCGTTAAAACCTCTCCAAAGAACTTTTTCATAGAAATTTTGGAATATGTATTTCTTATGGGGTCTATACACAGTGCGTCTGATTCGCGAGTCATCTGTGTACGTGTTGACTCGCCGTCATTCTACAAAATATCAAACGCATTTTGATTTTCTTGAGTCATGCTAGAGTCATGTCGGTGTAACTGCTACATACACACTTTCACTAATACACCTAAACTGCCTCTTGACTCAGACGCATCGTGTATAGGGCCTATTAGAATATAAGTACTTCTTCTTAAAATATGTATACAAATCCTCAGAAATCATGAGTTCATTCATAAAATGTATAATAGTTTTCTTAGAATCTATGAATTTTTTCTTTTATTATAAAAAAATATCAGTTTGAACTTCTATGAAACTTTTTTCTTAAAAAACATGTACGTTTTTGGTTCAGTGTATATGATTTGAAAAAAATATACATATGATAAAGTTATTAATTAATTAACGAAAAGAAGCGGACAAAATTTCCCAAAGCAAGATGATTTTGGAGTTACAAACTGACTTACTAGGTGATGATGGTGGTAAATGATGAAAAGATTTTTTTCCAAAACGAGTTAGGAGAAATTTTAGTAGGTATAGCCTAAGTCTCACTGGTCAGTGATGCCAGATAATCTCCGCTAAATTTCCCACAAAAATGGAAAAAAATTCTCCCAGTTTCCCACAACTTAAATAAAAAATCCTACGAAATTCGCACAAAATTTAAATCAACTTTCATTGAGGGTATTGTGTCTCGACTGCTGAGTGAAAGATCCCTTGTTTCAGAATATTTTTCAACAACGCTATATTTCAGATTTTTTCTCAATAACACCCTTTCTCAAAATTTCCTGGAAACGTCTATCTAAAAGGAAATTCAATACATTGCCAGCTAAGATAGTGTTTTTTTTCATCAAATTTTGAAACAAATTCTGAGATAGCGCAGTCTTTGCCTTGCAAAACGAAAAAAGTAATCAAAGAATTTTTCTCTAATTTGGAAGTTTTTAATACAAAAATTTTCTATAAATTGTTTTTTGTTTGTTTATTAATACGAGCCTTTAACCAAATTTTTAAATAATGTTATTTGAAAAATTCTGAAGAAATATTCAAGACATTTTAGAAAAATTCTGAAGAAATATTCAAGACATTTTTGTAAATATATTTTGAAACAGGTGGGGTGATCTTCCACTCAGCAGCCGATTTTATGATTTTATGTTCAGCATGAACACTACATTAGATGGACGATGTACCTAAGTTAAACTCTCATCATAAATAAATACATAGACAGCTCTGCAATCAAAAAATCTGTTTTTTATATGAGAGACTTAAAAATGTCCCTTTTTCCCTTTTAAAAAATCTTGTGGTGAAATATCCCTCAAAAAGGGCAACTTTCCACGATATAGCACCACTGTAGCTAGTAGCAAAAACGATAAACTGTGCAGCTCGAAATCTTAGAAGCTGTCAAAATATCTGACTGTGACCAAGTGAAAAGTCAAGTATGAGTGAGATAATGTGATGGAGGAAGTACAATTGAATATTCAGGGGCCGTAGTGTAGTGATTGGTAATCAAGAACTGAGGTATGGATCTAACGAGTACGCGAAGTAACTAGTTATAACTCTTCCGAAACTGTGGTTTAAAAAATCGGGCTCGATAATCTGGCTCATGGGATATGACCTTCCATCGCCATATAAAATTTAAAAAGTAGATATTCGAAACAGCTTTTTAAGCCACAGATGTAAGATACGGTGAAGTAAAAAAATAATTCAGAAGTGGAATAAGAAAATGTAGATGAAACGCTGTAAAGTAAAAAGCAAACGACTTTCAGCGGAGTGGAGTGCAACCTCATGTCAGCTTACGTTTCGCATTTTAGCATTTAGCCCAAAATGCAGCTTTTTTCCATACAATTTTGAAAGGTTAACGCAACTAAATGCTACTTTATTTCTGCATTAGCTTAAGCATCTTCGAAGATACAGTACGAACAAAAATTTCATTGTATGAAAAAAAAGAAAAACATGTTGCATACTTTTGGGCGAACCGCAAAATTGTCTCAACTTAAACACATTAAAAATCAATATCGGCGTACTGACCTACTGATAATCATATCCTCCAGAAATTTTGCAAAAGTTGATAACTAAATTGTTTTTTTACTGTTATCTACCTCTATGGAAAACAAAATTCTTTAGTCCTTTATGCATTCACATTTTTCGTCAATACAAATTTGTGTGCTTCTATGTGGTATTGTACGAATTTTTTACAAGTACCTACTCTTAAGTATTTGGATGCAGCTAAACTCAAGATAAGCAAATTGTACAACCATTGAAGCGTAATGTTTGAGTGCAATAGGAGAATAAGGCAAATGGAGAGGTAAGAACTTTGTAGGTAGAGTATGCATAGGTACCTAGAGTAAAGGATGATCAAATGGAGATTTCTGAGTGAAATATACTGAACTACATACTGAGACAGCAGCTGCACAGTGGCTCGGCTTCATACATTTTTTGAAAAAAAAAAAATTAATAAAAATGAACAAGTAAGGAAGTCTATATCTACATATCTCGGGTATTTTGTACCGCTACATAGTACCGTTATGTAGGTGTACCACCAGCATCGATTAACAAAATATGTTACGTATACGTCATGTCACTTTTATGAAAATTCCAACACAACATCAAGGGCAGCAAACATGGGCAACATTTTTTTGCTGGAATCGGCAGAAAATATGCCAAACTTTCGTTGCATTATAGTTAGAAGGTGTAGCACGCTGTAGCACACGCACTTTTTGTCTATCTAAAGTAGCATGAAAACTGGATATTCAACAATATGACCTTTTTCCGCAGCTGAACCACTGTGTAAGTTGTGTTGGTAATGCAGTGGTGGCAAGCAGGCGTAGTAAATGTGTAGCTAAATATTTTTAGTTATTGTTGTTTGTGTTTTCTTGCTGCAGCTCCGGCAAGACTGTTGTTAGTTCGTATTAGCATTAATGGCATGGATTTTCGATTGGATTGGATTTTTGGCATAACAAGCGACGCCACAATGCAGCAGCGTACGATGAGTAGAATAGAGTTAAGTGAAGAGCGAAGTAGGCGAACTTGAGGAGATGCTGCTGGAGCATAACAGACATCGACATTGGCGCCAAAGCAGACAAACAAATACGTTTGTATGTATGTAGGTGAGTTAGCAAGCATGCAGTCAAGCAATGAAACAAGCATTCAGGCACATTTGAATCGATTGTTGGTTGAAAGTGAAGTGTGGTTATGGTTGAACGGTTTGTTGTTGTTGTTGTTGTTGTTGTTGATACTCATTTGGTATGCATTGTGCTACCAGGATTTGCTGCTACTGCCCTTCTTCTTCTTCTTCTACTACTACTTCGTCTTTATTGCATTGTACTTGTACTTCATTATTGTGCCTTTTGTCAACTTGTCATGCTCGAATTTTCACCAATCTTATTATTTGGGTTTTGTTTTTGCAATTGGCATAAGTTGGGAGTGTAGTTGTTCATTGCTGCTGTTTTCTTTTTTATACCCAGCGTACTAGTACTAGTACAAGGGTATTATAGATTTGTCCACTTAACGGTACTACGTAACAGCACAATATGAAAGTTTTGAGGTTGAAAAGAGGAGTTGATTAAAGCATGTCCGTCCGTCTGCCCGTCCGCCCGTTTGCCGTGTACACGATAACGATAAAGTAAAAATTGAGATATTTGCATGAAATTTGGTATACAAGTTAATTTCTAGAAGGTAGGACGCTATTCAAAATGGGCGAAATCGGATGATAACCACGTCCCGTTTTTCGAAATCGAAAATTTCGAAAATCACAAATTGACATAACTTGAGTAAAAATTGAGATATTTGCATGGAATTTGGTATTCAGGTTAGTTTCTGGTCAAGGGAGGTTGCTATTGGAAATCGGCGAAATCGGATGATAAAGACGTCCTCTTTTCGATATCGAAAATTTCGAAAATCACATAAGTTGATATAACTTGGTATACAGGTTACCTTCTGGCCAAGGTAGGTTGCTATTGAAAATGGGCGAAGTCGGATGATAATCACGCCCCCTTTTTCGATATCGAAAATTTCGAATATCACACAAATTGATATCATTTGAGTAAAAATTGAGATATTTGAATGAAATTTGGTATACAGGTTACTTTCTGGCCAAGGTAGGTTGCTATTGAAAATGGGTGATCGGTTTATCGGATGATAGCCATGCCCTCTTTTTCGGGAGGCATTTTTGAAAATTCGACTGCAGTCCATGGTCGTAACTTTTAAACAGATTTCGATAGAACGATGAAATCTGGAACAAAGCATACCAGCATCATTGGGAGTATACCTGATGAAATTGGATAAAATCGCCCTCCAAGCATGCCCACTTTCGATATCGAAAATTTCGAAAATCACCCAAATTAACATAGATCGGTAACGGAAATGGCTAAAATGATATAATTTTATAGGTGAATCCCCCTGGTCATTATATATTGATTTTATGATAAAATTTAAAAAGTAGGCGTGGCTCCGCCCACTTTTCAGGGAGGCATATTTGAAAATTTCACGGGTCTCAACTTTTAAACTGATTACGGTAGAACGATAAAATTTGGTACAAGGTAATAGGGAGTATACCTAATATAATTGGATGAAATTGCTTCCCAACCATGCCCACTTCCGAAAAGGAAAATTTCGAAAATCATATGAAAACTATCGCTGGGTATTTAATGTTCGGCTTACCCGAACTTAGATTTCCTTACTTGTTTTTTCATTTGTTTGTTTTTTGAATGACATTCGCTTTTTGTTTATTACTCTTTCAAGCATACTTTTTCAGCGTTGTCGTGTTGTTGTTGTTATTCGTCGTCGACTTTATTCTGATCTGGCATCATTTGCTGCACAATTACAGTTATTGCATTATGTGAACACATACATAGTTGTTGTGACTGTACTTGCTCTTCTTCTTCTACGTATTGCTGTTGTTGCCATTATTGTTTCTAGTAATCTCGTATTGTCACCATTTGTTTTTGTACTTAATTAATGCAATTATTGGTAATTTGTTAACTGTATTCACACACACACCCTCACCCAGCGCAAAGCAAATAAACTCAATTTCATCGCAACACTTTAGTCACCGGGTTTGTGATTTTATGTTGTTGTTGTTTCCATTTGCCACTGATATATTTTGCCTGTAGCTGTTTTATTCATCAGGAAGGAAATAAGGAAGTATACAATTTGTACATTGGCTTGGAAATGATATGCAAACAATAATACAATCACAATCAGAGTAGTGGAGAGATAGTCAGGAGATTTGTAAGTTTTTACTGCAATTAATTTATCTTTGTAAAGAAAGGGCTGTTCTATTTGTTTAGGCCAAAGGTATAGGGTTCTCGAGTTTAGGATTCCCATTTGAGGCTTTCATATAGAGTTGGGAGTTTTAGTTCATTAAGGTGATCAGTGATTTCGAACTAGTTCATGTAGTTCATTTTTAGTTCATTAAGTTCAATTATTTGTATTTGCTTCCCTTAGAAAATAACTGCTAAAACAAGTCCACAAATGTTGGGAGGGGTATCAAAAGATGTCTTTTGGCCTCCTCCTACACTTTTCAACGTGTTTTTGCAGTTGACTCTTAAAGGAAACAAATACCACCTTATGTACGGTAGTACAAACCCTGCTAACCAGCAGCGGATAAATTCTTGGGTAATTACTGGGTCGCGCTTACCAAAAAACAGGATAAAAAAGGGGGCAATTTTGTTCAGCGAGGTTTTTTTTCTACCCATGTTGGAGTTGCTAATTTGTGTCGAAAATGATCGAATTATGTCGAATTATGTGTTGTAAAATCGATGCCTACTCTAAGCCACAGTCATTTTTGGTATTGCACAGCACTAATTTGTGATTTTGTTTTTACTATGGCTAGCCATGTTTGGCAGGAACTTTACTTTAGTTTTGGTTTCTCGGTATTTTCCCATTCTCAATAAATTCTATAAATTTGACGAAGATTTTCTATAGTTCAAGTAGATCAATTGAATTTTTGAACTAGTTCCCGCGATCACTTCCATAATCTATGTAGTTCAATGAACTAATTAGTTCATGAACTACCAAAGTCTCATCGAAAACCCTACGGGTATTTTCACTTCCTCTGAAAAAACGACATCCACGGTAGCAGGACAATACCTCAATGGACGGCAGGAAATATCGACCGCTACGGGTTAAGGGTTTAGAATATGCCCGTGGTAGGTATGACTGTCGTAAGAGGCGACTAAATTTCACTTCGACCCTGGCTACGGGGTCAACGAAATCGTTCCCAAGACACATTCGGGCTAGTACCACAAGGTGCTATTCACCGGAACGTACCTAACTCATATCCGGCAAAGGACTATCAACATCCGTATAACCCTGTTTGGTCTGTGTGAGTTTTTATAAGTGGATTTTCCGACTAGGCAGTGCGAAGTACTGCTACAACAACAACAAGAACAACAGCAACAACAACAACTACAACAACAACAACCACAACATGGATATGCTACGATAGAGCGTCTATGATAGTTCGGGCAACGTTGAACGGCTCGTCGCCGCGTCGTCGAAAAGGAGTTCAAGCGGCATCCTGTGGAATATTTCCAACGAGGGAACTACAGATTATGAACCTTAAATTGAGAGGAAAGTCTTCTAGTTGCCTACGTGCGGAAGCGGAGCCGTGTATGCAAGGGCGGATTTAGAGGAAGGGCACGTGCCCCCACACGACATGGAAGCCAACGACAAGTGGGAGATGGCACGTATTGCAATGCAAAAATACAGCACAGATGTCACGGAGTCTGACGAAGACACAATGTACACTTTCAGTTGAGTTAGGTTAGGTGACAGCTGCCCACCTCAGATCTTATACATTCTCGTGAAGAGAACTAGTTTCGTTTTACTCGGATTGACCATCCTGTCACAACAATCCAACGTTCCTAGAATAAACGACGAGAGACTGATGGGAATAAAGGTCACCTTGACCATATTCCAAGAAGTTGGGAGGTAACTTAACCTGAAACATTTGGCATTCATGGGAGCTAGCCAGCTCAGGGAGGTCTCCAAAGATTTCTGCAGTTGCACAGGAGTTAAGCCATAAAGCACCGGTGAACTCAGTAAGAAGACGAAAAATGCAGTAGGATGAGATCTTTTTTCTACAACAGACACGCTTGGTAGTTACAGTCTTACTAGTTTGTGTCTTTGGAAGCAGACCAGCGTTATTTTGCTGGTTGGTTAAAGTGGCTTGTCCAACCAATAAAAACTTTAAAAGAGAGGTAGCAAGATCTCAAGCGCCGAAGTGGGACTGCTCCCACACCATATCCATACGTCTTTAGACGGGTCGAAGGTCGTGTTTCGTTGTAGTAGGGCCACAGAATCCTTGAAACTCTGCAGCACTGCAAACGCTTCCAAATATCCTTAGCCTCGCTAAGTCTGTGCTGAGAGACCCGACCCTTGATAAGTCCCAGAGGTAAAAGGGCCTCCTTCGTCTCTGAGACATCAAGAGCCGATCCCTACCGTGCCAATTCATCGGTCATCTCGTTTTCCTGTAGGTTACAATGGTTCCTAGTCCACTTGATGGACCTACTGGGTGACAGATCTTGCTATTTACTAAACCGTCGGAAGTTAGCGTCGACGACGAATTAATCAATCGACAAACACGTTTATTCAAAACTCCAGCACTCCACTAGATAAGAAATTTGATCGAAAAAAATGTTGAGAAAATAAACTTCGAGAAAAAAAGACAAAAACCACACCAACTGCCTACAGACAGTTGTTCCAACACAGCTTATTCAAATGTTACCAAAATCTGTTGAAATCACTTGCCGAGGGCCAATAGCCCAACTCGCCCAATTTGGACACAACAATGTGCGTGTGTGCATGTGTGCTGCCAAGTGTCACAATGCAATTGACCGAGTGTGCTAAATGAATGGATAAAATGGAAAATTGAAACTAAAAAAAAAAAAAACACACTGAAACCAGACAAAATGTTGTATAACCCGGCAACCGAATCAGGCTAAGCTTCGCCAATGAGTTCAAAGTCAAAAAGCGTGAGCTAAGAGTGAAATGTTGTTGCAAACTTCGCATACGTTGTGCCTCAAAATCTAGGCGTTCTTCCTTTACACACTTTGAACTTAGCCAGCGCTCGTCGTCCCACTGGCCACACGTTTCAGGTATAATTAATCTTGTTTAGGTTTTTGTTTAGAAGGAGTCTATCATCTGCATGTGTGCCTGCCTGCCACGACTGTGCTGTTGATCTTTGCACTTGTGTGTGTGTGTGTGTGTGGAGTAGCTTAACTTTTTAGCCAAAGCATTTGAGCCAATTGGAGATTTCATGCTGGGCAAGCAGTTTAATTTGCACAGCAGGACACTTTTTTACTATTTTGTTTGAACCCACTGATCTCTTTCTCCCGCTTTTGTTCAGCCTCTCTGTGTGATAGCTGAATATAAGCTCTAATCTTTTGAAGGCAAGTTATGACAGAAGCAGAAAAGAGAAGAAATTCGGCAAAAAAAAAAAAAATTTTAAAAATTAAAAAAAAATAAAAAAAAAATATAATGGAATGAAATAAAAAAAAACCAAATAAAAAAAAATAAAATAAAATGAACTAAAATAATAATAAAAAATAAAATATAAAAATTTTAGATAAAATAAAATAAACTAAAAAAGAGCCAGCAAAAAAAATTAAAAATAAACTAAACTAAAAAAAAAAATAAAATAAAAAATAAAATAAAAAGAAATAAAAAGAAATAAAAAATAAAATAAAACAAAATAAGGAAACATAAAATAAAATAAAATAAAATAAAATAAAATGAAATAAAATAAAATAAAATAAAATAAAATAAAATAAAAAAAATAAAAAAAAATAAAATAAAATAAAATAAAATAAAATAAAAAAAAAAAAATAAAATAAAATAAAATAAAATAAAATAAAATAAAATAAAATAAAATAAAATAAAATAAAATAAAATAAAATAAAATAAAATAAAATAAAATAAAATAAAATAAAATAAAATAAAATAAAATAAAATAAAATAAAATAAAATAAAATAAAATAAAATAAAATAAAATAAAATAAAATAAAATAAAATAAAATAAAATAAAATAAAATAAAATAAAATAAAATAAAATAAAATAAAATAAAATAAAATAAAATAAAATAAAATAAAATAAAAAAAAAAATTAAATAAAATTAAAAAAAATAAAATAAAATAAAATAAAATTAAAAAAAATAAAAAAAAATAAAAAAAATAAAATAAAAAAAAAATAAAAAAAAAAAATAAAAATAAAATGAAATAAAATCAAATAAAATAAACTAAAAAAAAATAAAAGAAAAAAAAATAAAATAAAATAAAAAATATATAAATAAAACAAAATAAACAAAAATAAAGTAAAACAAATAAAAAAAAAAAATAAGTAAAAAATTAAATAGAATTAAAAAAATAAACCAGAAAAAAATAAACGAAATAAAACAAAAAAAATAAATAAAACAAAGCAAAATAAAGTTAAACAAAATAAAATAAAATATAGTAAAAAAGTCAAAAATTAAATAATATATTTTATCTTATTTTATATCAAAAATATATAAAAAAACATTAAATAAAATAACTAAAAAAACAAAAAATGAATAAGTAAATAAAATAAAAAATAAAAGTTAGAAAACCATTTTCAAGGTTCTTAAAACAAAAAAATTAAAAACAAAATTAGTAAAACAAAATAAAGTAATATAAAATAAAAAATAAAACAAAATAAAATAAAATCAAATAAAATAAAGTAAAGAAAAATAAACTAAAAAAAAATAAAAGAAAAAAAAAATAAAATAAAAAATATATAAATAAAGCAAAAAAACAAAAATAAAGTAAAACAAAAAAAAAAAAAGTAAAAAATTAAATAGAATTAAAAAAATAAACCAGAAAAAAAAACAAAATAAAGTAATATAAAATAAAAAAAAAAAAAATTTAATTAAATAAAAAAAATATAAATAAACTAAAATAAACAAAAATAAAAATAAAAAAATAGAAGAGAATAAAAAAAGACAAAAGAAAAAAATAAAAAAAAGAAAAAAAAAAGTTAGACGAAAAAAAATTAAAAAAATTTAAAAATATATAACACCAAATTTAAAACAAAATATTGCTGCTAGTTTCCGTAGAGTGTTTTTTTTTGTAACTCGCTAACAAAAGAATACGCTTCCAGTTTCAATTCTCATGCTACTTCCGATACTCTGTTGCTTTTTCATTGTTCACATGGGTTGTTGTTGTTATTATAGTTTTTGTCGTTTATACTGTTAGTATTCAAACTGCTGTGTCATGGCTTTGGTCGTGGTGGTAGTGGCCTCAGGTTTTCCAACTATTAATTTTACTCAAGGCAAGATTAACGAGTGGATGATTGCTTGAAATTGTCCAAAAAATCTTGGGCAAATAAATTCAAAATGCGAGCACTTAGGCACACACACACACGCAAATGCATACAAACAAAAACAAATGTACTCAAAGTCTGTTTAGCGAAACTTTCTCTGGGTACTAACTCGCCCCATTCCTTCACGCCTCGAAGCAACTTTCTCTTTGTTGTTGGTGTCAGAAATTTTCATAGTTTTTGACATTTGCATGTGTGTAAGTGTGAGTTTGATATTTAGAGTAAATTTTATAATTTTTGACTTTGACCCGTTTTTGGAAGTTTGAATTTCAGTTAGTTCGATCAAGAAGTTCAAAAAGAAAACGAAGGAAAAGAGAAAAAAAAATTAAAAAAAAAAAATAGAATATTATAAAATAAAAAAGATAAAATATAAGAAAAAAAAAAAATAAAAAAAAAAAATATAGTAAAAAAAAAAATAAAAAAAAAAATTAAAAAAATAAAATAAAAGAAAATAAAATAAAATAAATAAAATAAAATAAAATAAAATAAAATAAAATAAAATAAAATAAAATAAAATAAAATAAAATAAAATAAAATAAAACAAAATAAAATAAAATAAAATAAATTTAAATAAAATAAAACAAAATAAAATAAAATAAAATAAAGTAAAATAAAATAAAATAAAATATAATAAAGTAAAAAAGTAAAAAGAAATAAAAAAGAAAAAAAAAAACAAACAAAAATTTAAATAAAAAAATATTAAAATAAGAAAAAATAAACCAATTTAGGGAGTGGATTTTTATATAAAAAAATTTCAATTCCTGACCTCTTTTCAACTTTTCTTAAAAAATAATCATGCGAAACTACAACAATCAACATTTAACTGTCCTCTAATGGACATTTACGTCACATTCACAATAGCGCAACCAAATCCTTTTGGTATAATGTTTTTTCTGCATTTTGATTATCACTTTGTCAATTTTCCCTTACGCCACAGTGAGCATTGTTTAGTGTTTTATATAAAAAAAATTTCAATTTGTAAATATGTTGTAGTAGTTTTTTTAAAAACAAATTACAAAACCAATAAAAGCGGAAACACAAAAACAACAAAAAAGTACAACAAAACATTTTCATTTTCATTTACAAAGGAATTTATTTTCATTCATTTCCTCAAACTTGCTCAGTGAGCAGCATCAGTAGCAAAAACAACAACAACAACAACAACAACAACAACAACAACAACAAAAGCAACAATAACAACAACAGCATTAGTAACTGTTACAACATCAAAACAAACATGAGCCTCCTCCACAACCCCATGGGTTACGATTACCGTTCCTATTACTATTAGCTTTACCAACAATATTCACGCTACAAGTGAGCTCAGCAGCAGATTGCTTGCTCGCCAACTGAGTAATTTAATTACCGTTTTAATCTGGGCAACTTCCGTTGCATCCGTTTGTTAGTTGTTGATAGCAGAATGGCATAGCGAAAATTCCAAAAACGCATTAAATGATGGGAAAGCAAAAGAGACAGAACAAAATGTGTAAGGGCTATTTGAAGCGATACAAAAACAAGTTGTCAGCAGCAAGTGATAAGTAAAGAGAAATTTTTGGTGTAGGTAGCACTTGAGAATACAATAAAAAAAAAAATAAAAATAAATTCAATAAAAAAAAAAATAAAATGAAATAATAAAAAAATAAAAAAAAAAAAATAAAAAAAAAAAAATAAAAAAAAAAAATAAAGTGAAATACAAAAAAAAAAAGAAAATAAAATAAAATAAAATAAAATAAAATAAAATAAAATAAATAAAATAAAATAAAATAAAATAAAATAAAATAAAATAAAATAAATAAAATAAAATAAAATAAAATAAAATAAAATAAAATAAAATAAAATAAAATAAAATAAAATAAAATAAAATAAAATAAAATAAAATAAAATAAAATAAAATAAAATAAAATAAAATAAAATAAAATAAAATAAAATAAAATAAAATAAAATAAAATAAAATAAAATAAAATAAAATAAAATAAAATAAAATAAAATAAAATAAAATAAAATAAAATAAAATAAAATAAAATAAAATAAAATAAAATAAATAAAATAAACTAAAATGAAATAAAATAAAATAAAATAAAATAAAATAAAATAAAATAAAATAAAAAAAATAAAATAAAATAAATTAAAATAAAATAAAATAAAATAAAATAAAATAAAATAAAATAAAATCAAATAAAATAAAATAAAATAAAATAAAATAAAATAAAATCAAATAAAATAAAATAAAATAAAATAAAATAAAATAAAATAAAATAAAATAAAATAAAATAAAATAAAATAAAATAAAATAAAATAAAATAAAATAAAATAAAATAAAATAAAATAAAATAAAATAAAATAAAATAAAATAAAATAAAATAAAATAAAATAAAATAAAATAAAATAAAATAAAATAAAATAAAATAAAATAAAATAAAATAAAATAAAATAAAATAAAATAAAATAAAATAAAATAAAATAAAACAAAATAAAATAAAATAAAATAAATAAAAAATTAAAAAAAATAAAATAAAATAAAATAAAAAAATAAAATAAAATTAAATAAATAAAAAAATAAAAAAAATAAATAAAATAAAATGAAATAAAATAAAATAAAATAAAAAAAAATAAAAAAAAAATAAAATAAAATAAAATAAAATAAAATAAAAAAAATAAAATAAAAAAAAAAAAAAGAAAAAAAAAAATTTAAAAAAAAAAAAAAAATAAAATAAAAAAATAAAATAAAATAGAATAAAAAAAAAAAAAAATAAAATAAAATAAAATCAAATAAAATAAAAAAAAAAAAATAAAAAAAAAAAAAAAAAAAAAAATAAAAAAAAAAAAAATAAAAAAAAATAAAATAAAATAGAATAAGATAAAATGGAAAAGATACATACAAAAATTCAAATAAAATAAATTTCTTAATTTTTCCATCCAATTATCCTCAGTCACCTGCAACGGCCAGAGTCTGGAGTGCTTCTTTAAACTCAGCCATCTCTGCAGCACAATCTGATTCAATAGATTATAACTTTTACAGCTTAATAGACCTAAAGTTTTATCCATTTTGACTACCTCGATTTTGTTTTGTCATTTTCTTCCCTTTAAATACGATTTTCTCCAACATAAAAACAATCATTCTTTTAACACACAAAAAAACAAAAACAGCAACAAAATTTTCCACACATACATTGCTCCAGCTACTTTTCATTTTTTGGCTTTACGTTAGAATGCACACAAAAATCAATGTCATGCTGCACTTGTAGCATAGTTCGGTTGTTGCAGCAAATAACAAATGCAATAGCAATCGGTTTCAAATAGTCATAGTTGTCCGAAGCATAAACAAACAAAAGTATTTACAAACAAGCATATGCATTTATGAACAACAAACTCAATCTGTGTGGAACAAATGCCGTATGGCTGTGTTGTTATTGTTGCTAAAAAAATGAAATTGTGGTCATAAAAAAGCCATAACAAGAACAATAAAAATACATAAATACAAAATCAACTTTCAACTGTGGTATTAGTGATTGCAACTGCAATCAAAACAACAACAACAAGAACAAAACAATAACAACATGAATATCGATAAACAACAAAGTTTAGATTGCAGATTATTGCTGACCAAATGTACATAGGCACTTACAAGCAAGCAAAGATTTACATTAGGGTGGCAGCGATTTTTTTAAAAATAATTTTGTAGGTTTTTTTTAAATAAAAAAAATAGAATAAAATAAAATAAAATAAAAGAAAAAAATTAAATAAAATAAGAGAAAAAAATAAAATAAAATAAGAGAAAAAAAAATAAATTAAAGAAAAAAAATGAAAACAAAAAAAAATAAAATAAAATAAAATAAAATAGAATAAAATAAAATAAAATAAAATAAAATAAGAGAAAAAAAAAAAATAAATTAAAGAAAAAAAAAATGAAAAAAAAATAAAATAAAATAGAATAAAATAAAATAAAATAAAATAAAATAAAATAAAATAAAATAAAATAAAATAAAATAAAATAAAATAAAATAAAATAAAATAAAATAAAATAAAATAAAAAAAATAAAATAAAAAAAAAATAAAAAAAATAAAATAAAATAAAAAAAAAAATAAAATAAAATAAAATAAAATAAAATAAAATAAAATAAAATAAAAAAAAAATAAAATAAAATAAAATAAAATAAAATAAAATAAAATAAAATAAAATAGAATAAAATAAAATAAAATAAAATAAAATAAAATAAAATAAAATAAAATAAAATAAAATAAATAAAATAAAATAAATAAAATAAAATAAAATAAAATAAAATAAAATAAAATAAAATAAAATAAAATAAAATAAAATAAAATAAAATAAAATAAAATAAATTAAAATAAAATAAAATAAAATAAAATAAAATAAAATAAAATAAAATAAAATAAAACAAAATAAAAAAAAAAACGTAAAATAAAATAAAATAAAATAAAATAAAATAAAATAAAATAAAATAAAATAAAATAAAATAAAATAAAATAAAATAAAATAAAATAAAATAAAATAAAATAAAATAAAATAAAATAAAATAAAATAAAATAAAATAAAATAAAATAAAATAAAATAAAATAAAATAAAATAAAATAAAATAAAATAAAATAAAATAAAATAAAATAAAATAAAATAAAATAAAATAAAATAAAATAAAATAAAATAAAATAAAATAAAATAAAATAAAATAAAATAAAATAAAATAAAATAAAATAAAATAAAATAAAATAAAATAAAATAAAATAAAATAAAATAAAAAAATAAAATAAAATAAAATAAAATAAAACAAAATAAAACAAAATAAAATAAAAAAAATAAAAAAAATAAAAAAAAAAATAAAATAATACAAAATAAAATAACATTAAAAATAAAAAAAAATTAGATTCAATAAATCAATTAAAAAAATAACAAAAAAAAATAATAATTAGAATAAATTAATGCAGAAAAAAACAAATTAAATTAATTTAAAAAATCAGTTTTTTAACAACAAAAATTGATTTATTTTTTGGCCCAGTCTAATGTACACATTGTTGACTGTGTATGTATGTTCCTGCACATTGCACTATAAAATTTTTGTTTTAGTCACAATAATATTTATTGCAAAATCATGCCACAAACGGATATAGCATCCTGAAGCATACACCGATTGCGTGCAACATAACCTCCTTCATACATGTAAAGCCATACAGATATGCACATCTATTTGTGTATAGATCCGATATTTTGTATAGTAAATTTCAATTATGTATGTATGTGATTTCATGGTTCAACCTATGTTATGCATCAACAAATTGCTACTAACCATATGCCACATGTCACATGTGCGACAATGTTGCATAAATTTGTGTGCAACATGCGAAGTATTGTGTTGCAAGCTCAAATTTTGTAAAGTTTCACAAATATTACAGTGTGAAAAATTAATTAAAATATTTATCCCAAAAAAAAAGAAGAAAAACAGTTGGAACTACCACTGTTTAGTGGCATTTCCAAGACAGCCGTATCTAGTTGCGGGAATAAATCTCAGTGACTAATTTTTTGCTTTTAGATAGAAGATAATTTCAGCATACCAAGAATTGATTTTTGGCTTTTAAACTTCAAAAGCTTTTTCCCATAAGCCTTTGTGTGTAATGTATGTTAATTAAGCTTTTAAGTTCCTTTCACAGGGATGGTGGCATTACCGTCTCCCTAAAACCGGAAAATTTTATTTTAAAGCTTTTGGCAGACAGCTTTTGAACGACATTCCCAAAGCAGCCGGATCCAGTTACGGGAATTACACTGAATGAGCAAAATATATGATGCGAAGCTTTTTAAGGCAATTTTGTGCTCAAAGGCTTTCAGATAGAAGCTAAATCTAGCATAACAGAAAACAGAGCTTTGTCTTTTTATGAAATGTGTTTTCAATATATAAAATAAGCCTTAAAATACCTTTCGAAAGAATGCTGGTAGAACAATCTGTATAAATTCGTCAAATGTTAGCAGAGAGCTTTTCAGCGATATTTCGAACACAACTAAAAAAAATTTTTCTAAGTTCAAAATCATTCCACGATTTTTCTTGTTTGTGCCTTGTTTTTAGTAAAAAATTCTCTCCGCGTATTATTGTAAAGTTTTGGCGGACAGCTTTTGAACGACGTTCCCAAAACAGCCGGATCCAGTTACAAAAATGACTCCGAATGACTGATTTTGTACTCACAAACTTTGAGATATAATATAACTTCAACACACCAAGAATTGAGCTTTGAATTTTAAAGCTCGAAAGCTTTTTTTCATAAGATTTTGTATGAAATGTTTTTTCAATTAACTATAAGAAGTAATGTTACTCCAAACCCCTTGTCGGAGAGCTTTTGAACGACATTCCCAAAACAGTTGGATCTAGTTACCAAAATGGTTTTTAAAAGATAGCTTTGGTCTAACTCTTATTTAAGACACTTTCATGAGATACTTAGCTTTCGTGGAGAATTTTTACAGAAAATTCTACTAAGAAATATAAATGAGCTTAAAAGCTTTTGTCAACAGCAGTTCTACGCTTCTAAATTCAAGAAGTGGTTTTCTCAATTAGAATGAAGAAAAGAAAAAGAACGTAATAGCTTTTTAAGATCCTACTTTTGACGAAAATTTTACTTGGCGCTTGAAAGCTTTCGGTTGAGTTTCAAAAAAGCAGGAACTACATACGATTGACGGGAAAAAGATTGAATAAGCAGCTCTTTTTCATTGTGGGCAATACTTTTTCTATTTATTGATTTTTTCATCAACAAATACCTCGATATGGCATTTTTGTATAGGACAAATCAAAACTAGAAAAGTTTCAATAACATTTATTTAATATTTAAAACATAAATCTAAATTGAGCCCTACACACTACAACTAAGCTCATATCAAAATTTTCAAAAATATAATTCCTACCACACTTACATCACAAATTAACATACACCGCAGTCATTCTACATCGACAACGTACATACTTTCCCCTCACTGACCATAACCACAATTGCCTTGTCAACTGTAACAATTGCTGCATGTTGCATTGGCAATTGCAATAACGGCAAATCCCCATTTAATCACATTAAAAACATTTAAAATTCTCTTTCACACAGAAGCAGAGACGCACACACACACTCACATACACATATACACATGCTCACATACAAAAAAACCAATTTTGAGACCCATACTCATAGTTTTTCATGGCACCAAGGGCTAGCGCCTAATGGTAGGCAATAGAAATGTGTAACATACGATTATTGTATGCAGCAAGTGTGAGAACGTGTAAGTGTGCGTAAATTTGTTTGCACGAATACACAACAAATATTATTCATAAGTGAAATTGCAAAATGCACTCAAAATCATAATCGAAGCCAAATGAAATGGTTCAAGGGAAAGTAAAATCTAAAATGCTGAAGTATTAAGGACAGAAAGTGAGTAGAAAAAGCAAAGCAAAAGGACATACAAGTACATGTATTACAAATTGATCGGATTAAGAAGCTTAGGAGAGAAAGTGAGAGGCAGAGGGGGGCAAAGAGAGATATTTAGCTTTGAATAGCAGTAAAAGTAAGCCGAATTGCATTTAAATTTTATTTACAAATATATTTATACCAAATATTCACGTATATGTTTACCAGTGAGTGTGTGTGTTCCTAGAGCGGGGTACTGGTGTTGGTGCAAGGTACGCATTAAAATTCAATTCAAATTCAATATTCGTTGCATTTGCGTGCAAATTCAATTCTCAAAAGCCCAAAAGCATAAAGTAAATTATATCAATTTAAATATTACACACAAATGTCCAACAAAAGCGATGCACATACGTAGATTGGGTTTTCCAAGGGCAGTCAGTGGAGCGAAGAAAATTATGAAGGATTATGTATTGCGAAATTGTGCTTTTAATTCCTCAAACGAGTGCAGTGCGCTAGGGAACATTTTGTTTAGAGTATTTAAAGGGCAAAGTAGCCATTGGCTTTATGAATGGCTAAGCCAAACGAATAAAAAAATAAATAAAAATAGAAATAAAAAATTAAATAAAACAAATCCAACTAAAATGATTTAATTCAAATAAAGCCAAAAAAAAAAATTATAAAAAATAAAAAAAATTAAAACTATAATTAAAATAAAGCAAAAAAAAATAAATAACAAAAAGTAAAAAAAGAAAACAAAATTAAAATAAAATAAATAAAATAAAGCAAAAAAAAAAAAAATAAATAAAAAAAAGAAACAAAAAAATAAAAAAAATTAAAACTATAATTAAAATAAAGCAAAAAAAAAAATAAATAAAAAAATATTTAAATAAAATAAATACTAGAAAATAAACGAAAAAAAAAAATAAAAAAATAAAATAAAATGAAAAAAGAGAAAAATAAAAAATTAAATAAAGTAAAATAAAATGGGCTAAAAAAACTAAAAATAAAAAAAGCAAAATAATATTAAATAAAAACGAATAAAAAAAAAATAAAAATAGAAATAAAAAATTAAAATTAAATAAAACAAAATCAAATAAATCCAACTAAAATGAGATAAATTAAAAAATAACTATAAAAAAATCAAATGAAATTAAATGAAATAATGTAAAATAAAAAAAAACTAGGGTTAGGTTAGGTTCAAGTGGCTGCCGTAGAGGCACACCTAGGCCAGTATTAAAAGGCCCGTTGTGATACCACCAACACTAGGAAAGTCAGTTCCGGGACCCTGCCATATGGAAAATATTAACGGAATTCTCCACATAGCAGAATCCCGGGACTGACTTTCCTATACCGACACCGTTACTCCTCCTCGAACCATTTAGATGACTTGATGAAGGCCATCAGGTCCTTTATGTCCAGCTCCGTGACCTGGCGTAGGCTAACCAGGAAGGGAACTCCCAAAAAGCGCATTCTCGCGCCACTTAAAGCCGGGCAGTTGCAGATGAGGTGCTCCACCGTTTCCTCCTCCTCATCATCCTTACAGCTCCTACAGCATCGTCGGTAGGGCACACCAAGTCTTTCTGCGTGCCTACCAATGAGGCAGTGCCCAGTCAATACGCCTATTAATATGGAGATTTCTCTTCTCCTTAGGGCATAAATTTGTCTTGATCTTTTATGATCCCATTTCGGCCAGGTTTCTTTGGATATCCGGCATCCTGGAGATTGCAGCCATCTTTCGTTGGCTTGGCGGAGTGTGTACTCCTTCAGCATAAGCTTGCATGTGGCAAACGGCATACCTAAGCGCTCTTTATCCCGAAGAACCTGCTTGGTCGTGCCCTGCCTCGCAAGTTCGTCTGCCCTACAATTTCCCTCAATGTCCCTATGCCCCGGGACCCATGTGAGGTTCACGCGATTCTGTTGGGCCATCTCTTGTAGAGATCGACGACAGCTGAGCGTCAGTTCAGAGTTGAACGAATAAGAGCCAAGGGATTTGATGGCCGCCTGGCTGTCGCTGAATATAAAAATGTCGTGTCCGATAGTGTGTTGGCCTATCCAAGCCGCGGCGTCCATGATTGCTGAAACTTCAGCCTGGAAGACACTGCAGTGATCAGGTAGTCTGAAGGAGAGCTCAAGGTTCAGATCCTTTGAATAAACCCCTCCTCCAACTCTGCCATCTAACTTCGAGCCATCAGTATAAATGGAAGTGCCGCCATGAGTGGCGGGACTCCGATCCGTGCTCTCCCATTCTTCCCTGCTGGGAATGTTGATTTTAAAACAGCTATCTCCGACTGTTGTGGTCGCACAACGATCCGTGCTCAGCGGAAGAAAGCTATAGGATCCCAAAATACAGGCGTGTCCAGTAGTGCTTGCGCCCCAGCCGGACGTTTCCCTTAGACGCAGAGCCGATGCTGCTGCTACCCGGTGCCCTTCCAGATCGAGTGGCAAAATGCCAAGAATGGCCTGGAGTGCTTCATTGGGCGTTGTTCTTAACGCACCGCTTATACAGATCATGCAAGATCTGTGTACTTTGCCTAGCAGATTAAGGTTTGTTGCCTTACTCAGCGCAGGCCACCATACCACAACTCCATAGAGCATGATTGGTCGAATGATTGCGGTGTAGATCCATTTGCATATTTTGGGGCTGAGCCCCCATTTCTTTCCAATGGCTCTTTTGCATGTGTAGAGTGCAATACACGCTTTCTTCTGGCGCTGAAGAACATTCTCCTTCCAGGTTAGTTTCCTATCCAGAACTGTGCCTAAGAACTTGGCTTTGTCAGCCAGGTTCAGGTGCACGTCATTCAGTTTTGGTAGTGTTAGCGGTGGTATCTTATAGCGGTTGGTGAAAAGAACCAGTTCTACTTTTCCCGGGTTGATGCTCAGTCCGCATCGCGAGCACCATGAGGAAACCTCTCGCAGTGCTACTTGCATCAAGTCGCACAGGGTTTGTGGGAATTTGCCCCTATATACTATAGCTAAGTCGTCTGCATATGCCACTACCTTCCCGCCCCCCAGCTTGTGTCTCGCAGCATCGAGTTGACAGTGAGGTTCCATAGAAGCGGGGAGAGAACACCACCCTGAGGCGTTCCCCTTGTGACATAGCGTGATAAGTCAACCGAGCCCAGTGATGAAACTATTCGTCTACCCCTTAGCAGTTGATCAATAAGTCCAATAAGAGACCTGCTTATGCCCAGACTTGTTAAAGCGGTGTTTATAGCATCAGGGCTTATGTTGTTGAAGGCTCCTTCAATATCTAAAAAGGCCGCAAGACAGTACTCCTTCTCATACAGCGATTTTTCAATAACAGAAACTAGGCTGTGAAGCGCAGTTTCTGTAGATTTCCCTTTGGTGTATGCATGCTGATAGCTAGAGATCAGGTTGCTATCAATAGTAGAGGAGAGGTAGTCATTTATTATCCTCTCGAAGGTTTTGAGCACAAAGGATGAGAGACTGATCGGCCTGTAGTCCTTCGGCTCGTAATGCGATGCCTTCCCCGCCTTAGGAATAAACACTACCGTGGCACTTCTCCAGGAGCACGGAATGTAGCTAAGAGCCAGGCAGGCTGTATAGAGAAATACCAGCCATTTGGCTGATGTCTCCAGCGTGTTTATGAGTTGTGCGGGAATAATCCCGTCTGGCCCGGCAGCCTTGAACGGTTCGAAGCTTTTAACCGCCCACCTAACCTTTTCCTCCGTGATCGGTATGTATACAGCCAGGTTTGTTGTAGGTGCTACGGGTTCCTCATGCAAGTTCCCTGGGAAGTGCGTATTCAAGAGCAGCTCTAGGGTTTCCCTCTCCGTGCTGGTCCAGGATCCGTCAGGTTTGCGCAAATAGCTTGTGGCTGTTTGAGTTTTTGAGAGCACTCGTCTAAGTCTCGCTGTATCGTCGACATTTTCGACCCCAGTGCAGAAATTTCTCCACGATACTCTCTTCGCCTGCCTCAGAGCTTTTTTGTAGGTCCTGAGTTTAACTTTATATTCGAGCCATTGAGTCTCCGTGCCAAGGCTCTTGGCCTTATTAAATTGTGTCCTACATGATTTTCGGAGCGAGTCCAGGTCGTAGGACCACCAATGCGGCCTATGTTTACCGCGTGGTTTTGGCACTGGGCAAGCCTGCTCTAAGGCATTCTAGAGCGCCGTTGTAAAGGTCTTTACCAGATCCTCCAACTCCCCTACTGATGAGGGGACTTGTGGGGGCAGTGCTGGTAAGTCCCTAGATAGTATTTCATTGTGTAGCTGCCAGTTAGTGTTACGTGGGTTGCGTTTCATAACCGGCTGCTCAACAGAAAAGTCTAGAACTATTTCTACGTACCGGTGGTCGGAGAATGAGTGCTCATCGAGAACGCGCCATTTTCTGACCCACTCATAAGCGCCTTCGCTGCAAATAGTGAGATCTATTACCTCCCTACGGGTTTTAGTAATAAACGTAGGTTCGTTCCCCACGTTGCAAACTACCAGGTTAGTTGTTAACAAATAGTCAAACAACGACTCTCCTCTAGCATTGATATCGGAGCTTCCCCACTGGACGTGATGAGCATTGGCGTCAGTTCCGATAATAAGATGACCCATGGAAAAATTTGCCACCAGGTCTTTTACCTCCCTCTGTGGCGGAGGTTCTTCGGCGTCGTAGGGCATATAGACCGACGCCATCGTCAGACTGGTACTGTCGACTGTTAAACTGGCAGCTGTAACGTCACCATTGGTATAGTTGGGCAAGAGAAATGCATTCAGCTCAGACTTAACTAAAATACAGGCTCTAACCCTGCCCCCCTCGCTGGCTCGAATAAGCTTATAACCCTTAGTCCCCAAACCGCAAATCCTTGAGCTGTTGACCCAGGGTTCTTGGATGAGGACCACATCAACGTCGCCTTTAGAGAGACGGCTGATTAAAGCAGCCGAGGCTGCTTTAGATTTGTGCAGGTTTATCTGAATCACCACCAACATGAGAGTGCTCAGACTTCCCTGCCACCGCCGTATCGTCGAGTTCCACCTCGTCTGGAGGCTTATCTTTCAACGACGATTTCTTCAGACCACGGTTTAGCGTGGCAGAGATCCTACTCACTGTGGCAGTGTCAACTGTGGTGCGCTCAGGACTAGCTGCTATCACTGTGACGTTGAGGTCCTCCCCGTCCAGCAGGCTGTCTCCCATCTCCGAGCTGTTCACTGCTCCTTCGCCATTTGACGTGGCAGATACCATACTATCCGAGTCGGACATCTCCGACTCCCCTTCCGGCACTGCGATGTCCGAGTCCTCCGGTGCAGCCGAAATAGCAGCGCGCTGTGCATCGCCGCGGTATACGTGGATCACGATCTGACCCATGCCGTAGTGCACTCGTCCATTGCATCGTTTAAGGGGCTCGAGTGCCTCCTTATTCAAGGTGAAGACCACTTGCCTATCAGGCCCTACCGCGTCCTCGACCAGATTTACACCCCAGTCCTGCGTCGGGAGAGACGGGTTCATGATCCTCAGCATCCTGAGAATTCTCTCAGGTTCAGCAGGGATAGCAGGAATCCACGCTCTTGCCCTTGGCCGAGCCGGGATGTCCTTCCAGTCGACAACTTCGATTCTTGCCCCTTGGTAGATCTCGCCTAGTCTTGCAGCTGCTGCCTTGTACAGTGCAACAGTTTTTGCATCCTCGCAAGCGAATACCTTGATTCGGCCCTGGTGCCATCCCGCATCAGAACCCATCGGAGTGGCACCCGGAGACTCATCCATAATGTCGAGAAGGGCATTACCGATAGCGTTCCGGACGAACCGCCACTGGTCCCTAGGGATGGCCCAGTTTTCATTACCTCGGTCAATGACGCCTATGAGGATCCTATCCTTAGTCACTTCAGCAAAGCTGAGTTTACCCATTACGGGGGCGTGTTGCTGCCGCTTCGGGTGAGGTTTTAAATCCACGTCCGATCTCTGGCGTTTGAAGAGATTTATATTAACCTTCTTTGGCGCGTAATCGCTTTGGAAGTTCGGTAAGATAGCTTCAGCCATCTCCACCGTCTTCCTAGCATTCGGCGATAGCGTCTCTTGTGAAATACCCTCGTATTTCTTCAGTATCCTCGCGGCCGCTCTTTTGTCCAAGTACTCAGAGCGACTGGGAGATGTCTTTTGGGGTAAATTTCGACCCGTAGTTGCCATCGCGGTCGTTCCCTTATTTGGATCTCTGGGGCCAGGTCGTGAGACCACTGCCACAGACGTTAAAGACTTGGTAAGACTTGGTTTCGGTACCGGCACTTACTAGGGCTCTAGCATCAGCCGTTGTTGGCTTCACCGTGTTTGTACCGGTACTTACTTTGGGGATTGCCCCCTTATTATCCAGAGCTGATCGACTCGTAGTTGCCATCGCTGTCGATCTCTCGGCTGATGAAGAAATGGAGTTTGTCCTCCGACGTTGCGTTCTCGCTTGCTCCAGCATTTTCCTCCTCTGCTGGGCAGTATACATGGTTGTATCATTATTTTTAAGGTTTTTATTACTTTTTTTCATCTTGTTCGTACGACCCCTTGCCGGGCAAGGCCAGTTTAGGGTCAAAGGAAGAGTATGGGGACTGTGTCGTCCGCCGCGGCAGAGCCCCATGCCGCGGTAAGGCCATAGTTACTCTCCGAGGCGGCCCGGTATCAGAGAGGCTCCGTTCGATTACAGCCACGATTTGCCTCCCGGCTGCAAACGTCCAATGGGCACGTGGTCGCATAACACCCTGGATTGGGAGGGGGAAGATCTTAGTCGTCGCGCCCTCGTACCGCGGCAAGGTGTCAACCCTTCACGAGGGGAAAAAAAAAAAAAAAAAAAAAAAACTAAATAAAATAAAAAAAAAATAAAATGAAAAAAAATTAAATATCTTATTTTAAACGAGCTGAGCTTTGTAACGGCTTTCTCCTATAACAGCTGCTTGATAAAAGGGAAAATAAGTAGGTGACCACATCTAAGGTAGATCTGCATACCTAGCTGTGCTTCAGCGTGGCTCAGGGACAGTGGGCGTGGGCTTACCTCGATGCGATCAGCGAAAGCTATACACGAATGATTTAAATGTATGCAGGATTACGGAATTAGGCACAACAAAAAAAAAATTGTATACAAAAGCAGCGGGAATTGTCTCAAAGAAAAGTACGTCGATCGAAGAACGTATTACCGACCTATCCTACTAAGGTATTCATAGCACACCAACACTCTGTATGTGGGGATGAAAAGGTGGAAACTCTCCCGACATCTAAACCCGCCCTTCCTGTTAACGAGATTGTAGTATGTTTCGTTAACCCATGTTGTTATTTTTACTCACCTCATCAGGACATGTCTCTATGTTTCGTCAACCCCTATAGCCCAAATAAACTACTACCACATTGGTATGTCTAATTTAACAATATTTAATTCCATTGTAATTCATTCAAAAAAAAAAAATTTTTCTTTTATACAAAATTCAGTTTACATTTGGTAAAAGTTATTCAATTTGAAAGTACTTTATGTCTAACCTTCGAACAATTATGTGGGTAATCTAGGTATTCTAGTACACCCTAACCTTAACTTTGCTATTTAAATCTGTGAAGAGAAAAAAAAAACTAGTTTTCCCTCCGAGCAACAAAAAAAAACTTTATAAAGAAAACAATCTTAGCTAGAAGCAAGTGGGAACAGTGTTATCATACTCTTCCCTAAAGTCAATTGGGATAATTTAAGTGGCAATAATAGTTACAAACATACGTGTATATATATATAAACAGATAATATGCACAATATTAGAAAGACTTACGTTTGTTGATTTGCAGCAGCGACGCGACGTTGGGCCCAGCGTAGACGACGAAGTTGCATTCAATTGCTATCAAGTATGTTCGACGGTTAGCGAATGTTCATTTGCATGATACGATGGTTGTAACGTTTGATAGTGCTGTTACCATCGTTGCTTCTACCTAAAATGCTTCGCATCAAATTTATTGGGCCTAGCCCTTAACTAATATTTAATTTAAGGTCGAATGCTTTCATTAATAAATTTAACGAATCTATGCTAAGATAGATTTACGCGAGCGGACTCGACGTGTTGGATCGAATATTGCCGGTATGAAGGAAATTACATGGTTGGAGAACAATTAACCCTCTTCTCGCAGTATACCACACCGGCACAAAAGAAAATATGTTAATTATTATTTACGTTATTCGCAATTAATAGACACGAAAACTCTAATTCACTGATTTGGTTTCTTAAATTTAATAAAAATTGTGTTCCTCTTCCTGGGGAATTTTGGTTGCTGCAGGTTACTTCCTCCTCTCTTCCTCTCCTCTGGCGATCATTATGGTTTGAGTTTGTTTCGTGGTAATGCTTGTAGCATATCGAATATTTGATTTATCGGAACCAAATTTTGGCTTTTGAAAACGTTCGGTATCGATAATATCGGGAATTAGCAAAATTCGTGTGGCATTGGCTGGCGTTTTCGACTCGAAATAAACGAACTAAAGGAGTTGTGATCACTTTTTTAGTTCATAGGTAGTTCGGGTAGGACTTCCGCTAACACGTGTGAGGCACATTTATTTGGGAATGTTCCGCGGGAAACGAAATGGAATTATTTAGTTAACCATAGTTTGTGACGGGTTTCCAGCCGCATTATTGCACATAAATTTTGGAAAGTTTAGCGGGTATTTTATTTTGCACGGTTCACACACTTTCTGGATCAAGCCCAATTTTTCCCGATGCCCTCACTAAATTATTTTATTTTTGGCAGTCAGATCACTTTGATCTTTAACTAAGATTTTGTACGTTTGGCGTATTCCGCGGTTGCTTAAGAACTGCCTGCTCGACTAGACCAGACAACTCAACCGACCCCCAAAATGACTGTCCCTGCACGAGGTACGTGATATGTACTCAAGATGATCGCAATGCGCTGCACAAAAGAGAGACTCGCAAAAAAAAAAACCTGTTGTGCAGTAGCATGACGTCATTAATGGCGTGATCGTCAATATGCAAATTATATCGAATGTCTGCTAATCCGCCTCCCGTTATGGTTATTGTTAGCTTATCAGTCTCGTCTTCTTTGTAAGAAAATGAGCTGATCAACTGTACCTTCTCAATTAACCCAGCAGTTAAATTTTGGATACCCCTCACAGCTTGTAGGTATATTTGTATATTTGTACATTTGTAACTTTCGATATTTGTATATTTGTATATTTGTATATTTGTATATTTGTAGCTTTGGATATTTGTATATTTGTATATTTGTATATTTGTATATTTGTACATTTGTAACTTTGGATATTTGTACATTTGTAACTTTGGATATTTGTATATTTGTATATTTGTATATTTGTATATTTGTATATTTGTACTTTTGTAACTTTGGATATTTGTACATTTGTAACTTTGGATATTTGTATATTTGTATATTTGTATATTTGTATATTTGTATATTTGTATATTTGTATATTTGTATATTTGTATATTTGTATATTTGTATATTTGTATATTTGTATATTTGTATATTTGTATATTTGTATATTTGTATATTTGTATATTTGTATATTTGTATATTTGTATATTTGTATATTTGTATATTTGTATATTTGTATATTTGTATATTTGTATATCTGTATATTTGTATATTCGTATATTTGTATATTTTTATATTTGTATATTTGTATATTTGTATATTTGTATATTTGTATATTTGTATATTTGTATATTTGTATATTTGTATATTTGTATATTTGTATATTTGTATATTTGTATATTTGTATATTTGTACATTTGTATATTTGTATATCCAGACTATCTCGGGAACCGCTTAACCGATTTGGATGAAATTTTGAATATAGATAGTATTGTTGATTCTAAGACTATCCACTTGGGGGTTGCCGCTTGGGGCGGGTTACAGGGTTGTCACCTATCTCAATTTTTTGAAATTATGCAGCTGGATATGCCAATATGGGTATCATATGAAAGGTATTTTCGCCGACATACCAACAAAAATAATTTCAAGTAGGGTTGCCGCTCAACGTTACCATTTTACTGTCTTGTATTTGTATTGTAGATATATTTTTGGGATCATATTTGGATTATTTTGGGATCATCTTGAGATCATTTAGGGTCATTTTGGGATAATTTTGGGGCTATTTTGAGATAATTTTGGGTTAAATTTTGGATTAATTAAGGACGATTTTGGGGTCATTTTCGGATCATTTTGGATTCATTTTGGGATAATTTTTGGGTTATTTTGGGAACGTTTGAGGGTCTTTTTGGGATCATTTTTGGATAATTTTGGGATAATTTTTGGGTTATTTTGGGAACGTTTGAGGGTCTTTCTGGGATCATTTTTGGATAATTTTGTGATAATTTTCGGATCATTTTGGGTACATTTAAGGGTGCTTTTGAGGTCATTTGGGAATCGTTTTTGGATCAATTTGGGATTGTTTTAGGGTCATTTTGGGTAAGAAAAGTTAGCGCTAAATTGATAGCACCAAGCAAGCTCGTCACCCAGGTACTAATAAAATAAAACAGAATAAAATAAAACAAAATAAAATAAAATAAAAAAAAAATTAAAAATAAAATAAAATAAAATAAAAAAATAAAATAAAACAAAATAAATTAAAATAAAATAAAATAAAATAAAATAATAAAATAAAATAAAATAAAATAAAATAAAATAAAATAAAATAAAATAAAATAAAATAAAATAAAATAAAATAAAATAAAATAAAATAAAATAAAATAAAATAAAATAAAATAAAATAAAATAAAATAAAATAAAATAAAATAAAATAAAATAAAATAAAATAAAATAAAATAAAATAAAATAAAACAAAACAAAATAAAATAAAATAAAATAAAATAAAATAAAATAAAATAAAATAAAATAAAATAAAATAAAATAAAATAAAATAAAATAAAATAAAATAAAATAAAATAAAATAAAATAAAATAAAATAAAATAAAATAAAATAAAATAAAATAAAATAAAATAAAATAAAATAAAATAAAATAAAATAAAATAAAATAAAATAAAATAAAATAAAATAAAATAAAATAAAATAAAATAAAATAAAATAAAATAAAATAAAATAAAATAAAATAAAATAAAATAAAATAAAATAAAATAAAATAAAATAAAATAAAATAAAATAAAATAAAATAAAATAAAATAAAATAAAATAAAATAAAATAAAATAAAATAAAATAAAATAAAATAAAATAAAATAAAATAAAATAAAATAAAATAAAATAAAATAAAATAAAATAAAATAAAATAAAATAAAATAAAATAAAATAAAATAAAATAAAATAAAATAAAATAAAATAAAATAAAATAAAATAAAATAAAATAAAATAAAATAAAATAAAATAAAATAAAATAAAATAAAATAAAATAAAATAAAATAAAATAAAATAAAATAAAGTTAAGATAAAAGAGATAAAAAAAATAAAAAAATTTAGAAAAAAATAAAAAAAAAAAAAATAAAAAAAGAAAAAAGTTTGTAATTACTTACTCATTTATTAACGAACTGCTACGAAAAGACAAATTCACTTATTACCCAAACCGCTACTTTTCACTCCTATGAGTATGCTAAAAATAACTAAAATTGATCTGTACCCCTGAAAGTATGCTACACAAATTACAATTTACTTCTGTACTATTCAGCTTGACTCCACTTTAAACGGAAAAGACTAATCGTGGATCACTCCCTTTAGAGATTAGTCTCACGATGTTCTGTCTGTTGTCTACAGATGTTTGTTTGACATATAGGTTTATCCATTTAAAATATTTTGCCAAAAGCAATCAATAAGTAATTGAATTATACAATAATACCTTTGTACTTATATTGAACTATATAAGTAAGTAAGTATATAATCTCATTAGAACCTTTCAAATTTTCTTTAGCATTAATCTTTTATGCTTCAATGTGCTTAAGTGCTTATTTATCCATCTACTACATAAGTATGGGTGAGTTCATAAGCTATGTGTCAAAAACAGGTTAACTTGATATACATATGCAACCATAATGAAGTGTATAATGGTAATCTTAATACAATTTTGTAATTAATATTATTCGGACAAATTTGACTCAAACCGTAAGAGTTTTGGAGACTCACACGTACCTTCATATGTTCATATTTACATACATACACACACACACAACCACACATAAGTATGCGAATACTTTTACAAGCAAACGATTTTCAAATGATTAAATATTTATCTATCAAAAACATATTAAGCCTGTGGCTCTGCTTAGTTTGAACTTTATCGCTCGTATGCATTTCACTCACACACTACAAGCATGAAAAGTATTAATTTAATTCATACAACGGCACATGCGGCGCCTTTGTTTATAGGCGCTCTTTGAAAACCGCATATTTATGGCACAAACTGTATTAGCTCAATCGGCCTCAAAGTCTCCGCATGCCGCTTTTTTGTTCAAACTGTCGATTCTTAGCATTATAGAGAAATTGCTCAACAATATCTGCTATACCAATTGATGGTTGGAGGGGTATGTTCTTTCATGTATATTAGCATGTCTAGAATTAATGCATATCCAATGACCCAGCGCTACTCGGCATGCGGTCCTTTTGATTGCTCATGATTGTTGCCCCATTTTCAATTCACTCATATATGAACTTAACTAAAGCGTATAATCAATTTGTGTGAGTATATATCGCCCACATGAGCATGCGGGTTTCTCTGTTAGCCACCGCTACGTATACTTAATATTAATTAATTTTCGCTATTGAGTGGTTGCATGTATGTGTGTTAGTAAGAATGTGTGTGATCGTAGGTCGCTGAGGTAATGCCAGTTTTGTTAGTCATTCCATTTTGAAGTATTTTGCTAATTGATTTGATTGAAATTAATATACTAATAGAAGCAGAGGTTTTTCATAAACAGTCATCTTAATAGAAAAAAAAAAAAAAATATGAAAAAAAAAAAAAAAAAATAAAGAAAAAAAAAATAAAACATAATAAAATAAATTGAAATAAAATAAAAAATAGATAAAATAATGTAGTAAAAAAAAATCAAAATAATAAAAAAAATTAAATATTATTAAAATAAATTTAAATAAAATTAAAAATAGAACAAAACAAGTAAGGAAGTCTAAGTTCGGGAAAACCGAACATTAAATACCCAGCGGTAATTTTCATATGATTTTGGAAATTTTCCATTTCGGGAATGGGCGTGGTTGGGAAGAGATTTCGTCCAATTACATTAGGTATACTCCCTATTATGCTAGTATACCTTGTACCAATTTGCATCGTTCTACCGTAATTAGTTTGCAAGTTACGACCAGTCAAATTTTCAAAAATGCCTCCCTGAAAAGTGGGCGCTGCCACGCCTTCTTTTAAAAACTTATCAAAACACATAAGAGAATGACTAGGCGGCTCATCCTACCAAATTACATCATTTTGGCCATTTCCGTTACCGAATTGTGTCAAATTAGGTGATTTTCAAAGTTTTCGATATCGAAAGTGGGTGTGGTTGGAGGGCGATTTTATCCAATTTCATCAGGTATACTCCCAACGATACTAGTATACTTTGTGCCAAATTTCATCGTTCTACCGTAATCAGTTTAAAAGTTATGACCCGTGAAATTTTCAAATATGCCTCCTGAAAAGTGGGCGGTGCCACGCCCACTATAAAAAATTTATGGAAGAATCATAAGACAATGACAAGGGGGATTCACTTATAAAATTATATCATTTTAGACATTTCAGCTACCGAGTTATGCCAATTTATGCGATTTTCGAAATTTTCGATATCGAAAAAGGGGGCGTGGTTATCACCAGATTTCTCCCAGCCCTTTACCTTGGCCAGAAAGTAACCTGTATACCAAATTTCATGCAAATATCTCAATTTTCGATATGGAAAGAGAGGGCGTGGTTATCATCTCGACAGACGGGCGGACGTGTCCTAATCAACTCCTCTTTTCAACCTAAGAACTTTCATGTATGGAACTCCATATCTATCTTGATTATTTAAAATTTTTCAACAGTCACTGAACAAAATTTTGAAAAAATCACATATTTCCAGGCGCCCTTATAAGAACAGGGCCCGAATCGTGACATCCGTGATCGTACAACTCGTCACGTAAAAGTTTGTATTTCGGATTACGACTTACGTGGACGTACAACTTCTATCGTAGTTTCGGATTTTAACATATGTACGTGACCGACTTTGTGAATTGAAAATAAATTACGTTTCGTTTGCTATTGTATCTAACAATCCCATTTCGCTTATACGACTGACGTATCACGGAATTTTCTCTCGTGTTGTTTTCGGTTCGTGATAAAATATTAAAAAGCACATCCAACTTTAAGTAGTGTTTAATGGAAACATATTTTTAGGCGCATCTCTTTCCGTATAATTCCGACTTCTAATAGTGAAAAACAGATCTCCTAAAACTATGCAATACTTTTTTCAAATATTTATTTTTCAAATATTTATTTTTCAAATTCAACAACCACTTTTAAGTTATCTTTTATTAAAACATATTTTTAGCCGCAGTGTTTTGGTTATAATTCCGATCTCTACTGCTAACAAACAGCTATCCTAAAACTATGCAATGTTTTTAGCAAATATTTATTTTGTTGTTAAAATAATATCAAGCTAATTAATATCCTTATTTTAATCTCTTTACTGTAATCTCAATTCTAAAAATGCACAGCAAGCAACAGTCACAGATTTTTACAGACGAAGTTCTAAAAAAAATTACAAAAATTGTTGACAAACAAAAACAAAATTCTTTGAAAATAGTTTACAAAGCAAATATGTAAATAAATATATAAGCGATTAGATACAATAAAATACTTAGTAAAACTATTTCACTTACTTTACCTGTATATCACAGAGTTTTTTACCCATTACAAACAACAAAATACCTATGTAGTTGATGCAGGAAGTGCCTTAGACATTTATGCGCCTAAAAATATGCAAAGAAATTTTTTTAAATATATTTGCAGCTTTCATACAGCTTGCTTGGACATTGACTAATAAATTAATCAAGATATCCAGCTAATTATTAAAAACTTGACATCTTTAAACCAAAAAAATTATGCGCCTGAAAGTATGCAATGCAAACATAACTCATTGAGAATTGTATAATTACACCGCCACGTACTCACATTTTTTGACCTGACTTTTCATCTTTTCACCTGAACTCAAGTCTTCCCTCATTTTATCTTAAGTGAAATACGATCTCACAATTTCTTTAATCAGCTTTTTAGGTTATTTGAAATTCAACACTCCCTTTCAACAATCTCATACTTACTTTTCTCCCTCTCTTTGTAAGTCATTCTTTCATTCAAGTTTTTAGCAATTAGTTACAAGATACTTTTGGCACCCCTAAATCTTTTTCAACATGCGAAAAGTCTCGACATTTATTTAACGACTTCACTAAATCCACATTAATTGCATTGATAAACAATTTAATTGACATACATAAGACCAACCAACAAACCAACACACATTGACTCACAATCATTCGCTTGCTTTCGTAAGTTCAATTCCAAGTGCATTTCATCTTCTTAACTAAATACAATAAACCTTGCTTTGGAGTCTTCAACTTTACATTGGTATCCCTTACCAACTTTCTTTATGGTTATAATTTTGCAATACTTAACAACGAAACAGATGCTACTATTGCTGCTGCTTCTTCTTCTACTTGGTAGAATTCTTTAGCTACTTGTGTTTTAGATAGGGATCGAAAAGGGTGTTTTTTTTTTGATTGAAGTCAAATTTTAAGATGTTTGGGAATAAAAATTTTAAATGAAAAATAGTAAAAAGAAAAAAAATAAAAAAACAATAAAAAAATTAGAAAAAAAATTAAATAAAATTAAAAAATGAGATGAAATAAAACTAAAAAACATCAGAAAAACAAAAAAATTTATGAAAAATAAAAAAACGAATAAAACCTAAGATAAAATGGAATAAAAAATAAAAAAAAAAATAAAAATAAACAACAGAAAAATGTTATAATTAAAATACAAAAAAAAAATTAAAACAAAAAATTTAAAAAAGTTTTAACAAAAATAAATCAACAAATAACAATAAAATAAAAATAAAATAAAATAAAATTAAATAAAATAAAATAAAATAAAATAAAATAAAATAAAATAAAATAAAATAAAATAAAATAAAATAAAATAAAATAAAATAAAATAAAATAAAATAAAATAAAATAAAATAAAATAAAATAAAATAAAATAAAATAAAATAAAATAAAATAAAATAAAATAAAATAAAATAAAATAAAATAAAATAAAATAAAATAAAATAAAATAAAATAAAATAAAATAAAATAAAATAAAATAAAATAAAATAAAATAAAATAAAATAAAATAAAATAAAATAAAATAAAATAAAATAAAATAAAATAAAATAAAATAAAATAAAATAAAATAAAATAAAATAAAATAAAATAAAATAAAATAAAATAAAATAAAATAAAATAAAATAAAATAAAATAAAATAAAATAAAATAAAATAAAATAAAATAAAATAAAATAAAATAAAATAAAATAAAATAAAATAAAATAAAATAAAATAAAATAAAATAAAATAAAATAAAATAAAATAAAATAAAATAAAATAAAATAAAATAAAATAAAATAAAATAAAATAAAATAAAATAAAATAAAATAAAATAAAATAAAATAAAATAAAATAAAATAAAATAAAATAAAATAAAATAAAATAAAATAAAATAAAATAAAATAAAATAAAATAAAATAAAATAAAATAAAATAAAATAAAATAAAATAAAATAAAATAAAATAAAATAAAATAAAATAAAATAAAATAAAATAAAATAAAATAAAATAAAATAAAATAAAATAAAATAAAATAAAATAAAATAAAATAAAATAAAATAAAAAATAATATAAAATTAAATTAAATTAAATTAAATTAAATTAAATAAAATAAAATAAAATAAAATAAAACAAAAAAAATAAAGTAAAATAAAATAAAATAAAATAAAATAAAATAAAATAAAATAAAATAAAATAAGATAAAATAAAATAAAATAAAATAAAATAAAATGATAAAAAAATAAAATAAAATAAAATAAAATAAAATAAAATAAAATAAAATAAAATAAAATAAAATAAAATAAAATAAAATAAAATAAAATAAAATAAAATAAAATAAAATAAAATAAAATAAAATAAAATAAAATAAAATAAAATAAAATAAAATAAAATAAAATAAAATAAAATAAAATAAAATAAAATAAAATAAAATAAAATAAAATAAAATAAAATAAAATAAAATAAAATAAAATAAAATAAAATAAAATAAAATAAAATAAAATAAAATAAAATAAAATAAAATAAAATAAAATAAAATAAAATAAAATAAAATAAAATAAAATAAAAAATAAAATAAAATAAAATAAAATAAAATAAAATAAAATAAAATAAAATAAAATAAAATAAAATAAAATAAAATAAAATAAAATAAAATAAAATAAAATAAAATAAAATAAAATAAAATAAAATAAAATAAAATAAAATAAAATAAAATAAAATAAAATAAAATAAAATAAAATAAAATAAAATAAAATAAAATAAAATAAAATAAAATAAAATAAAATAAAATAAAATAAAATAAAATAAAATAAAATAAAATAAAATAAAATAAAATAAAATAAAATAAAATAAAATAAAATAAAATAAAATAAAATAAAATAAAATAAAATAAAATAAAATAAAATAAAATAAAATAAAATAAAATAAAATAAAATAAAATAAAATAAAATAAAATAAAATAAAATAAAATAAAATAAAATAAAATAAAATAAAATAAAATAAAATAAAATAAAATAAAATAAAATAAAATAAAATAAAATAAAATAAAATAAAATAAAATAAAATAAAATAAAATAAAATAAAATAAAATAAAATAAAATGAAATCAAAAAATAAAATAAAATAAAATAAAATGAAAAGAAATGGAATGAAATAAAAAAAATAAAATAAAATAAAATAAAATAAAAAAAAATAAAAAAATTTTAAATAAAAAAAAAAATAAAATGAAATCAAAAAATAAAATAAAATAAAATAAAATAAAATAAAATAAAATGAAATGAAATGGAATGAAATAAAATAAAATAAAAAAAAAATAAAAAAAAAATTAATTAAAAAAAGATATAATAAAAAATAATAAAATTAAGAAATAAAAAAAAATGAAATAAAAAAAATAAAAAAAAAAAAAAATAAAAAAATAAAATAAAATAAAAAAATAAAAAAAAGCTAAAATAAAAAAAATAAAATAAAATAAAATAAAATAAGACAAAACAGAGCAGAATAAAATAAAAAATAATTTAAAATTAAAACATGAAAATTGCCATTTAATAAAAAAAAAATAATAAAAAAAATAAAATTAATTAAAATAAAAAAATAAAAATATTTATATAAAAAAATAAAAAATAATAAAGTGAAAAAAGGACGTGTGGCACTCTGGGACTGCCGCGGTAAAGCTATTGCATATCACTTTTTATCAACTTATGCAATTATATTATTTATGAAAGCTCATCCTATTTTATGTAGGGTAGCTCCAATTTTATGTAATCGGCCTGCTGCTAACATCAGTACAACGTCATACGCCTAACTGTAGGCAACGTTTATATTTATTTTTGTCAAGTTATGTTGCTAACGCCGAACCTTTTAACATTGAAAAAAGTCCGTAACGAACTTTTTTAATATAAACATTTTTTTCATTACACTCCCACCGCCAAGGCCTGCGATAAAATCTATGCAATAGCTTAAAATAAAAATATCTATTTCTTTTCTCTACACATATTTTGATTACTTACTTTTAATTTTGTATTAAAGTCCGTTTATCTTAACTAAAAGTTGCAAAACTTCAAATTATCTTGAAAAGATTTTATCAACTCGCTCCCTGAATTTTAGTTGAATTGCTCAAGAAGTAAAAGTTAGTTATGCTTCACTTAATCGTTGCTCATCTCTGATACACTGATGTTTTGCGTGTTTATGTGGGGGTGTGTGCATGTGTACCCACCGACAAATCAACCAACCGTCCATTCGTCCTTCCGACAATTCGGCCAACCAACAAACAGCTGCACTTGATAAACTTCTTTCAAGCTGTTTAGCATTCAAATTAACCTCAGACTGACAACTAAACAGGGGAATGAGAGATGCAACGGAAGCAACAGCAATGTGAAGCGCTCTTAGACAGTTTGTCGTTACATTATATGCGTGGGTGTGTGTGTGTGTTTGAAATTTGAGGTGTGAGGTTAAACTATTTGCCTGCTTCCATACATACAGACATTTGTATAATAGTTTTCAGCTACTTTGAAGCGTATGCATTTAATAGTTTAAACAGAAACAAATTTTCCTTGTATTGCAGTGAAGTCTTGCAAGTGGCTTTAGTTTAGAAGATATGCAACATGCTAAGATGCTGCTGCTACACTTAACATAGTTAAAGACACACACACACACACAAGCTAAGGATGAGCAAAAGCTTGTACATACTTCAATATTGTAGAGTGCGAAAAGTTTTCAATGCCAGTTGAATGCGGTCACTTTTCGAGTGTAAACTTCCGAACGTTTGCTCACACAAAATGTTTACTCGCTTTGTTTTGTAGGCAGTGCAGCGTGTGCAGCCTTTCCGAGGAGGTGGAAGAGACGAGAGTCAGAAGGAAAGTTTAACGCACTGCTAAGGCTTAATAATAGCTAACAATTTATTCAAGTTTTACTCTTTAGTTTTGGTAATTTAAATTTTCGGCATTTTGATGCTGCTTCCATTGCTGGACTGTTTCTTGGAAGTTCATTTCGAGTTTCTATGAGTTCGTTTTTTTTTTTGTTTCGAAGACCAAATTTTAATTGGGTTTATGAAAACTTCGTTTAGGAAAATGAATTTTTAATTTCATTTAATGAATATTCTTCAACATTTCTTTGATAGGTTAGGATACAATATTTTACTAGCACTAGATCAGCCGGAGTCATATCGGTTAGGGTGAGGTCCAGGTTCAGAAGTACGAGGTCAATACTGGTAGCACTGAATATCATCGCTTCCTCTGCATCCTTGATTACTACGGCCTTCGCTTGAAAGACACCAAGTCTACTCTCACACTCCTGATAGAGAACTACCTATCTGAGCTTCTCTACCAACCTGACCTTCTCTGTCACCTAGTTCAACAGATCACAGCTTCAAATAAGTCTTTCGCCACATACCTCCCTCGTAGAAGTCACCGGTACACTGTAATCTAATAGACCCGGGATAAAATCAAAGCTGATCAAATTGCTCATAACTGATTAACCCCCGGGCCGTAAACGCCATATCCGCAATATCAACTGGAGGCAGTTGTGCAAAGTTCGGCTGCTATGCTCTCTGCTTGCTCTCGCAAATAATAAAATTGTTGCTGCGCTATCACCCTGACCAATCAACGAATTTTAGCGAGAGCTTTTGTTGTTGCCTCTTTGCTTTCAAGTAAGCGATTGAGTACAAACAAACGACATCATTTTATTGGTGTGATCACCGCTCTCTCACTACTACAGCTTACTTACTAAATTACCCAAGCAGACCGTATACGAAACTTGATGAATACAAGGCGTCCGAAGACTTCACAGTCCCATCGTCCACGTTATGTTTTCAAAAAAGCTTCCTATAAAGTACACTTCAAAGATATCTAACCCTACCAGACCGGGCAGGTATTTCCCTCATCGAGGGCAGTCTGAAGGCAGGTTTCTTTTTATCGTATCGTGAAGTTTAAAGGTTCTACAAAAAGTTCTACAAAAGTTCCTTTGCGACCACAACCCCTTCTCTGGTTTGTGAACCCAAAACAGTCCGCTGCAACAGCTCTCACGCGCAGGAGCTTACTAGTGCGTCAAACCAGAGCTCCGTCGGCTATCAAACCTGAAGGGCTCTTTCGGCAGCCCCTGTCAGGACTTTGTTGAACACCCTTCCATATCATTTGATTTAGGGAGCCGTACTTTTATTTACCAAATAGTGGAGTTTCCGTCGATCTGCTCTTGCTGTTATGACGAGTTCGGATAATCTCAACTAGTGGATGGCTGATCAATAATTCAGCAGCTCAAGACCTTTGTGGGAAGAGGAGAGGGCAGGCGGCACAGAGGGGAAGATGATAAAGATGAGAAAAATGTAAACGGAAAGGGAGAGACGCAGTGGTTAATAAAGTGGTAGAAGAAATTAGAGAAAAGAAAACGTATAGGCAAAATAGACGGCAAAACGAGAAGGAGAATTAAAAGAAGAAGTAGAAGGGCAGACAGAAGAGAAGGAGAATAATAGAAAGAGAAGCATATGGAGAACGTAAAGATGGAAAAAAGGAGACGGAAAGAAAGAAAAACAGAAGAGAAGGAGAAAAAGAGAAGGAGCAAGAGGTGAAAAAGTTAAAGGAAAACAGAAGAGAAGGAGGAAAAGAGAAGCAGAGGCAGGTTGAGAAAGTATAGGAAGAGCAGAATGATGGAAAAGGAAAAGAAGCAGGAGAAAGAGAAGTAGAAAGAGAAGGAAAAACAAAAGAAGGGGTGTAAAAGTAGGTCGCCTCCCAGTTGGTGTACCCTGGGTAACGCTAAATGACCTACATAGCCTACACGGCTAGTTTCTTGTATTGCCGGTTCTACGAGAACGGTAGCAGTACTTGTGCTGTACCCATCGTGCCGAAACGACCCGGGCCGTTTTCTTATATCGACCCGGCCAAGACCAATACACTCGGGGTGACCCTGTCTGACATTTAGGCAGGGCTACACCTCGCTACAACAACAAAAACAAAGAGCGGGATAGTAAAAAGGAGTATGGGAAAGAGAGGTATAAGAAAAAAGGTGGACGAAGAGATGACGAGGAAGAAGTAGAAAGAGAAGGAGAAGAAAAAGGAGAAAGATAGGGAAAAGGAGAACTGAAAAGATAATAAAAAATAAAGCAAAATGGAGAAACTGAAAGAGAAGCATGAGAAAGAAAAAGGAGAACGTAAAACACAAGAAGAAGAAGGGTAAGAAGAAGAAGAAGAAGAGAAAAAAAGGAGAATAAGGAGAAAAATAAGGGGAAAAAGGAGAAAGAGAAGCTATGAGATATCTTTTTTGAAGCTATTGAGACATGTAAGTCTTGCTGGACGTATCCAATTTTTTGTCTTTTAAGTCTTTTATCATGTTCTGGACTTTTCTGGATGCTCCCTGAGGTACTTCTACCTGGATAAAGTGATCAATGAGTGGCATTCTGCACCCTTCGACACACAAACGATGTGTGTGATGGAATCGTTATCGTTGGCACTTTTAACCACCTTACGAAATGAGTTTAAAAAACTTAATTTTGCCACAACTTATATCCTTCCTACACCAAAATTATCTTCCCTACTTACTCTAAGCTAATTTTCCTCTTCGCTCTCTATCTACGTCATTCTCTACAAACTTTCGTCACAAATTCACAGAGTCAATAGCTTGCTTATTAACCCTCTTCTGTTGTCTGCTTTGTGGTTTAAATGGTTTTTGAAGTTTTTGAATTTTGCATGAATCCGCAATGGCCGCATTAGCTTTCTTAAAGTTGGCTAGTGTAGTAGAGTGAATGTGCAAAGTTTTGGAGTAGAGACAAAGTAGGCATTAGTGCAAACAGCTGTGGGAGCCATTGATGGAGAGCAGTAGTAGTGGCAAGTTGTCGTAGAAGAAATTAGAAGATTTTGTTGTGGAGGTAATAATAGTTGTAGTTGTAGTTTGAATAGTTGTACTAGTGGTGGCAAGCTTCGGTAACGTCGTTGGCTATGCGACCACAACAACAATAACAGCAACATAAAAACAATATTGCTTGCTTAACTTAGGCGTTGACAAACTTTTTGCCACTTTCAATTGTTGTGGCAAAGACTTAAGACAGGCACTTTGTCGTTTGCGTACCGATATGCGTTGGGTAAAGTCTTGCTCTCTATTTCACTCTACCGCATACTATTTTTATAACGAGTTGTGCTCAGCCAAAAATGTATTTTAATGTTGATAATTAATTTATGAAATTAAATAAAATAAAAAAAAAGAAAATACAAAAAAATAAAGTAAAAAAAAAATAAAATAAAAAAAAGAAAAAAAAAAAAATTAAAAAAAAAAATTAAACAAAAAATAAAGAAAAAAAAATAAAATGAAATTAAGTAAAAAAAAAATAAAAAATATAAAATAAAGTAAAAAAATAAAGCAAAAAAAAAAATTAACAGAAAACAAAAAAATACAAATATAAAAAAATACAAAACGAAAGAAAATGTAATGAAAAAAAAAAAAAAAAAATGGAATAGAATAAAGTGAATTAAAATAAAGTTAATCGAAAAGGAATAAAGTAGAGTACAATTAAAAAAAAATTTAATTAAAAAAATAAATGAAATTAAAAAAGAATTAAAGTAAAAAAAATAATTAAATTAAATCAAATACATAAAAAAATAAAAAAGAATGAATTAAAAAAAATAAAAAAAAAAGTTAAAATAAAATAAAAGTAAAAAAAGAAGGTGAAATAAAATAAAAAGAATGAAATAAAATAAAAAAATTTAATAAAATAAAAGAAAAAAAAAATTTTAAAAAATATAATAAAAAAAACAAAAAAAGAAACAGAAAACATAAAAAAGGTAAAATAAAAGAAAAAAAAATAAAATACTTTGAAGTAAAATAAAATTAGATAAAATGAAATGAAATGGAATAAACTAAATTAAATAAAGTAAATTGAAAAGAATTAAAGTAGAGTAAAGTAAAAAAAAGAAAAAAATGTATTTAAAAAAAAAACAATAATTAAATTAAATCAAATACTTAAAATAAAAAAAAAAAAAAAAAAAAAATAAAATGAAATAAAAAAATAAGCTAAAATAAAATAAAAGTAAAAAAAATTAGGTGAAAAAAATAGAATGAAATAAAATAAAATAAAAAAATTTTATGGAATAAAAGAAAATAAATAAAAAAGAAAATTAAAATAAAATAAATAATTAATAATAAAACTAAAGTAAATTAAAAATTTTAAATAAAAAAATTATGCATAAAAAATTAACAGAAAACAAAAAAAATATAAATATAAAAATAAAATAAAAAAATTTAATGGAATAAAAGAAAATAAATAAAATAATAAAAATGAAAATTAAAATAAAATAAATAATAAATAAAAAAATGAAATAAAATAAAATAAAAAATTAAGCAACAAAAAAAAAAAATAAACAGAATACAGAAAACAAAAAAAAAAAAAAAAAAATACAATAAAAAAGGGTAAAATAAAAGAAAAAAATTAAATACTTTGTAGTAAAATAAAGCAGAGTAATATAAAAAAAAATTTTAAATAAAAAAATATTAAATAAAAAACAAAAATTAAATTAAATCAAATACATAAAATAAAATAAAAAAGAATGAATTAAAAAAAGGAAAACTAAAAAAAAAAACATAAAAATGAACAAAATAAAAAGGAAAATAAAATAAAAGTAAAAAATAAAGTGAAATAAAATAAAATCAAATATAATAAAAGAAAAAAAAATAAATAAATAAAAACCAAATTTAATGGAATAAAAGAAAAAAAAAATAAAAGAATAAAAAAGAAAATTAAAATAAAATAGATAGTAAAATTAAATTAAATAAAAAATAAAATGAAATGGAATAAAAAAATAAAAATAAAAGAAATAAAATAAATTTGAATTGAATAAAACATAATGAAATAAAATAAATTAAAAGAAAAAAAAAAACAAAAAAAATGTAACAAAGCGAAATTAAAAAAAAAAAAAAACAAAATGAAATAAAATAAAATAATTTAATTTGTTTAGTATCTTATTTCATTAAATTGAATAAATTTGAATTTTTTCAAGCTTACCTACAACTGATTATATGTATAATGCACTGCGACATTCAAACTTTAGCCTTCACATTATTAAATTCCAGTGCAAATCTACCACTTTTTGTTGCTCCTTCCACCAGCTTAGTTGCATCTAGTTGAATATTTCATTCAATTACCTCCTTGGTATTGATCCTTTAAATGCTTTGAAATTTCTTGCGATGTTGTTGTTGTTTTGTATTTTGTATGCTCTAAGACTTTTTTGTTGTTGTTGTTATCTCTGATATATATTTCACACACATCGATTTATTGTTTGCAGGCTATGAACACACGCCCGCATCTTTATCTGGTTATACCCAGTTGAGTTGTTGTTGTTGTATCGCCTTTTGTTGTATTATTATTGTTGCTCCTTTCACTGCCTGAGATCGACATAAATAATTCATTATTGCCGCCCAGTTGCACATAAATCAAAAAGCCACATCTCAGTATATATGCTTGGAATGTTGTTGTTGTTGGTTGGTGTTCTTATACTGTCTATTAATATTGTTGTTGTTGTTGTTGTTGTTGTGGCATTTATTGTCACATGCAAAATATTACTTTAAGATACCGCAAGGACTGTGCAAATGTTTTCTAGTATTTAGAATGTTTGTGCCAGCTTTAGCTTATTGGTATGACTGCCGATATTTGTTTATTTATCAGAGATGTACATGGGTGTCCCAGGGAGCTACTCGCTCTCCTTCAAAAATTAGTTAACTTGGTTTTGTGTTTTTCCGACAGGTTGGATATGATATAGATGTATATTGGAACGATTTTTCGTCATCCCTTGTCAATTTTGGTTTTGTAACAAACCGGTTTCGGCGATCCGCCATCTTCAGTGTTTAATTTCGTTCTCACCAATGAAATCAAACACTGAAGATGGCGGATCGCCGAAATCGGTTTTTTAGGAAACCAAAATTGTCAAGGGATGACGAAAAATCGTTCCAATATACATCTAACTTCAAAAATAGTGAAGGGCTCAGTAAAGATCAGGTAAAGCTCCTGAAACTCACTCCAGCTCTCCAAGGGTTTAGGAAACCCACCATAATGTATGCCCAAAATAAGAGCCGACTAAAATGTTGTTTTTCCTCGTCACCTTAGACCAACTTGCCATCTCAAGGACTTTATTCACCTTCAATAAAATTTGAATTCAATACATTCCAATTTGTACTAATTTTCGAAGGCTCATTTATCTACACATTTAAATTGTCTAATCTCATTAGAGAACCCATCTTCAATCTTTATTTCAATTTCCATTTCTCACCTACAACTTTCAATTGTCATCAAGCAATGACCATTGACCCCACAAATATCAACAACAACTAAAACTAACTAAAATGGAAAACATGCTGAGCACAATCAACTTAAAGGACCGAAATAGTACAACAACAAAATCAATAATAAAATAGCATTGTGTGAAATTGAGAATATGTGTAGGTATGTACATGAAAGTATATGAAGAAGATCAAGTGTCAGGCATCGAGAGATGAGCAGAGTAAATGACGATTTGGAAAATTGTACACGAAAGCTTAATTAAGATGGAGAAGTAAAGTAATTTAAGGTTTGTGAAACATACATATTTATTTCAGTGCACCTTTAGCAGACATTGCTATACAAAGCAGGGTTGTCACTGTGGTTTAATTTAAACATTATTAATAAAATAAAATAAAATAAAATAAAATAAAATAACATAAAATAAAATAAAATAAAATAAACTAAAATAAAATAAAATAAAATAAAATAAAATAAAATAAAATAAAATAAAATAGATTAAATAAAATAATAAAATAAAAAAAAAAAATACAAAGAAAAATAAAGAATAAAAAACAAAAAATAAAAAACAAGTTAAAAAATATAAAAATAGATAAAAAAGTATGAAAACTAAATCACACGTAAATAAGATGTAATAGTTAGGATAAAATGAAATACAACAACATAAAAAGAATACAAAAAAAATAAAACAAAAAAAAAAAAATTTATGGGAATTAAAATAAAGTCAAATTAGGTAAAATTATATCAAATAAAATAGGGAAAATAAAATAATATAAAAGGAAAAAAAATATTATAAAACAAAAAAAAAATATTATAAAATAAAAAAAAAAAAATAAAAAAATAAAAAAAATAAAATAAAAAAATAAAAAAATATAAAATAAAACAAAATAAACTAAAATAAAATAAAATAAAATAGAGTAAAATAAAATTGAATAAAATAATTAAAAAAAATACCAAAAAAAATAAACAAAATATAAAAAAAGAAATTTAAAAAATATAAAAAAAGAAAATATAAATGAAATAAAATATAAAACAAAACAAAAAAATAAAATATTTAATTAAAATAAAATTGAATTAAAAAAATTTCTCTTTCAATAACAAACACTGGTACAAAGCAAACGCGAATGCAGGTACAAACAATAAAATAAATTAAAATGAAGCAAATTAAAATAAAACGAAATGAAATGAAATAAAATAAGTGAAAATAAAACACAATAAAAAATAAAAAACAAAAAAAAAAATAAAAAACTTACAAAAAGCAAAAAAAAGAAACAAAATACAAAAACAGAAAGAGAAAAAAAATTAAAAAAATATAAAGAAAAAAGAAAAAATAAATGAAATAAAATATAGTATAAAAAAATAAAATATTAAATTAAAATAAAATTGAATTAAAAAATTTTCTCTTTCAATAACAAATACTGGTACAAAGCAAGCTCGAATGCAGGTGACAAGCAATCATCATCATCATTTATTGGCGCTTAACCGCCTAAGCGATTTTGGCCGTTTCGTATCAAAGCACGCCAGTCATTCCTTTTTAGCGATAACCGATGCCAGTTGGAAACCCCAAGGGAGTTCAAGTCATCCTCCACCTGTTGTTTCCATCTCAGTCGAGGCCTCCCCCTTCCTCTGCTGCCGAATTCAGGCGACGATAGGAAAACCTTCTGTTCTGGAGCTTCTTTGTCCATTCGCATAACATGGCCCAGCCAGCGGAGTCTTTGGGCTTTAGTTCGCTGGACTATGGTCAGATGTGCGTAGAGCTCGTACAGCTCATCGTTAAATTTCCTTCGATACTCGCCGTTGGCATCACGGGAAGGACCATAAATCTTCCGGAGAACTTTTCTCTCAAATACTCCAAGGGCCATCTCATCTTCTCTTGACATTGTCCATGAATCTGAGCCATACATCAGGTATGATGAGAGACTTAAAGAGCGTGATCTTTGTTCTTCGAGAGAGGACTTTACTTCTCAATTGCCTACTCAGTCCAAAGTAGCACTTGTTGGCAAGAGTGATTCTCCGCTGGATTTCTAGACTGATATTATTTTCGGTGTTAATGCTGGTTCCCAAATAGACGAAGTCCCTCACAGTTTCAAATTTGTAACTATCAACAGTGACGTGGCTGCCAAGGCGCGCCGATTCTTTCTTTGATGACAGCAAATACTTCGTCTTGTCCTCGTTGACCGCAAGACCCACTTTTTTCGCTTCTTTATCCAGTCCAGAGAAGGCAGCGCTTACGGCGCGGTTGTTAAGGCCAATGATATCAATATCATCGGCATACGCCAGCAATTGCACGCTCTTGTAAAAGATTGTACCATTGCGGTTTAGCTCTGCTGCTCGAATTATCTTCTCCAGCATCAGATTGAAGAAATCGCACGAAAGGGAGTCGCCCTGTCTGAAGCCTCGTTTGGTTCAAGGTGACAAGCAATAAAATAAATTAAAATAAAGCAAAATAAAATAAAACGAAATGAAATGAAATAAAATAAAATAAGTGAAAATAAAACACAATAAAAGAAATAAAAAACCCCCAAAAAAATACAAAAAGCAAAAAAAAAATAAAACAAAAAAAAAAAACAAAATTAAAATAAAACATATAAACAAAAAAATAAAAAAATCTCTTTTAATAACAAATACTGGTGCAAAGTAAGGTCGAATGTGGTGACGGTATGAAAATAAAATAATGTCAAATAAATTAAAACAAAATGAAAAAAAAAATAAAAGAAAACAAAAAAAAATTAAATAAATTAAAATAAAACAAACTAAAATAAAACAAAAGGAAAAAAATAAAAAAACAATAAAAAGATTAAAAAACAAAAAAGAAATTTTTAATTAGAAAAAAAAATTAAAAAAATTTAAAACATAAAAAAATACTAGTACAAAAGTGAAGATATGAAAAAGTGTATAAAGGTATGAAAAAAAAAAATAAATTAAAACAAATTAAAAACAAAAAATAAAACAAAAAATAAATAAATTAAATAAATTAAAATAAAATAAAATAAAATAAAAAAAAAAAATATATTAAAAAACAAAAAAAAAATAAATTAACAAAAAAAAAAAATTAACAAAAAACTACAAAACAGAACAGAAATTTACACCCACTCAAAAAAGCATACAGTCGCAAACTCAGGTAAATACATTTACGAAATAATACAAAAGAAGTACACATTAAAGGCAAAATAAACTTTTAAGTGAAACAAGTCGAAGTTCGTATAAAGCCAGACAACTTATACCCAGTTGCCAACAAGGCAATAAAATAGTGAGTGTAGTCAGTGGGCCCAGAAAATGAGCTACTGGACGAATGTACGGAGGGACTTAGAGGAAATAAAACTCGAATCAGAAGACAGATCCACGGCGTGGGAAATAAAGGTTTGATTAAAATTCAAGCCCACCTGGGTATACATAAAAATGTTATGCGTAAATGAAAACCCATACACTGGGTAATGTAATGGCGTGTGGAACGTTGTGTTGGATCACCTAAAATGAAATTTCCAAAGCGAATCAATCTACCAAATGAAGTAGTGCCAGTTGAACATCAAAACTAATGCAAATGCCAACAGAGGTAAATGAAGCTTGAAGCGCTCAAATAGGAAATAAAGAGGAAATACATAGCAAACAAAAGCAAGCAACAGAACCCAGTAAAATGCGAGATGGAGTGGTGCATGTCATCAACTGCCAACCAACTGACCAGCCAAACCAAAGCAGACCAAGCAACAAAGCAATCGCTCGAGCAACCAACCAAATACAGCATATTGCGATGTGAGGAACTAGCAGTGCTGGTAAATTCTACGACAAGCACACTGACACACACACACGCACAGGGATACTAACGAACCAATACAGAGACCAACAGACCGCAACTGCCTACAGTGTTAACAGGACCAAACCATCAATATTTGTTTGTGAGTAACATCGGCAGCACATTTGATAGTTTTAAATGAAACAACAACAACAACAATGAGCAACAGAACAACAAAAACAATCCACAAAAAATGTCTGAGATATGAAGCAAAAAAACCAAACACTGAAAGAACGAGTCTCTACAAAAACAAAAGTTAGTTATAGTTACAACAACAAAACAAAATTATTTTCAACTCTTGCATTGAGTTGAACAAAAATGATTGAAGAGATACAAAACGAGTGAGATACAAGAGCTAAATGATTTTGATGAAGTGGCAGTGAGACTGAGTGTTAGAAAGTTGGGAGAGGGGGGCTAAGCGGAGGGCCGCTTGTGCAAATGGGCAACTAAAATGTATTTAAGCTTACAAAAGATATGGATAGAAGGAACTGCTTGCGGTTGTGTAAATGGCTGGTTGACCGAGCTAACAGCAATTTCCATCAGCTTAGAAGCAAAATGAAAAGGAAAAACAACAAAAACAAGAATGAGACAAAGTGGAAGTATAATCAAGTTAAAGGTATGAAGGAAATTTGAAATAGGAAATGAAGACATGCATGGATGAAGGGGGTATGTCGCATTATCACTCAATTTCTGTTTTTGGCATTGGTGAATAGTGTTTATGCAGATCTATATTTCTGTCTTATCAGAATCTGCCTATCGTGAAAATTGTAGAAGATAATTCATGGATGAAGGGGGTATGCCCACAACTTTTCAATATTAATTGTGGAAGAAGGGTGTATGTTCCGTTTTTTTCATATAAAACACTAAATATAAATTTATAATTTTTAATGCATATTATGCAACGTCTTTTATGGCTTTGCATAATTTTTTTGTCAGTTTTCCATAAACATTCGAAAAAACCTCAAATGTTTAAGCAAAACTTTAAAGCCGATTTTCTCGTTTCACTCAAAATGCGACATACCCCGTTCATCCATGCATGTCTTCAAATATCACTGGAACAACAAATAAATGCGGAGAGGAAATGGAGACAGACAAGTTGAAAGAGTTCTGATATTACAAAATGAAAATAAAATAAAAAAAATATAAATGAATTTAAGTAAAATGAAAAAATAAAATTAAAATAAAATAAAATAAAATAAAATAAAATAAAATAAAATAAAATAAAATAAAATAACATAAAATAAAATAAAATAAAATGAAATAAAACAAAAAAATAAAATAAAATAAAATAAAATAAAATAATATAAAATAAAATAAAATAAAATAAAATAAAATAAATTAAAATAAAATAAAATAAAATAAAATAAAATAAAATAAAATAAAATAAAATAAAATAAAATAAAATAAAATAAAATAAAATAAAATAAAATAAAATAAAATAAAATAAAATAAAATAAAATAAAACAAAATAAAATAAAATAAAATAAAATAAAATAAAATAAAATAAAAAATAAAATAAAATAAAATAAAAAATAAAATAAAATAAAATGAAATGAAATGAAATAAAATAAAATAAAATAAAATAAAATAAAATAAAGTAAAATAAAATAAAATAAAATAAAATAAAATAAAACAAAATAAAATAAAATAAAATAAAAAAAATAAAAAATCATAGATAATAGAATGACTAGGGGGTTCATCCTACCAAACTATATCATTTTAGCCATTTCCGTTACCGAATTTTATCAATTTAAGTGATTTTCGAAGCTTTCGATATCGAAAGTGGGCGTGGTTGGAGGGCGATTTTATACTAGTAAGCTTTGTGCCAAATTTCATCCTTCTATCGTAATCAGTTTAAGAGTTACGACCAGTCGAATTTAAAAAAATGCCTCCCTTAAAAGTGGGCGGTGCTACGCCCACTATAAAAAATTATCAAAAAATCATTATATTTTGACCATGGGGATTTTCGTTGCACTCACACATAAAAATGACAAGTTCAAGCCCACTACGTCGCAAACAGCATGATTTCGAGGTACATGGTGCTGCGGGTGCGTATTTTTGGTACTACACGGCATATCGTTCCGTTTCTGCCTTAACCTCGTAACTACACTTTTTGAGAAAACTCGTTTTTTATGTGGAAGTGTATTTAAGACATCGAGAAATTCGAATCCAAAATCAGTTTGGTTGAATATATAAACCTTGGTGGTTTTTTGTACGATCCATTACCTCGTATCTACATTTTTAGTATGCAAAACTTGAGAATTTCAGTTGGTTTTCTACGATTTCTGAAATTTTATTTTTTTGTAGATACGAGGTTAAGGCAGAAACGGGACGATATGAGCAACCATCATAGCCAAAGGCGAGAGAGGAAACAAGCAACAGAAAAAATTTTCCTTCGCTACAAGCAAATGTATGCACTACTGTGACAATGTAGCAATAATTATCACACATACACATATACATACAAACATGCTGACAAACACATACACACACATCCAAAAAAGATTTGGTTATGAATGTGACACTGAGAAGCTGGCTTGCCCAATACCTTTGCCTACGTGAGCAAGGGATTTGGTCAACAAAATCATTCGAATTCGGCATCATCAATGGAATATACTTCACACGAAGCTGTGCACATACATACATACATACCAACTTAGATACATACATATCGCAAATTTACGTAGCACTCACTGTGGGGGCAACACGCCAGCCATTCTCACACTGTGCCGGTGACCATATGTCGTGCGGCATAATCAGCGATGGTATTGTAGCACTTTGTCGTTGTTGTAATTTAAGCTTTTGTTGTTTTTTTACTCGCTTTTCATGTCACAAATGTATATGTATATATGTATGCGCGCGTTGGTCAATAGTACTAGCCAGCCAGCCGATCAGTTTCCCACTGCAGATTTCGACTGTTTTCCATTTTTCTGCTTCTTTGTACGATTTTTGTTGTAATACCTTCCACACATTTATACCTACACACATATGTATGTATG